>OW285242.1:67098229-68298229 GCA_935421215.2 Melolontha melolontha
GACCTTTCCAGCGGATGGATCGCATTTTGCTTTTTTCGGAGCCGATTCGCCACGGGCAATCCATTGTTTCGACTGCTGTTTAGTTTCCGGGATATAGTGGTGTATCCAAGTTTCGTCCATTGTCACAAAACGGCGAAAAAACTCAACTACATTCTTCTGAAATACTTGCAAATTGTCGGCAGATATTCCCATGCGAATTCGCTTTTGCTCTTGTCTTGAGTGAGTAAACGCGGCACCCATCTTGCGCACAGTTTTTGCATGTGCAATTTTTTTATGCAAAACGAAATGAACTCACTCAGTTGAGATGCCTGTGGCTTCCGCTAACTCGCGCACTTTCACTCGTCTATCGGCTAAAATCAAATCATGCACTTTATCGATGATTTCGGGAGTCACAGCTGATTTCGGGGCTCCAGGACGTGGTGCATCTTTAATGCTTGTTCTGCCACGCTTAAACTCATTTACCCAAAATCGAACACACTCATAAGAAGGACATGAGTCACCCAATGTAGGTGAAATTCTCTCATGAATCTCCTTCGCTGTTTTCCCTTCCAGATAAAAGAAATGAATCACACCACGAATTCCAACTTTATCCATTTTTCGCTATTGCTCGAAACACTTCTGTTTAAGTAACCGTCAAACAACGAGTTACTGTCAGAATGACTTAAGACCAGATAATATTAACTCATAGGAATGACATTTTATGACTACATATACAGATTACATTTGCGCCCTCTATTAGTGTGTGAACCAAGTTAATTGTCAAACCACCCTCCTAAATTTAAATTTGAAAATCTGTCTGAAATAAGAAATCTGTAGCAAATTAAATTGTATATGAATTGTTCAGAGATAAATCCACAGTTAAGACAGCAGAATGGTAAATGTAGTAATTACAGCACATGAAAATAAGTAAATTTGTCTAAAAAATACGTTTTTGTACTCGCTTATCAAAACCTGTCATTTCACGATTCGATTTGCGTGCGTAAAAAGTCACTTTAAGCACGAGTGCGTAAAAGTAAAGTTGGTACTTCTTGGAACTTGATTAATTTAGTGACATTTTAAAATCATAAATCCCTAACCTTAATAATGCTACCCAGTTCGTTGTTTTTATATGAAAATAAAAGGAAATGAAATAGAAATTGTTATATTTGGAAGGTATGTAATTCAATGACAGAACAGCAACAAATATTATTTTTGAAATTTATAGAAAACAAAAAAAAATTGTCAGAAGTTGCATTCGAACCCATGCCCTCAGAGAGGACCAGAACGCTCGAGAACCCGTATAACGGGCAAGGTAAACCTTGAGTCTGGCGCCTTAGACAGCTCGGCCATTTTAACAGACACTAGTAATATTGTTAAAAATACTTATAAATATAAAAATTTTGAAATTATATTTATATTTTATATAAACATTATTATTGTTTATAGTTCTCGTACAAAAAATATTGTACAAACTTCGTGCGTGAAACATTTCGCGAATTCGTGTCCATAAAGCGCTCGCCTACGGCTCGCGCTTTAAACTGGTCACTCATTCGCGAAATATGATTTCACGCACTTGGTTCGTAAATAACTATATTTCATTTATTTGTTGAAAAAAAGGTCAAATAGTACATGTCCTTACTGATAAACATTGTATGTAATACATAATATGCAATACAGTAGTAAATAGCTTAAATTCTACAACTGACAATTAATTAAAATTAAAACAAATGAACAAGTTAATAACAAAAATATCTTATTTCATAAACTATTTGCAAATTGTTGAATTCAGTCTGACGTTGGTGAAGAAATGGAATCATCACAATCACTGTCGTCTTCAAGAGAAATTATGAATGGTTCTATAACTTCATCGATAATTCCATCAATTCTTTCAATCGCTTCTTCTTTAATAACATGGTTTATGCATTTTTGCCAAGTCGCTGTAGTTACATTATTGAGTGCATTATGTAAAAGTTGCTTAACTTCATTTAATTTTAAAGTTCTATTTCTTGGAGGTACCTCATTTTTTATTTGCGCCCACACAAGTTCAATCGGATTCAGCTAGGGTAAACTAAGAACAGTGTTGCTTTTTGACTTCGCAATTTTATCGATTACATATGAATTGTATTTACTTTTGAATATATTTATTAAGTTCAATAATTCTGCTCCAACAATATCCTCCTCATTCTCTATCCCCTTATTTCCTAACCAATTTTGTATTTCTGCTTTTCTCCACAATGTTGTTGTTGCTGCTTTTCTCCACAATGAATTGTATTTACTTTTGAATATATTTATTAAGTTCAATAATTCTGCTCCAACAATATCCTCCTCATTCTCTATCCCCTTATTTCCTAACTTCGATGAATAAAGAATACTTAACATATCTCATTTCTCTTCATAAGTGTACGACATTTTTCTATTAGTAATGTACGATAATTCAAATGTTTGACAGTTTGAAATTTCATGGCTACCTTACTTAATCTTAAAATGTATTCTTCGTGAATTAAAGCATAATATCAAAAACTTCTGTCAAGATGTCATACATGGTTGAAATCAGAAAAAAAACTCTTTCTAGCGGTGTCAAAATCCGACATAGTGCCCATAAGAAATAAGAATGTTGATGATGGCCAGATAGAACCGAAACGTCATATGGAAATTTCGAGTTTACCATTAGATAGTAGATTAAAAGTGGCCTCGAGAATGTGTACACACACATTCTCTTTGAGATAAGCCAGATCCTCATGGTAAAGGACGAAAATGAATCAGCCTGTATATCCAATTTAAAACATTAAATAGTAATTATCCATTTTGTTGCAATTAGATGCAATTTGCATTTACAAGAGAACACCGTTGTTTTGTACTGGTCATAAATGACGGTTCTCCAGGAACTATCTACCTGCGTCCGAACGGTCATATTTATTTTAGAATTTTATATATATGTAGGATGTTGCGTATACTAATTTTATATATTTTTCATGTAAAGTTTCGAATATATAATTTTTAAGAAGGAACGCATTTCATAAAGTTTCATTGCTTTTTTTTGGATTGAAATGAGTCAAAATGTAAATATACGAATACAACATTATTACTATTTCACGACAGTGGCCTATATTGTGGCCATATTGGCATCTTTTATGCTCTTGAAACACATAAAAGCTATTTTTAAATATGACTGTTTTATCGGAACTTACTCGTGGTATTTATATAGTCCCTGACCACTAAGTTAAGACGTTCCAAAATACGACAATTCTAAAGAAATATAGTGAGCAAATTAACTGACTGTAGTTGGCTACATTAAAATACCTAGATTATAATATTTTAATACTCATAAATTGGCGGCATTGTTAATGTTTGTAAATGTGCTCGATTATCTGTCGTTATTGTTATTGCTCGTTGTGTTGAATTTTTGTTGCTCTTCTGTCTGTATATTCTTGCGTTTTAATTTAAAAAATCTATACTTATGAAGACACTAGAATAATGCCGTTTGCTGTGTAACAAGATACATTCATTATTATGATCCATTTTCGAAGTGGAACACAAAACAAAGATTGGGCATGGACTTACTTAACTTTTGCTATCGCGAATTCAGCAGTTTTCGGCATAATAGCTTCATCAGGGTGTAGTCTTCGGCGAATTTAAACGTCATCGTAATATACTGGTATAAAAGTTATTGTAAATTGTTAGCATTTTCAAAGACGAAATTCCGAATAGACGCCAATAGTATTTACAAATTATATTGTCAAAGATATTCAGAATAGAATAGAAGTTAATTCAAACTAATATTTTAGAAAATGAACTACTCAAACAGATACGATATTTACGAGAAATATTTTTTTATGTATCTTATGGAAAAGTATTCGGACTGCTTGAAAAAGAGATTGCACATGCATCCATACAAAGTACCTGTTGCTTATCCCAACAGGGTTTTGGATTTAGCCACACTTTGTCAACAGACTTCATAATTTTTTGGAAACTGACCTTCACTCGATCAAAATTAGTGTTTGGATTATAATTAGCAGAAGACCTAGCTGGGACCTACTATTTTCAATGATGCGATAAGTGGTGGTCATTATATACAAATGATTTTAGATCCGTTTATCAAACAGTCATATGACAACGAAATAAGAAATGGGGTCTTCTGACAAGATGGAGCTCAACCGTATGCTGCGCAAAATACAATTAATTATTTGGAACAATTTTATGATTATTTACCTATGATTAGTCTATCTGTGTCGGAGTTTTGACGACGGTTTTCCAGGCTAAATTGTTTGCAGTCGCAGCCTGTGCCGAGGAAATTCGGGAAGCCGGCTGCGCAAACAAAAAAATCAACATAATGATTGATAGTCAGGCAGCTATTAAAGCTATTATTAATCCATCTACCATGTCTAAACTGGTGAAATATTGTAAATAGGTCCTCAATAGACTGTCGCAAGACAGTGTCGCTGATATGGGTGCCAGGACATCAGGGAATTAAAGGCAATGAGGTAACCAACAAACTGGCCTAGGAAAGTACTAATAAGAACTTCATAGGACCAGAACCAGTACGTGGAATCGCTAAGGATTTCGCTAGAAGGGAGATCTGGTCATGTGTAGAAAAAAAACATAAGGTCAACTCCATACTAAAATACTACTAAGGGAGCTGGGTTTTCAGCCAACCTAATTCGTAGTAACAAAGAAGAAATTAAAATAATTACCGGCTAAATAACTGGACATTGTCCTTTAAGGAAACAGCATGGCCTTGGTTGGAGGAAACTAGCCTTCATGTAATATCCACGTGTGAGGAACTGAACGGACTCAGATAGAAACATTTCGGAAGAGATCTATTAGATCTTACGAGGGTACTCAAACTTCTCCTGAGGAAGATAGTGGCTTTTGTCGAAGACACAAGACTAACAGAGTCCACTCTGTTAGTCTTGTGTCGTCGACAAAAGTCACTATCTTCCTGAGAGATCTATTGGAGGTGGTACAAAGAGCACTCTCTTCAAGTGCCTGGGCGTACTGGCGTCTAACCCAAACACAAAAACAACTCGACAGTGTCAAGATGATTATGTCAACTTGAAATGGAAAAACAAATGTATGGATGCCGCATACCGCTAAGGGAGAAACATTTAATAGACCGAATTTCTATTTGCGATTTTCTATATAAACACAACGGAATCGATCCATTATTTAATAGGCTAGTTGGAAGGCGATGAAAAATGGAGTATGTATAATAACATTAAACGTAAGAGATCTAGGCACTGCGATTTCGCTTCGACCACTGCAAAAGCCAGTTTACATCCTAAGAAAGTTATGCTATGCATTTGGTGGGATTGGGAGAAAATCCTTTATTAGTTTATTAGAAGCTGTTACCAGAAGTCATATCATTAACTCGGAGAAATATTATTCGAAAACTAAGTAAATTAAAAGGATCAATCGACTAGAAGCGGTTAAAATTATCTAGGAGAAAGGGCGTTGTGATTCACCACGACAATCCTAGACCACACGTATCATTAACCACCCGGCATGAAGTTTTGCAACTGCTCTACTTTTGCAACTGCTTTGATTCATTGACCATGCTCTCTGAAACTTACACCCTTCAATTACTATTTATTAAGATCTCTTTAAATCAAATTACATGGTAAGGCCAAGAAGAAAGCAGTGTCAAGGATGCGGTTTCAGTCCCTAAACCTAGAAGCAATCATGGACAATGACCACAAAAGTCTACAAACCAGTTAAACACTTTACTCTCTTGGAAGACTGCAAAAATCTTCTAAATCAGTTATTTAACCAGCAATCTGAACTTCTATGAGCGCGAAATTATGCAGCTACTAGAGAGATGGGAAAGGGTTCAACAGAATATTTCTTCAACTTTTAGATCCAATAGAAATAAAAATCAAATTAAAATGACGTCAAAAGGAAAAGTAAAACGTAATGATCATTCAATGATATAAAAAACTCCACTAATGAACACTACAATGCGGATTTTATCCAGAAATATTGTTACAAAGTAAACTATTGCTGTAAAAACTTACTAGCAAACACTGTCACTGTGTCTCGGACGGTAAGCGCTGAATTCGATACCGACACTCTTGGCACGATGTACTAGTGCGATATAGGACGGTTAAATAACTTGCGTTATTATATTATAAGAAAATATTACGTAAAAAATATAATTCCGTGTATTGTAATCCATGAAAATATATTATATTAAAATACAAGTTTCATAAGGCACCATTTTGCCGCACGAGTTCAGTTTAGAAAATGAGTCGCGATAGCTGTCACCGCGACAATAGGCCTTATGAAACGAGTTTTTTATACTTTTTTTTCTATTTTGCATTTTTTATATTAATAAATTATTTAAGCTGAAAGTGCAGAGTTTTATTTTGATATAAAGTATGCAGTTGGTCACATTGATACTTGATATTTTCAAATTTAAATCTTGCTATCCGAGAAGTATATTATATTACATATTATTTATTAATTTTCGTTAAAAACTTAGGTATATAACCCCTTACCACAATTATTAATCGTATCCTAAATACGTTTTTCGACAACTAAGTTGTCATCATCAGTAGGTAAAACCACTAATCAAGCCGCACATGGGGCACAGTAAAGCTAGCACAACTGATCACGCAACATAATTGGGAATGTTCTGGCGTGGCTAAGATCATACTGAACTGATCGTGTTCAGAGTGTTGTTGTGGGTGACACCAGGTCTCGAGATGTCCTTGTTACATCCGGTGTGCCTGAGGGGAGTCATTTGGGTCCTATTTTATTTTTGCTATTTATAAAAGTATGTCTTCATTCCTGTGGTTTTCTTTTATTTGCTGATGATATGAAACTTTTCTTAAGCATTTGCTCTCCAAATGCGTTACACTCCAATCGGAACTAGATGCCTTCCACTCGTGGTCTATTAGAAACCTCATGCCCCTTTAACACTAAAGAATGTAAAGTCATATCATTTACTAGAAAGAAGAATGGGCCTTGGGTAGCACAATACTTGTTGAATAATGCTCCCTTTGAGAGAGTACAGTCGGTTCGGGATTTGGGAATTACTCTGGATTGCGAACTGAGGTACCACTTGCACATAGACGATATTTATATTATGTAGAGCAAATAAAACCTGTTGTTTTATCAAGCGCCAGACACGGGATTTTAGAAATGTTGTGGCTATTATAAAATTGTACTGTTCATTGCTCCGGCCAATCTTGGAATATTGTTGCATTATATGGAACCCATACACCGCTGCATACAGTGAGCGCATTTAAAGAATTCAACGCAAGATAGTAAATTACGTACTCTATAAGCTAAATATGGATAAAAATTCCTATAATTACTTACAACAACAGCACCTGTTGGGCTTTGAATCACTAGAATCAAGGCGGAGAAAGGCATACCTCAAGTTTGGGTTCCGGTTGTTCAACGGTTACATAGAATGTTCAGAGTTGATATCCCTGCTCGATGTGAGAGTACCAGCAGCTAGTACAAGAAATAACTATGTTTTTTCAGCGCGCTACCATCGGACGACATATGGATTCAGAAATTCGATAGATTCGGTTATAAGAGAACTGAATGGCTTGCCTTTTGATGTGGATGTGTTTCATTGAACGAAAACTGTATTCTTTAAGTATGTGAATAATATGGAGTTTAATGTAAATTAGAGTTCCTTTTATGTTGTATATCTTAAGTAATATGTAGCTATTTATATGTTTATATTTTGTAGACATGGTTTGGGATTGGATGTCCTGTAATGTCTGATGTTTAAATAAATTAAAAAAAAATAATTGGGAGAAGTAGATTCGACGAAGCGATATTAAACAGGATCTATTATAAAAATGACAATGAGAAAAAGAAACTCACCGTACTTTATTTATCTTACGAAATATTAACTAATAAATAAAGTAAATTATAGAAAGTCCTCACGATGTTATATATATATATATATATATATATATATATATATATATATATATATATATATATATGTATATCAAAAACCCTTTTACCCTAAAGCGTGTCGGATAAGAACAGTCTCTAAATTATGAACAAAATTTCCCCATAATCTTCGGTTACTGGCCAGTGTCTTTGCTTCTTTCCAGCTCTTTCCCCTCTTCTGGAAATTATTTCCAATGACATCCTCCCATACTTGTCGCGGTCTTCCTCTTTTCCTTTTATACTGGACTTTGGCTTCATATATTAGGTTTACTGGTCTAGTGTCGCCCATTCGTTGTAAATGCCCCCACCAATGTAGTTATCGCTGTTCAATAAAGTCCATTATCGATTGTGTCTCCAGTTCCTCTAGTATTTGTGAAATTCTCATTTTGTCCTTTCTAGTTACGCCTCTCACTCTCCTAAGATATCTCATTTCTGCAGCCTGGATTTTGCTTTTTTGTCTATTATTAAGTACCCATGATGCACATCCGTATGTCAGAACTGCTCTGTAGGCTGCTTTGAATACTTTTATCTTGGTGTTTCGTGATATTTCTTTTTTCATAATGAAGTTCTTATTCATTGCGTAATACAATTTGGTTACCTTTTCAATTCTTTCATTAATTTCTGACTAATTTTTCCAAGTGTTTTCTATCAGGACACCTAAATAATGAACCTCATTTACTTGTTGAATAGTTATTCCTTCAATTTGGATATTTAGTTGTTCTTCACCTGTGGTCATTACTTTTGTTTTATTTTTATTTATACTCATTCTTTTCTTTTAAGTGTTTCGTTCCATATATCTATACTTCCTTGCAGGTTATTTCCATTTTCAGCTATTAGTACTATGTCATCTGCGAATGCTGCCTCAGCTATTTGTATCCTATCTAGATTCCTGTACCCAATTTGAATTTTTTTCGTCTGCATTGAGCATTGTCTTATTAAATCTTCCATAAATACAGTGAACAGTACGGGACTTAATTCTCCGTCCTGCCTTAACCCATATTGAGATACAAATCCCTCGGACCTCATGTTCCTCCTTATTATATAATTTATGTTGTTCTGATATAATCGTTGGATATTTCGTATTATTTTTTTGTCGACTCCCCTTTTTTCAAGAGCTTTCCATATTTCTATCAAAGGCTTTTTCTAAATCAATAAATGCGAAATATGCCTTTTTTCCTTTGTTGCAATCTTTTATTAACTATTTGTTTTAGTGTAAATATATGATCTTGCGTGTTCCGTCCGGGTCTGAATCCACTTTGCGATTCCGATAGTGATCGTTCAATTAACGGTCTTAGCCTATTGTTAGTTAACTGCTCATATATTTTGGCCACTATGCTTAGTAACGTTATAGGTCTGTAGTTATTACAATCTCTATAATTTCCCTTTTCGTATATCGGTGTTAGTAGTGCCACTTCCCAATCTTCTGGTATGTTTTCGTATTTCCACGCCATATTAATGATCCCAGAAGTATCTTTGTTCCTACTTTATAAATGTACTTAATCATTGCGGCCACTATTTTGCCATTTCCAGGAGTTTTTCCATTTTCCAATTTTTTTATTACATCAGTTAATTCTTCTAGAGTAAATTCTGTATCCTCATCTGCTATATTTCCACTTTCCATAACAGTCTCCACATTTTTGTGTCGTTTGCTGCAGAGTAGCTCCTCAAAGCATTCCTTCCATCTGTTCATTACCTCTCTTTCATCAGTGATTATTTCTTGCTGTTTATTACATATGCTTCCATCATCAATTGATTTTGCTTTTAGCGATGATATAGACTATTTATATGGTCCATTTTAATTTCGGCCTGATGCGTTCGGTCTCTAATTATTAAACACCTGAATCTAAACATCAGTGAAAGATGTGGACCAAACGTGGAGAACAAAATTCAAAGAACGCCAAGACAGTTTCATCGTCAGGAAAGGTGATGGAATCGGTATTTTGGGATGCGAAAGCAATATTGTTGATCGGCTATCTTCAAAACAGGGAATATTACGCAAATCTTCTAGATCGTTTGAAGACAGCACAGAAACTGCTCTTTCACCATGATAATGCACCTGTGCATTCCAATACGATTGCTGCCAAAAGAATTTAAGAATTAAGGTTCGAATTAGTACCGCACTCCCCATATTCGCCAGAACTAACACCATCTAACTTCCATCTATTCCCCAAATTAAAAAAATTTCTCAGAGGCAAAAAATTCTGCACAAATGTAAAACTTCAACAGTGGACGATTATTTTGCAGGGTTAGAAGAAAATCACTTTCAAGACGGAATAAAGAAACTTGAACACACATGGACCAAATGTATCAAATTAGGACGAGATTACGTAGAAAAATAAAGTTTATTTATTTAGATTATTCCTTTGAACGATCATGCGAATTAATCAACCCACCCTCGTACAGTTTTCGTTGGTTGCAGCTGTGATCGTCCGATGGAAATCACTTGTCAAATCTTGTACTTGTTATGAGAACAGCAATGGTTGGTTTGGCGTTTGTGATGTAGACATTAGGTCAGTGAGCGATGGTGAATGTTCTTCCATGAAGTCTTTTGTGACTTGATTGTATGTAGTAAGAGAGTGAATTTTGTCTATCCCAGCACCGTGTACTAACGAGATAGTAAGACGAAACATGTGTCTGCATGTCTGGATAGCAATTTTCGCACAAATATTAACTTGTGCTGTGTTCTCCACATCCTATTTTTAATAATATTTTTATATTATTAAATATGTTTTTGCATATTTCACTTAAACACTTAATAGTGAGCTCTACTTTTGTCTCATCACTAAACTCAATCCATCTAAGTTAAGATAAAAGAATTTCCAGACACTTAATCTCTGTTTACCATAAAAGAACTTTCCACTATTTACAACTGGAATACGTTTTTATTTTAAAATGAAAATATGCCTCGTGAAACTCATGCTATTTTACTAAATAACCTTGTCACTACTTTACCCACTTTTTTACAGTAAAACAGCTCAAACTATACCGAACAGTTGTTGTTACAAGCCCATCTACCCATGATCAGAAAGCTGATAACAGGTGCCAAGTAGCACATTACTTTACAATTCAATTAAGTACCAAAGTGACACTGTGACAACAGTCATTACTACTATTTTAACTAAAAGCATAATAATTTCGGAAGTTATCCAAACTTTCGTAATGAATAAAATTTACGCTCCTTTGTTTTCAAGAAATACTAAAAAAATAGCCTATGTGATGTATCGTATAAATGTATGTATTGATGTTAAAACAATTTTATACACTTGAGTCGCTACTCGTAGAATAACGGGTGTTCATTTGAAAAGTCAATCTAGTAGCATGTGATCAGAAGCAGCGTCGGTTTGAGATTGCAACAGGTCTTTCATCAAGTTTCCGAGAATAAATACGAGCGATGAAACTTAATACTACCAGTACGACCCAACTCAACCCAACCCAACCCAAGAACAAAATGCTGAAGCATGCAAAGAAAATTTCTAGATTCATCACCTCTATAAAGCGCCTAATGTTCAGAGTTAGAGCATAAGGATCGCTTATGTGTTTGTTTGATCACAAGGGAATAATCCACCAAGAGTTTATTAAAGAGAGGCGAACAGTCAGTAAACAGTCATTTAGAGGCGTTGAGAGATTATAGGGTTCTTTTAGAAGAAAAGGGCCGGAGATGTGATCCAAAATACCGGCCACTACCTTTTAAAGAAGCTTGGGTATAATTAGCGAACTTTGAAATATGAGCCTCTGAGAAGGACACAGGACTAACAAAACGGAAATTATATGTTTATTGGACACGACACAAAGAACATTACGCTCAAAGGCTTAAACTGGAGGTTCAAAATTAAAATATCCATCCGAAGATCTAATTCAATTAATATCCAACAGAATGTGAGACATTTACTCAACAATATTCAAGAAAATGCGTTCCAGGCCTACTTCTAGAAATAAGAACGCCGATTAAGTTATTGTGCACACGGGAGTATTTTGAAGGCAGCGCCAAGCACTAATGCACCGTTCTACATATACATATATAGTGCGATCTAAAATAACTAACTGCGTTGGTACACCTGAGAAATGTATTACAGTGAATGAATTTACCAATTATTTTGAATATGTCAGTGGCGTCGCGTATACGTTACGTCTAAAACTCAACACTGTCCTATCAAACCTTATCTGTCATTTTATATTTATCATTGGCGTGACGAGAGATTTTCCTGCTTTCTCGAAATTTAACAAGCTACAAATCTCAGCTTATTAATTGCTAACATATTCAGCCTTTCTTGACCGCACTGTATGTACAGTAGCAAATAGTTCTCCATAACAGGTCTTTAGATGATAACATAGTATATCTCCAGATATCCATTTTTATGAAACTGAGTTGAATTAGGACACGAAATGCGCCATCGATATTATTGGCTGTCCCGCAGGTTGAACCCAGGTCATCAGAACCGTAGTCTAGTGACCTATCCACGGTACCTCGAACACACGAGGGCGACACTAAAAATTTTTAGAAAACCAAACACGGATTAGTTAAAAAAAATTTAATGATTTTATTATTTTTCAAAATATTCCCCTTTAACATCAATACATTTGATGACGTAAAAGCATTTCACGCATTTTATTCTTCATTTTTGGAAACAAGAAGAAATTATAAGTTGCTATGACAGGGCTGTATGGTGGAGGATCCACGGTGCTGTTGTTTAGAGCATCCACTTTCTCAGTTACTAGTTTTGCTTTATGCAACGATGCGTTGTCATGGTGTAAGTCCATAGAGAGTAAAATTCTCTTGCTTCTAACTGTTTATGTAAAATGTTTTGGATTTGACTCATACCAATGCCCATTGTCGTCCAAATAATTTCATATGACACCCGTCGATCCTTCTCAAGCATTGCTCAAACAGCGGAAATATTATCATCAATAACAGCTGTTCTTGAGTATCTTTTACGAAATTAATCTTTAAGAAACCCCAATTTCTTTTCAATTCGTTGTAGCAATTCTAAATTGTTGCCTTAGATGGGGCTTCTTCGCCAAATGCATTTATAAGCCGATCTTCACATTGTTTAGACCTTAATGATGATTTAAAATCGTAAAAAATCATAGTCCTGAAATATTCTCTAGTCAAATTAATTTTTGAGTGAACACAAAATTTTTAAATTATGATAATCAACAAACTATTAGAGCGAATTTGACAAACTACACGGCAATCAACTCGCAAAACATTAAAAAGTAGGCGTCAAATAAAAACAAATTTAATTTTTTTAGAAACATGCCTATTCTAGATTTGTCAGTATTCCCCTCGTACAAAGGAATAAAATTGTCACACATTGTAAAAATTTTAAAAAAATAAAGAAATAAGTAAAATTTCCTTGTATTGTGTCAATCCAATGCTCCTTATTCACCATTTAAATGAAAAATTAACGTATTTATAAACAGACAGAAGAATTTGTAGTGGTTTAAATTTGAATAGTGCCAGCGAATATTTTTATATTGTCTACTTAGCCACGAAAGAATTAAGTAACAATAGCAATCTCTTGCTGTCAATATCCTGTCACATTTGGATTTACACTGACCAAGTTTAGTCCAAATCCTACAGGTTCTGCTATTTTTACAGAGCTTTATTTAACCAGAAATGTGTGAAATTCAGTTAAAACATAAAAGCGTGATCGATTTCCTTCTTAATGAAAGGAAATGGACCAAAAAATATTCATTAGTTTCATATTTTATAGTAAAATTTTGGTCTAAGCAATTTCGATTGGACAGGGAATCAATTCAAAATGAGCCAAGATGCGGAAGGCCTATCGACGTAAGAACTAAGGAAAACCAAGAAAGTCGAGAAACGAACCTCAACAAGTCGAAGAAAGAAGATGTCAATTATTGGTGTTGAAGTGGAGATAATAGAAGCCGCAGTATTAAAAATTTTAGATGATGATTTACTAAGAAACAACGTGTCAAGCACGATGGATTCCCTGATTGCTTATCTATATTTAAAATTGTGTCGGCAACAAATTTGTGAGGTAAACTTGAAGGATTTAGCTGACGATAAAAACCTTTTTTTCGAAAATTATAGTAGGTAATGAGAAATGGGTATATCACAGGTACCCACCGGCAAAACATTTCATACAATGCGACTATAAGGGATCAGCATCACCAAAAAAAGGCAAAGACGTAAAATTCATCTGGAAAACTGATAGCGACAATATTTTGGGATACAGAAGGAATCTCGTTAACTGAATACATGAAGAAAGGTTCTACAACTACAGGAAAAGTATATAAAAAACAATCCAAATTTTTAAAATTGCTATACAGCAAAAAACTTTGCTCAAAATATTATGCTGCTCCATGACAATTCACCAAATTCGCCAAGCCCGAGAAGTAATCAACGATTGTGGCTTTGTAGAAACGGAACATCCACTATACATCCTGGACTTGGCACCGAGTAAATAGAAATGGAACATCCACCATACATCCCGGACTTGGCACCGAGCGATTATCTTTTTCTTAATTTAAAAAGCATCTGTGCGGACGACATTTTTCTTCAGATGATTGTGTGAAGTACTCGAGGAGATTTTTTGAAGATTTACTAAAATATTTTCTTTGGAAGGTGTAGCCTTATTATACGAGTAAAAATGCTAGAGTAAGTGTACTCGTATAACCATTGTCGAATCATATGCTGAAAAATAAAATATAGCTTTTTGTTGAGGATACATTTAATAACATCACGGTTCCTAGATATATATAATAGATTTTATTACTTTAACGAAGGACGATCCGGAACTACATATTTAAATTTGTAACACCAATACTTAATTAGTAATGATATTTTATTATTTATTAGTTAAGATTAGATTTTTGAGACACTATCGTAAACCTTGGGTATTATTGTCCGTAGGTAAAATTTCCAATTCCCTGTTAAGACGTCACAATACATTGTACAACTAATCCGCGTTTGTTAATATGTAATAGTGTAGGGGTAGTGGTATATTTTTACCTACTTGAAAAACAGTACAGAATAGAACAATATCAACTCAACATCAATACAAGACACATAGTCTTACTTTATATATCAACAAAATAATCATACTTTAACAAGAAGCACCAGTCTCAACAGCAGTTTTATGTTAGTATAAGTCGTTGTAGATCAAAAATAAATGTATATAGTGCAAATAAATATATTTAGATGAAAGTACATTTATTCATTTAAGAAACAGTCACCGAAAAGTAATACAGCCGTACAATCTGTACACGGTGAAGCAACCTCGGGGTAGTGAATTTAGTAACTGGGGTTGAAGTATCAGCGCCAGAAACCGGATACAACCATGACATTAGTAAATGAATGCTGCCAATGCATTTTATTTGTAGTTGGTAGATAATATAAAAATCTCCCATTAAGAAAAATATAATTCACCTAAATTCTAAACTTGTAAATTTCACGAGCCTGATGTATAAATCGTCTATTACGCGCATAAATTTAGTATCCATAAACTCAAGGTTTGCACTTCAAAACGTTTCTAACACACGTACTTGATAACTTTGCCTAATTTAAAGGTCAGACAACAACTTAATTGAAACACTCTGAGAATTTAAATGCTTGAACATCTGTTTATATTTAGTCTTAAAAGATTCATATGGTATAAAGTACTAATATTCAAATTATTCCGAGCATATATAATCGAAACTTACAAACTATGTCAATAATAATAAGTAATAAGTAATAATACCAAAAAATATATCGCCTGACCGGATATTTTTGATGATCGAAAAGATGATGATCGAAGTAGAAATAATTAACACTTTTTTTTACCTATAAGTGGGACTGATTTAATTAAACAAAAGCTAATTTTATAGACGACGAAAATATTTTAGCAAATCTGTTCTAATATGTATACATACATATGTTAATGTAATGACTCCGAGACTTCAGATTTACTTATACAGGTGTTCTTGAAATAAAAAGACAACGTATGAAAAATGGAAAGAAGTAATTATATAGAATATGAATCCAAAATATTGTGTCAATTATGATGCGAACCCCAAATTAAAAATCCCCTGAAAATTGTATCATGTTCCTCCTATGATATCAAAATATTCAGAATGTAAATATGTAAATATGAAATCCATTTTAAAAATCATACTAAAATTTCATGTGGACCAGAGAAGCTTCTTTTTGGTTAGACGTAAGAAATATAAAATATGAAAATTGAATTAAAAATGTCCCTATTTAATTTAAAGTAGTAATGCTTATATTATTAAAACCGATAAGTTTTGTTATTGTAAGGGTTCGATAACCTGAGTCGGCTAAAATTTACTACTACAAAAAGCTAAGGTTTGAAGACTTCATGGAGAAGCACACTGGTTCAAGTAAAGCTCGATTTGGCATGACCATCGAGAAGCAGCAGGATTTGTTTACTGTTTGCTGCTCCGCAATCGGGCATTGCGTAGCCCGAAACCTGCAAATGCCTAGAAATATTGCCAAATAATTTAAAGGGAGGTTCGGCAGAATCAGAGAATTAAGGCAGCAGGGAGCGGCAATTAGGAAGTCTCCAAATAATAAACAAAGAACAATTATTTTTTTATTTGGTCACGAAAGATCTGTCAATCCTGAAGCCAACCTATCGTGCCTTAGTTATGAGAGACTCTAGTCCATTTGTGTGAACAAATCTTAATTTTGAAATTAGCAGTACCAAAATTGAGTTACGGATTGGAAAGCTGGAGGAGTTAATCCGACATACTGGTATGGAGATTTTGGTCTGCAGTTACCGGTCTTAATATTCCCTTTCAACCCAGGCAAGATAAGACCGTGGAATAGTACTTTCATATGACGTTGCAATGCAACAAAGGACCACCTGTAGATTTCGTCATCGCCTGATGGAAATAAAGGATGACATATTTCGGGACGAAACTTTTTTTTAAGGAGGGGCAATTTTATGTACGTCATGCGATGTTACGTCAGCCGGTGACCTAAGACTAGACATAATAGACACGGATGAACCTAGAAGACCTGATTAATATATAAGCAATCAAAGGAAAGATAATTCATTCAGGCTGTTGTCATCGCGAACTTACTATCGTGGACATAAATGTATATAAATGAATATAAATACTGAATTTGTTGTTAGCTATTATTTCATGTACAGAAGATTTATCACAACACATATTGTTAATTTATGTACGTATGCCTCTATGGAATTATAATATTTACCGTCAAAATGTTAGTGTTATTCTTAAACTTTTATTATTATGTATTTTCTTCATTTAACATCTTCGAATCTTATACAGCCCAATCATTGTACAATTATTTGAATACCGGGTGTCCTTAAAATAAAAAAACAACGTATGCAAAATGGAAAGATTAAGTTATATAGAAAATATACCCAAAATATTTTTTTTTAATTTTCTCTCATAAGCGAGAAAAAAAATGATAAAAATATTTTATTTTGTTACGCCACTGTGCGACTAATATATCATAAATACTATCGGAGACGGTATAATAAAGCTAACCCACAATATAGTTTTGTTATTGTCCATGTCGCTTTAAGTGTCGTTCCGTTGTCGATCGTTACGTACTTTCGATACAATTTCATGATTAAAGATAATAGATTGTAATTTAAGTGAATGTAAAGCACACATCTTACATGTTCTTTTAATATATCATCTTTAGTAATTTAATATATCGTCTTTTATACTTTAATAATTTACGTATTTCTCCATGAAGTCTTCAAACCTTGATTCTTTGTATTAGTTAGCCAATTGACGCAAATCAGCGATTTCATCATTATTATTTTCAGAGTATGGGGCTAATCGATCAAAACACACTACTCTTAGTTTACTATGAAGCGTTAGCTTATTACATAATTCATCCACTTCAACAGCTCGTATGGCCCCTCCCACTTCTTGTGTAGTTTTGAAGACAGGCCCCGGCGATATGGTAAAACACAATCACCTTCGTGGTAACTGTCTGCCTTGGCGTTGATAACGTAGCTCTCCTTCTCGCTCGATCATGGATATTATACAGCCTTCATAGAATAGTGCTGACATAATCTTCCCCTGCAAAATCTTCTCCAGATCTGCTCCCAAACTTCAAATGACAGGGGAGCTGGAGTTCCCTGCCAAATCGCACATTTGCTGGCAATTGCCCAGTGGTTTATTGAACAGATGCTCGGTACGCCATTAGGAATAATAGTAAGTGCTCGTCCCAATCCCTCTGGTGTTCGGAGACCACTTTGGATAGGTGCTTGATCATGGTCTTGTTCATCCGCTCTACCATTCCATCTGATTGTGGATGTGGATTGTGGATTTCGAATTCCAAAAAGTCGACATCTTTTCAAAAAGACTGGACCCGAAATTTCGCCCTTGGTATGAATGAAGTTGCAGCGGCGCATAAAAACGACTAATGAACTCTTTCACGATAACGTCTTCTACAGTTCTAGCTTCTTGATTGGGCAGGACATAGGCTTCGACCCACTTGGTAAAATAGTCATCACCACTATTATACATATATTTATTTCATTTTTCGCTCTCTGGAACCTTACTAGAATTCATTTATTTAGAAAGACACCAGACTGGCTTGTATAATTCAGGTAGAACAGCGATAGATAAATTATTTTTGAATATTTAATTGTTTGTTGATACCTATTCACTATACGTATTCGAATTGACATGTTTACTTCAATATTTAATTTATATATTAAAACCACTAAAAAACACGTGCATGAAATAATAAATATTACGCCGCATAATAAATTTCGTTCAATATATTCACTCCAAAATAAAAGTAAACGTTTATAAACTGCGATATATTTCAATTTCATTGAAAAGATGTTAAATAGTCGGGAGAAATCTTGACCTACTATCTCTTTCCTAAGTATTTTCAAACGTAAACAAACCGAAATAGAACAACAGGTGTGATGTGTTTAAATCACAGATCAAAGACAAACATAACCTTAAAATTTATTATTTATTAGTATTCATTTACTTCAAATTAGACATCGTTGTCACATATACAGACAATTTCATTGAATACTAAGAAAAACTTACAGATTCTCTAATTCCATTTCGTTTGAAACATGAATTTTACAACCAATTACAAAAATAAAGACACCAACTTAAAAAAGAATTCACATAAACACAGGCACACACAAATACGCTATTGTAATAGTCACAAATTATAAATCGTTCATCGTTGTGTTCATTTTCTTTATAATGTCTAGTTGTTTATTTTGAAAGAGCGATAACTTAATGCCAACTTCGATCATAACCTCTATCATGTACGTCCGACAAACTGATATTCGCTACTGGTCTGGTTTGCACAGCATGACACACATCGGCATTTACTAGACACCGTACGACAGAATGTGATAGAAATTACTTATCACTTATCAGTAACGAGTTGGAGAAAGAGGAAAGCTATTTTATCACGAAATGCAAGAGACGTGTTTTATTTCTTGAATAATAGTAGGAACGTACTGAAGTGGAAAGCGTGTATGTCTACGAACACGTATAGCCCTAACTACGGTGTTATTTTTCTTCTTAAGAACGCGAAATTTCGCGACAATTTGTCTTTTTGAATATTTCAGTAGATCGAAAGATAAAGAAAATGAGCTTCCAGAGGCGTACGAAATTTTCGTTTTCGGTTGTTTATTTAGAATTTCGATAGAGCATAGAGTTTGTTAAACCCACAAGGAATTGTAAGAAATATGTAATTTAAAAAGCAGTTCCATGTAAGAATAGTAGTAATTAAAAGTTTTTTTCTAGGGCGGGGCACTCTACTAAAACAACAATGACGTTCTCTATTTTCATTAATATTTTAGAAAGAATGCTGCAGAAAATAAATTCAGAATTCATCTGTCACCAAGTTTATTTACCATTTGTGTCAATTTCTTCTGTTCTCAAATTATGCCTGAGTACACAAATGTAGAAATGGCCGACATGGCGACATGTATTCTATTTAGGATCACGGGAACGATAATGCTACTAAGGCACGGCATATAGCTATGATATTTTACAAAAACACGAACCAATAAAAGAAAATTTGAAAAAATAACAACAATAATAACTTCTTCGTCATACCTACCGAGTAAGTAAACAGTTATGACACCTTTTTTTGAAACGTAAGTGACACTTACATACCGTATTGATAGTTGCTATGGTAGCGGGCTGTAATATTTCATTAGGACCCTAGGTAAATAATAGCAATATTAGAACATTTATAACAAATTTATTTGAAACATAATTTTAATTAACAAAAACACATAACTAGTAAAAGTAGAACCTTGTACAAGACTTATCACTTTGTAATATTAAATGTAAACGAACAATTAGATCTTTCTGCCACGGTGGAAGAATTCCATGCGCCGTATCTTTTCAGACCAATAACATCAATTCCTGAATCTGCTAATAATGTTGCCGGTGGTTTTAGACCGTCAAAAACAATCATTTTCATGTTTCAAAAATCCTTTCAATTTAGGATATTGTGAGATATCTTCACGACTTCTCCAGCAAAATTTCAGTACAAGCTATAATAGCCTCCATCTCTATTTGATCCATATTTATAAAGTTTATTTAAAAGCAGAAACTTTTGAGAATATATTGTATTGACATTTATCAAAAATATAAATTTATATTGACACAAACATGGTTACCATAGATACGACATTCCTGACTTGATGTTACTAATGTGTATAAAGCGCAAAATCATCAAAATTCGTTTATTTAAAAAAAAGCGTAGGTATGAATAAAATTCCATATGCACCACGGTTCGTACAATACAGTTTTATGGTCTCGAATTACCTCGACCTTACGGGTCTCGGTTTGCAAACGTATTCTCGACCATAAAACTGTACTTACGAACCTAGGTACATAAATAATTATTTTATTCAACAGCAATCCATTTACAGAATAATAATTATAATATTTATAACCGTTGCTATCTATAATATGTATACGTATATAGAAAAGGCTCCAAATTAGGGCCTTGGGGTACACTGGATATTGGATGGAAACGTCGAGAGTGAAAGCAGACATAACATGAGTGAGAACCCAATTAAGAAGAAATGAGATTCAATATCAACGGAGAGAAACCAAAGCAGTGGCGGCTCTTGATGACGTACGATGTGCGCTGCTGCACGGATGAGACAACTTCGAACTATTTCGGAAGATTTAGGTACGGTTACTTGCTTCTCTGTATATATGAAAGCTTAAACGAAGCAGTCTCATCCGTGCAGCAGCTCACATCGAACGTCATCAAGAGCCGCCACTTGGATGTCTTTGGTTACCAAAGACATCCAATTTAGCTAATAGAATTGATTAATCGATGGAATTGAAAGCTTTGGCGAAATCTGTATATATTACATCGACCTGAAGGCGATCATCTATAGCTTTGCTAATAAACTGCTTCATTTCTACCACGTTGGTGGTGACAGGACGCCCAACAATAAATCCATATTGGCAAGGAGACAGCAGACAACGTACTTCAGAAACTATTTGTTCATATACATATTAAAGATTCGAAAACTTTAGCAAAATTACTTAATAAGGTAGCTGGTTTGTAATTGAAAACATCACTGCGATTGACACTTTTATGTTAATCCTTCAAATCTTCCAAAATTCAGGAAATTTAAAATGACTGATAACGATTCACATAAAACAGGTCCACAATCCCTAATGAAAAAGCTTGGAGGACCGTCGTAACCAGAATGAACATAAAATTTAATATGAACTTGTGTATTACGTGCACTTGCCTAATACGTAATGTTATGTAATAAATTTTTAAGTTCTAATTCACTAATTATTATTTATTTCAAATTTTTCAACTTACGTACCAGATACGACTATAAAAAGATCATTGTACAAAGTGTACACATTATACAATGTGTCATTTATCAACAATACAAAGTCCGGTAACCACCAGTTACGTGCAATATTTCACAATGCCCAGACTTTATTGAGAACGCCAGACAGGCTTTAAATATTCTTTCCAGAGAAATAACGCCTAGACGAGGGGTTAATAAAGAAGGAAAAAAAAACAAAGAAAAATCAAAGTCATGCTGAAGGATAGAAAAATAATAAGGGTTACTTTATATTCTGCAATTAAACAGAACCTCATTAAATTATACTCAAGAAAGTAGAAATTTAAAACGTTACGAACCTGCTAGTAAATAAAAAGGAATATCAAAATTGTCTCAAAATTAAAATTAGTGCCTGGTAAAGTAATTTGTAGGTAAACATATTGGAAAAATAATTTGTTATTTCAGTCCTATAGTTTAAATTCAATTCACAAATGTGATAGATGTGAGGTATTTTATAGAAATAGTATATATATTTGCCGCTATTTATAGCAATATCTTACATATTAACGTCTCCGAAGAGACAACACGATGGATAAACGACAAATTAGAAGAATCTATTCCAACAGGCAACAATAATAACACTGGCCAATACGATTTTTTCTGACTCCTAAGCGAGACTTGGTTTTTTTTTTATTAATTCGGGTGTGCCGAATCCGAAAATCATATTAGTTTTTGCATATCACGTCAAAATTAAACTGTATACTGTTCTACGCTTTGAAGAATCACTAACGGCTAAGTAGTTACTTACATAAGACTTGTTACGATGTAAAGAAAATATAAAATTTAATAATTTATTTATTTAATTCAATACAATATTAGTCACGAGTATAGTGCAAGTATTTACACAATAACCATTAAAAAATAAAGGAGTATTTGTAAAAGGAAGAACAGCAATCAGGGAATAAATTTTCGTTTGTAGCACTTTCGGCTGTGTCACCTTGTCCATCGCTTACAGCACTACATTTTCGGGAAATTTGGGTAATTCAGAGTTAAAATTTAGCAAATAACGGCACTAAACCTGTTAAAATTCGTCAAATTTAACATGTTTAGTGCCGTTATTTGCTAAATTTTAACTCTAAATTACACTCCTGATGAAGTAACCAATGCGTTATGAAATATAGAGTGGAATAAAGGAGTTTTATTTTTACTTGACAGACCGCTCACTCGTTAATGAAATTTTTACTTATATACTTATATATATATATATATATATATATATATATATATATACAGGGCAATCCAAATTAAGTGTTCACCATTGGTAACTTTGTTATTATTAAAGATACAAGATTGTTTAAATTAGCAAACTAGTAGTACTTTTAACGCTCTTTAAGATGGAAGAATTAAAAAAAACAAATGAGCAGCGCATTTTCGAGTTTTCCCGAAAAATATGTTTTTTTCAAATGGAAACCCCTGTATATTATATCATTTTCTGTTATAAATTCAATTTTTAAACAAAAAATCTTTTAAGAACTTTTTTACTGGGATTAAAAACACTTGAGTTATAATGTATAAACAACTAACAAATAAACAACAGCTAAATAATTTTTATAAACTTTATTTTATACATAAACATATCATTAAAAGAAAATAAAAATCACTGATTTTTTCATAGAAGATGTTCAAAAATACCACCTTGTTGTTCAATACATTTTTGAACACGTTTCCGGACTTGTCGAACTGCTTTTAGTATGGTCCTACCATCTATTTGGTTTATCTTTTCACTAACTACAATTTTTAGGGCGTTTACGTTTTCGTACCTTTGCTTATAAATCTCTGTCTTTAAATAACCCCATAAAAAAAAATCAAGCGGTAAAATCTGGCGATCGGGGAGGCCACTCAATAGGACCATTTGTTCCTATCCATGAATTGTTAAAAATAGTATTTAAAATTTGATGAGTACTCTGTAGTTGTGCGCAGGTGCGCCATCCTGCTGAAAATGCAGATTCTGTCTACTTATGAGATCAATATCGTCTAAGAAATTATTCAAAATTTCAGTCAAAAATTCTATGTACCTTTCACCAGTTAGAGTGCCCTCATAAAAGAAAGGACCAACAATCCTTGAACCAATTAAACCGCACCAAACATTAAAACTGTAACGAACTTGCGGGCGTCTTGGATGTACTAAAAGGAGATTTTCCTTTGACCAGTAATGATGATTTTTTGTATTGTACATTCCAGAATTTGAGAAATTTGATTCATCGGTCCATAAAATATAACGAAAGTTGTTTACATTTTGGCGACAAAAGTTAAGATACCAGTGGCAAAAAACATTCATCTCTCTGGATCCCCTGGCAAGAAAACTTGAACTGGTTTGTACTTATAAGGAATGAATTTGTGTTTCTTCAGAATCCTATGCACAGTACCGTGACTCAAATCAGATTCCTTGATAATATCTAGTATGGAATTCTCACGGTTGGCCTCAAAATATGCAAGAACTAGAATTTCCGTGGCCTCGCTTATTATAAAAGTCCTTCTTGTTCTTGTTTTGGCAAAAACACTCTCATTGCCTCTAAATTTTCGGAACAGTCGCAGAAAAAATTGCTCATTTGGTTGTGTTCGGAGTGGATATAATTCAGCGTAGTGTTCTTTTGCCCTCCTAGAGGATTTTCTGCACACTAAATAAGATTCTAACATATCACACTTTTCTGCATGGGTAAAAATCATTTTTTTGTCAAATTAATAACTAGCAAAATGAAATTTATGAGTGAAAGACTAATAAAAATGTACTAATATTTGACGTTTACTAGAATTAGAATTAAAGAATTAACGTCGTTATCATAGAAACATAGAAATGCACTTGACTTAGCTGTTTTTGTTTATTCACTATAACTCAAGTATTTTTAATCCCAGTAAAAAATTTCTTATAAGATTTTTTGTTTAAAAATTTAATTTCTAACAGAAAATGATATAATATACAGGGGTTTGCATTTGAAAAAAACATATTTTTCGGGAAAACTCGAAAACGCGCTGCGCTTCTTTTTTTTTAATTCTTCCATCTTAAAGAGCGTTAAAAGTAGTACTAGTTTGCTAATATAAACAATCTTGTATCTTTAATAATAACAAAGTTACCAATGGTGAACACTTAATTTGGATTGCCCTATATATATATATATATATATATATATATATATATATATATATATATATATAGTAGATTTAATTATTCGGCGATTTAATTTTAAATTATATAATGACAGATATTAATGTCATATTTATATATGTTAAGTTGATATATATATATATATATACAAATATGACATTAATATCTGTCATTTATAATTTAAAATTCTATGAAAAGGGCATTATGTACCGAAACATGTAAGATTATTTTAAATATATATATATATATATATATTAAAGTAAAACAGACCTTAAATCGCCGACTAATTAAATCTGTTATAAAATACAAAAGTCAATAAATAATTATCTATCTATCTATCTATCTATCTATCTATCTAATCTATCTATCTATCTATCTATATATATATATATATATATATATATATATATATATAGATAATTATTTCTTGACCTTAGTATGTTATGGTAGATTCAATTAGTTGGCGATTTAAAGTCAGATTTTAATAAGTCTGGTTTTAATAAGGCATCATATGCCGAAACATGCAAGATTGTTTTAAATACATATTGAAGTAAAACCAGATCTTAAATCGACAACTAATTGAATCTACCATATACAAATGTTCCCGCGGTTGAAATCTCATTGGTATTCCGGGTGCTGAAACACGTCGATTTGTCTTGAAGAGGACGTTTTATCGATGATGTTTCGATCGACTTACATGCATCACTCATATTTCTGGACACTATCTTTTGGAAGTTCGCGATTGGCGTCTTTTTTCAATAACATTTGTACGGCAGTTTTTGAGATATTAGTAACTATGAAACTGTGAAATATAGCATTTAGAAGCATCTAAGATTCAAAGAAACACTTAAATCGAGATGTTCAGGTTACCTAAGGGAATATAGGTAACCAAAACACTCGATTTTCTTTATGGAAAGAACAGTAATAAAAGTGACATATATATTTTAGTTAAATTATAGATTCGAAAATAGAAAAACAGTTACAGGCAACGAATATTTTAAATACAACATGCGATAATGAAACCTATATTTTCATCACAAATTGTCATCTTGGGACATACTGAATTAATTTCTTTCTTTCTAAAAATTAAAAAAAAACTAACGAAATATATCTTTAATAACACTTATGTAATCTAAATTATTATTCTCGTTGTTTATAAGAACTCCATAAGTATTTGAATTGTAGAATTGTTACAAAAACCGCAAATATCCTGTCTAAATATAATCTGCATTAGTCATATCTAACTAGGAAATTTTTAACTGATACATTTTACCTTACTTGCATGTGAATTAATTGTAAGTACGATCTAATTCGTTTAAATAAATGGTAACTAAAATGGCCGTCATAAGATTCGGTAAAATAACTTTATATAAGCTTTATAAGTCACCTATTTACATATATATATATATATATATATATATATATATATATATATATATATATATATATATAAACATAATTATTTATTGACTATTTCGATTTTAAATTTCTTTGAAAAAGGCATTATGTGCCGAATATATATATATCGATATATATATATATATATATACAGTGTGTTTCACTTTTCATGGGGACACCTAAATAACTTTTTATTTTGAAAGCAATCAATATAAAATTTTTATCAGTTGTGTAGGCCACGCCAATGCACCTTTTCGTATGAATAGAGTTTTATAAAGTAAATATCTATCGAAATATAATTAACATAAAAAGTGGTAATTCAAGTAATGTCATACTAGCGATTAAGATAGAACAAAAAAGTATTAGGAAAAGTTTTTGCAAATCACTCAAGAACCCCTAATACCAAATTTCGCTGAAAATTTTTCTATTTTAAATTCTTCTACATTTTTATGCTATCTGTAGATAATAGTTAGTTATTGCAATAATAAGGGTGCCATGAACAAAAAAGTATTAGGAAAAGTTTTTGCAAATCACTCAAGAACCCCTAATACCAAATTTCGCTGAAAATTTTTCAATTTTAAATTCTTCTACATTTTTATGCTATCTGTAGATAATAGTTAGTTATTGCAATAATAAGGGTGCCATGAAGCAAAAAAATAATTTGTCAGTTCAAACATCAATTCAGAACAGTTTGCTTAAGTTGTAACTATCGATAGGCATTTAAGTATTGCTCAAAAAGTATAAATTATTCGAATTGTTGGTGATAATCTACGTTTTAGCTGAGAAGCTGCTAAAAAGTTTAACGCGAGACATCCTGAACGTCCACCCATCCGCCATCGAACTGCTGCATACATGAATAACATTTTCAACACTACTGGAAATGTTGCTAAACCACGTCACGAGAATTGATATGGCTAGCAGCCTCTCGGGTAGAACGTACACTATCACCAACAATTCGAATAATTTCAATTTTTTGAGCAATACTTAAATGTCTATCGGCCATTGCTCAGCAAAGTTCAATAGTTACAACTGAAGTAAACTGTTTAGTGAATTGACGTTTGAACTGACAAATTATTTTCTTGCTTCATGGCACTCTTATTATTGCAATAAGAAACTATTATGTACAGATGCATAAAAATTTAGAAGAATTTAAAAATGGAAAATTTTTAGCGAAATTTGGTATTAGGGGTTCTTGAATGATTTGTAAAAACTTTTCCCAATACTTCTTTGCTCTATCTTAATCGCTAGCATGACTTTACTTGAAACACTACTTTTTATTTTAATTATAGTTGGCTAGATATTGACTTTATAAAAACTCTATTAACACAAAAAAGTGCGTTTTCGTGGCCTACACAACTGATAAAAATTTTATATTGGTTGCTTTCAAAATAAAAAAGTTATTTAGGTGTCCCCATGAAAAGTGAAACACACTGTATATCAATTGATAAATTCTTGAAGTTTTTCGGCTTTTATATGAAATATTTACAAATATTATCAAATTAATATCTAATTGCGAAGTAAATGTGAACGTAAACATTGCTGTGTACAAATTCCAACGCATAGGAAATTTTTAATTGAAAAATTTAAGAAATTATCTAAACGTACATATAGCTGTGTAGTAATAATTAGCAATTTCAAACCTTCAAAAACTGACATCTGCTTTCAAAACTGACATCTACTTTCAAACACTGAAATCTGCTTTCAATAACTGACATCTGCTTTCAGTAACTGACATTTGCTTTCAATAACTGACATCTTAACCAGTAACATCTTTACCTTATAATGTATTTATAATTAGCTTGAACCAGGGTCTATCGTGGCTTAGTTGGTAAAGCGACGGTCCGGTAAACCGTAGACCTGGGCTCAAGTCCCAACGTAGACAAAATTTTTCAATTAAAAATTTCGTATGACTTGCGTTGTAATTTGTAGACAGCAATGTTTACATTCCTATTTACTTCGCAATTACATACTAATTTGATAATACTAAATATATATATACATATATATATATATATATATATATATATATATATATATATATATATATATATACAAAGTAATAATACTAATAGGAAAATTAATTATAAATTAAAAATGATAATTGGAATAGGTATTGAATTAAATTTACAATTTTAAATCTCGCGCCTGAATAAAGAATTTAAGTAAGAAACAATTCCCTAACTTGATATATGGTAAATGATATTGACATATGATCAATAATAAAGATTTAGATTGCCTCCGGTTTAACTCAATGGATTTTGCAATGACCTTTTACTTAACCTCAGGGCAGGTTCAAATAATAACGATTTTAAAACGCAATCAACAGGTAAAATAACCTTTCTTTAATATAAATATTTTATTAATATATAACTATGAATAAAAAATTGATGGTTATGTTTATAAATTTATATTTTCCGAAATATTATATTTTCCAAAACTTGTTTTATACTACAGTATAATTGTTGTGTTTTAATTTAATTTTAGTTACAAAGAATTAATAGAAAATTATGCCAAGCTTTTAAAATATTGGAATTCTAAACAAGTTTCCCATAAACAAATAGAAGCCAAGAAATTTTACAGGTATGTTTAGTAATGAAAATATTTGTGTAACTTTTAAATTGACTGAGTATTCAGATTTTTGTAGATTACAATGAAAGATGAATATTTAACCAAGTTTCAAAAACCCAAAGTAAATCTGATTAAACAATTTGTTTACTGTAACGGAGAAATTTCTAACATAAATAATATACAAAAATTATGGCCACTATATATCTCCTTTTATATATTCAAGGGTTCTGCTCGTAGTAGCCAATCGAATTCTTGAAAGTTGACAGGGAAATCTCTTCGTATACAATCAAAATGGCCCTCGATGGTCTCGAACTCTCTTTATGCAATGTCCTCCTGGATATCCTAGGTGAAGAATCTCCTTTTATATTGATCTTGATTATGGCTTAGATGGTATATACAATTTTGAACGGCTAAATGGTATTCCTCGACAGAAAAATAATATATTACTCTGATTGCTAACAAAGTATATAAACACATATAATTTGCTGCAAAAAGATTATAACAACCTTGTATAAGATGTCCTCTGTAGATACTTCCATGTAATAGAAGATATATTCTTCAAAACTAATATCGATGGATTATAATTTTGGAACAATTTTATAAGTTTTGGACAGCAGTAAGTAATTATAATATCTTACATATTTCTTGATTTATTGGCTTTTCAAATCTCAAAATCAAAAATTCGATATGTTTTTTTTTTACAGAGAACAAAAATAATCTATCAACAACCAAAACCATAGCGACTCTAGTATAAATTTCTAAATACAAAAAATGTTAGTGAGCCTTTTTATATACATAATTTCCATTCATAATTTAACTTTTTAGTTTTATCTCAATAAGATATATTTAATTTCAAAATAAATGTCAAATGTCTAATGACTACTATCCAAAAAATATGCCATACTTATCTATGAACATCTTGACAATAGCAAATAAAATCACTAGTTTAAATTTCAAAATAAGTAATAAGATATATAAATTCATGTAATGGTAATAGTACCATTATAATATATATATATATATATATATATATATATATATATATATATATATATATATAGTAAACTTAATAAGTCGGCGATTAAAGGTCTGGTTTATTACTTCAAAGTATATATATTTAAAACAACCCTACATGTTTCGGCAATGATGCCTTTGTCAAGGAAATAAAAAATATAAATTTATATTTTTTATTTCCTAATATATATTGTACAAAAGCTGATGTTGTAAAAAAACGCCACCATGTTCGGGCGACAAAATGTACTATGGTGAACGATCTGAATAATAATAATATTAATTGTATTAATAATTATATTCAGTGATATTAATAATATTAATAGTACGGGAATTGTACTTTGAGTTGGGCGCATTAATTTTAAACTTGTAACGTTAGATCATCAGCCTTTCTCATGTAATATCTCAGGTTGCGACTAGATGTCGGTAGAACATGTATAATATTTTACATAAATTGGACTCTATCTCCGGCTCCTCGTCGATCAGTTTACCCCTATGTGAATGGTGGAAACTTGCTTACTAATATTGCTAAGTTATCTCTAGCTACGCAATGATAAATAAAAGAGTTCTTTAAAATAATAAGTGTAAATATTTATTGCATGTAAGTTATCTGTAACCAGTGAACAAGTAACGTGCCTAACGACAAAACAAAGAATTAATATAATGTGCACCTGTGAAATAAAGGTTATGCTTCAATAGCAATGTTAATGTAAAGTATATTGTAATATAAATAAATAAACAAACAAATTAAGGGTAGGTACTACAGTTCTTAATAATAAGTTTCCTTTCACAAATTCTGAGCAAGATAGAAATGTATTTTTAAAGTAAAATCAAAGAGTTAGGAATTTAATAAAATTTTGTTTTGTTAATAAATAGTTCTTATAAGACTTTTTCCGAAATAAATTGAATTAATTAGACCTGTGTCTTGCAGGGAGCATGCAGGTATGTAGGATGGTGTCAGCTGGTCAGGATTTTCGGTGTACGGGACCAAATAAAGGTGATCTCGTTACTACGATGCAGGTATGGACGCTGTTCGGCGGCGTGGGAATTGCTTGTAGCCGGTGGCCAAATAATGCGTTGGACGATTACTTGCCGGTCTCAGGTATAATTGACTCCAAAAGTAGTTCTAAAGTAACGCCAAGATTAACTGCTTCTTTTCTGAGTATTTTTATAAATTTATCACAAGTATTTGTGGTATTATTAAATTTTAAATACGGAGGAACACTTTTTTCCTGGCAGTCGTTGTAAAATTTTTCTACTGACGCTCGCTAGCAATGATTTCTTTCCAAAGCCTTGTAAGAAATTATGAAAATAGCCTTGATTTTTACTTTTATTACTATTGATAATAATTTAAATGTAAAGGAAATATTAATTCAAACATGAAAAAAAAAAAAAAAATTTACAAATAGTTGCACCGGGCTTTCCAATGTTAGGTTATGTTAAATGTTTAGAATTAAAATAACCTGTTCGCGGGTTTGTAAACATTCAAAAAGTGGGCGTGTCTAATTAGTATCGATATAAAATTTGAATGTAAATAAATTAGCTATCTTTTAAATTACGCGTAAATCACTTTAATTATGAAAATGAAAATTATATATATATATATCGGGTTACAACGTTTTACGTCTTCCGATTCCTAATCGCCATTCCCCTCTGTTCATCCATGAAAATTAAAAATATGAAAAGTAAATTTTGAAATAAATATAAATTAATCTGAAATATACAAAGTTATCGTAATATTAATTTATTAACACTTCGATACTAATTTTACAAATTATGTCCGCCAAATGTAGCCATTCTATTTAGTGTAATTCCTGTATTAATTACTGCTTTTCCATTTGCAGATAACTGGAATAACAGTGCTATTTGCCTCATAACAATATATATATATATATATATATATATATATATATATATATATATATATATATATATATTAAAAATAATAGATTTTTATTGGTTTTATATATATATATACAAAAAGTTCCAAGAGGAGGCGAACAAACATCAAATGAGTCTGTGCTTTCTGAGAATGTCTTAAACGGCCTGATAGGCCTATCTGATATGGACTATCGAAGTATCATAAAAGATCTCACCCCATTGTGCCTAAGTCTGAAATAAAACTTAATAGTGCATTTTTGCGCGAAATTGTTATCACTTATTTTTAGAACGCACTAGAAAAATCCTGTCGAAGAAAGAATTGCTACGGACCATCAACTAACTCTATATGGAGTTTGCGCTCGTACTGAAGATGCACTAGATGATCTGCCCGCCCGCCAAATGGGAAATCAACAGTGTTGCCAAATTAAACGCTACGCTATCAGCCTCATTACTTTATTTGTATACTTCGTATGTTATTACGACACGAAGAACTTTTTATTTTTCCATTATAATTTCATTTTGCGTTAGGTATACTTTTTTCTATTTTATTTATAATTTATAGGCTAAATTACGATTAATTTATTATATTTTTCTTTTTAATTATATCGTCTTTATATCCTGACATCTTCCAATCCCGTTACGATCTTTGAAGTTTTCTTTGTGTAAAAAAATTCAAGTTAAAAACCTGTTCTATTTTACTAAATAATTTAAAATTATGTTTATTTGTTTCTTCATTACTTTATAAAAACAAGCCAGTATTTAGTCCATGGTGTAATTACATATATGTGGTTTAGGTGCAGTTTTTTATACGATTTATTCTGGACTGTGGTATTTCTGCGGTAATATTTAATTGTCTATTGTTAATATGTACTGAAGACGTTCTCTTAATGTTGAGCCTCAATAGAAAAGATACATATATAGTTATTCGAAGCTCTTTGAGTAATTAATAAATAATGATATCTCTTAATATAACAATATAGCCCTTTATACTTACTGTATAAAGGGTTTCCTATATTTTTTTCCACTCCCATGTTCTAATTATTTATTAGACATTTACCACCTGTAGTCTAATGAGTAGAGACCGGACACATTGGGCTGAAATGACGTCATTACGACGGACAATATATATATATATATATATATATATATATATATATATATAATATACAACATCTGTAAGTACATCACGCTGTTATTGAATAGCACTATTCATTCGGTTAACCGCACACAAAAAATAGATGTGCAGTTAACTGAATGAATAGTGCTTGCTATTCAACAACTGCGTGATGTACTTATAGATGTTGTAGATTATTTATATCGTCCGTCGTAATGACGTTCATTTCAGCCCGGTGTGTCCGGTCTCTAAAGTAATGAGATTCATTACGATACAGCTCACGACCTTGTCGCCATATTGTTCTACTATTGCATCATTGCATGCTAACGCATCCACCAGCATACACGCGTGATCCACACAGTAAATGAACATATCAAGCGAGCCACAAAATTTGTATCCTAGGTAGGCCATGAACATATAAGCGACGCCTGAACTTAGAGAATTGACGAAGTGTCATTTGCAAATAATCATAAGTCAAATTGACAAGTTGCAAGATATCTTTGCAATTTATTAGCTATTTAATAATGGCTTTAGTATTTAACGGACAACAGAAACGGCACATGGTTGAAATTTATTTTAGAAATGGTAGAAAAATTAATGGTGAATGGGTTTACTCTATGACGGATGCATATCAGGATTGTTTAGAAGAATTTACAAATATTGCAATCCCATATGATCAGTTTTCAACATGCATTCGCCGTTTTGTGAAATTTTCAGGGAAACAGGAAACGTGGATTGCAAAAAAAGCAGTGGAAGGCCAACAGTTAGAAATGAGTAAAATGTTGAAGCAGTAAGGCAATTGGTAGAAGAACGTGCTCAACTTTCTGTGCGATATTTACATCAAAAATTAGATCTTTCTTATAGCACTTGCAGACGTATCCTTACGCATGATCTATATTTACACCCGTACCGTTTGCAAGTGGCTCACGAAATACTTCCTGTGGACAGACCGAAACGGCAGGAATTTTGTCAAAGATTTATCGACCATTTTATTGCTAATGATGGAGGCATTGCAAAGGTTATGTTTACTAATGAGTTCTGGTTTCATCTCTCTGGAAATGTAAATTCTCAAAACATGAGAATGTGGAACGCAAATAATCCACTTTTTTGTGGAAGCACCACTACATCCACAGAAAATTGGAGTTGGTCAGAGAAGGATTATGGGACCTATATTTTTTGAAAGTATGTCGATTAAAAATATAAAATTTTAAAAAGTAGCCAAAAAATGCTTACACCTTTTAGGAATATTAAACGCTGTGCATTACAGACTGGAAATATTGATACCATTTGTAAATATGATACACGATGATGAATTACAGGGAGGCTACTTCCAACAAGATGGAGCTCATGTACATACTATCAATGAAAACATTATTTTTCTAAGAGAATTCTTTGTGGATCGAATTATTACGATTTAACACCGTGCAACTTCTTTTTATGGCTGTACTAAAAAATTCTATTTTTGTAATTAGCACCTGTTTTTGATCTTAATGACCTATAACAAAGGATAACTAATAAGATCGTAGAAATTAATAATTCACCTTGGATCCTAGAAAATGTTAATTAACTCTGTTAAGCGAAGAACTTTCCGCAGTAGAGATGAAGGCGGTGGCCATATTACGAACCTTATTTAATGACTATTGTTACGTAATAGTTTGTGTTTTGTTTTTATTTTGATTTAAACCATAGGCTAAACAGATCATCAAAACCCCACAGGACAAAGTTATCCATTGGAGAACTTCACACATGACGAACATTAATTTCTGCAATAAAAAAAAACGGTTCTTTTCAGAACCAACACATTTGTGTTAAAAAAAATTAATGATTGCTCCAATGTCATACTTGCTTGTATTGTATACTGCATTAATAAATTTCTGTACTTACTTTAATTATTATTCATCTTTATTCTGAATATTATGCGATTTTACATACATAATGTTTAATCTGATTTGGTTTCTGATGATAGTTTTCAAATTTTATTTTTCGGAATTTTTTCATTTTAAAATAGACAGCATTCCAAAAAAATGTAATTTACAAATTTCAACAACCAAAACTTTCAAATAACCGCCTTTTCCCCGAAATTCAATTTTTAAATATTAGGTTAGACTTAAATATTAGGTTAGCTTAATGAATGTCACTTGGTAACACTTATTTAATGATTTAATCTGTTACTAGTAGTACGACGTGTAGGTTAAATCAATCTAAGACATAACTGACTTAATCCATGGCATACTCTGAAAACTTTTTTATTGCTCACTGTGGGAATAACCTTTTAAATTTTGAAAAATTACTAAAATGCCGTAGTTTTGTTCAGTTGTGGATTATTTAAAGAGCTGAAAAGAATAATAGTTCTATTCTTTAGATTTTCGCAGATTTAATCGCTTGTCACTGAAACGTTGAAAAAGTAACAACAATATTCGGTCAATATAACCTATGTTCATGAACGTTTAACAAATCTAAATTTTGACAATTCGGTCACCTACTCTATTTCGTCTGTAGCTGTGGTTTTTCATAGGTTGAAAAACTGTTTTTTCATAGGTGCCATGCATATTTGGAATTATGGAAGCATGTTGAAAGCATGAGCTGCACCAGCTGGAATTTGGAGATGTAAATGGTAAATCAACCCTTTTAATTACAAACAAAATATACAAAATATACATATAATGATACAAAAACAACACGAAAATTTACAATTATCGGATAGTATTACGAAATATACAAGAAGTACATGGAGCTTCGTCAAAAAAAATGCTACCACCACATCTTTTTTATAAATTACATGAACGGAAAATGCAGTGTACAAAACATAGTAATAAATAAATTTGGAAACTTGGGGAAAGAAATTGCTACTTATTTGAATCTAGGGGATTCCAATTTGTATACTGGACACTGTTTTCGCAGCAGTTCTGACACAATATTGGTTGATGCTGGTGTTGACATAACTACGCTAAAGCGTCAGGATTGGAATCCATAACTGTTGCTGAAACCTATGTAGACGAGTCAATTAAAAATAAAGTGAATGTAGCTAATCTAATTATGAATTTAATTGAATACAATCAAGCTGACAATTCAGTTAATATCCAATCAACATGATATTGTTGATGTTGATTGACAATATTGTTACTAAATTGTCAATAGAGCCACAATTCCACTTCCTTGTGTGTACTTCCTTAAGTGTACTATAAATAATATAGTCATCACAAACAAAAAATAATAGTTCTCTTTTTTTAAACTTTAATTTTCCGACATTTGTGCCTTGTTTATATGTAACGGTTTGCGTAACGGTTCGTTAGATATAACCATATTGAACATAGTTGCAATTTGAAAGACATACATTTAGAAAATAAACTGCATTTTTTTTTTCATTATAGCTGGTCGAAGAAGAAATAATGTATGCAATTCGCATTTAATGGCAATAAGACATTCTAGTATCCTCATACTCGTGTCTTAATAGCAATAATTAAATGCTCTTTGCATAATACACTATTAAATTTATGAGCATGAGAATCTTAACGAGTTCAATGTGGGTTCGTGAGATGAATGATTATTTATATTTATTTTTGTTATTGTGATAATAAAGAAAAGGTCGAGATGTATAACAGTAGGTGTATGCAATTACGAAGCAAATATACAACTACCGTTTTAAATTATTTAGTTAAAAAGTTTTTTTGTTTGAATCTTTTTAGACAAAGAAAACTTTAAGGACCGGAAGTATCTGGATACAAAAACAATATAATTAATAAGTAAAATATGTAGATAATTTGCTGAATGAATTGTAATTTAGCATCTTGATTGGTTTAAAATAAAGGAAAAGTATGCATAAAGCAAAATTAAGTGAAAAAATAAAAAAATTATATGTTGCAATGATATAACGAAGTGTATAAAGTAATGAGACTGGAAGCATAACGTATAATTTGACAACACTGTGGGCTTCCCATTTGGCACGGAGGCAGGTTATCTGATACATCTTCAGTATGAGTTTGAACTCTGTATAGAGTTAATTGGTGGTGCGTAGAAATTCTTTGCTTTGACAGGATTTTTCTTGTGCGTTCTGAAAATAAGTGATAACATTTTCCCACAACCGTGCACTATTAGGCTTTGTTTCAAACTTATGCACAATTTGGTGGAACCTTTTTTAAAACTTCAACAGGCCTATGGTGATAGTGTTTTGTCAAGGGTCCAGGTTTTTAGGTAGCATAAGGCATTCTCAGAAAGCAGAGACTTGATTCAAGATGAACATCAAAGTACCATCAACGGCAAGAAGTGATGAAAATGTACACATCAGAATAATCGCAGAAGAGTTGATTGTGACTCACAAAATTGTTGATATCAGAATTTGACTAATTAATTGGAGATGCAGAAAATTTGCGACAAAATGATTACAAAAAACATTTCGTAGAATTAAAACGGCAACAGAAGGGAAACGTCTTGAATTTTTGAGGGGGATTGAAAATTACTTTCGTTTTCTGAAGCGTGTCATTAGTAGTACGAAAACATCCTCGTGACTGCGCAGTGTCCTTATTCATCGGACATCAGTGATTTTTTACTCAAGATCGAAAATTAAGGACACTGTTTTGGGACATTGGAAAACATTAGAATGGGCGTAACCAACCAGCTGAAGACGATTCCAGTGTATAAGTGTATATAACACTGCTATGAAGAATAAGCAAACCATCTTCAGCGCTGTGTGGTTTCTCAAGGCAACTACTTTGAAGAAGATATGTGGAAATATAATTTCAATTAATGAAAATGAAAACAGTTCTGATTATTTTATCTACATACCTCGTACAATGATCTAGAAACAAAATTACAGTAACTGCGTTATTTAATCAAAAATAAAAGATAATTAATCATTTCTTTCGAAGAAAATGAAGTAAAAAAGAATTTTGTATACAATTTATAAGTGTATCGGTCCATTCATCTCATTAAATTCTGTGCGAATATCATGACTAATATTTAGACCACTCCTTTCACTCTTGCTCAAGCATAAGCTATGATTATAGATTTAAATATATCCTTGAGAAGCATAATGTATACATGAAACTCCATTACTATTTCGCGCGCATTTGTACACAAGTAAAATTCTACATCTTTTACTTTCCACTTACTAGCGTTTTTATTTTTCTCCTACAATATTAGATTTATAGAAGAATTTCTGTTCCTATTGACAGGTCAATGAATATATTGTTCCGGTGCTTTTAACGTTGAGAAATGGAAAACAGGGGAGTTTAAAAGGGACCATCAATAAACGTATCGAAGGGCAAAACGTGTTCGCCAAAACGAGACTTTATCAACATCGTAATCATATATTCTCATTTTTCTTGATATGTGGGTAGATACGTTCTGGGAAAAGAAGCGTGATGGATACATGAAGTGCTTTTTCCTCAGACTTAGACTAGGGATGTTCGGAATTAAGATCGACATTTTTCTTGATCATAAAATATTCGAATTCAGCACTTTTGAATTTACCGTTTTAATTTTTACATTCAATTTAATTTTTAGATGTGATACCTAATAGTATAGTAAGGAGTTATTTCGGTATTATAATTTTTGTTTTGATTTCAGATTTACTCCGCGTTGTATTTTTCTTAGTTGAGAAAGGAATCGTTGAAAACTCGACGTTTCGATGTTATTGTTAACATCTTCCTCTGGAGCGATTAATAATGGGACTGATATATGTCGGTTATTCCACTCAATAGTTCGACAGTTTTATGGCGACGGTGGGTTAACTGCTGGTTTGTTTTGATATCACATATTATTTTCCGAAATATTAAAAACTTACTTCAAAAGTAGATGCTGTGTTGCCGAAACAGTTCTAATTTTAAAAAGAAATTTCGGTCGAGATAATGCACCAACTGCGCCTTTTATACGTGAATTTGTGAAGAAAGTTCGATAAATTGGCATGTTAATTGATATTGATAACTCAAGTTATCCTCGTGTTTGTCCGTTCCGCTCAACCGAGAATATTGCTGTTGTTACCGATAGTGTGCATGAACCCGAGAACATCAACTCGCCGGAGATCACAGCAACTCAACATTAGCCGCACTAGCCTGAGGAGAATTCTGCATAAAGGCTCGGCCTATCCCGCTATCCCGTATCGGGTGTGATTCATCGGTGCCGACAATGTACAATCGATTAACTTAACATGTACATATGAATTTTATAGCGCGATAGTATTGATAAAAGTTGTCTGTTTGTACGTCTTTGAATGCAAACAGACGAAGTTGTGAAATGTACCGGGTGCGGCAATAGTGTGTCGGCGGAGCTTAGCATGAAAACTAATAAAGTTGTAGCATTGAAATTTCATGTACACATGTAGTATGCTACAGGGCATTTTCTATTTTTATTTATATATTTACAGGATGTTCCAAATTTCCGCAACCACTTTCAATTTTTTTTTTAAATATATTGCTATATTTTCTTGTTATTATGATGATAGCCACCCAAATGATCGTGAATGAATTTAAATTAACTTGAATTGATATTAATTCAAGATATATATACATATATATATATATATATATATATATATATATATATAGTATATTCGTGACCTTGGTATGATAAGACAAACCCAATTAGTCGGCGATCAAAGGTCTGGTCATTACTTCAAAGTGTATATATTCAAAATAATCCTACATGTTTCGGCAATGATGCCTTTGTCAAGGATATAAAAAATATAAATGATATATATTTATATTTTTTATATCCTTGACAAAGGCATCATTGCCGAAACATGTAGGATTATTTTGAATATATACACTTTGAAGTAATGACCAGACCTTTGATCGCCGACTAATTGGGTTTGCCTTATATATATATATATATATATATATATATATATATATATATATATATACATATAAGGTAAACTTAATAAGTCGGCGATTAAAGGTCTGGTTTACTTCAAAGTATATATATTTAAAACAACCCTACATGTTTCGGCAATGATGCCTTTGTCAAGGGAATAAAAAATATAAATATTTATATTTTTTATTATCTAATCACTTATATATATATATATATATATATATATATATATATATATATATATGTATATATATATGGTAAATTCAATCAGTTGGCGATTAAAGGTCTGGTTTACCTCAAAGTATATATATTTAAAACAACCCTACATGTTTCGGCAATGATGCCTTTATCAAGGATATAAAATATATTTTATATCCTTGATTTATATCCTTATTTGCTCATTTTCATTAAAAAAAATACCGAAGTAATATTTTACGCAAAACACTTTCTTATGTAGTTTTCAATATTATTACTCTAATTTATTCAACTATTATATTTTTATATTTTATATTGACGCGCAGTGTGACTTGAAGCATTGTCATGTCATGAAGAAGGACAATCTCCGATCTAGGGCGCCGTAAACGAGCATTTTAAACAACATCTGGCAGACATACGGTCGTGACACATTCTGCGGTAACCGTACGTTTATTTTCAAGCACAACTATTGCGATAGGTCCTGCTTTTGAGAAGAAACTGTCCACCATTTTCTTTCCAACAGATTTTTTCAGTGTGACTGAATTAAGTTCTGTTGGAAACACCCATTGAGCCGACTGCCATTTTGATTCCGGTGCAAATGCATATATCCAGCTTTCATCACCAGTAATAGTGTTGTAAACTGCTTTAGACCTACTTCCATTATATTTCTCAAGGGTTTTTTACAACATTCCACTCGGTATTGTTTTTGTTCCTGTGTTAAATTATGAGGTATCCAACGACAACAGACTTTCCTGAAACCCAAATTATTGTGTAAAATCTTGTTTATTGCAGTCATGTCAATACCCAAGGTGCCCCTAATAATCCTATACGTGATTCGATTGTCGTCTTGAATCGTCTTGAATTTGTTTCTGTAATAGCTGCGATGGCCTTCCTTCTCGAAAATCTTCACTAAGTGAAACCCTTTGAAATTTAAATTTGTTATAACAGTTGTAAACACTCCTCTGAGAAGGAGCTTAATCACCAAATGCAGCACGAAGTCTCGAAACAATTTGTTTTGGAGTTAAATAACTTCTAAAAATCATAGTAAGTCGTGGCTCTAAAATTTTCTCTTGTTAAATGCATTTTTATTGCAGACCACTCGGTCTTAAATTAGCTTGAAAAATAACTGTTGCAGTTATTAAAACTAAATTCGAACTGTCAAAATAGAAAGCAATAAACATTTGTTTCATAGCATGATGATCATTGATGTATAGTTTGATTCCTTTGATGCAATAGAAATATTACTTTGCAGAAATAATCGGTGCTACCCTCGTAAAAAATATTGTTAATAATGTTATGTTTAGCATATACTTTACAGATGTGTATTAGATGAAGCCATAACGCCGTGAATTTGCAAAGCAAAAGAAATTATTATGTTTCACACATTTACCACACGTTATGTGTCAGTTGTAACTACATAGTTCATTTTTATAGAAGAATTCCAGGAATGCTGTTAATGCCTTATTTGGAGCTGGCGGCAGTATCATGAAACTTTATTTTGTTGATTGTAAATTGATCTAAAAATATACTGCATGACATGGAAACTGCAACACCAAGAAGGGGTGCGAATTTTTTAACCAAACTTGGTAGAAACGTATAACTATTCAAAGGCAATAATTGATTAAAATTTCAAAGAAAAAAAACAAAAGACTAACACAATTTAACATAATTTTTATTAATAATGTGTCGAGCCGCCCCTATTAGTTACACACTCCCTCACTCTTCGTGGCATTGATTCGACTAGGTGGTCGATATCCTCTTGAGGTATGGAGTCCCAAGCAACCTGTAATTCATGCCGGAGAGCTATTAGTGTCTGCGGGGGATTGGCTAAATTCATAAGTTTTCGTCTCATAATGTCCCACACATGTTCTATTGGCGAGAGGTCGGGGGATTTGGGTGGCCATGGCAAGATATTGACATGAAGCGATTTATAGAAATTCTCGCTACGTGGGGAGGGGCATTATCCTGCTGGAAAAGTGGGTCTTCGAGCATTTGAAGATATGGAAGAATATAGGGTTCTACCACCTCATCAATGTAACGCTGGGCGTTCATGGTGGCTTGGATGAACACCAACTGAGACCTACTCCCATATGCTATAGCACCCCATACCATAACACCCACTGCTCGATGCACATGCCTTTCAACGGAAAACTGAATATCACTGCGTTCCCCACGTCTTCGTCTGACCCTCATACGGCCATCATGCATCCCTAGACAAAATCGAGATTCATCACTAAACACCACCTTATGCCACTCCACGATCCAATGTATTCGCAATCTACACCACTCCAAACGTTGCTGTCGGTGTTGAGCCGTAAGTGGTAACACAAGATGTGGACGATAAGGTTGTAAGCCGAAACCCCTAATTCGGCGATAAACGGTTCGAAGGGTTACTGTACGACCTTGATTACCTAACGACACGTCAGCAATTGATCTGGTATTGGAGAACCTGTCTCTTAGTGCCATTAGGCGAAGGCGGCGGTCCTGTATCCCATTAGTTCTTCTTCGGCCTCCGGTTCCTCTTCGACGTCTTTCCTGACCCTCCCTAGTCCATGATTGATAACAGCGCATAATGGTGGATTGGTTCCGGTTAAGGCGATTTGCAATTTCCCTGTATGAAAAACCACCTTCTCGCAAACCAACAATTCGACCTCTGTCGAATTCGCTTAATTGGCGATAATTTCCACGTTGCCGCACTCTAGGCATAATAAAACTCTCTAAACACGTTAAACAAAGGTATAATAAGACCAAACCGTTGAAATAAATTTGAAACAAACAATAAATACACCACACATTAATGTCAGCGAAAACTGAATGAAGTGTCAGAAGTGCCATGACCACTTGATATATCGCAACAAAATTTTAATCAATTATTACGTTTGACTAGTTATACGTTTCTACCAAGTTTGGTCAAAAAATTCGCACCACTTCTTGGTGTTGCAGTTTCCATGTCATTGAGCATATATAGTGCATTTCTTTACCAAAAATATTGCAGGAAGGTTAGTACAAAACACAATACATAAAAATTTAACAGTGTCAACAAGAGAAATTGAAAGCACTACTAAAGTTCCTAAAATAACAACTCAGGATTTTAAAAAGCATAAGTATCGTGACTATAAAGTTTATATTGACCAAGAACTTTACTCAAGAGATTACATATTTGTTTGTACATTGGTTTATTCGGGAGTATATCGACGATTGCATGTTTCCATTAAATGTACTGTGGTTAGATGAATCCCGTTTTGTCAATAATGAGTTGTTTAACTGAAACAATGTCCTTGTCTGAGTGGTAGAAAACCCTCATATTCTTCATGAAACTCGCCAGTATGTATTTATTTTCTTGACAAATCTGTGCGAAAGGCTTTACAAGTTATATAGATATCGAAAAAGTAACTATTTGGTAATTAGTATTCGTTTCACAAGGGGACCCGAAGTAACGATTACCTATTTGAAAATGTAATCGTTAATTGATTACTTTTGTACATATCGTTACGTCCGTACCTATGTGTATATAGTATAAATTTACGGGTATAAGATATCATATTTCTTAATTATCTATACTCTATAGCATTCTTTTTAAATATGGACATGTCAAATAGAATGATATATAAATATATATAATATAAAAAGAATTGTGCAATCCAATTTACTTGCATAATTATTAATTACATATTTGCGAATAAATACAAAACTGTATCATAGACAAATACGATACATAATTGGTATTTAAAATAGAATTTGATTTCATAAGATCAGGAGTCTCGGTTAGAAATTTGATTGGAGGAAGTTTGGAATACTCTTTTAATTTAACATTTGGAATTTACTGCAAGTGAGAATTAATGAATATTAAATCACATTCTTACATGTAAATGTCGACTTATTTAATGCGTTCGAAACTACAATCCGACAAGCTAAGCTTGTACTAGTATGCAGAACACACCCTTTCGCGACAACGAACTTCCTGGTGATTAGGTTAATTAAGAATTAAGAAATACTGAAAAAACAAGTCTATCAACGGGAGGAAACGCACAGACGACGTTTCGTTCTAGTTGGAACTTTTCTAGTTGGAACTTTTCAGTATAGAAGTGAAAAAGCAATGTCCGTCATCGAGGGAATACCGTACATTGAAAAGTTCCAACTAGAACGAAACGTCGTCTGTGCGTTTCCTCCCGTTGATAGACTTGTTTTTTCAGTATTTCTTAATTCTTAATTAACCTATTCACCAGGAAGTTCGTTGTCGCGAAAGGGTGTGTTCTGCATACTAGTACAAGCTTAGCTTGTCGGATTGTAGTTTCAAACGCATTAAATAAGTCGACATTTACATGTAAGAATGTGATTTAATATTCATTAATTCTCACTTGCAGTAAATTCCAAATGTTAACTATATATACAGAAAGTATATAGAAGTGAAAAAGCAATGTCCGTCATCGAGGGAATACCGTACATTGAAAAGTTCCAACTAGAACGAAACGTCGTCTGTGCGTTTCCTCCCGTTGATAGACTTGTTTTTTCAGTATTTCTTAATACTCTTTTAATTGTCTATTTTTAAACAATATGTCGCCACTCAATTGGTGTGCTTCATTGGACTAAACTAACTGTACCTAAGTTGTACCCAATACAACATATAATATAATATCTATTCAATAAAAATATATTTACAAATTGAAATAAGGTGAAGAAAGATTTTATGACAGTATATCTATAATAAGTAAAGGGCCCATAAATACAATAATATTAGGAGATGAAAAGGTAAAACAACTTTTTTATCCGTTAACATTCAACATTAGTTTATAAGTTTATACTTTACCTGTTATTACATGCTGTCGTAATACGTTTATATGTAATTTATTAAAGTTTATTCTCTTGTTTGCCTATATTTTTTAAATATTCCATCACGCATCAAATACGCTATATTACAGTCAATATACCTACGCGCGACGTGCAACAATCAAAAGTCCGCTGGCTTAAAGAAAAAGAATGTTGCGCAGTCCAAACACCCTCCTTGGAGTTACCTTGCGTGGGTGGGATGATCTTGAATTGACAAAATATCAAGCCAGTGCCAACGGCATAAAACTCAGTGAAGATGGTCGTGCGATTCTTGTCGAAATGTTGTTGAACTGACTATAAATTAAAAAGGGCGCCACCGCGATTTGAGAGCTTCTTGTCGTAGGAGTATACGTAACGCGCAGAACGTACTTGAGCTAACGAACCCACTAAGGAGAGAATAGAGTAATACGGTATAAACAATAATAATGATTAAATAATGATTAAAAAATGATTAAATAAATTTTTCTGTGCCAAGACAATGGAAACGAAAAATAAATTAATGTGATCTATATTACTTTAACCTTCGAACAAAGAAATTAATAAATGTCTAAAACAAAGAAAGTATAATTGAATGTGAGCTACCTTAATATAACTTATGAACAAAGAGACTATTGATTGTCTAAGACAAAAGGAAGACTAAATCAATGTTTCTTAATATTTCATGTCGCCAATTTAATTATAGCACAATGTAGGTTTTCAGTGATATTTGATCGGATGAAACGGCGTAATTAGTGACATATCTAACTTACAGTTTGCTGATATTGCTCGAGGATAACCTGCTGCAATGGCGTTGTTTCTGTTTCATACGTGGTGCTCGATGAAATTTCCGAAACACATGGTCGGGTTCACTTCTTCAATAAATTCTTCAATTTTGTTGGTTTTTAACTTGAACGGTAAATCTAAACAGCCAATTGGTTATGAAACCATTAACAAAAACCCTACATACGATAATTATGCATTAGAAATAGGGAAACACGAAGATTGAAACACAAAGAAAGATCGCAAAGAAATTTAGCTGGAAAATTACTCACCAATAGATGTTCGAAGGGGGCAATAAATCTTTGGCCTATTCAATAACGTCAACCCAAACATAAAATTGTTGTACATCAAACTCTGTCTGCCGCTATATAAGCCACCTATTTCAGTGTAAATTTTCTCGATACAAAATCACACTGCGTCAAAAGCCAAAAATACATCTAGACTCACCGAGATTTACAACGGAAGACCAACAAAACGTCAAAACATTGTAACAATATATTATAATACAATTTGATAAAATTTATGCAGTTTGCTTTAATATTTTCGCAAATTCAGTGAAAAGCAGCTCCGTATATTATTACTAATGTTTCGAGACCAATAATACCGATAACTGGATATAATAAGGCTAATAAGATGAATGCTGGCGCCGAATGTTAAACTCGTTATATATGTAAATCAAAGTATCAAAATCCTCAAATTCGTTAAAGTAACGAATACATTCAACGATTACTCAAGGTTTGAGGAACGAATAGTAACGATTACGTAAAAGTACCGAAAATCGACGTCTCTAACAGGTTATTTTAAGAATTTGCCAAACATATTGCATGATTTGCATAACATAATATCGGCAATCTTTAGTTTTTAATTTTATACCTTACTAGTTGATATTTTGTTTATAATTATGCTAAACAATTCCGAACTTAATGAATAGCTTTAATCTACGAACGTTAATTCGTATTTTCATTTTATGGAGTTCTTTTTTTTCTTTCAGAGGTATATTGCGAAATTCTATCTAATAGGATGCTTCTACAACTTCGTTATAAAGCATTTAATGCCTTATAACGACAGGAAGAGCTTTCCCTGCCAATTTAGTGTTTAAAATAGCACACTGATCACCCAATTTCACTTTAATTACATAATTTAAACATTCAGTATATTAACATATTTCCTCGGCCAAACCGCACCATTATATCAAAGCAATTAGCAAATGAATTAATCCTATTGCTTCTGATAGCGTAATCAGATAAACTTCTTAGAAACGAAGCGAAACATAATAATTTCCGGAATGAATATTTCCGGTTATCGTCTTGGTAATACCATCACTAATTTACGCTTAATTCCGATATGCACGAGAAAGTAACAAACACAGAAAATGATACGGCGGAATATCCACTCATATTTCTATTTATTAGTGAACGTGACGGCTGTACAATATATCTGGCCCGTAATTAAAATTAATAGCGCGGATACAAACTTACTTAGTTAATCACTAAGGATGCCATCGGGAATATTCCGAAAAGAGATTTACTACGAAATTATTAATGGAAGTTCGGTAATTGTTTTCCAAGATGGCTAACGACTATTTAAAAACTATAATAAGTGGCGTGTTAGAATGTGGTGATATTTTCTAGTGAAAGTTTTAAGTAGCTCAAAATGTGTAACTCGTTAGGAATTAGCTAGAGCTTTTAGGTTTAGAAGTATGTAAATGAATGAGTTGTTGAATTAGCGATTATGACTGATAAAAGTTTTAAGTAATCTCTCTTTCGTAATTTTTATTTTTTTTCTAATTATTTTAAATAATTTATGTATAAAACTTATTTATTTTAATTGATATGGAAGAATATGTAATAATGTAGTAATGTAGTAAAAAGCACGCCAGTTGGTTGTTGCTTGTCATTTCTTTGCCCCACGTTGGGCGCCAAATGATTACCAGACGCTAGTAAGCAGTTGGTTTGTTTGCGAAAATAAATTCGTTTAGTGGAGATGATCCTGGTTAGCTGCAGCGTTCTAAGAATTAATAAAAATTGGAGATTTTCCTTAATTTTACCCATTACTTAATTGTATAACAGTTTGGTGCGCTCAAGGCTTGTGTATTGCTGCACGATTTGGAATCCATGTACCGAATTTCATTCAGACTGTATTGAGAGAATTCAGCGGAAGTTTGTCAATCACATATTATTCAAACTAGATATTGATAGATCTTGCTACAGTTACTCGATACATTTAAATTTGACGCAGCGTAAGATAAATTATCTCAAGTTAGGCTATAAGTGCTTGAATAATTTGGTTTATTCCCTATTCTTATACCTCTGTTTCGGATTAGTGTACCAAGGTTGGGATCCCGAAACAAAGAATTATTTGCAGTACCGTTGCAGCGTGCGGCCTATCGTTTCAAAATCCCTATTAGTCGGGTGTTGTAGGGATTAAATTCACTTCCTATGGATATAGACTCATTTACTTCAGCTTATATATTTTTTTAAATCCATTAATTTAGTTAATATCAAAACCCAGATTGCACTAGTTTCTTTTTGCTTTCGTTAGTAATGCTTATCTTAGATTTGTATACTAGTTTATACTTAGCTACAGTGAATGAAAGACTTTTTTAGTAATTGTATACATAATCGTAATTAAGACATCAATAATATTCATACTAAAGTAAATATAAAATCTAAAGAATGTACGAGAAAACGTAACTATCTAGCAAGAACGTTTGCGATAGGCACGGGTTTTCGGAATAGGGGTTTTTGTTTATGATCAATCAGATGCTTTACATAAAAGAAGCTTTCTTTTTATTTCTTTATTATCTTGAATTTTTGTAATAGTTCTATGTGAAAGTAACGATTTAAAAAAATGTTAAAAATTGTTAGTTTAAACAAAGCATAACAATTTTAGGCATATATATTCAGGAAAATGTAAGCCAAAAGACTTTTGTAAAAAAGCGTTATTAGCCATATTAGCACTAATACAGTTGTTTAATATAGACCAACTGATATAAATGAATAAAAATTAAATTCGAGTCAGTAGAAAAGCTGACAATCAAAGCAAGATAGTGAATATCTTTAGCTACAAGAGAGGAAGAATTTCGTTGAACATCACAAAATTAGAAATGGCTAAATTCAATATGTGTTTATTAATATTTGCAACAAAATTATTTATTTAGTTTAATTAAAACAACAGAAAAAAATATCCAAAATAATCAGTTTCTAATATAGTCAAATCGATTCGAGTTTTGCTTGATGAAGATCCATAATTTAAAATAGAAATAACGCTAATTGTTAAAATCTTTACTTTATGAATATTAGTTGAATAAGCTCGTAAGCAATAAATAATATTTTGTATTATTATTATTAAGTGCGTAATTACACGACGATGAGAGAGAGATTGTCGTTTAGGTAATAAAATTTCTTATAAGTTGAAGTATAAGGGGTCTACATCCACAGGAAGGGAACTCTTCGTTTCGAGATCCCAACCTTGGCACATGAATCCGAAACAGAGATAGAAGAAAAGGGCAATCAACAAAATTATTCAGGCGCTTAAAGCCTAACTTGAGATAATTTATCTTACGCCGTGTAGATAGTGATTGAAAATTTACCAAATTCAAACGATATGAATAGGAGTAGCAAGATCTATTAATATTTAGTTTGAATAATATGTGATTGACAAATTTCCGCTGAATTCTCTCCATACGATCTGAATGAAATTCGGTATATCGTGTAGCAATACCCAAGTCATGATCGTACTAAACTATTATATAAAAATCTCGAGTTTGGTACTGAATAAAATCCATAACTTAGTGGCCTTGCAAATAAGATCATCGATATGAGAGGAAAAAGTTAATGATGAATCGAAGCAACGAATCAAAATTTCTTATCGTATCTACCCGATGCAAAATACTGCTATCGATTTAATATAAATATTCTAGGCAATCTTTCTTCATTTTTGTAAAGGACATGGTTTTAATATTTATTTATGTTATTATCTTTACACCAAATGGAGACTGGGTTAAAATCTGATTGTAGGCGAAGGCAGTCAATCAATGAAGAAATTGCATTATACAATTTTAAATTGCCAGTGAATAGAAGAAAGTTGAAAAAATTTATACGATACTTTAAGTGGGAACAATATTGATCCCAAAATAATTACCCCGCGAAACATCTAAAGTAACTGATATTGGGCGAGACTGACTAGAACCTACACGCACAATTTGAACACAATCCTATAAATACGATCTCAATTACGACCAATGTTCATCAATGATTTCATAGGCCTCAAGTTTCCATAACAATAGCTCTCGATCAACCCGGCCGAACACCTTACTAAAATCTGTGTACACAGAATCAACTTGCAAATAATTTTCTAAGGACTCAGAGATAAAATATTGATCAACATGTAGATTACGCGTCGGCATTCTGACCCCGTACAAATCCATGCTGCTCTCTTGTAACCATGGAATAATTCTGGAATCAAGTATTTTATCTATAGTAGGTAAAGCACTAATAGGTAGATAATTGCAAATACCTGAGAGATCAACTAACTTAAACAGAGGCAGTACAAAGGCAATTTTCCATTGTTCACGAAAAATGCCAATGCGGAAGATAAATTAAATAAATGACAAATTGGCAATGACAAAAATGACGATGTATAGAATGTTATGTACATTTCACGATTCATAGCTTGGTACATGAAATGTTAGTCGATACAATAGAAAAGGCGAATCAATTCAATTTTGAAGCAATTTGTATAAAAAATAAACACATGAATTAGTACCACTAAATTCCAGAGATATCACCGAAAACGTGTTCAATAGTACATTAGTGGAAATCCTCTGCAAGGGTATTATATACTCTAAGTCATAGATACTTCAGAAAACGTCTTTGTATACCTCCAATTGATATCGTGTGTGTCATAGTGGGGACAACAATTGATTGCAGTGTTTACTATGCATTAACGAGAAAAACAACATTTTACAGATCTTCAAAAAGTAGGATGGAATTTCATTTGCACCAGAAGAAAATGACATGCGCAGAGTTTAATTTTTCAAAGGATTTACGTCAATAGTAGATAAAGTGTAGGAGTTGACATAGTCTATTCAATTAAACTGTGAAATAGAATCAGAATGCCAACAATAAGTTGATTGGAAGTAGGTGGTAAACATTGCTACGGGAAATAACAAGAATAAATATCGCAATAACTGATCGACAAAATACAACACAACTAGCCAGTACCAGTGCCAGTTCTTTCAAAACATTTTTCCGTGACTAACAAAAATTAAATAAAAGGCCGGTGTTACGGATGAGCTAGAGGAAAGAGAAAGAAAGCTACTGCTACAAATCAAAACTCACTCCAATATATAATATTACAGAAGTATTTATTGTGATTGCTTTGTTTCCCCTCCAAAATTATTTACAAAGTCCCCATACATAAATCTACGAACAGTCCTGTATGTATCTGTCAAGAATTAATTTAATAATTTTGTAATCTTTTGAATCCTTGTAGGGCGAGTGGTGAAGGTCAGAAATCTCTGCGCTCTTACAATTAAAGATATACAGAAACAAATAAATAATTACGAAGCATAGATTAATCAGAATTTAACAAATAAATTGTTGTAAAAGTATAAATGATAGGATTATACGTTTAATAGCTAAAATAAGAGGTATTGTATGCAATATTGGCTACAAAGCATTAAAATCAACTATTAGTTAGTCGTAATATACCATATTGTCTACAAAGCGTGAAATTTTATTATTAATTATTAACTGTGAAAGTTATAATATACCATAAATTTATCTAAAAAACGTTAAAATTAATTATCAATTAGACTATGAAAAGTTGTATTATACAATATTGACCACTTTGCGTTAAGATTAATTATTAAACAGTAAAGAAAATAAACTGCAGGCTGCAAATAGGTAATGCAAGAAAAGTACAATGGAGACACGAAATATAAACTGGCAACCGAGGTTAGGTGTGCCTCTAAAACTTGAATTAACAATTAGCGATAATCTGAATTAAATGTAACTCTCTGGCACCGTATGTTCAAAATTTATCATTGGCGAGAAGAGTCTAGCTCTTCTAGACTTCAGCTCACGGCAATTTTCCGGTTAAGAAGTAGATCACGTGGGCAATTTTCGAGCTGCATAACGCCGGTAGAATATAACGAGCCATCGAAAAAATTCATAATTGGAGTAGACTGTGAAATTGGGTTGGTACTTTAGCCACTTCCACATAATGACACATTACTTGATGCTTGACAGTTTCATTTGGTTTCATTGTAAAAAAGGTTATGGCATTGAAATGATACTACAACAAAAAAGAAAACAAATAATTTATTTAATATCGAAATCATAATCAAAATTTACATATAGCTACAGAAGTTGTTGAAAATGTTGTCCATTTACATCTAAACACAAACCAACTCTTCTCCGCAATCCAGCAAAAACTTTATGTAGCATTTGCGGTGAGTTGTTGATTTCGTCACACTTTTGGAAATACCCATTTTGTAATTCCTCATCCCCCAGTTGATTTATGAATGAGCCGAGTATCTCATTGCGATATCGTGCAGCAGTAAGTGTACCTTAAAAGAAAATGGGACCCACCTTCTTCTTCGACATATTCCAACCAAAACACCAACTTTTTGGGGATGCAATGTTTTTTCAACAAAAAAATGAGGATTTTCGGAGGACCAACACCTCATATTCTGTGAATTAACATATCCAGAAAGATAAAACCAGGCCTCATCCGTGAAAAAAACTGTGTTAAGGATATCCTGATTGCGTAGATTATTTTGAAACCATTGACAAAATTCCACTCGTCTTAAATAATCCACTGGTAAAGTTCATGAAAACATTGCAGCTTGTATGGATGACAATGTAAGACTTTTTTAAGAATGAATTGGCACGTACCATAAGATAAATTTGTTTGTTGGGTCAATACTGAAATGGATGTTTTTGGATTTTCATCAATAATATGCTGAAGGGCTTCAATATTATCAGCTGTACGTTTAGTAGGCCGTCCACTTCCAGTTTTTCGACCGACGCTTCCAGTCTCTCTGAATAACTTTACACAATTTGTCAAAACATTGTAAAAATCATTGTAGTCAAACACTAATTCAGGATGTTCTTCACAAAAATCAGCCATGCATTCCGTAATTGAATACTGCCACTCGCCATTTACTTTCACACCTGTTCGGAAGTAACATTCGATAATTTTTGCTTTTTGTTCTATGTTGAATACCATTTTTTAAATCAATTTAATTTTCTTAATAAGAGTTTTGAAAAATTTGACACAAACTTATAGTTTCAATGTCAAGTAATAAATGTCATTATGTGGAAGTGGCTAAAGTACCAACCCAATTTCACAGTCTACTCCAATTATGAATTTTTTCGATGGCTCGTTATATTACAACATATTACTTTTAGTAGTAGGATAGGTTGAGGATTTGCCACCATAAAATAATCTACGTGGCTGACCTTGGGATTCTCTCTAGGCATTGACAAAATTCCATAAAAGTTCAGTACTTAATATATAACGAGCGATCATTAAAATTTTCACTCGTAGCTGGCCGTGTATATAAAAATTATGTCGCAGCTTAAGTCATTAAGACTATTTCAAACATCTGTCAGTGTCAAATATATATTTTAAAGTTTCATCAAAAGAAAAAGTAATGGCCTTTAATGATATGCATAAAGCGTTTATGGTAGAATGTTACTTCCTGACATCTCAAAAAATTGATGGTATTTGGCAGCATTCAATAGAAAATTGCCTTGCGGAATTTGAAGAGAGATATCCAAATACTGTTCCTAGCTATAAAACTTTCCGTGATACGCTAATGCATTGTGAAAATCTTTTTCGTTAAACAGGCAGTATTTTAAGGAAAAAAGGAAGCGGTCCTCCTCTCAAGAGAAGTCGCGGCGTAATTGAAAATGTCAGACAAATTATTAACGAATCTCATCAAACATCTATTCGCAGAGTTTCGCAACAAGTAGGGCTTTCGTATGGAACATGTCAACAAATTTTGAAAAAGGACTTGCACATGTATCCATATAAATTAACTTCTGTACAAAATCTATTACCTACGGATTATGAAAAAAGAACACAATTTTGCCAATGGTTTATTCAAACAATGAGAGACAATATTTTAAATCATACTCTTTTCACCGATGAAGCTTGGTTTTATTTGAAAGGTTATGTTAATTCGCAAAATATGCGTATGTGGTCTAGTGAAAATCCTCATTTCTACAGTGAAGTTCCTCTACATCCAGAAAAAATAGGCGTATGGGTAGGTATGAGTCGTCACCGATTAATAGGATCAATATTCTTTGAGGGCACGATAACATCGGAGAAATATCGTAACGAAATTGTCAGTGCTTTTACTAATCAATTGACTAATGATGAACTCAGGGCGGGATATTTTCAACAGGATCGGGCTACATCTCACGTTACACTTGAAAATATTCAGTTTTTGCAACAATTTTATGGCGATAGGATAATAAGTAGAAATACAGCCATTCCATATCCACCACGATCGTGTGATTTAACAGTCATGGATTTTTTTGTGTGGCCGTATATAAAGAATATTATTTATGAAACACCAATTAATAATCTACAAGAGTTAAGACATAAAATCATTGAAAAATGTGAACACATCAATAACTCACCGCAAATACTGATCAATGTTTTCAATGCTCTACGAAATAGAGTGCGATTATGCTTGGTGGAGAATGGTCATCATTTTACACATTTTTATAATATTCTATTACTTTGTATAAAAATTATAAATATATTTAATATAAAAGTCAGCATTTTAAATTATTTTTTAACAATCATGACGTTTGAAATTATAATGACAGATCTCCTCTAATAACTTAAGTTAGGACATACTTTTTGTGTACATGGACTTGAGCGAAAATTTTAATGATCACTCGTTATTATTCCCAATGAACGACAGTTTCGAATTATGTTGCAAATTTTTATATTTGTTGTGGTTTAGGTCGCAGCCTCGTCGTTTGTAAGCCTTACATGCATTATTTTTCTTTTTGGTTAAGAGCTTCGTCTCGATGGAAGATAAATAAGGATAGTTGCCAGAAACGACATGATATTTAGGTACAAAGACATCCAAAGTGTTGTAAAATACCTCAACCCAAACATTAGCTCGTAAGCCAGGAAGAATAATGTATCACAAGTACATAAACAGCCCATCGTATGCCCCAAGGCAATCCCGTATATCAAGGATCTATCAGAAAAAATCAGAAGAATTGGAATCGACTATAGAATCAGAACAGCCATGAAAACAACAAACACCATCAGATCCACCCTGACAAAAACGAAACCAGACAATGAAAATCAGAGAACCAAAGACTGTAGGTATATACGAAGTACCATGCGAATGTGGAAGAAAATACATCGGAGAAAAATGCAGACCTCTACAAGTCAGGATCAAAGAATATCAGAAAGTGGTCCGACCGGGAGAAACCTGCTGCCTAGCTCAACGTACCTGGGAAAAAGAACACAGGATTACATGGAACAATGCACTAATTCTGGGAAAGGAGGACCATCAGACCAAAAGAAAGCTGGAAGAGGTAGGATATATGGCAATAACACCAAGCGCGATAAGTACATCGAGCTTAGAGATAAAAGATGCCTACCAATTATTCGGAAAAATGTACAGAAGACAACCACGGTACCAGAGACAGAATAGACAAAATTACACAAGGTGCACACAACGCGGCGCAGTTCGAAACACGAGTACATTTCGCAAAAAATTCGGAAGATATATACATCACACGTGAGTTTGGCAAGGATTGACCCTTCTTTGGGCTACCCTGAAGACAGCAGTAGATTGACTGCCGAAGCGTCGGATTATTCAAATACTACAAACGATGGAAATAGTCCAAACAACTACACAACCAAACATTAGCTTCACCAGGGTTGGGGAGTTCAGACAAATTGCAGTTATAAAAGTAATCGTTTATTAAATCATAAGCATAAGTCATATCAGATTTGGGAAAGATAGGGCTTAAAATACGAGCTTGTGATTGGCTAAAATGGAGGCAAAAAAAAATTATTTTGTTCTGTCAAATTTTCTTTTTGTTGTCAGTACTAATCAGTATTTCTGTCAATGCTAGTCAATTGGGTATTTTGGTAGTTGTTTATTGTGCTGTTTATTATTAATATTCGTTAAAAATAGTTCTTTATAGAGATTATATAGTGAAAAACTCATTTTCTAAAGATATTTTATCACTTTCATTAATTTCTTTAATTTATATAATCGCAAACGTTTTAGAGCATGGATGATGCATCTTTATCAGGTCCATCAAAAAATCCATATGGCAAATATGTAAAATGTGAACAGAGGCAGTTAGCATATAATGTGTATTTTAAGAACAAAGCTAATATATCCAAAACAGCTGCTATTCGTCAAACTTCAAGAGAAGTAGGGATTAGTAGGAATACTATGTTTGACATTGTTAAAGAAATTGAAATGTCTGGAGTTACACATTCTCCTTTAAGAAAACGAAGTTGCCGTGATGTTTACAATAAATTGGATGAAGTATCAAAAAGTACGATTAAAAGGCATGTGCATTCATTTTTCTTTAAAAATGAGTTACCGGCTTGCACAAAAATATGTCAAGCTTTATAGGATTCAAGTGGGAAAAACGCCCACGAAGCAACATATTAATTGAACAAAATGATATTATCTTATGGAGACGTCGTTATTTGACAAGTATAAGAAAGTTTAGTGCAGAAGGGAGAAAAATCTATTACTTAGATGAAACGTGGTTGAATGCAGGTTACATAAAAGCAAAAATATGGAAAGATACAATGGTACTTAATCCAACTGGCAAAGGAAAGCGACTAATTGTGCTTCACATTGACAACGCATTGCGTGGATGCAAAATATATTACCGTCTCTTGAGCCCAATTGTGTTATTGTAAAGGATAGGGGATAGGGGGCCCTATCATTCTACTAAAACAGAAAAATCACCTACTTCATCATGGAAAAGTAGGCACTTATTGAATCGATTTTAACAATAGGAATTTTAGCTGATAATGCTATGTTAAAGGTTGAATTGTGTGAGCTTATAAAAAATTACGATCCTGAAATTCAGTTTCATATGTGCTCGATGAAATATCTAGAAACAGTGGTCATACAGTTTGCGTTTACCTCGATATCACTGCAATCTCAACCCTATTGAACATGAATGGGCTCAAATTTAGCATTATGTTGCGGCCAATAATAAGACATTTAAATTGGACAAAGTAAGAAATGTATTATTAAGAGTAGACGTGATTGAAGCTGACGCCTGGAAAAATAGCATTCATCATGTTATAACTAGAGAACGGACATTCTTACCACATGACTATATTGTTATTGTTTTCGCGGCGAGAGCAGGTGTCCGAGTAAGTCAAACACAAAATCTTCATTGTATTACGCCGGGATGTTCTGAGCGAAGTTTATAAACATTTTCAAGAAGTTTATAAACATTTCCAATTGCCGATTACGTCTAATGGAATATATTCTCCGAATACAATAGCGGGCTTGTGCATTGTTAACGCTGCGGACCAGATGGCCGGGTAAGTCTAACAAATACTTCATTGAATTACGCCGAGTCATGTGGTAAGAATGTCCGTTCCCTAGTTATAACTAGAGAACGGACGCAATTTCCATAAAACGCAATCGGCAATTGGAATTGTGTATAACGTAGCTCAGTACATCCCGGCGTAATTCAATGAAGTATTTGTTTGACTTACTCGGACACCTGGTCTCGCCGCGATAACAATGGACAAGGCAGCTATTGTATTCCGAGAATATAGTGCTTTTTAAAGTGTTTTCATGAGAGAGATAGAAGCGGGGTTTTTATAATGTATTTATTTATTAGTTTATATTTCGTAAGATAAATAAAGTGCTGTGAGTAAGTTTCTTGTTTTCATAGTTTTAACTGTTAATTACATCGTAATTTTTGTGATAGATCCTGTTTAATATCGTTTGATTGAATCTATTTCTACCAATTATTTCGACGTAAGAGTGTGCATTGAATTTCGTTCAGTTTCAATAACTTACGCACACATTTTTAGTTTTCTTTTATTTAGATCTAGAGCATTGTTTAAATTACTTTTTCAGACATGATATGGAAGAATGTCGAGAACGGCATTGTAAAACAATGGCGAGTTGGATTGACGGTCATACTGATTGTATGTCCATTGTCAGTGATTCCGAAATTTGTTACAAAATCCGTAAAATATCGTCAAAAATTCGTCACTTAGGATGGCAAACACATCTGAACTCTGTAAAACTTTTATGGCGGCTAATATTCCATTAAATAAACTTAGCAATCCCACTTCAAAAATATTTCTGAAAAAATATACCTACTGGTCGAAATGTTCCTGATGAATCAACTTTACGCAAATATTATGTTTCTAGGTGCTATACGAGAACAGTAGAACGCATTAGAAGCCATCTTTTAAATCAATACATATGGATAAGCGCCGACGAAACGGTGGATATGTTAGGACGCTGTGTGGTAAATGTTGTAGCTGGTGTACTACATCCAACTATTCCCTATAACTCATATGTAATAGCAACAAGTGTTATAAATAGAGTTGATGCGGAAACAGTTGCTGAAACCATTAAGGAGAATATGCAAAAAATGCTTCATTCGGACGCCACGTACAAAGCAAAAATACTTTTATTTGTCAGTGATAGTGCTGCGAATATGTTAAAAACAGGCAGACTATTGAAGAAAACATATCCTAATATGCTGCATATTACTTGTGTAGCACATGCTCTCCACAGAATCTGTGAATATATCAGAGACACTTTTCCGGAAGTTGATAGACTTGTATCAGCTTTTAAAAAAGTTTTCAGAAAAGCACCATTGAGAGTAGCTCTTTTCAGGAAAAAATTTCCATCTCTGTCACTGCCTCTCACTCCAGTAATAACTAGATGGGGAACATGGCTGGAAGCTACTAGTTATTATGCTGAGAATTTCGATAGTCTAAAACATTTCGTAACACTGCTAAAGGAGGATGCTAGAAGTATTGGTGAGTGCAAGGAGCTCACGCAAATCCCAAATTTAAAAAATCAGTTGTACTTTCTTCACGAACACTTTGGAAAATTGCCAAAACTAATCACTTATTTTGAAAATCGAAATCTCAAATTAAATGACGGATTAACCACATTAGATGTGGCTGTTAATAATTTGAAAAGTATTCCAAGTGACTTCGGATGTGGCCTTCGGCAAAAGTTTGAAGCAATTCTTAATAGAAATCCAGATTTAATTACATTGCAGCAATTATGTATGGGGACAATTCCACAAAATCTAACGGCTAAATATGAAGAAATAAAAGAATATTTCCAGTATGCACCTATAACCAGTTGCGATGTAGAAAGGACGTTTTCTATTTATAAGGATGTACTTAATTCAAAGAGAACAAAATTGACAGAAGAAAACCTTGAGAAACTATTGCTAGTCAATATTAATACTCCTTTACTCAACTTGAACGACAAAATGAACAAATAAAAATGTTCCAATTATAGAAATAAAATTAAAAACTTTAAAAATACAACTTTTCAACAAATACATATGCATTTCGTAATTTTATAGATCACCACCCGTTTGTTTTCCAATTATATAAATAAAATTAAAAACTTTATAAATACAACTTTTCAACAAATAAATATGTATTTCGTAATTTTATAGATCACACCCGTTCGTTTTCCAATTATATAAATAAAATTAAATATTTTAGAAATACAGCCTTTCGCCAGTACTGCACTGAGTGGTAAGCGTGTCCGTTCTCTAGTTATAATAGAAGAAAACAAGACGTATGATTTAGATAATATTGTTAAAAATGTGAAAATTTTATTTTTACTGTAAATACTGGGTCATCCTCAGAATTTTCATTAGATTCAGGTTTTGATCATGAAGATGAGTAGCTTTCAATATATATTCGTAAACAATATGCAATATAATAAACTGTGGCCTATTAAGTTTAGTTACGTATGTGTTAGATTTAGTTACATGTGTATGTGATGTGTTAGATATAGTTATACTTATAAATTGTATAGTTTAGTAAATATAATGAATATTGTGAATAAAATGTAAATGAAATATAATTATATAATGACGTTTACCATATAAATTCACGAGATTATAAGTTGTTTCAAGGCCTCAGAAATTGTTCGACAATCTGTGTGTCAAGTAACTACCAGATATTGTGATACTCGCAGAATATTAATGAAATTTCTAAGTATGAAATGATTATATAATATTTTTAAAGTAATTATGTAAGTGTAGGTAAAAGATTTAATGTAGATTATGCTAATAAAAGAAGGTTTTACACTCATGGTGTCAGACGTTTACGAAAAAGATTGCTTTTACTGAACACACGGAGTTTGTTTTTATTTATTCTTGTTCTACATTTTTTTTCTTATTAAAAAATAAAAAAATTATGTTATTTATTTAAAATATATTAAACACACATTATACATAAAGTATATTTGGCATTAAAGCGATTACATTGAGAAAATGCAAATCTGAAAGTTTAATCAAACCACATTTCTGCCAAAAGCAAAAAAAAATCATTACCTATACGATAGCAATTTATCCCATACAAGTTTAGCCAAATACTGAAACTGGAAAAATGCTTACGTTTTACATATCTTTGGGCTCTAAACTGCTGTTTTATCCTCTTTAATATGAACAAAATTATGTGAAATGATGTGCAGCTGAATGAATTTCCTTATTGCTCTCTCATTATAGATACTATTCAAATAACCGTATTCTGTAAAATGATATGTTTGTTAAGAATCACTAATGTTAAACGATACAAAAATATCATAATTATAATACATTGTCACCATCAAACCTTTAAATTTATTAGTTTCACATCTACACAATAGTTTTGTTCTCTAGTAAAATCAAAGTAAGATCTAAATATTTCCTCTATGGTAATTTTAACACATTCTCACTGTATTTACGCACAAATTCATTATGGATGCAACACCTTCAAACAATAAATAACAGATTATAAGATATCGATTGAAATATTTTATATAAGTTTAATACATTGCTTGAATAAAATGATTAAAGGCTAAACTTTCTTAATAATAAGTATGTTAATAAACAAACGTCAAAAAATAATATTTTACATAGGTTAGTAGGTATATATCCACACATACAAATTATCTACTTTTTTGAAATTCCTATGTAAATTATATTCAGATTGCCGCGCCATCTGGTCCTTTCTTAAATGGAATGCATTAGAGAAAATATTTGGCACCGTAAAAAATACCTAATAATTAGTATACTGGAATAAGTCGAAATAGCCTAAACATAAAAAAATAATCAAAATTAAATTTAATATCAGGGGGAACATAAATGACAAAAATTCATAACGACACATAATTTAGGCCAAAAATATCTATGTAGAGAAAATCTATAAAAGTGTTCCTAATAGTTATTTATGTACCTAGGTTCGTAAGTACAGTTTTATGGTCGAGAATACGATTGCAAACCGAGACCCGTAGGGTCGAGGTTTGCATGTATTCGAGACCATGAAAGTGTACTGTACGAACCGTGGTGCAAATGAGATTTTTCGTCATGCCTACGTTTTTTTTAAATAGACGAATTTGAATGATTTTCCACTTTACTTTTACTATATGTATACACATTGACATTAGTAACATCAAGTCAGGAATATTTGTCGTATCTATGGTAACCATGTTTGTGTCGATATAAATTTATATTTTTGATAAATGTCAAAGTATATGCAATAGATTTTCAAAAGTTTTTCTTTCTAAATAAAATTTATAAACATGAATCAAATAGAGATGGATGCTATTATAGCTTGTACTGAGATTTTGCCGGAGAAATCTAAAAACAGATACAATGAAACCTATAAAATGTTCAAAGATTGGTGTCACCAGAGGTATGTGGAGAGTATTTCAGAAAGTGTAATGCTGGCATATTTTCGAGATAGATCTATGAAGTTAAAATCACCAAACAGTTTATGGTGTGAATACTCCGTGTTAAAAACTACCATATTTATTAACGAAAATGAAGATATTTCAAAATATCCTAAATTGAAAGGATTTTTGAAGCGTAAAAATGATGGTTTTAAGACTAAAAAGTCTAGTATCTTTACAAGAGAGGAAATGAATAAATTTCTTATTGAAGCTTCCGACGATACATATTTGTTGATGAAGGTAAGTTTACAGAATGATTCTTTTTAATTCGTGTTCATTCTATACTAATTTTCTGCAGGTTGTTATGATTATGGGAATTGCTGGGGTTTGTAGGAAAGATTAACTAGTTAAAATGAAAATTCAAGATGTGGAAAATAAAAATGATGTAATAATAATTAAAATACCGGATACTAAAAATGGATTAAAACGTTCGTTTACAATTATTGCGAAGGAAGAATATCCAATTAATTTTATGCTAATTATTAAAAAATACATTGGTTTGAGATTAGAAAATATTCCAATGATAGATTTTTCTTAAAGTACAGTTTTGGTAAATGTCGAAATCAGCCTGTAGGAAAAAACACTCTCGCAAAAATGCCTAGCCAAATAACAAAATACTTGTCGTTGGAAAACCCCACTACCTACACCGGACATTCCTTTCGAAGGACCTCGGCAACATTATTAGCTGATTCAGGAATTGATGTTCTTGGTCTGAAAAGACACGGCGGATGGAAATCTTCTACCGTGGCAGAAAGCTATGTTTCCGATTCAATGATAAATAAAGTACAGATAGCTGACCGAATTTTATATAAACAAAATATTACAGAGGCTGTTTGCTCAACTGTGATACAGAAAAATGAGAAGAAAGTTGATGATTCCATTAGGAATCCAACCATTAATAATGTTGACATTATTGAAAATATAAACTTGCCTAGTAAGAAAGAAGACTCTATTGTTCAGATAGCTAATTGTTCTAATTGTTCGTTTACATTTAATATTACAAAATCATAAGTTTTTGTACAAGATTCTATTTTTCCTAGTTATGTTAATTAATCATGTTTGAAATAAATTTGTCATAAATTTTCTAATATTGCTATTATTTCCCTAGGGTCGTAATAAATATTACAGCCCGCTACCATAGCAACTGTCAATACGGTATGTAAAGTGTCACTTACGTTTCAAAAAAAGGTGTCATAATTGTTTACTTACGCAGTAGGAGTGACGAAAAATACATTATTGTCATTTTCTAACTTAAGCAGTTCTAATATCAACATACATAATTGTCAATTTATAAATTTAGTTCATTCAAAAGTCAAATGTCATCTAATGATACAAAAAGGTTTAAGTATATCAATACGTTATGCACGTATTACGCATTTGTTACAAATGAAACAGATATGTATATTGCATGTGTGTTTCGTTTGTAGTCATCTAATGATATAAAACCTTTATATTGTAACATAAGAGATATTTATTTATAAACTAGAAAATTAGATATGCAGTTTTAAGAATTAATAAACACATTTTACAAAGCATACTGAAATTATCTACCGCCTTACTCAATACATTTTGTACATCTCCTTTTTACACTTTCAAAAACAATGATTAACATATTATGATGTTCATTGATTTCATTAATTTTTGGTGTAATTTGGACTTGAGGGTGTACCAGATTTGGATATTTGTACGGTGAAAATAGAATTTTTTAAAATAGGCCATAAAAAGAAATCGCATGGAATGGTATCGCAAAAATTCGTGATATTAATTGTTTTTTGTGAGGTGTATCCTCTTGCTCTGTCTTGCTGAAAATATCCTAGTGTTAACTCATTTACATTAAGTTGGTCAAGAAACGGTATTAAAATTTCTTGTTGATATCTTCTTGCATTCATGGTTCCAAATTGAACCAATAATTTTTCTCCTATTTATGGCACATCAAATACCAACTTTCTGAGAATAATCAGCAGTCTCAGCATAAAAATTGTTGGGTTTTTCAGCACTCATTCTCATGTTCTGAAAATTAACTTAACTTAATTACTCATTAAGATGAAACCATGCTTCATCTAAAAAGAAAGTTTTATCTAGAAGGTCATCGTCAAAATTATTTAAAAATCATTGGCAAAATCATAATCTTCGGGGATAGTCAACTGGATAGATTTCTTGATAGCAAGCGAGACGATAAGGAAATACGTGTAGATCGTTCTTTAATATTTTCTGACAGGTGCCAAATGAAAGGTTAGTTTGTTGTGACAATACCAGAATTGAGGTTTCTGGGGTTTCATCCACTAGCTCTCTAACGTTATCAATTACTTCTCCTGTACCTTTTGTTGGTCGGTCACTTCTTTGTTTACGCTCCACACAACCTGTCTCTCTAAAGAGATTAATGCAGTGCTAAAGAGTGTGTTGAAATTCGCAGTAATTGAAAAGCAGAACCGAAAATTTAAGTTGAAATTCCACCAAACAATAGTTAACTGCCACTGGTCGTCAATTTTCCGTCCATTTAGCAAAATGATTCAACCATAAAAATTCTACGATTTTTTGTGAAAACTATTTCAAAATTAAATAGTAACTATATCAAAAAATTAATTTAATTTTACTACAATCACTGATATACGTTTAAAGTTATGTGAAATGTTATCGTCGACAACTGAATATGAAATGTTAACATTGAGAAATATCTATGCAAGTATGTTCATATTGGAATATACACATTAGAAAATACGTTTTCTCATGCGCAACCTACTTCAACTCCGGATCTATTTGATCGCTCATTATTTCTCAAAATTGATATCATTTTGCAATTTTGGAATTTTTAATTATTAAGGTATTCTTAGCAAAAACATTTAATAAACATAAAATAATCTAAAAACACGTTTCCACAAAAAAAAAAAATTTCGAAGTAAAAATTAAAAAAATGACCTACTGTTCTTTTCGTCGGTAAAATGAGAAAATGAAAGATGAAAAAAACAACATAATACCAAAAAAAGCTTATTTTTCAAATGAGAACGGCGATTATCCTACAAAATCGATACGAAATGGCGTTTGCTTTTTCCGTTTCTATAGGATCACAGCAGAAAAGACACAGAAAGAGAGAGACATAAAGAGAAAGAAGGAAAAATAGAGAGTGGTAGATTTAAAATACAAACGGACGTATACTCCAACTTTTCGTCCTGACGGAAGCCCTCCAAGGTTTAACTTTTTTTTTTATTTTCAAGTTTTTGACGCCCGAAAGTTGTCTGTCTTTCTCCTACTCCCCGAGTCGCCCACTATTTTATTCTATACTCGAATCGACAGTACTTCGGATCGAACTAACTACCCATCTATACAAGAAGAGAAACCGATAAAAGATTCCAGTTTTTGAAATTGGCGAGATTTACAGAAAAGTAATTTGAAGTTTTCTTTCAACAAATGGGACGACGGAAACGGAAGGAAATTAGTCGGGATAGTTTTGCGCGAATTCAAAAGATGTTTTTGTGGTTTTCTACTCAGTAATGCAATACTCTATCATGATATTATTGAAAACAAAACCTATTAGATAGTTTGCCTACATTTTTATGCAGTGTTTCACAACGAAAATATACATCAGTAACTTAAAATGGCTAAAGGAACAGCAGAATATCTTCTCTACCGACTGTTTTTGATTAATTATTACATCTATCTATCTAGTTTTATTTTTGGCTATTTATTATTGCGTAGATACGCGAACACATGATGAGAATATGGGTTTCTCGTGGTCTCAAGAATAGCCATTGTCTCGACATTTCGATGACATTACACTCATCATCTTCTGGAGCTAATCTCAGCTGTTCGCATAATTTATTTCCTATTTTAAAATACTTCTGGGTCACAGAAAAGTTGGTGAGTTTAATATACTCTTGAATGTTCTCTTTTGAATTTTTAAGAAATCACTTGCCTCAGGTATGAACTAAACAACCTAAAAATAATATTTATATGGCTTAATGAACAGAAAAAATTACCGATGAAATTGAATGCGTTAAAAGTATGGTGGTCGGTCGGTCCAGGACGTATGTAGTATACTGAAAAAACTATCAGACTTAAATTGAAAATTTGGTTCGGTGGTAAGAGATTTGGGTCGAATAAGGATCACAGAAACTAACACATATTTACAGTTTGAAAAAGCTTACTTTTCTAAAGTAATGAAAAAATTTGAATATCGGTGGACTAAATGTGATGACTAAAGCTGGGATTATATGAAAATGCATATTTTTTATTTATGATATGTTTACCAAAATTCTTGCAGATCTATACATATCACGTAAAAAGAAAGCATTTGTGACTATTTCTGATTTGCACATCTTGCATATAAATACTGCTTTGAACATATTTCATATAAAATTGCATATTTGTTTATATTTATATACATTATAATTAGTAGAGGCCCTAGATTGGATCCTTGCGGTACACCAGAAGACGCAGTGAATATCCTGGAAGTATATCCATTGTAGCAAACGTAGGCCGATCTGTTGTCCAAATAGGAATCAATTAGCTTTATGGTCTCGGGGGAAAAGCCGAACGAGGACATTTTAGTGATGAGTATATTGTGGTCAATCGTATCGAACGCTTTAGCGAAATCTGTATATATCACATCTACCTGTTCTCTTTTGTCCAAGCATTGACTAATATATTGCGTAATTTCAACCTAGTTTGTCACTGTCGATCTTCCCGGTTTGAAGCCATACTGGTATGGGGAAATGTAAGGTGATACACAAGCATATATTTTCAAGTATAGAACTTGTTCGAAAACTTTGGAGCAGGTAGATAGAATACTTATGGGCCGATAATTGTTCATAAAGCTCCTATCTCCATGTTTAAAATTGGTATAATACCTCAGTTTCCAAAAGTCCGGAAAAGTTGACGTACTGATGCTTAAATTAAAAATTGAAGCTAGAGGTTCGCTCAGAACCCGTGCACAATTCCTAATGAAAAAGTTAGGATCGTGACCGGAGGTGTAATCAGCTTTCACTTGCATTAAGACACACGAAACCTCCTTAGTTGAAACCGCGGGAATATTAATACTGTCAAACGAAAGAATATTTGCAGGAAAAGTATCAGGCATAATAGAACGTGGTACAAGTGTAGTGGAAAACATGAGTGCAAAAGCCTCAACAATTTAATTCGGATCAGTTAATATATCGGTTCCTGAATTGAAGCAGGCAGGAATCCGGGATTTGCCGCTTCTTTGCCTCACATATCGTCAATACTGTAATGGATCATTCACTATATTTGTTTCAACGTCAGATATGTACTGGTTATAAGAACGACGGGCTTCAGTTTTGTCCAAGCTGTGCAACCTAACAAATTCTTGCTCATTGCTAGAGGAGCCCGTACGTTTCCATTTACGGTAGTAATATTCCTTCTGTTTTATCATCCCTATTATCTCTCGATTATACCAAATGCGAAACCTGCGAGAAGAAGAAGATGTTTCCGGCACGTATCTGTCTACCGCATAAAAAATCTCAGAATAGAAACTTGCTGTCGCTACATTAACGTTCGCACATGTTTTTACATGTGACCAGTCAATACAATCAATTTTATCGTACAACTCTACCAAATTAGCCTTACGAAAATTATAATTTTTGTTTAGATTCCGAGAAAAATTTTTCATTTTTACAATATTGCCTGTATATTAAGGAAACAATATATGAAAATTATATTTATTTCGTAGTCCATGAGACAACAGACAGTTATAGACGCTATATTGCCAACTTATTGATTGGCATTTTAAGTGAAAATTGCGCCGGCCAATCTGTTTTAATTAGTACAGATGAATTGTAGAAAATAAATAATTTAACTATAACAAGTTTATAAACTATAGTTTAACTAGGTTTTATTTGCCGAATGCCGTTCCAAGTGACAAGGTATTACTGATGTTATCGGATGCTGCGACATATATGGTGAAGTCAGCACTGAATTTGAAGATTTTTACCCGAATCTTATGCACGATACATGTTTGGCCCATGCTGTTAACGGAGTAGCAGAAGAAATACGTTCCATATTTCCAGATATTCATTCATTGATCAATTTGACAAAAAAAAAATTATTAAACCACCGTTGAGGGTTTAAGCATAGAAGATAAGTTACCTGGTCTGACACTGCCACCACAATCCATAATAACAAGATGGGGCACATCGCTTGATGCCGCTGTATTTTATGCATATACCTTTGAACAGATAAGAAAATTCATTCTCTCTTTTTGAAACGACTCGATATCAATTGCAGGTTGCAAGGATATACTAAATAAACCAAAAATGCGTCAAGAGTTAGCTTTTATCAAAGCAAACTATGGTTTTATTAGTGAAACACTACGAAAACTTGAAACTCAAGTTGTTGATCTCAGTGAATCCATAGAATTGATTCAAACTTTGAAGAATAAAGTTTATAATGTGAGGGGTACCATAGGAGAGCGGTTCAAAATTAAATTAACACGAGTTCTAGAAAAAATAGAGGGCTTTAAGCAGCTTAGTAGAATATCCAGTGTGTTGCAAGGAAACTACGATGAAACTATTAAGATGAGTCCATCAATTATCTGCAAATATAAATATACGCAAATTACATCAGCTGACGTTGAGCGAAGCTTTTTAGCTTTGAAACTATTATTGACGGATCACAGATCATTTTTAGTTGGGAATTTAGAAAAGCATTTAATAGTAAATGTTTACAATAATATACAAAGGAAAATATAAATACAAATAGTTACATTGCTTAGCTTACTTATTCTTATTATTATTATACATACATTTTCTAAAATTTCAAATAAAATATTGACATACGTAGTACATATTTGTAGTATCTCTAAATTTATATTGACATTATTTAATATTTTGACAATAATTTACTTGTGTAACTATCGGTTAAACTTTACATATTTTTGCATATTTTAATAAAAGTTCTGCTTATTTTCATCGAATTTTGGAAACATATACAGTATAACAACTTGAACTACGAAAGACTATTGATAGGAGAGGGTGGTGGGAGGTAAAATTAAATGTATTCATTTAGCTTATTTAGCTACTTATATATCCACTACATTATATTATAACATTATTTTCTTTAGATTGACATTTTTAAATTCGTTATATCTTTTGAATGGAATGTCCGATTTTAATAATTTAAAAAGTATTTTACTGGTATTGAAATGGTCTTTAATAAAATATTATTTAATAGGATAAGGAATAATACAGAGGTATGGATAATATGGTTTGATTATTGTCGGCACTTTTATTAACTTTTAAAATGTAAAAAAGTAGTTATAGTGGCATAACTACAGTAGTTGGACATATGGTTTCGCGGACTTTTTTGTAGATATTAATACGTTCTATAATACTGTTCAACATTTTTTTGTTCTATCAACAATAGTTTCCGCAGCGTACGCGATGACAGATTTTTTGTGACTAATTTTTTCACACCTTGGGTTACATTAATGCATTTTTATTGGGGATGCCTTTTTTTTTTTAATGTAATATAGTCTATATCACTCAGTGAAAATGCAGCTTTCTAATGGTGAAAGAATTTTTGAAATCGGTCCAGTAGTTTTTGTGTGAAAAAATTACAAACATACATACAAAAACACAAATGTTTCCAAAATATAATATTAGTGGATACATTTAATTTTACCTCCCACTACCTTCCCCTATAAATAGGCTTTCGTAGTTCAAGTTGTTTTACTGTATGCGCATATAATACTGTTATGTGAGTCATCCGCAATACGTCAAACGACGGTCTGGCGATAAAATCATGCGCCGAACATACCAGCTGTCGCCGGAAAAATCTAGATGCTCCGAATTATTCTCGAAATTATAGACCTATATAAGAACTCGAAATGGAGGGAGACGATTCATTCGACCAGCAACCAGCCGCTGTGTTAACGTCGCAGTTATAAATAAATATAGTAAATTAATATAAATATTGTCAATATTGTAATAGTTTTAAGTGTTATTTAGTGTGTTCTTTTATTAATATAGTATGCTTTAATTACCGTTAGTTTTATTTAAACGAACCCAGAGAGGTTCATCACAATACAGTTTCCGTGGACATATAATTCTCAGCTTTAGTGATGAGTTCCAAAGATAGCATATTGAAAAATAAGATAATTTTTCGTCGAAAAGTTTGTGTTATCTGATCTACTTAATCTTTCATGTATTACTGTGTGTTCATGTATTTTAATTCGAGTTTAAAAAATAGACCACCATTCATTTGTACAAAGTCTATAAAATGAGACAGAAATCCTGAGTAACTTGAATTTAATGAATTTATCTTCGCAAAAAAGACTTGGTTAAGGTGAACATAATTATCTCTGAAGTTCTCTCAAAGTTCTAAACCTACAACACGTTCTGAATATACACGTTTGATAAAACAAACAATTAAGGATGTATAAATGATTACATATTTACATCATGTATTGTAATTCTCTTTGGAGCGTAAAAGACATTGTTTAAACGACATCTAATTAAAATCGACTAAACAACTTTTAATTAAATCCCAAACCGAATTTTGTAGAAGTCGATTTGGAAAACCGGATAAGACAGTTGCGTGTCTTATATTCGTGACAATCAACTCGAAATATATTTTAAACTGTATGTCGTTAAAATTAGAGATAAACTCCACATAGGAAGGAGTACTGATTTATTATACTTTTGCTTGAGTTAAATTCTATCATGTTAACATGTTATGAATGCGCTCCCATGTAATATTCCAATACAAAATTTAATTTTATAATATACCGAGTGCCCAATTTATGCTTCAAAACAATCCGTGCGCAGTACCTGGTGCTAAAATAATAGGGGTTGTCTATAACATTTTTTTCTAACACGCTTGTTTACTGAGACACAGGATGTTGAAGTTTTACCAACAAAAAACTCGACTATAAATAAGGACCCGGCACAAGAGGCCGATGACTGATCGCCCACGAGCGTACTGTTGAAAATTTGTATTTCTAAAGAGTTTTTAATTTTATTTATATAATTGGAAAACAAACGGGTGGTGATCCATAAATCCATAAATCCATAAAATACGAAATACATTTTTATTTGTTCATTTTGTTGTTGAAGTTGAGTAAAGGAGTATTAATATTAACTATCAATACCTTCTTAAGGTTCTCTTCTGTAAATGTTCTCTTTGAATGAAATACATGCTTGTAGATAGAAAACGTTCCTTCTATATCGCAACTGGTTATAGGTGCATACTAGAAATATTCTTTTATTTCAGCGTATTTTGCAGTTAGATTTTGAGGAATTGCCCCCATACACAATTGCCGCAATGTTATTATATCTGGTTTTCTATTAAAAACTGCGTCTAACTCTTGCCGAAGGCCACATCCGAAGTCACTATGGAATATTTTTCAAATTATTAATAGCTACATCTAATGTGGTTATTCCATCATTTAACTTGAGATTTTGATATTAAAAATAAGTGATTAGTTTTGGCAAATTTGCAAAGTGTTCATGAAGAAAGTACAACTGATTTTGTAAACTTGGAATTTGTATTAGTTCTTTGCACTCAGAAATACTTCGAGTATCGTCATTTAAACATGTAACGAAATTATGTAAACTATTGAAATTCTCTGCATAAAAACTAGTAGCTTCCAACTATGTTCCCCATCTAGTTACTACTAGAGAGAGAGGCAGTGACAAAGATGGAAGTTTTTTCCTGTAAAGAGCTACTCTCAATGGTGCTTATTTGAAAACTTTTCTAAAATCGGATACAAGTCTATCAATTTTCGGAAAGGTGTCTCTGATATATTTCACAGATCAGAGATTTTGTGGAGAGCATGTGCTACACAAGTAATATCCAGCATATTAGGATATGTTTGCTTAAATAATTTCTGGTAAATGGTTTTAGATACGGTTTCCGCATGTGCTGTATTTATAACTTTTGTCGCTATTACATATGCGTTATATGGAATAGTTGGATGTAGTACACCAGCTACAACATTTATCACACAGCGTACACACAATGGGATTGTGAAGTTTATTTAATGGAATATTTGCCTTCATTAAAGTTTCACAGAGTTCTCCGTTAAAATTGTTAGATTCCAACAGGTTTAATTTCTGTGTATATACTTGCGATGCTAAGTGACGTTTTACGTGCGTTTTTTTGGAACTTTATTTATGGAACGATATTTACAGACTTTGAAATAAATTTCGGAATCACTGGCAATGGACGTACAATCAGTTTGATTCTTAATCCAACTCGCCATTGCTTCACGATGCCAGTCTCAACGTTGTTCCATATCATATTTGAAGAAGTAACTTAAACAATGGTATAGGTCTAAATAAATGAAACTTAAAAATGTATGCGTAAGTTATTGAAATTTAACGAAATTCACTGGACACTTACGTCAAAATAATTGAGAGAAGTAGATTCGATAAAACAATATTAAACAGGATCTATTACAATAATTCCGAAGTATGTAAAAAAGAAACTAACTCACTATACTTTATTTATCTAACGAAATATAAACTAATAAATAAAATAAATTATAAAAACTCCTCACGCTTCTATCTACGCCCAAGAAGAACGGAATTTAACTGTAATATTGAAGTAATTGCATAACAATTCAACGACAAAAAACAGATGCGCGGTTAATCGAATGAATAGTGCTATTCAATAACTGCGTGTTGTACTTAGCGATGTTATAGACTGTTTAAATCCATCGTAATTTCGACCTGATGCGTACGGTCTCTAACTATAACTTAGAATTGAAATAGTTATTTCTGATACAAGTGCTCAAAGGAGGATTTTTGAGCACGAATTGCGAACATTTAACGATGCACAGTTAGGTCACTTTTTAAAGTTTATATTAATTGTTAAATTCGTAAAATTCTTAATACTGCTAACTATAATATTGAGAATCTAACTCGAAGATTTTTGGTGATGTTTATTTTTTATTTAGCAATGCTTGTTCCACATAATATTCTGCAACGGTCGAAGACTTCCATCCTCCATGTCTTTTAAGTGAAGAAATATCAACGCCTGAATCGGCTAGAAAATTATAGGATCATCGGGAAACTATGCCTTGTTTAGGTATCAGGATTATTTAAATTTAGGAAAGCGGCTATCGTAGACGGAATTTAGCTGAATTGATTAGTGCCCACTGGCTGTTTCGTACATTTATCGTTTTTATAACTTGGAATATTGAAGTTTTTAATAACTGTAAACGTTCTCGTAGTTTTATTTTTAATTTCTCATATATTGATGACTAAAACACTCCTTGCTTCTTGAATATCGTCAGTTTATATATTGTACAATTCTTGGCGCCGACACGCACCCGAAACTCCAAATATTGCAACAACCTAAATAATTATTATATAGAATAATATTTACTGTTTATTTTTTACTTACCTTCACCAATAAAAATTGATTATCTGGTGCTTCATAAATATCTCTTAAGTTCTTCTGATGTGAATATTTTTGTTTTATTGGGTTTGTAATTTTCCGATGATCGTTTTTGTGTGATCAATTTTGTGAATTTGCTTATGTCTATATTTTTATTTAAAAAAGACGTCTTCAACGTAGAATAATGTGGCCATAATGTCAATGCTTTCCAAATTGAGAATTTTTCCGAAAAGTAATCGATAAAAACATTTTCCGAGTAATTTTTGTCATTTTTCTTGTTACACCAGTCCAAGAATTCCTTGTATGTGTTCACATAGATATGTTTAGATTTCGCTGGTAACAAATTTGAGGTTACATTATGTGTCGCTTGGGCGACTTCTGGAGGCGTAGATCCAGATCTTTTTAACCGTCTTGTGGCTATGGATGAAGCATGGGTCCATTTTACGACCCAGAAATAAAACAGTAATCGACGGAGTGGAAGCATCATGGTTCTCCAAGGCCTAAGAAGTTTCGAGTTCAAAAATCCTCTGGAAAAGTTCTTACTTCAGTTTTTTGAGATATCCATGGAATAATTAAGGACGATTCCCTAAAAAAGGGCCAGACCATCACTAGAGATTCTTATTCTAAATTACTAACCACCCTGAGAGAGAAAATTAAGGAAACAAAACGTGCAAGGTGTGTTGTTTTTGCAGCACAATGCCCCTGCATACAAATCGTGCATTACCATGAATACAATTCGGAATCTAGAGTTTGAATTACTGGAACACCCGTCCTATTCCCCAGACTTAGCCCCCTCAGACTATTACCTGCTCCCTCGATTGAAAAAAGTTTATAAGGAAAGGTCAATTTTTGTGCAACGAAGAGGAAATAGAAACTGTGGAGGGTTGGTTTGCAGACCAAGAAGAATTTTTTTTTCGGAAAGGTTAAAGGCGTTGCAGGATCGCTGTATTAAGTGTATTAATTTAAAAGGAGGCTATGGTGAATAATAAGATATACTAAGTTGCAACTTTAAATTGTTTCAATAGTAGGCTAAGAATATGTATGCTAGACCAAAATGCCTAAACAAGTCAAATTCTTTTTACTATATATTTGGAAGTTTCACTGCCTATATTCAGTCAAAGAACAAATATTTCTGATTTTGTAAAGAAAGTTTACTTCGTTTGCTTTGGCATACAACTTTACGAAGATAAGTCTTGGGCTCCACATAAAGTGTGCAAGCCTTTTGTAGAAAACTTACGACAATGAAGTAAAGGTCGGCGGAAAAAAACTAGTGTTTGATATTCCAATGACATGCTGGGAGTCGAAAAAGCACGTAAATAAGTGCTATTTATACCTTGTTAAAGCTTCAGGTTGCAATGAAAATAATAAGAATAAAATTACAAATTCAAGTCCTAAATCGACAATACATCCAGTGGCTCATTCAGATGAATTACCCGTAGACGTTTTTAAAGAACTTTCTTCACTTTTGAACGTCGAGGATATGACAGAAGTCATTTAATATAAATAACAAGTGTTCATTTGAAAAGTCAATCTAATAGCATGTGATTTACTGAGAACATTTTTGAAGTATGTCGTAAATTAAAATTTACTACTTAACCTACGAAGTCGTATATTTTGACAGTTTCATACATACAAATAAATAACAAATAATAGGTATTTATTGAAAACTATAACAAATGTTGAAAATGTTGTCCTTCAAGATCAATGCAATTTAAAACCCTCCGCTCAAAATTTCTGATGATATTCTGCAACATTACTGGATTATTATTAATTTCCATGCATTTCTGTTCGATTCACTGTAGCATATCATTCAAATTCAATATAGGTGTTCGTAATATATTATTTTTTAGATAAGGCCACAAAAAGAAGTCGCAAGGTGTTAAATCGCATGAACGTGCAGGCCAGGCAATTTCAGTATTTCGACTAATTATACGCTCATCAAAAAATTCTCTTAAATAATCCAAAGATTCTGCAGTACAGTGACAAGGTGCTCCGTCTTGTTGGAAATATGCATTTTGAAGTTCATCATCATGCAACTGATTGACAAATGGTTGTAAGATTTCCGTACGGTACCTTTGAGCAGTAAACGTTCCCTGAAAAAATATTGGTCCAATGATTCGCCTTTGGCTTATCGCTGCCCAAACACCAATTGTCTCTGGATGTAGCGATTCTTCATTAATTACATGTGGATTTACTCTACTCCAAATTCTTGTATTTTGTGAATTTAGGTATCCCGTTTTATAAAACCATGCTTCATCAGTAAAGATGACTCTTTACGAAAGTTCTCCATTATTGTTCATATTTTCAAACCAATTACAAAACTGTAGTCTACGTGGGTAATCAATTTCTAACAATTCTTGTACTGCTGTGACACGGTATGGATAAAGTTGCATATCTTTTTTTAATAACTTGTGAGTTGTACCAACAGAAAGGTTTATTTGTTGACTCAAATGTCGAACAGATGTTTGTGGTTCATTTTCCATTATTTCTTCAACACGATTGACAACTTGAGGTTTCTTAACTGCTCCGCTGCCTGCTTTTCTTAAGAGACTACCAGTCTCAGAAAAAAGTTTTAAAGTTCTATCCAAAGTATTCTTAAATTGTATATAATCTATTACAAAATGTGGAAACTCAACTTGAAATTCTACCATGCAATCTTGAACTGAATAAACCCATAAACGATCAATTTTATTACCACTTCGAAAATAAGCCTGGACTAAAAAAAATGTATGTTCTAAAGTGAAAGTCATTTTAAAACTGAGAAGCAATTTATTTAAACCAGAATCGACGCACGATTATCTTATGCACTAACTGATATTTGTGATTGACATTATCAAATGTCATTTGGATTTACGTTTACGGAACAACAAACACATACTAATATATTTGCGTCTTATATTATCAAAATTTCAAAGTAACCTAGATTGACTTTTCAAATGAACACTTGTTATAATATGAAATATAAACATGGTGTCTCGAGCTCTAACTCAGGACGGTAGAAAGGATTTAATGGTCTAGTAAGAGATCTGGTAAACCCTTCTATCTCAAAAACTAAACCGTAGCCGTGGCGCTTGAGTGACGCAGAACAGCTCCTATATAACCTCGTTTTAAATTAACAAACTTTCAGTTCCAGCATAGAAATAGTAGCACCAGGTCTGAAAATGTCCTTTACAATTTTAGACGAAACATCAGTCAAGAAAGAAGAAGTGTCAAGGACGCGGTAATAAACACCATTATGAAATGGTTAAAGTGGCCACTATCCACTCACACAAAAGTGCATATACAGATATATATATATATATATATATAGATAGTAAGTTGTGCCTCTTCAGTTGATTGAATAACCTCTTTGAAAATGCTATCAATCAAGAACATTTTGTTAATAATTACAAAAATATAATAAAAAAATCGAGTGTAAAGAACATAATACAGGCAAAAGGTGTTTTTGTTTTGATCATGCTATGCTAACGGGCAAGCAATAAAAATTGCGAAAACTGGCTTCGGTAATTTTGAGAAACAATAGCCTTTCCCAGGACTTATCTTTCCTGAGCGGGTTATTTTCAAACATACAAGCCACTTGCCGGTACCAATGGCTTAGTCTAAGTGAAGACGGGTGGGGTCTATTACGAAACGCAATATTATTATTATTAAATTAACAAAACAAATGTATATATTTATCTCAAAGATATTAGTAAATTTACCTATACAAAAACATGAATATGAATATAAACTTATCAGAATAATATTAAAGGTATAAGAACTTTGAAAGTATGTATATTGACAAACTGTATATTATATTTGAATAAAAAGAGACAGATGAGAGATTTTTTTAATGTCTGCGAAGCGAAGATCTTCGCAGACATTAAAAAAATACATACATGAACATGAAACGTACTTTTCACAAATGACGTTACTTTTTATACAAATAATAAATACAACAATCTTAAGGTATTATATATTAGGTATATTATAGGTATTATGTAATAACTGTAAAAGAAGGTGAACAATATTAATTCTTAAACGTTCAAATTACACATTAATTTAATGATGGCAAAAACTGATCTAAAATAATAAGTTACTGAAGTTACGTTATTAATGTTTAAATTTCAAACAAATAGGAGAAATTTGTAGATATATTATTACTAGATGGAATAAATGGTATAATTGAAATTAAATACGAAATACACATAGCTCGTGTCGAAAAGATACAATGGCCAGGCGTACTCTAATGGCGTAAATGCTTAAATAACGAACATGGATATCGCATGAGATGATAGAGTCACTTGCCTATGGATGTTAAGGGCACGATAAATATCGACGTCGACAAAGGCACAAATTCGACTATATGGGCATTAAACTAGCTGAAAGTGAAGCTCAAAAATCCCCCTTATCAGGTGATTACTCGATAAAATCACAATACTCAAGCGAACTACAAAAAATGGCAACACTTCAACGCCTTCAACACCTTCGACTTCAACGATAGCTTAGGCGGAAGCGCTGATGTAATGCGCACACCTGCAAGCATTTCAACGACGTACACTCCTTGTCAACATCCACAAAACAGTCCAACACAGAACGCACAATACAAAGATATTTTAACATTTTAAACGTAACAACCATTACACACCAAATCACGAATGTTTTATTCGCAATGGAGCGTTACACGGGAGTCACAACGCGCATTTTATGTTCAAGAGTTTTATAAATACAATGATTCGTACATCGTTGTATAAGGTTTTTACTACAAACATTTTAATTTGCCATCGGTGGGAAACGTCCAAAGTACAAATTTAATCAAGTACAAGTTCGAAGAGACTGGTAACGCAATGCTAGCAAATCGACTGTTCGCATAAGAACAATCCAGAATATTGAAAGCGTGCGTCAGTCTGTTATGGACACGATTCAAGGCAGTCATTGTGATGCCGGGCGGCACCTCTTAATTAGAACAAATTCATGTTCAACGGATTATTCGCAAAGATTTACCTTTTCATCTATACAAAGTGGCTATTGTACAAGAAATAAAAGTCAAAGATCATCTTAGACGTCTCGAGTTCTGTAGGTCAATGAAAAATTGTTTTACGACCTTCAACATATGGTCCTCCGATGAATATCAACAGTCATGTGAATAAACAAATTTGTAGATACTGGGCACGAGACAACCTGCTGGAATTTCAGAAGCCATTACACTCACCTGACGTTTTCGTTTGGGCTGCCATATCTACGCAGAAATTATTGATTAAAACAATCAGGACTTTTTTGACACCAGAGATGCGAAGTCAGATTGACTAACAATCGCAACTCATTTTTCCAGAAGATGGAGCCATTTCCCAAGTCACAAATTACTCACTAGAAGCTCTTCGTGAATTTTTCCCCGGAAAAGTAATTAGTCGGCGAGAAGTTATCAACCGGTCAGTAAGTCCTGATTTAAAGCTTGCCGATTTGTTTCTATAGGACTATCTAACAAGTAAAGTTTTTAAGCCATTATCAGACAATTTTAATGATTTAGAGCAAAGAATAACAAACGAAATTAATGATATTCCAAAGGAAATGCTTCAGCTTGTGACTCAAAATTTTTGGTTAAGATTAGATGAGTGTAAAAATATAAGTAAAAATTTAATTCTCCTTTGTAATTTAAATAATTATTAATCTTCTATTGAACATATTCTGCTATTTTAATTTATTGTAATGTGCAGACACGTGTTTCGTTCTACCATTTACTCATCAGAGAATGATGTAGAATGGGCATGCTTCACAATACGACTACTTTGACGGACAGAATCAAGCCATAAAAGCCCATCATGGGAGAAAATTTAGCGCTGCTCATTGACAAATGTCAACAAATTTCCAAATACAGTGTCCGACAGGGATGTATGACGCAGGGGGGTGAAATGTTTGCAGAATAGTTGATATGTGACCGTTGGATATGCTATTTTTAAGTTTAGTTGCTATGGAGCCGTGGTTACTAAAACACCGCCTTTTTGTGTACAATACTTTTATTGAAACTAGGCGTTCGGTCGTAGCTACGCGACGCAGATTCCGTGCTGAATTTAATGTTAGTAGGCATTGACGAGTTCCCACTCGAACGCTATACAGAAGTGGGTAAATAACCTCCGTACAACAGGATCATTGAGAGCTGGAGTTTCTAGGAGTGGGGTAAGAACAGTAAGAACGCTGAAAACGTGGAACGAATTAGAGCAGCTGTGTAAGCCAGTCCCCACCGATCTACAGCGCAACAAATTCGGGCGCTACGATTGAGTGACAGCTCAGTCGGAAGAATTTTACATTTAGATATTTACTATCAGCTGTATAAAATGATGCTGGTACAGCAGCTGCAACAAAATTATTTTACACGGAGACTCTTAGGTTTGGTGAAATTATGCTAACAGAGCTCAGGGATAACAGCCTTGTGATAATTAGTGATGAGGCATATTTTCATTTAGCGTGCTATGTCAATAACCAGAATTTTCCACCAAGACGGGGCAACTTGCCATACTTCAAGGGAGCCTATTGCTCAGTTAAGGTAGCAATTCCCAGGGCTACTCGTTTCGCTGCACGGAGGACATCGAGTGGCCTTCACGATCGTCTGATCTGTGATATGTCCCCTGGACCTCGTTACGGTTTTATCTCTGAGGCGATAGATATATGGATAGCTTCACTACTCCACTGGAGGATTGCAGAGATAAAAAAAGGTCATACCTAGAGGACATCACCTTCGGTAATTAATTGCCTTTTTACATTTCTTTCAAATTATTATGAAATGGCAAACTGAGTTCTGATTTTTTTTAAACGTCATAGATCCCTGCCGGACCCTGTATCAACCCTACCACTGCTATCCCAAGATAAATGTTAAGACTCAAATTATTTTTGTTATAGTAGAAATACTGAAACAATGTTATTAAAGAAAACTAAATAAAACATAGTGAAACTATTCAAGTGCTTTTATAATTTGCATTAACTGAATAATATTTCATTCCTAAATCAATGTAATTGAAAATTATATTAGTTAAAAAAAACAAATTTTTAAATAATAAATCATCAATGAAAATAAGTATTTTCAACGTATTTTTTTTAACTTAGTTTCTTAAAATATACCGACCGCACGAACTGCACGTCATCACAAACAATTACAGTGTTGCCAACTTTGCAGCCATGAGATTCTAATTAAAACTTTGGAGTCGATGATTTGGGATGGAAAAGTTTCAGGTCGGATGGGTGACTCAGGACGGTATATTGACGTGTACATCGTCAAGCTCGAAGAGGTTTAAACGGGATAGTCTTTCAGCGACGAGGGTCTAATGAATAACAGGAGTAGATGCGAAATTGATAAATATAGGTCAACAGCAAATTTTTTATTCTTGTATATAGAATAAAAAATTCAAACTATTTATACACATGGATAAGATATAATTAAACACTTGAATAATAGAAAAGGTATTAGATACAATTTACAACGTCTTTATTGTTAATATCTGAATATTATAATCTAGGTGTGTCCGTTACTTTTTTATGATAGAAGTATTTACGTCAAATCTAAGGAATTAATAATTTACTTCTGATTTCAAAATGCTACTGGTGTCAAAAATACCTATGTATGTAAATCGTTTCAGATGGACAGAATTTCTTTATGTCGCTTTGTCAAACAGAAATATGCTTATTGCTATTATATAGTAATAGATCGCATAGTAAATACAAAACAAGTAATGCTGCTATTCTTTAGAGACGTTCTTTAAGGAGATAATCAAATCCAGAAATTTGAAAAGATCAGTTTCCTGTTTTTCTATTTTTCCTTAGTGTTCACGATGTTAAAAAGATCATGAAAATATTTAAGAATTCCGCTAATCGAATATGCGTCCAATACATCAGTGCCCAGTCAATAAGCGAACTTGCGGTGTGGTCGCGATTACTTACATATACGTAACGGGTGTTCATAAACATTCGAAGTCAAGTGGGCTCTGAACAAAAAATGGTATATCTTTACTTAAGTATTAATATACTAATTTGATAACCTATACAATTGTATTAAGTAAATGTATCAATCTATCTCAGACATGACTTCATATTTTCAAGGCCTACTTTGACTTCGAATGTTTCTGAACACCCACTATGTAGGTGAAGTGGGAGAATGTTTATTGGAAATTTTGTATAGACACTATACTCTAGGCAGCAATTCTCAAGCTTCTAAACTCTGCGACCTTCCAAAAAGTAAATGTAAATAACATTAATATTTCGCCACTCCCCAAAGGAATAATAACAGTAAGCCTTACTATTAATAATTTAATTTTGACTGTAAGTGTAAATGTAAACAATTATTGAATATTATACTCGCTGCGTTTATAGCGACGGGTATGAACATGCTACATACATGACCAATTTACAAGTTCCAACTTGATGTGTACGTGCTCTTTGTAATTTGGTCTCCTTCCTAAATATTCGCTGTGAGAGCATGTTTGAACATGCATATGGATGCGTTCGAACAAGTGGTGCTGTCACCAATAAAAAAGAGGCGCTTGCGATTGCACCACTTTAATATCAGCGCGACACCCCGGATGAGAAACTATGCTCTAAACAGTCTAAATATTATAAGAGTGTTTGATTCTGCTCCTTCATACATAAGTAGAAAAACTACAAATAATTTAATTCACTTTTATAATTTTTTTCCTGAGTCAGTCTTGAATCCACGATATCTTGCTTGTTAGACAAGGGTACTGCTACTGCCACAACTGAAGGTATTGTGATTTTGAATTGCGGGTGACATTTGATGAGAATATCAGCTTTAAATGAAAAACTATTGTGGCATAAAAAAACGCTTTATTTTTCTACATAATCGCCTTTCAACTCTAGGCACTTTGACCAGCGATATATATTCCAAATTTCTTATGCCTTCCAAAAAGTAGTATTTTTGAAATTCTACAAAATAAATATCTCTCTCATGGATGAGCTACTCCACCCGCTGAGCCATTTCTTCAGGTTCGGGAATAAAAGTAACTCCAGGGGACATCTGTCGAATAAGGGTATGGGACAGGAATTTAAAATGTAATTCAACTAATTTAAAGTTTACAATTTAAAAGCAAAATTCATCTGGTGCATTATCATGATGAAGAAGTTTTTTTTTCGCCAAATCGTCTTTCTTCTGTAAGTCAGCATAGAAATGGCCAAATAAATTAGCATAACATGATCATGTGATCGTTTTCCATTTTCCAATTAATCGATATTTACTATGTCGTGCGAATGCCAAAATATCGTACCCATAACCTCTCCAACAGATGGAAATATTTTTGTCTCTTTAATACGTTAATACGTTAGACCTTATCGTCTAACTATTTTATCTATTTTTTTTACAGGTTCTTGAACTTGAATTATGAGCTGTTTTTTCCCTAAATATAGGATAAACAAAGATATGGGCCGATTTTAACTGTATTTTGACCCTAAGATTTGGCAATTTTTGGTTAATGTAATAAATTATATAATTAATTTTTAACAAATTAGTGGTATAATGTAAAGTAAACAAACAAATACATACGTCTAATGGCAGAGAAAATAGTCAAGTTTGTGAGCATATCATACATCCAATACAACATACAACCAATTAGCCCCATTTTAACAATGGGGCCAATTGGTTGTATGTGAAAATGAATTCGTGTAGTGGGAAGAAATCCTGGTTAGCTGTAGCGTCTCAGCAATGAAAATAATTCATTAATTTATGATGACCATCAAAGATTTAGGACATGTAGAAAGCTGAAATAAAATATATTAATAAAGGAAAACAATGATATGGCTTAGAGTCTTAAAGTTTGTTTAATAATTAGATAAAATAATTAAGGCTTAAAAATAGAGTAAACAAAATACTAAATAAAAAATAAGTGTACAGGTAGCAATTAACTACTGGCAGAAGAAAAAAAGTATTGAATTTGTACAAGGATGTAAACAATATACGTTACATGTATACTTGTTTGTTTCCCTGAACAGGATGTGAGGTGTCGCGAGCACGATACATGAAAAAATATTGAAAAGCACGATTCACTACATGAGGTCTAACTCGTAATTGTCGACTGACGACCCATATCTGCTTAGTGTTACAAATTGATTGATTAAATGCTAATGTCATTTAACTAAAGGGTAGTTACTATTCTTAAAATTGACCAATATCATTACAGAAATGGCACGGTAAAATTAAGACCTAATTAAAACCGAATATAACGATGAATTGTGACCATTAAAGATAATATCATGAAACAATTATTTGCAAATAGTATATTAAAAAACAAGTTTCATAAGGCACCATTTTGCCGCACGAGACGAGTTTTCTAAAGAGCGAGTGCGGCAAAAGGCCTTATGAAACGAGTTTTTTATACTATTTTTTTCTATTTTGCGTTTTTTACATTAATTAATTGCTTAAATTGGAATTATTTAATTTGAAAGTTCAGAGTTTAATTTTTATATAAAGCATATTATATTACATATTATTTATTAATTTTCGTTAACATTACTTGATATTTTATTTAAAAATATAAACATGAGTGACATAGAAACTAATATATCTTGTTGTCAATTGTATACAATATACGTTGTTTCTGTAGGTTACGAACATATATCATATTTGTCAAATGTACTTAAATTCTTAAAATCAAATGACAGCAATGATATTTATTTCTGTGTTCGAACAACGCCAACATTGAAAAATTAAAAAAAGCGTATCGAAATGAAGCTCATTTCGATACTGTTTTGGGTGTCATAATGAGTTCATTTCGAACGCAAAATAGAAAATAGTATATTAAAAAACAAGTTTCATAAGGCACCATTTTGCCGCATGAGATCAGTTTAGAAAACAAGCCGCGATAGCGGCAAGTTTTCTAAAGAGCGAGTGCGGCAAAAGGCCTTATGAAACGAGTTTTTTATACTATTTTTTCTATTTTGCGCTTTTTACATTAATAAATTGCTTAAATTGGAATTATTTAATTTGAAAGTTCAGAGTTTAATTTTTATATAAAGCATGCAGTTGGTCACATTGATACTTGACATTTTCAAATTTAAATCTTGCTATCCGCGAAGTATATTATATTACATATTATTTACTAATTTTCGTTAACATTACTTGATACTTCATTTAAAAATATAAACATGAGTGACATAGAATCATATATATGTTGTTGTCAATTGTATACAACATACGTTGTTTGTGTAAAATACGGACATATATCATATATGTCAAATGTACATAAATTCTTAAAATCAAATAACAGCAATGATATTTATTTCTGTATTCGAACAACGCCAACATTGAAAAATGAAAAAAAGCGTATCGAAATGAAGCTCATTTCGATACTGTTTTGGGTGTCATAATGAGTTTATTTCGAACGCAAAATAGAAAAAGATATTTAAAAATCAGACCTTATACGACATGGTTTATATAACCTTCATAAAAGCTTACAAAACGCGGCAGATATGCTGGTATAATTTTAACATGTAAAACATACAGTTTAACGTGAAATAAATGAACATTTGAGATGTAATCGTAATTAAGACATGAATCTAATTAATGCCAAATATTAATTGAAACGTTCGATCAAGATAAAGCGTCAAGTAAATGCAGTTCAAGCAACGACATACGATTTCGGATTCATGAATGACTCGATTACAAATTACCTCGATCGCTCGTTACAATATAAAATCTAAACTATTTAGCAAGGCTGTTTGTTGATGCTTACACGAAAGAAACTTTCTCTTTGAAAATATTTATAAGACACTTAAAGAATTTAATAATTTTTGTAACGGTTGTGATCGATTTATAGAATTTAAAGAATTTGTTAAATACAATATACTAAAAAGCGTGGTAAAAACTTATTAATATATGTCAAGCGTAACTATATACAGGGTGATATAAAACAACGTTCAGAAATCTTAAGGGCATGTAGTACGATCGAAAGTAAGGTTAAAAGTTTTAATACATATTAGTCCGCATATCAACTGCTTATGAAATAATAGCGATTTTATTCGAATTTCAGCTAAATTTTCTTTCGCAGTTGTAATAAATAATATGTTAACATGCCGTTCTTCCATATCGAGACAGGTTAGAACCTGTCTCGATATGGAAGAACGGCATTTTCGCACAAACGATGCTCGCACTCTTTCAAAAACCTGGGTTTTTCTCGAACTATCTGGCAACATAGTTCTATGCGTTGGGGCAAATCTTAAAGATTGTTTGTCGGCGCTGTTGCGTACACTAAACGTTTTAAATAACCTGAGATACATCTTGGGATAGATATATCTTGAAAACCATGTAATGGATCCCCGTCCAACGCTATTCATCTCCCAAGATATGCATTATTCAGATGTCCCCTAACAGCTAGGGTAAATTGTGATAGAGCTCCATCTTGCATAAACCATAGATTGTGCCTTTGAATTAAATGGAAATATTCCAAAAGTTCTGGTGAAATATTGTCTATGAAATTGAGCTATTTTGCTAGTGATAAGCGTTGTGGTAAAACTAACGGCCCTAACAACTGATCACCATCATGCCTAACAGGATGTTTAAATTGAAATACTAATTGTGTCTGGATTCAACTGTATCTTAAAGATTTTCGGCAGATCAAACGTGATTATTGTGGAAGTTTAATATTCCATTTTTAATAAAACCACTTCATCTGTAAAAAGAATGCTTGCAATGAAGTCTGGGCATTCAACAACTTCGGGTAAAAATCATCCGGAGCAGTAAGAGCCTGCACCAGTCAAATATGGAAAAGATAGAGCAGCTGCTCTTGAAGAGATCTCCAATCAAGATAACTACTTCTATCCGCTTAAGCAGATATTCACATTCATATGTGTGGACACATTTCGCTCTTATTGGGGCTTGTCGACACACAGTAACCCGGACAGATATGATTTTTCACTCCTACACTTCGCGTATATAAATGCATCCACAGATTCCGGGATAGGCTTGATTTTCACAAATTTTTCGTTATCCTAACAACCAGGAACGTCGCGATGTGTAGCGTTTCTGCAAACTGATACAAAACAAATCAATGCCACACATTAGGCGATATTTGCATGTAAACTGAGATTTAATACTCATTAGTTCTCATTTACAGTAAGTTCATTATCTAACTATATATACGCGAAGTATAGAAGTGAAAAATCATATCTGTCCGGGATACTGTGTGTCGACAAGATTCTTCACGAATTTTTCATTATCCTAACAGCCAGTAAGGTAGCGTCGCAACGTGTAACCTTTCTGTATACTGGTACAAACTTAGTTTGTCGAAATGCGGAAATCAACGCAACATATTAGGCGACATTTGCATGTAAACTAAGATTTAATTCTCATTAGTTCTCATTTACAGTATGTTCATTATGTTTTAGTAACATATTTTTTCTATTAACTATTACTTTGAATTACTAAAATACAAATTTCACAAAAACCATGGTAGTAATCGAGTCTTACAAAGAGTATCTTTTCTGTAGCAAATAAGTTTTACCCTGTCTAAATTTTATACTTAAACCTTCTTCCATTAGCGTAGAAATTTGAAATGTGCAATTATTAAATAACCCAATTTATACGTCTATGGAATTATGTTACTCAAAATTTTGATGGGGGTTTTTGTCTCATAAAATCATAAAACTATGTCAACGTACCTAATTTTAGCAAAATTGCATCAGTAGTTTTATATTTATAATATATAAAAACTATTTCAGAATTGTAACTTTAGCGTCGTATAGCACTCAAAAAGCAACTTCGTACTAAGGTAAGTTGTCTTAAATTGGCTTACTTTGGTGTAAGGAATATGTAGTAGGTTTTTGTAAAGACCTTTTACAGATACTTTGTAGATATATGTACATACATGTATTAATATCATCTTGCCTGTCAAATACGAGGTTCATGTGATAGTACCATGACTTTACGATAGAGGCTGCTAGGATCACCGAAATGAATACGTTTTTGCCATATTAATAATAATAGGCATTTATTGTCCAACGGTGGAGCCATCTACAGAGCAATATAGTAATACAGAAAAACAAAACAAGAGCGAAGAGTACGTAATTGAAAGTAAAAGTATACTAACTAAAATGTTTCACAGTACATAAAAATATAATAACAACAGAAAAAAGAAAATTTAATGTAAACACTAATGAAATATGGATTTTAGGCACTAATATGTACATATTGAAATAAGCCATTCCTCTTCGCGAACGTAAAACTTAACAAGCTCATTATCAGTTCCCCGCCCATCCACTTCCGAAATAAATTTTATTACTTCGAGGTTCTAAAGGAACTGTAGCATTCGCTAAGCTTAAAGTTTTTCCTTTTTATTTCGGCGCATTTCATTCTCCTCCGCTTGCTTCGGAGTTTCCCGCATATGCTATGTACACAACAGAACCGAACATACGTTTTTGCACCATTGCTGGTATTTCGGAGGAAAATTAAAGTCGTCCTAAAAACGTAGTCGACAGTAACTGTTTGTAAGATCGTAAAATGTTCCAAGTTAATGGGTTGGCGATTAAAATTACTTCGCGAGATTGCCAGAAAACATTTGCGAGTATAGAACGACTTTTATTTTGCTGAAAAGAATTTTTCGAATATTCCAACAGTAAAGAAAAAAAATCAATCAAGAATTTTAAAACTATTTGAGGAAGTAAATCTGTTGAAGCAATAAATACGTAGAAAAAAAATTGTGTAATAGAAATCTATATATATATATATATATATATATATATATATATATATATATATACATATATAGATAATTATTTCTTGACCTTTGTATGTTATGGTAAATTCAATTTGTTGGCGATTTAAGGTCTGGTTTTACTTCAAAATGTATATATTTAAAACAATCCTACATGTTTCGATGCCTTTTTCAAGTAATATAAAATATAAATGACAGTATATTAATGTAATACTTATACATTTGTAGTTGCAGTGGATTAAATTATTCAAAGATACATTCCAATTTAACAATAATAAATCATGCCTTAGTATTCTAAAATAGATAGACAACAAAAACAGAGAAACGCAAGACATGAGTTATTATTATGTATGCGCCCGTGGAGCGACTTAAGATGTTAAGCGGTCGGCATTCGCCTTAAACGAGAAGAAAAACCACGAAAACCTACTCGGACAGCCAGACAAGGATCGAAACACGGAACTGTCACCATGATAAGCAAATGTATAGATATTTAAATAACATAAGATATATAATTATATAACAGTAATATATATTATGATGGTAAATTGCAGATCGTTACATAATTAAGGTATGGTAGGTGCTACAAGATAGAAATGCTAAGCAAAAATTGAGAAAGAGTATACAAAGCCTATACCAAAATAATAAGAAGTACATAAGAAAAGATAACTTGCAATCTCAAATGTTTAATATTAATGATGGATTAAGACAAGGTGGTATAATGAACCCAACACTATTTACATTAATTATGGATGACGTTATAAAATCTGCTAGCAATAGAGTACGTCCAGTACATGTTGGACACTATAAATTACAGCCGGTGTACTTGTCAAACTGTGCTTTCGCCGATGATCTGTTGGTGTGCGCGGAAAAACAAAGAGATCTACAAAAAAAATTGGAAATATGGGAAAAAGAGCTAACAAGAAGAAAGCTTAAAATAAATCTAAGAAAGACAACGGTAATGGTGGTGGGCAAAGAAAATACGACAATTAATATCGAGCTAAATGATCAAAAGATAGAACAAGTCAACACAAATAAATACCTAGGAATAATACTGGACAGAAAAGCAAACATGGAATACGAAGTGAACGACAGAATCAATAAGGCAAAGAAAGTCTATCATAGCTTGAGAAAGACGTTGATACAGAAAAAAGAAATCAGTAGGAAAACGAAACTTACAGTGTACAAAACCATCTATAGACCCATTCTGACGTATGGAAGCGAAAGCTGGATACTAAATAATGCAATGAAAAGCAGAATACAGGCGATGGATATGAAATATTTAAGAGCAGTTAAAGGAATTACATAAAAGAAGAAACGAAGCAGTAAGAGAAGAACTTGGTATCAAACCAGTCCTAAAGGTATTAGAGAGAAACCAATAGACCACCAATATAAACCAAGACGAAATAGATAAATTGTCGAAAGCAAAAATATTCACAACGTTAGATTTGAAAAATGGTTTTTTTCATGTGCCTGTGACGGAAGAGAGCATAAAATACACATCCTTTGTAACGCCGAATGGACAGTTTGAATTTTTGAAAACACCATTTGGGTACTGTAATTCGCCAAGCGAATTCCAAAGATACATAAACGATGTGTTCAGACAACTTATGCTAAAAGGAATTGTATTATCTTACATGGATGATATTATAATTCCAGCGGAAAACATAGATGAGGTTTTTCAAAGATTAAAACTTATGTTAGATACTGCCCAAGAAAACGGTCTAGAAATAAATTGGGAAAAGTGTCAATTTATGAAGACAAACGTAGAATATCTTGGACACGAGATTGAAAATGGAATGGTAAAAAAAAGATAGAAATGTTAAGCAAAAATTGAGAAAGAGTATACAAAGCCTATACCAAAATAATAAGAAGTACATAAGAAAAGATAACTTGCAATCTCAAATGTTTAATATTAATGATGGATTAAGACAAGGTGGTATAATGAGCCCAACACTATTTACATTAATTATGGATGACGTTATAAAAGCTGCTAGCAATAGAGTACGTCCAGTACATGTTGGACACTATAAATTACAGCCGGTGTACTTGTCAAACTGTGCTTTCGCCGATGATCTATTGGTGTGCGCGGAAAAACAAAGAGATCTACAAAAAAAATTGGAAATATGAGGAAAAGAGCTAACAAGAAGAAAGCTTAAAATAAATCTAAGGAAGACAAAGGTAATGGTGGTGGGCAAAGAAAATACGACAATTAATATCGAGCTAAATGATCAAAAGATAGAACAAGTCAACACAAATAAATACCTAGGAATAATACTGGACAGAGAAGGAAACATGTAATACGAAGTGAACGACAGAATCAATAAGGCAAAGAAAGTCTATCATAGCTTGAGAAAGACGTTGATACAGAAAAAAGAAATCAGTAGGAAAACGAAACTTACAGTGTACAAAACCATCTATAAACCCATTCTGACGTATGGAAGCGAAAGCTGGATACTAAATAATGCAATGAAAAGCAGAATACGAACTTGGTATCGAACCAATCCTAAAGGTATTAGAGAGAAACCAACTCAAATGGTTTGGACACGTGTGCCGTATGAATGACAAACGACAAGTCAAAACAATATGGGAAAAGGAAGAGAAGACGTGGAAGACCAAGAAAATCGTGGAATGATGAAGTTGCCGCGATTCTAAAGAAGAAATGCAAGAATTGGCTGGAGGCTAAAAGAATGGCAAGAGATAGAAAAGAGTGGGCAAAATTTGTATATTGTGATGATTAGTAGTTTAAATTGTAATTGTCAAATGAAATGTTATTTTAATCACTAATCACCTCACACCCTAGGGTAAAAAGGTTTTTCGATTACATATATATATATATATATATATATATATATATATATATATATATATATATATATATAGTAAACCTAATCAGTAGGCGATTAAAGGTCTGTATATTACTTCAAAATATATGTATTTAAAAAACTCTACATGTTTCGGCTGTGTACGCCTTTATCAAGAGAATACAAAATATGAATTCATATTTTGTATTCTCTTGATAAAGGCGTACACAGCCGAAACATGTAGAGTTTTTTAAATACATATATTTTGAAGTAATATACAGACCTTTAATCGCCTACTGATTAGGTTTACCATATCATACCAAGGTCACGAAGTTATTATATATATATATATATATATATATATATATATATATATATATATATATATGTATGGTGGAATTCAACGTGTATGTTGATGGTGAATAGCACTATGTATTAATAATTTACTACACTTGTGTAGAATTAGTGTGTCGTTTTGAAGAAAAACACTGTTTTGGTTGTGTGACGTTTTTTAGCCTTTTATGCACGTGGTGTTTTTTGTTTTTTAGTTTTTCTGTTTTTTTTGTGTTTTATATATATTTTTTTATATTTTTTATTTTGTTCCGATTTCTAGTAGAACATGTTTACAAATGGAAAAAAAAAAGGCGCGACACATAAAACACAAGTAAAAAGTATTGAAGTTTTCAAGACATACATTTCACTGATATACGTGCACTGAGAAATATGTTTTAGCGATAAAAGTTATTCACACGGCACACAATATAAAGAGATTTTAAGCCTGTCTGACTGATTTTAGTTGCAGTATATGTACTAGTGTATTAAAGGTTTAGTGTTTTTTTTTTTTTTTGTTTTATCATCATTGACATAGAGATGATTTTAACATGTAGAGGCCACTGTAACAGGCTCGTGTGTGTAGTATTACAAACAATAGCCCATACAGTTTAGGTTATGTAAGTATTTTGTAATACATTTTATTTTGTACAATGACAACATATTGACAAGTTGTTTACATTCCTTTTTTGTTTGCTTCTTAATAAAAACAGGTCTGAGGAAGGTCTAAATCCAAGACCGAAACGTCACACAACCAAAACAGTGTTTTTCTTCAAAACGACACCTTAATTCTACACAAGTGTAGTAAATTATTAATACATATATATATATATATATATATATATAAAAGAAATAAACTAAACTAGGAAAACACGGAACCAAACTAATTTTGGTTTTGTATATTCCGACCTTTATAATCGTTTAATGTTAATGATCGGATCATTTAAAATTTGATTAATTTTCAAATCATTAAAGAAAATCTCGCGCCTAATTTACCTACAGACCTAACAGACCCTTTTGGACAGGTAAACCCTTTTGGATTATTCTTGCGCCCAGTTTACCTATATACGTCCGGCAGGCCGCGAGACAAAATATTTCAAGTAATTTCACTGCAAAATACACAAAATGTACTACAAAATAAAAATATTTCTTTATCGACCTTATACAAATGTTTAATTACATTAACAACAATAAATTAGGCCTGTAATGTAGTAAGGGAAAATAAGTATATGTATATCAATAATATAATATAATCAGTGATACGAAGTGCAAGTGATAGTGCATTATTATATATATACATATATATATATATATATATATATATATATATAAATATAATAACTTCGTGACCTTGGTATGATATGGTAAACCTAATCAGTAGGCGATTAAAAAAGGCGTATACAGCCGAAACATGTAGAGTTTTTTAAATACATATATTTTGAAGTAATATACAGACCTTTAATCGCCTACTGATTAGGTTTACTATATATATATATATATATATATATATATATATATATATATAATGATGTAGTTCATCTGATGTTCTTTTAATTTCTTTCATTTTTATGTTTTCTTGTATAGAAATGGTATATCTACAATTTAATGATTTTTAAATATATTATTGAATAGCCAAATTTATGTATTTTCGATGTAAAATTATAATTGGATTTAGAAATATTGATATCGATTAATATTGTAATTTGTATTCATTTTATTTTTATTTCTTGCTCTTAAATTAAATGTTTTCGTGAGGATCTTGGTTTTCTAAATCTAATTTTGATTATATTATATGTTATCATATTTCTATCATCGTATTATTTATTATGACTCTGATTTACTTAAATTCCTAAAACTGTGATTGCGATTACGTGAGTGATGTTAATGTATATTCTGATTAATCTGTCAGTTATTTTTATCTTTGGTTTATGAAAGATTTTCTTTAAAGTAACATTTTAAAATTATTCCTTTTTAATTTGTCAAAATGACATTTGATTTAATTTTTGAATTCAGTGTACATTTTCATAGAAAGTCGATTTATGGATTGTTAATATTTCTTATGGGAGTCTTGACTACCAAAAAACAGAAAAATAAATAAGTAGATTTTTGCACAGAAAATTGGTGTATAAACAGATATATTAAAAGATTCCTCTTCGAATAGTAATTTAATAGTGATATCTTAACATAATCTACTCTAGGAGGTATTTAACTTATGATCAATTGGTATATTTACCTTGCTGAAGGGATTTCTTCGTATGAAAAATAACCTGGAATACTTATATACAATCTATATGTAAAAGCTTCGTTACTAATCCTTATTTATGATAATGCAGCGATATTAAAGGAGTTACCAGTATCGTTATTGGATATATTGGGATAATTTACACCTTTTCCTGATATTAATAAGTACACATAACCTTGCAGTTTTCTACGAACATCTAGACTTTAAACCAATTAACATTTGGAATTTTCTACTAGCCGTATTGGTCCTGTTTACCAAGTATTTCCACATCTGTAACAGACGGATTGCCCCACAGTCTATATGTCATCCAGAACGTTACTCTTTGATCAGTTTTAGTCACTACTTATGTTATCTGTACAGGTATTTACCATAGTTTTTATTACCTGTAATAATACGCAAGATATTCCATTTCTTTCAAGTATTAAATACTTTTAATATTACTCACGTATCTCAAAATTAATAATCATTTTACCTTTTAAATTTAATTTATGCATCAGATAAATCTTTAATACTTTGTTTACATTCGCCATTTATATACTGGGTTAGACTAGACAACCCATTACACTTGTTTGTTATAATAATAACATACTCATAAAACCCTAAATTGTATCTTGATTATTTTAAAGAAAAAAACAATTTAATTCTGAATTATATTTATTATTACCATTTACATATTTGTTTTATTTTATGTACTTAATCTCCTGATATTAACACATCCGGAACCTGCCTATAAGACCCTGAGATAAGTAGTTTTAGGCTTATTTTCATTTATTTTCCTATTTATTTATGAGCGAATAATTCAGATTATTTTCGCTATAATTAAAATTATTTATTTTTATTCATATGCCCATCAGGACTTATTACAATATATATATATATATATATATATATATATATATATATAATTATATAACAGCAACATATATTACGATAGTAAATTGCAGATCGTTACATAATTTAGTTATAGTATATACTGCTTAAATTTTTTATATCACTTCTGTTGTTAATTGAATTTATTTCCTGTTTAATACTAATCATTTCTTTAATTTCCCTTTTCATTGTGTGTTGTTCTTTATCAATTATCTGTTTTCAAAATCGAAATGGTGATCGCGTTGTAGTTTGTGTGTAGATAAAGCAGTATTGTCTGTTAGAATTAGATTAGATTATAATATTTGTCAGCTTGTATTCTTTTGTATAAATATCGTTTAGTTTAGCCTATGTAGTAACTATCGCAATCGCGACATGGTATTTTATAGATGACATGTGTTTCTCGATTTTTTTCTATTTTAGGTTTAAGTTTCGAAAATAAATGTTTATTAGTATTACTAAGTTTATATGTTGTAGCTATATCATATTTTTTAAGGCGAATGCCGACAGCTTATCATCTTAAGTCGCTCCACGGGCGCATACATAATAATAACTCATGTCTTGCGTTTCCCTGTTTTTGTTGTCTGTCAATTTTAGAATACTAAGGCATGATTTATTATTCTTAAATTGAAATGTATCTTTGAATAATTTTATCGATAGCAACTACAAATGTATAAGTATGACATTAATATACTGTCATTTATGTTTTATATTCCTTGAAAAAGGCATCATTGGCCGAAACATGTAGGATTGTTTTAAATATATACATTTTGAAGTGAAACCAGACCTTAAATCGCCAACAAATTGAATTTACCATATATATATATATATATATATATATATATATATATATATATATATATATATATAATATTTTCGTGACTTTGGTATGATAAGATAAACTTAATAAGTCGGCGATTAAAGGTCTGGTTCATTACTTCAAAGTATATATATATTTAAAACAACCCTACATGTTTCGGCAATGATGCCTTTGTCAAGGGAATTCCCTTGACAAAGGCATCATTGCCGAAACATGTAGGGTTGTTTTAAATATATATATACTTTGAAGTAATGAACCAGACCTTTAATCGCCGACTTATTAAGTTTACCTTATATATATATATATATATATATATATATATATATATATATATATACATACAGGGTGTCCAGAAACTCTCCTGACAAACGAAGACCGGAGTTTCCTCAGATAATTTTAAGACAATTAAACCCAAATTCACCTAGTCCGAAAATGCTTCCTAAGGGAGCTAGAGTTCTTTGAAGATGGCGCCTTGTATTTATTTTTTTTTAATTCTTCCAGAACGCTTCTATTTAGAAAAACAAAAACTGGTATGCTTATTTATCCTCCAGAGATGAATCGATTCCACCAATTGCGAATTTCTAGTACCGGTCATAGGCGTCCGTTTTGGGTAGGTCAACGGTTATTTTAAGGCATAACTTTTTTGTCTTTAACTTTTAAGCATTTGTGACACTAGATTATTAAATTTTCAGGTATTCCAGTACTAAAAGGTACTCTTACTTTAAGTCGGTAGGATACACCGTTTTCTAGAAAAATCGATTTGTAAATTTTTCGTTTTTTCTTCATTAAAGTTCAATTTTTTATTTTTTGCAATAGTTAGCTCTGAACTACCAACAGAAGTAAAACCTACGTTTTTCATTGTCAAATTGTTGTCAGTTCGCGAAGTTTATCTTTTCATTTTTTACTTTTTGTTATAAACACAACGATTTAAATTTAAAAAAAAATGGTTTTTACTAATGAGGAATACGCCGATATGCATTTAGTTTATGGCGAAATGAGGTGTAACGCTCGAGCGGCGCAACGTAGATACGCTGAAAAATTTCCCAATCGTCAGCATCCCACTCACTCAACATTTACAGCTCCTCATCAACGATTAAGAGAAACAGGTTCAGTGGTCCCAAAAAATAATGAAACAGGGAGACATAATAATGTAACAACAGAACATGAAGATGTTATTTTAATGGAAGTTGAGGAAAATCCAGAAATTAGCGTTCGAAGACTATCTGCCATGTACCCCGCAATTTCAAAATCTTCCGTAGGAAATATCTTACACAAAGAAAATTTATATCCTTTTCATTTTACAAAGGTGCAAGCACTGCTAGAAGGAGATTTTCCTGCTCGCGTAGAATTCGCTAGATGGTTACAAAATCAGAAAAATCAAGATGAATTCTCCTGATTGTTCCTGATTTCTTCAGGAACATTTTGTTTGGTGACGAAGCTACATTCTCAAAAAATGGAATTTTTAATGTACGTAATGCACATTATTATTCGTACGTTGGTGACAATCCCCACGTTGTTCAAGAATTTAAGCATCAGCATAGGTTTAGCATAAACGTCTGGATAGGAGTAGTTGACGATTATCTACTTGGACCTGTGGAATTACCTGCTCGTTTAAATGGTGCTGATTACTTACATTTCCTGCAAAATATTTTACCTGATTTGTTAGATGAGGTGCGTTTAAATATTAGGCAAAACTTGTGGTTTCTACAGGACGACTGTCCGGCCCACTTTAGCAGGAATGTACGAGACTTTCTAGATAATAACTACGAAGACCATTGGATTGGAAGAGGCGGTCCAGTTGCTTGGCCAGCAAGGTCGCCGGATTTGAATCCTTGCGATTATTGTGTTTGAGGATACATAAAAGCATTTGTTTATTCCGTTCCGATACAAAAGCGCGCACAACTCTGGCTAAGGATACAAGATGCTTGCAACGAATTTAGAAATAACTTTGGAATTTTTGCAAGAATTCGGCGTTCTCTAAGCAAAAGGGTAAACTTATGCATAGAGACTAATGGTCATCACATCGAGCAACTTTTGTAACAATCTACCTTTGATACTTGTTCTTTTTTTGTTAGTTTTGTTCCATTGTAATAAATAATTTGTTTTTAATTTATTAAATTAATTTTCATCCATGCCTTGATAGTCCAAGCCAACTTCGTCGCTAAAAATAAGTAGGTACATAATAAATTGAACTTTAATGAAGAAAAAACTAAAAATTTACAAATCGATTTTTCTAGAAAACGGTGTATCCTACCGACTTAAAGTAAGAGTACATTTTAGTACTGCAATACCTGAAAATTTAATAATCTAGTGTCACAAATGCTTAAAAGTTAAAGACAAAAAAGTTATGCCTTAAAATAACCGTTGACCTACCCAAAACGGACGCCTATGACCGGTACTAGAAATTCGCAATTGATGGAATCGATTCATCTCTGGAGGCTAAATAAGCATACTAGTTTTTGTTTTTCTAAATAGAAGCGTTCTGGAGGAATTTAAAAAAAAATAAATACAAGGCGCTATCTTCAAAGAACTCTAGCTCCCTTAGGAAGCATTTTCGGACTAGGTGAATTTGGGTTTAATTGTCTTAAAATTATCAGAGGAATCTCCGGTCTACGTTTGTCAGGAGAGTTTCTGGACACCCTGTATATATATATTTAGTGTTAATAAGAATTAAAATTTATTTCTTATTTATGATGTTACCAGAAAAGGAAATAAGCAATGTACAAAATAGCTTCAACAACTTCCATCCAAATTTAAACTATACCATTGAAATAGAAAAAAACAACTCCATAAACTACTTAGACTTAACACTAATAAAAACAAACAACAACATACAAACAAAATGGTACACTAAACCAATCACATCCGGCAGATACGTAAACTTTTATTCAAACCAACCCCTATCCCACAAAAAAAATGTAACAGCGTTAGTGGACAGGGCCTCAAATCTCACCAATCCAGTTTTCAGACCAACAGTACTGAAAAAAGTAAAAACAATTTTAACAGAAAACAATTATCCACCACAATTTATACAAACCATTATAAAATAGAGACTTAATAAAATATATAACAAAACTAAGTGCCAAAATATAAATAAAACAACCAATGAATTAACATATATCCCTACACCCTATATAACTGGATTATCCGAAAAACTAAACAATATATTTAAACCATTTAATTTTAAAAAGGCACATCAAACCGGAAAAAACTAAAATTCCTTCACACAAAACTAAAAGACTCAACACCAACACTTAAACAATCTCATACAATATATAACATACCCTGCAAAGACTGTGACAAAGTATACATAGGCCAAACAAAACAGTTACTACAGGAAAGATTAAAAGGACACAAATACGCAAAAAATCAGACAGCTTTAAAAAAACACCAGATAACATTAAAACATAGTTTTGATTTTGAAAATACAAAAAATAATAATCAAGAAAAAAAATACAAAGGCTAGGGAGGTCTTAGAAATGATTCATATATTCAAAAACAACAAAACAATCAACGATCGTAACGAGATGGATGGACTTTCTAAACTTTATTATCCGCTCATTAAACAATAGAAGACAACCACAACCACACAAAAAAAGAATTTTTTTCCCATTGTAAATATACTGTATTTTCCCAAAACACAAAGGGCCTGACCAAACTAATTTTAAAACGAAATAAACAATTTCATTTCTGCACCAAGACATTTAGTTACACTAAATATTCCGAGAAAGGCAGTTCGACCCTATAAAAAACACAAAATATGTGTTTTGACATGAAATAAATTGGTGAGTTTTGTATCCTTTAATTTTCCTTACTTTAATTATTATTTTAATTTTAATTTTAATTCATTCATACAAATGTAAATATATTTCTTACCTTTCTTTGTATTAATTTTTTAGTTCTAATCACTTGAAAAAGACTTAATAATAAAAAAGTCGAAATGTCGTAGTAAAAAACTGAAATTTATTAAAGGTCGCTAAACCAAGAATAAGTCTATTATTTTAATATATATATTTATAGACAAGAGACAAGACAAGAGCCGAGACGAACATTAATTAAAATAATTAATATTCATTTTTATATTGTTACATTATGTTAAAATAATAAAAAACAGTGAAAAAGCCAGTGTATGTGTTTTGCCTGCACTTAATGACCTAATGAATCCCACATTTTTGGGGACTCTACCGGGATAGTGCAACGGTTTCAGAAGAGAGAGTACGCCTTCGTTCGGTAGGCGATATACGTGTGCAAACGAGAAGCCAAGCGTTAACGTGGAATTGACGGTGCGAACACGTGTTTATTCTTACAAAGATGGGCCACAGTACAGAAAAAAATTGTCGCACACGAATAAAAGAAGATAGGAAAATTATTTCAGCAGGATTTTAAATACAAGTAACTGCATGTTTATATTACTTTTATTCAAATAATAGTTTTGCATCTAGAATAAAATATCGCTTTGATTATTTTGCATTTAAGAATTGCTATTTAAATAAATATGGAAACTTTAGGACAAAAAATAGCACATATAAAAGAGATAAAAGCACTCCATAAATTAGTATTTGAATGTGAAGGCGACAGAAATAATAGAAAAAGACTACGTGAATTTACAGGGTTCAATTTTAAAGATGTAAAAGGGAAAAAGATTACGTAATTAAGAAAAAAACTGAATATGCTATGAATAATTTAACGTTAGGCGAATTAAGTTTGATTTGTAATGTATTGGTTATTGAAAATAATGCGAAGAATAAGGAAGAATTAATTAATTTTTTATCAAAAAATTAAATGACTTGTCTGTTTTAACACAAAAAGATGTTTCTAGTAATGATGACGGTGAAAAACAGAATGACGTAAATGGATTAATTCAAAATGAGGGTGACAACGAAGACGAAAATGCAGATTTAAATGAAGTAAACGATGCTAGTGGGATTAGCATAGTAGAATCTCATTCGCGCTCTCACAATATGACGCCAAAATTTATGATGACTTTTAAAGATGTTGAGGAGACAGTAGCCACTTATGACGGAGGAAGTACCTATCCAATTACTAGATGGATTTCTGAGTTCGAGGAAATCGCCACATTGATGGATTGGAACGACGTTGAGAAATTGATTTACGGAAAAAGGCCATTGAAAGGCGAAGCGTTACTTTTTGTGCGTTCTGAAAGAGGAATAACATCGTGGGAAATATTAAAAACTAAATTAAGAAATGAATTTAGCAGATCTGTAAACAGCGCTACGCTTCACAAGATGTTATTAACTAGGAAGAAACGAAGAGATGAAACCTTACAACAATACCTACTGAACATAAGAGAAATAGCAGCACAAGGAAATATCGAAGAAGATGCACTGATTGACTATGTAATATATGGCATTATTGATGAAGAAATTAACAAAACTGTTTTATACGGTGCAAAATCCATCGAAGAACTCAAGGAAAAGTTGAAGCAGTACGAAATGCTAAAAGAAAAGCAGTCCAAAGAATTCAAAGAAAAGAGACCTGTGAAGGAAAATAAACCAAGGCAAGCCACAAGCAAACATGGAGAAGATAAAGTTATCAGATGTTTCATTTGCGGAAAAATAGGTCATCAATCCAAAAATTGTTACAATAGAGATAAGGGTATAAAATGTTTTACGTGTAACGAATATGGTCGCATATCCAAAAACTGTCAAAGAAAAAACACAAGCCAACAAAGAACAGATGAAGAACACGAGGAAGTTAGACGATCGTACGTTATTGAAAAGCGAAGGGAAGAATTACCAGGTTATACGAAAATAGTTTTAAACGATCAGTTTCACTTGAATGGTTTGGTCAATACCGGAAGTGATTTAAATATACTAAATGCTAGTACATTTCTGCAAATAGGAGCACCGAAATTCCATGAATCTCAGTTATCAATAAAGGGCATTGGCAATAGTTGCATTAAGACATTAGGGAGATTCACGACCAAAATCACAATCGATGAATGTAATTTTACTACCGACTTCTACATTGTTTCAGATGATGAAATGCGCATGAAGTTGATTATAGGAAAGCCGATACTTGAGAAGGTGACGTTAATCATAGATTCAGAAAGCATCAAAGTGGTGCTAAAGAGTGAAGAAGTGATTACGAAAAATACAAATGAAACTAACGAACTACCTGACTTGTTTCTGATTGATGTAGGGAACAATCTGAATCTTGGAAAATCAGAATACTTGAGGGAAATAGAAAACATGATCAGTAAATACCATCCAAAAGAACCAAAAGAAACGAAAGTAATTACCAAAAGCATTTTGACTGATGAAATACCTGTTTACCAACAGCCGAGAAGACTTTTTCATTCAGAAAAGGCAGAAGTTGACAAGCAGATTATAGAATGGCTTCAAAAAGGTATTTTACGTCCAAGCGTTTCTGATTATGCAAGCCCAATTGTTTTGGTAAAAAAGAAGAATGGAAGCACACGCATATGTGTTGATTATAGGCGATTGAATCGAAATGTGGTCAGGGATAGATATCCTTTACCCATCATCGAAGACCAAATAGATAAATTGTCGAAAGCAAAAATATTCACAACGTTAGATTTGAAAAATGTTTTTTTCCATGTGCCTGTGACGGAAGAGAGCATAAAATACACATCCTTTGTAACGCCGAATGGACAGTTTGAATTTTTGAAAACACCATTTGGGTACTGTAATTCGCCAAGCAAATTCCAAAGATACATGTACGATGTGTTCAGACAACTTATGCTAAAAGGAATTGTATTATCTTACATGGATGATATTATAATTCCAGCGGAAAACATAGATGAGGCTTTTCAAAGATTAAACTTATGTTAGATACTGCCCAAGAAATAAATTGGGAAAAGTGTCAATTTATGAAGACAAACCTAGAATATCTTGGACACGAGATTGAAAATGGAATCCTTTAAAAAGATTGCAGCCGTTGTAAATTTTCCAGATCCAACTTCCATCAAGAAAGTCTAAAGTTTCCTGGGGCTGATGGGCTATTTCAGAAAATATGTAAAATATTATGCTTTGATAGCTAAACCTTTAACAGATCTACTGAAAGGTATAAGAAATTTTCAAATGGAAAATGAAGAAAGAGCTTCGTTCAAACTACTAAAAGAAAGGCTAGCCACTGAACGTGTACTTAAAATATTTAATCATGAATACGAAACGGAGTTACATGTCGACGCATCTCAGGAAGGTTTTGGAGGCGTTCTTTTACAAAAGAATCCTGAAGACGGGAACATACATCCTGTTTATTTTTGGAGTATAAAAACGAACGACGCTCAAAAGAAACATCACAGTTATGAACTAGAAGTGTTGGCTGTGACCGAAGCAATTAAGAAGTTCAGAGTATACCTTTTAGGAACAAAATTCAAAATTTTGACCGATTGCGCTTTTGCCGCTACGATGAACAAAAAAGAATTGTGCACAAGAGTTGCCAGATGGGCATTATTATTAGAGGAATTTGACTACACGATCGAACACAGACCTGGAGACCGCATGAAATATTGTGACACTATGAGTAGAAATCCTATAACGATGATTGTGCAGAATGAATTTCTCGAAAAAATAATGAAAGCACAACGAGAAGATGAGCATCTTAATGCTATCATGAAAATACTAGAAAGTCAATCCTATGAAGACTACGAAGTCGACAAGAATATTTTATATAAACAAGGAAATAGAGAAAAATTATTTGTTGTGCCAGCTGCAAAGTCAAATAATCAAAAATGCGCATGAGAATGGCCACTTTTCTGTTAAGAAAACCAAAGAACTAATCATAAGAGATTACTATATTCCAAGTTTGGATGAAAAAATAAAAAACGTTATATTGAACTGTATACCTTGCATATTAGCTGAACGAAAATCAGGCAAACAAGAAAGTCTACTAAATCCTATTGAAAAGGGGGAAGTACCACTTCAAATCTACCATGTTGACCATCTAGTATCTATGACACAAACTGGAAAGGGGTATAAATACTTATTCGTTGTAGTGGATGCATTTTCTAAATTTGTATGGCTATACCCAACAAAAACCACTTCCACTAAAGAAGTATTAGAAAAGTTGGAGATGCAGAAAGCAATTTTTGGGAATCCTGGAACGATAATATCGGATAGAGGAACAGCCTTCACGTCTAAATATTTTACACAATATTGTGATAATGAAAAGATACATTAAGATTACCACAGGTGTAACCAGAGGCAATGGACAAGTAGAACGCATAAATCGTATTATTATATCCACTCTGACAAAATTAACGATTGAGAACCCAAAAAATTGGCACAAACATGTTAGAAAAGTGCAAGAAGCTTTAAATAGCACCTACCAACGTAGTATAAATACGTCGCCATTCCAATTACTTTTTGGAGTGAAAATGCTTAGATCAGCAGATGCAAAACTAATAGACATAATTGAAGAAGAATATCGTCAAACTTTTGCCGACGAGCGACAAGATTTACGAAAAAACGCAAAAGAACAAGTAAAAAGAGTGCAAGAAGAAAACCGAAGGATATTTAACAAAAAGAGGAAAAAACCAAGAATATATCAAGCAGGGGACATGGTCGCAATTCGCAGAACTCAATTCCAAAGTGTATCCAAGTTGTTGCCCAAGTTCCTTGGTTCATATCGCGTGACCAGAAGAATTGGTCCAGACAGATACGAAGTCGAGAAATTGGAGCAGCATATGGGTTCGAAGAGAACAAATTCCAGCGCCGATTTAATGAAGCCATGGTCTCAGGATAGTGGTGAGGATCCATTCCAGGCGAATGGATGACAGGAAGCCCGAAATGTAGGATCGGCAATACTCGGCGAGGTATCGTCGCCCGAAAAAGGAGTCTTACGCGAGAGTCTAAGTAAGTAAGACGGTAAAAGGCGTACGACGTATTTAAAACAATAAATATTAAGACGTGTTATTTTTTTCTAGAACGATCGCCCTAGACAAGAGCCGAGACGAACATTAATTAATATATTCATTTTTATATTGTTACATTACGTTAAAATAATAAAAAACAGTGAAAAAGCCAGTGTATGTGTTTTGCCTGCACTTAATGAACCTTAATCCCATATATATATATATATATATATATATATATATATATATATATATATATCGTGTTTTTCTTTTGTCATTATACATAGGTATAATGCACTGACTTTTTTCATTTACCTTTACACATAGGCATAAATGTATGGTGGTGGCATAGTAGGCAACCAGTTATACACCAGTAACATTTTTCAAATTGTCAAATATTTCTGTTTTTCGTTCATACTTAAATACATTTTATTGAAAAATACATAATTTATTTAAAACATATAATTATCCCAACAGGCGTATACCTTGTGCAAAGACAATTTTAAATATTTTCAACAAATTCAAAGAAGATGGATAGTATTTCTTTAAGGTTGAAATATATCTGAGATAATAAAATCAGTGTATCAGGAAAGGTAGAAAATATAACAAAAAGGTACAAATAGATTTTACCACATAATGAAATTGTACGTCCTCACATTACTTCTAACGAATTACCGAACGTAACTCACGTATTGGGGGCATTTCAGTAACACGATAAAAACAAATGACACGTCGTGGTATTTTACGAATAAGTGGTTTTATAAAATGGAGAAATTTAGTTTAAAAGGCAGTAGTGGGAAATTCTTATAGGTAATAAATATGTTACTATTTCTTTAATAATCATAATAACTTTTGCACTGTACAATTATCTGACAGCATCACTACTGGAATTAAAGATTGAGGAAGGGAAGACACATTGCAACAAACTTTTGGAATCTGCTAAATCAAGGCTATTTTCATATGAAGAAGCATCAGTTACTAGGGGGTAGGGGGACATTAAAGTGATTAACATCTGTATGAATGAATTGGAGACTTAACGATTAAATTAACAATTTTAAATTTACAATTAGCTTAAAAAATGGTTACAAATTAAGTTAACATTTAACGTTGAAAATTAAATAAAATAAAAATAAAAAATAGTTTAAATGAATAGGTAGGGAGACATTAAAGTGATTAACATCTGTATGAATGAATTGGAAAGTTGAATTACACTACAAATAAGTAAAGAGAACAAAGAAAAGACAAATAAACTCACAGTTGTTATTCGTTTGGTTTTTACAAGGGTACGCATTCTGTGTAACACATGTGTTTTTTTTTATATAGACATCCGAGACCAATTTTCTTAAGGAACGACCGTGCTTGTGCGGATATTGTAAGTGAACTAAGTCATTTAGTTTTCGGGGTTTTAATTTCTGTTCTTTGGAATTAGCATGGTGGTCAGGACAGTATTTAGGAGTATATAGTTAACGTTGTTTTTTCTAATGGGAGCTATTTTTTTCCCGTTGTGTCTTGTGCGTGCAGGTTTTTTTTTTTTGATTTTATCTATTGTTTTATGAGAAGGTAATAGAGTTCACTTACAATATCCGCAAAAGCACGGTCGTTCCTTAAGAAAATTGGTCTCGGATGTCTATATAAAAAAAACACATGTGTTACACAGAATGCGTACCCTTGTAAAAACCAAACGAATAACAACTGTGAGTTTATTTGTCTTTTCTTTGTTCTCTTTACTTATTTGTAGTGTAATTCAACTTTCCAATTCATTCATACAGATGTTAATCACTTTAATGTCTCCCTACCTATTCATTTAAACTATTTTTTATTTTTATTTTATTTAATTTTCAACGTTAAATGTTAACTTAATTTGTAACCATTTTTTAAGCTAATTGTAAATTTAAAATTGTTAATTTAATCGTTAAGTCTCCAATTCATTCATACAGATGTTAATCACTTTAATGTCCCCCTACCATTCGTTTAAGCTATTTTAAATTAATTTTATTTGATTTTCAACGTTAAATGCTAACCTAATTTTGTAATTAATTTTTTAATCTAATTTTAAATTTAAAATTGTTAATTTAATTATTATATCTATCACACGAAACAAACACAGTTCTTATGTTCATTGTAATAATTCTTGTTTCCAGATACTTGAAAAAGACTGAATTAATAAAAGTCGAAACGTCGTAAAAACATCAAAATTCAATAAAAGGTCGCTAAAACCAATAAAATAATCTATTATTTTTAATATATATATATATATATATATATATATATATATATATATACATACCGAGAGTATATCTTATTTTGAAACATGCAAAACATGCATATACGATTGTTGCTAGAGTAACGTAATAATTAAATGACGGCAATGTATTAAAGCGTGTATTTTATTTTGAAACATAGGTTGTCAAAATAATTAATAATTTAATTTTTTTGACTTAAGTGTAAACAAATCAAATACAGACATAGAAAACATTTTATTTTCAGATAAATTCTTCAATCACAGTTTCTTACTACTTTTAGGTTGAATAAAACAAGAATTAATTGAAATTCAATTTATTTTATTAATACAAAAAGGTTTTGTTTAAGTATGACAATACGTTAAGCACGTATAAAGCGTTTGTACAATATGAAACAAACATGTAAATAATTTACATATCTGTAACTATGCACATGGACAATACACCTCGTATTTTCAGAATTTACTTCTGCTTAATACATATGTTTCTGCCATATAGGCGTCCTCAATTATTGCCCTCCGGACAAAGTATCTTTCGCCCGTAAGATGTCAATTATTAAATAGTTGTCTTCTTATAGGACGGAACTTGCTTGATCTATGCGGGCTATTTCAGTAAATTTAAATACAGATACAAACCAGTTGTTTATAACAGGTTTGTATTAATTTGTATACATTGCTTCACTAGCTTAATTGAGGACGCCTATATGGCAGAAACATATGTATTAAGCAGAAGTAAATGCTGAAAATACGAGGTGTATTGTCCATGTGCATAGTTACAGATATGTAAATTATTTACATGTTTGTTTCATATTGTTATTTTATTAACATAAATGAAGCAAATTTAATAAATTAATTTAGCAGATTTTCAAAAATATCGCCGTTGACGGCCAAACAGTGTCCTAAGCGATGATAAAATTCATTAATCGCATTTTGTATTTGTGCAGGAGTTATTTCCCTTGCAGCCACTCGTATCTTATTTTTTAATTGGTCAATATTAGTTAGATGTTCTCCATTAAAAACTTGCGGACCAATCCACTTCTCCCCACGTCCTATCCAGCGGTTTGGAAATCTGTTGTTTAGAAAGGTTCGGACTATTTGGGAATTGTGCGCTGGTGCACCATCATGTTGGTACCAAATCTCACCAGAAATATTTAAGGCGTTAAGGGCCGGTAAAACTCTCTGCGCAAGCAATTCTAAATATCTGTATCCTGTAAGAGTACCCTCAATAAAAAACGGTCCTATGATATGCTCGCCCATCAACCCTGCCCAAACATTGACTTTTTGTGGTCGTTGAGTCCTAGTTGAACGGTATCTGTGCAAATTTTGTCTGCTCCAGTAACGGCAGTTCTGTGAATTAACTTCACCGTGTAAATAAAATGTTGCTTCATCCGTAAAGCAAATTCTGGGTAGTAACGTATCGTCATTATTAAGTTTTTCCATCATTATTGTGCAAAAGCTGACTCTTCTTTCAGCATCATTCGCAATTAGATCTTGGTGGTTTTGAAAATGATATGATTTAAATTTTTCGCGTTTCAATAACTTATGCACGGCAGATTTGCTAACATTTGAAGCTTGTGCTAAAGCTTTTGTAGAGAGCATGTTGTTGTTAGCGATAGCTTGTAATATTTCAGTTTTTTTTTCATCCGTAATAACATATCTGCGTCTATTCTTTTTCTTGTGGTTAGGAACGAGACATCCACTATTTTTATACTTCTGTACAAATCTACTTATTGTAGCTGGACTGGGTTTCGGACGTTCGGGATACGTAAGGTGAAATAAATCTGCAACATTTCGCAAACTCATATGTGAATAATACCAGTTTATTAACGACAATTTCTCTTGTACACTATACATTCTAGGTATAATTGTAGGTTACACTTTATTGCAGTAATTATCTTAAGTCAAAAATCTGAAATTATTAATTATTGTGACAACCTATGTTTCAAAATAAAATACACGCTTTAATACATTGCTGTCATTTAATTATTACGTTACTCTAGCAACAATCGCATATGTATGTTTTGCATGTTTCACAATAAGATATACTCTCGGTATATAGTCTTAGCCGTTAGCTACAGAGAAATACTATATTTCGATATATATATATATATATATATATATATATATATATATATATAAGTAAAAATTTCATTAACGGGTGAGCGGTCTGCCAAGTAAAAATAAAACTCCTTTATTCCACTAATAGCGTAAATTATAAGTCGGATACTAATGGACTAAGTATAATCTACTGTAATATACATACTCGGTGTTGGCGGTTAATTTTACCTGCCAAGTTTTATTAACTAGTCCTTGTATCATTTGATTTGTAGTTGTTGTTGGTTTCAAGTTTTTTATGACATCAGTTTTTTGGTGTGTGTTTTGTAAGTTTAGTTTTATATTTTAACATTTATTTATATCTGTTTTTAAGAGGTTGACGACAAACTAACAACATACTATTTGATGTTTTAAATTTGACGAATTTTAACATGTTTAGTGCCGTTATTTTCTAAATTTTAACTCTGAATTGTAAGTATTTAGTTATTGTTATATTGTTTAATATATTGTGGTTTTGTTAAACATGTAGACACTCCTGATGAAGTAACCAATGCGTTATGAAATATAGAGTGGAACAGTGGAATAAAGGAGTTTTATTTTTACTTGACAGACCGCTCACCCGTTAATGAAATTTTTACTTATACAGTACGGTCGATAATACTTAATATATATATATAATATAATATATATATATATATATATATATATATATATATATATATATATAATATATTATATATATATATATATATATATATATATATATATATATATATATATATCTATTCTAATTCTATTTTTTTCTTCGGCGTTCTCTTAAATACAAAAGGTTGATTTTTCTTGGAATTCGGCTTATTAATAAATTATTCTTTAAATAAAAAACTTATTTTAACGTTCCGTCATTGTCTTCTTCTTTGATTTGGATACTATGTGTAAAAGAAAAATTAAAATTATTGGTAATTATGTATGCTGTATGGTACTTAAAATTTGAATGCACTTTCTATTGTTTTATTAATTGTAAAATGTACACTGAGTGTTATACATATTGATTTACGAGTATATTATACATACTAAGGAGATCAACTAAATTTTAAAACTACGTGCTTGCTACATGTGTTTATTTCATATTTTTCCATTTACCCCAGCATGTAATCTCATATGTTTAACATCATACGAGTGGCTTTAAAATAGTTGAGTGTTGATATTGAAATTAAAATGAACTTTATTTATAATATAGGAAAATATAATTTTGACAAATTCGCAATTTAATTTTTTTCTTGTTTTTTTTTCTTGTTTTTTAATCTAAATTAATTCTAAAACTGATCTAGGTTTGTAATTTTTCTCTGTAACAGCTTTGTAATTAAAGGGTGACTATTTTTGTTTTCGTGTTTTTTAAGGCTATGATGTTTTTTGCTTATTTATGACCATTGATGCTGTCTTTTAAATGTTGATCTGTTTGACCTATATAAACGCCATTGCAATAATTACATGGTATGCTATAAACTGCGTGTGATTTTTTTTCCGTTGGCCGCTTTTAAAAATTTTACAAAATCAAAATTATTACGCTGGTGATCCCATGATCGAATGCGAGGCTTGTTGCCCGAGAATGTTTTCGTGGTTTCCGTTCTCGTTTAAGGTTACGCCAACAAGCAAATATTTTACGTTATTACACGGACGCGTGCGTAATAATAACTCGTAGACTGCCAATGCCCTCTGTAATTACCATAAAGCTATTGAGGGGTGCTAAGGCATGAAGTATTATTATTATTATTATTATTATTATTATGTAAATAAGATAGTTTAGTTCATGAGAACGTATTTAGAAACAAATACGATATTACAAATAAAAGTTGTAATTACAAATAATTAATTTACTGTAAAACTCTTAGTAACTGTTCCCTAATTTTAATATCGAGTTCTATGTCTTCACTTCAAAAGTTTATTGATCTAATTCTTTTGTCTATGCTTTCCTCATTGGTACCTGCAATAAAACAATTTTATGTTTGGTCCTCGACTATTAACTTTTTCTATATATTCAATTATACATATACATCAATATTGTTTTAAATAAGTTTATTTTTAATTTGCAGATTATTAATTGTTATGATATGAGTCAAATCAGCCTTTCAACTTCGTTCTAATTTACCTTAAAAAAATTAAATTTTTGAGTGTTGCTAACTCAATACTTAAGATTTCTAGCAACCAGTTCTCCCAAACCTTCTTAACTCTTACTTTGTTAACTATAAGCGTACACCAACTTGTGCAATGATACGAGGTGCTATCCAGAAATTCCCGAAATTTTGGCTTGTCAAACGGTACTTTGCTAGGTGGTGACAAACAGTTTTTGTGTTTATATTTGTTGAGATCTGTTTGAGTTATTCTGCGCCACTACAATGTCTGACGTGAAAGAGCAAAGATCGCCAATCAAATTCTGCTTAAAACTTGTAAAAATGGCAGCGGAAACTCTGAAAATGCTTAAACGAGCGTTCAGTGAGGATGCTTTAGTCCAGACGCAAACCTATGAGTGGTACAACCGTAAAAATGGACGTGTGTCGGTTGATGATGATGAGCGTTTCGGTCGTCCAATGATGGAAAACAGTCCAGAAAATGTGGCAAAAGTGCGTGATGCTAACCTGCGAGACCGAAGGAGAATAATTTCTCCCACCAAGTGAAACAGTTAATGGACGATTTTATTGGGAAGTTTTTCGGCGACTTAGAGAAAACATTCGGCGGAAGGGGCCTGCCAAGTGGCGCAACAATTTCTGGATCCTACACCACGACACTTGTTGTGCGTTAGCTTCTAGCCTTAACGACGACAGCAGTACTGCCCCGCCCTCCCCACTCCCCAGATCTTGCCACTTATGACTTTTTCCTGTTTCCCCTGCTAAAACTGAAGTTCAAGAGGCTCCGTATTGAGACGATTCACTAGATCCAGGCCGAATCGCAAGCAGTGTTGATCACGTTAACACACGAACACTTCAAGCACTGCTTCTAGTCATGGACAAGTCGCTGACATCGATGTATTATATTAAAGGGGGTGATAGTGAATAAGTTGTAAAAACAACTTATTGAATTTAACTCGTTAAATTTAATTTCGAATTAGTTAATATATAAGTGCAGTAAATGCCCGTTAGCTGTTTCCTAAACGGGCGACAAAGCATTGCAACCGGCTAAAAAAGAAAATTAGAATAACTGAGTAAAAAACATGCAAGCTACTAACTATTAAATAGATGGGGTAAATATTAAATTAATTCTGTCTACTGTATTAGAAAAAGAAAGTAAAATATCATTACTTTTCATACTAAGAAACAATTCGTAAAAACTTCTATTTAAATTTTCTTAGAAGATTTAATCCAACTTCTAACTTTAAAGGTATTGTTAAATACAGCACTGCCAAAATTCTCTTAACATCGTTAAGCTTCGAATTAGCTTAAATGAAGCTTTCGCCCGCCTAAATTCCATAGCTGCTGACCAACATCAATTCAAAGTTAGGCACCGACGTATAATCCATCCATATCATTGTAGGTATAGATATTGCGCCGAAGGTATTTCAACGATTCAACCAACGCCATAAACGTTCAATTAAATTATGACTGAAGCCGATGCACGTACGAGCGAAATACCCAATGAACGTTGCATCCTCAACTCGTGCTTTCAGTCCGACCAGTTGGAATGTCCGCTTATTCAATTTCGTTACTTTGAGCGTGCAGCCAGCGGAAAAAGAAACGAGTGGATCTTCTGTGCCCGCCACGTTGCTATTAATTAAATCAAATTCCAAGAGAGTCAAGAGAGCCAACAGAAAGACGTTTCAGATTGAATACTCTGGAATTTCACGACTTCGATCCTGCGGTAGGATAATTTAAACGTGAAGTGATAAAATAATACGATGCATATGAATTGCCACCATATCTCGTTCGTTCGTAATCTATCATGACTGTCAATAGATCTATAGTCTTCCGGATAATATTTCAGCTATCTATAGTACTATTCATTGCAAAAAAATCTAGTACAACTCTTAGTGTCTAATTTGACGTTTTTTTAATGTTGTGATATTGGGTTAATAAGCACTTTGTTTTCACAATAGGAGTAAACAAATATTAACAAAAAATAAATGCTTTTTTTTAGAAAAATATAACTATTTCAGTAAATCAAAATTTTGTATCTCTAATACTTTATAGAAATTCAGTTTTTTCGGCGCAACATTGATGCGATGTAATTTGTTAAAAAATTTTCGTCTTCACTTATTACTTGCCAACTGCTATTAATAGCTTCCCACAGCTCTTTCTTGTTAGGGTGAAAATTATTTTTGAGTAACTTTTTCACAATCAATCCTCAGATGTTTTCAATTGGGTATAGGTCATGGCTATTAGAAGACCAAAGCAAAACTTCCATATTTTGGGTTCCAAACCAATTGTTAACATTGTTCGCGGTGTGCACCGGACCATTGTCGTGCTGATATACAAAATTGTCGTGAAATAATAAGTTTACTGAAGGTAACATGACATTTTCCAGAATATTCAAATAATTTGTAGCGTCAAATCTACCATCAATCCTCCAGCAAACTCCACACCCTCTTACACTGATCCAACCACATACATTAACTGAAAATTTTTAATTATTATATTATTATATATTTCGTATCGAATTTACTATTTTCGGGCTCCCAATTTTGAATTTTTGTTAATTGAAAAGCTTTTTCGTCCGTAAAAATTAATTTATTCCAAAACCCAATATCTCTGTAGACATAATTTAGAGAAAATATATTTCGACCAGTATATTTTTGGAGAAATATTTTTAAAGTGGTATTGTTAAATTTATTTAGTGGAATATTAGCCGCCATAGAAGTTTCACAGAGTTCTTCGTTAAAATTGTGAGATTCCAACGGTTCCAATTTCTGTTCATGTGTTTGCGGTGCTAAGTGACGTTGTATGTGCAATTTCATGGAATTCTTTAACGATATTTTACAGGTTTTGCAATAAATTTCGGAATCACTGACAATAGACATACAATGAGTATGACCGTCAATCCAACTCGCCATTGTTTTACGATGCCGTTCTCGGCGTTCTTCCATATCATATCTGAAAAAGTAGCTTAAACAATGCTCTAGATCTAAATAAATGAAGACTAAAAATGTATGCGTAATTTATTGAAGCTGAACGAAATTCAATGCACACTTACGTCGAAATAATTTGGAGAAGTAAATTCAATCAAACGATATTAAACAGGATCTATCACAAAAATTAACAGTTAATTAACAGTTAAAACTATGAAAATAAGAAACTAACTCACAGCACTTTATTTATCTTACGAAATATAATCTAAAGAGACTAAATAGACTAAATTATTAACTGCACACGCTTCTATCTACGCCCATGAAAACAGAAATTTAACTGTAAATATCCAACAAAAAACGTCGCAATTCTCGATGAAAACAGGTGTGCGCGCTAGCCAGATCAATAGTGCATTCAACTACTGCGTGAGATATAGCAAACGCCAATTAAGTTGGCGCGAGGAGGGGTAAGTTCGCGCAGGATTAAAAGTAGTGGGGAGATTTGTATATGGTTTTACATCAAATATCAGATAATTCTAACCTCTGAGCGTGTGTAACTTTATGATCCCCTAGCAAAGACATTAAGTTCCATCAAACGTCAATGACAAATGTATTCTGATAATTACTTGAGTAGTGGGGGTGGACGTTTTTAAAAACGGCTTCTGCGCACCCCCTCTTCGCGCCAACTTAATTGGCGCTTGCTATAATTACACATGTTGTAGACTATTTATATACACAACAACACACGATTAATTATTAATCAGACTCAAACACGTCACAACCCTGGAAGATACGAAACAACGGAGTGGAAATGGAGGCAACTTCGACCACAAAACAAAATTCAACGACTCATGAAAACTATTTATATCGCCCGTCGTAATGACGACGTCATTTCAATCCGATATGTCCGGTCTCTGGTAATAAATTAGATATATTTTTGTGTCAAACACATCTAATAGTAGTGGTCTACAAATTTTAACGGTTTTTTTTTGTAATCTTTAATCTATTACATGAAACTAGATATATAAAAATAGATATTTGTATTATTAGTAAGCAATTAAATTTGAAGTTCCAATCAGACATTAGTAATGATCGCCAACTATTCCAAATGTATTTGATATATATATATATATATATATATATATATATATATATATATATATATATAAATTGGGTAACAACTAGTATAAGTAAATTCATTAAAATTTTGATACCATAGATAGACTCGATTGACATAAAATACAATAAAAACTCCAAAAATAAACAGTTTTTGAAGACTTGAGGTCAATCTCTAAACCTATATTGAAGATCGATATGTATTGCTAGCTTTCAGGTATCAGCTTTATGCAAGCAGCGACAAACTTCATCTTTTGTACATATATATTTGAAGACTATCAAAACTTTTACGGTTGCCATTCTTTACTTTATTACATCGTGAAGTTTCATTATCTCAATTCAAATATATGTCGCCGGCGTCTATATACTTACACATATAGCACATCAAGTAGAATTAAATTAACAAGCTGACTTCTGTGAAATATGTCTTAAGTCGTTTCCTTTTGCTACACAATTACAAATTTATTGGTGATTAAACCGAAGGTAATGCCATCGTAATAACGAAGCTACCCTCATACTGAGCAAATATATTTCACGAGATTACCAATGACATAAATCGAGTGTATATCGTAGAAGACGATTATACTTCTCGAATACCATTTTTCTTTGTCGTTAATTGGAAATAGTGATACTTGTAAAATACAGTAATATTCTTAGTTTCTAGTGTAATTTAAGAATACTGATTTTCTACTAAATAACAAGTTGACCATGGAGGTATTCATTGTAACTGGAGGCTTTGTACACAGATTACAAGATTTCGATTATATTGTTATTTTTAAGAGGCTATATACCGAGTAACTATAAATGACTGAAACAAAAATGTAACTTGGCAACCATGAGAAATTGGCTTGCCTGATCGTTCACTTGATGATTAAGCTAGTCAACAATGGCATAGACGCACCGAACTTACTCTCTGCTATTAACATTATGGTGGCAAAATATGCAACGAGATCCAATGAATCATTCTCTGAAGCCAGAGCTAAAACTAACATATTTTCTAAAGCACCAATCACGCATATGGCTGATCCTTTTTACCCTTTCGCCACAATTTAATATAGATACATAGTAAATTACCCACGTTTGCGCAATTGACAAGTTAATAACTCAATTAGTATTTCTTATAATTTTCTTTATTTGAATTGTCATTTTGCTGTTATTAGTTTATGGATCATGATTTAATTTAGTTTTTTGACACTGTACTTTATTATTGTATTGTCCTCTTAATGGAGAGATCTGTTGGGCAATTAGGACAATTATTATTATTTATATTTATATATATTTATATTTTTGCACATATTTTTTGTTAGTATATTATATGAATGTGGACAACGACATATTTGATTAAAATTACTAGTCAATTAATATGAGCTGATATCAGAAGTATGAATTATACAAAATGGTAGTTGAAACAAATTTTGCAATCCTATATTACAAATAAACAATTATTTACAACGAAAATACTCAAAATGTTGGCCTTCTATTTGTAAAGAATACTGAAATCGCGAAAGAATATTGGCCCAATAATTAATTACCTTGAAATTGCCAACCAGACACAAATTTTAATTAAACGCAATGGTACTTCGATAAAATTATATGGATTATCTGTTAACCAAGTTCTGTAATTCAACGAATTAACATAACCAGACAAATGAAACCATTCTATTCATCAGAATAGAAAGTACGAGGCCAGGCTGAAAAGTGCTTGTACAGCGCGAACAAAATGACCTTCAGAAGCGCTCCAAGTAGAATGTGGAAGTGACATTCCCCCTCTATACGCATGCACAGGTTTGAGGTCGTTGAATCCAATGTATTTTGAGAAGAGGAAGTAGAGAGATGTGTTCTAGTGCTATCTCAACGCGAGTTAATCAGCGTGCTGTTATCGAATTTTTGACAGCTGAAAAAGTGACTCTTAGGGAGATTCATCGTCGTTTAAAGGGTATTTATGGTGACGATGCTGCTGATAGGTCTACTGTAATTCGCTGTGTAATAAAATTTCGTGATCGTGAGCCTGAAAAAGCCAAAATTGTTGATAAAACACGCAGTGGACGTCCGATCACTGCCACAGACGATAATCGCAAAGTCATCAACGACTTAATTTAAAATGACCGGCGAATTACTCAAAAGCGTATCGCAAACCATATTGGAATATCCAAGGAATGTGTCGGCTACATTATTGAACAATTGGGATAACGTAGAATTTGCGCACGATAGGTACGACAACCACGCCTTCACACAGATGAGAACAAACAGACGAAACCTGCAGTTTGAACCGATTCCACACCCTCCTTACTCCCTCCGATCTTGGGATTTTTGTATTTTTTTCTCTACTGAAGAGAGACCTCAAGGGTAATCATTACACATCGGATGATGAGATGAAGGTAGCTATCAAATCCTGGATTCGAGCAAAAAGTCGGAAAATTTTTTGCGTGACGGAATGAAAAAACTTGTTACACGTTGAGAGAAATGTGTTAGCCTTAACGGTGACTATATAGAAAAATAAATATAAGATTTTTAAGCTTAAGAATTGTACTTTAATGTACTTTTTTCCCGATCTTGCTATTTGCTTTGGTTCGCGCTAATTAATTTTCGGCCTACCCTCGTAGGTAATCATTATACTACTGAAAAAAACTGGATTCATCGCGAAAAATCTGGAGGTGATCTTGGTGGATAATTGAAAATTTAGATGGATTTAAATTTCAGGTCCTTACGAGAAGATTGGAATGTATTCAATTATCTTCTTCATTTTGCAAGCCTCTTCCAAAACAGGTCTTACAATAAATGTATTTTGTTAAACAGTAAAAGTATTTTGAAAATAAAAACAACAATTGTTTTATTTATTTGCTTGTTCGACATTTAGTTTGTAAAATATTTGACAAATTTGAATTTAAAAATTAGGCATATGAAAATAAATACCCGAAATTGTTGCAATCTTAGTAACAAAAGCTTCAATAATTTATAATCACCCATTTGTAAATATTCTTCGTAACGTATGTCTCAAAAGTTTTGGCAGAAAAAATGCAACTAATAGGAAAATAAGAAAATAAGGAGAAATTAAGTACATCACTATTAAACCATGTTGCCACTTCATATTCAGCAGATACTTATCTAAGGAATTATAACGTTGCGTAGGTTTTTAATATTTTGTTCCTTGCATATTTTCTTTTGTACTCTGCTTAAAGCAGTAGTATTAGATATCAATGTTTATTTTATATATGACTATTGACACTCTTACCTATGTAAGAAGAACTGTGGACCACTATTAAGATTTTATTTTACTGTAAATTGTTGACTTATCATATGCGTCGAAGGGATGAAAATAAATTATTATCATTATTATTAACTTTTGTGAAGAAATTTAAATGCATTTTATCTATGAGATATATTTACATTAAGGATAGCTATCAGAAACTTTATATAGAGGTGAAGAAAATGGGCATCATAGACAGAACACCGCCGCCCGAACTTGTACTGGACGCACTATTGTGCACCGACAAAATGAACTATTTCTAACGATGACTAAACCCAAAAGAAGAATCTTCAATTGTATATGTTACCGTGAAGACCGAAAGTAGTGGTTGTCGACATACACCGGTTAATGTCGACAGACACCAGATGAATAGGTGAAAGATCGAACAATTATTAGTTATATTATAAATTCGGTCCTTCACCAGTGTATGTCGACAAACACATATAAGCTTCGGTCAATGTCAGAAACGATATAATATAAGTTTATTATTCATATTATTCACGTCACTGCAAACCATTCATTCTGGAATTTCCAGCTATATTTAATTTACCCTTCACAGGTATTTTTAATTTCTTGCATCTATTCAAATTCACAATAGGCTTATTAAGAAACGAATATTTAGTTCTTAGTTTTGTTCCATTTATTACCGTAGTTCATTACAATAGCTCTAGGATTTCCAAAATTCAGAGGGTTGTAAACTGTTTATATATTCTTTTAAATTCAAATTCATAGATCAGTTCCAAATGATCAATCGGTAAAGACAGTTCTCGCAGAGACTTATCTAATAGACAACCCGTGGCAGGCATCAACAGGTGTTATAATTTGTGCTCGATGGCAACTGCAGTAAATAGTGATCAATTTCTTAACATAACATATACATATCATATACTTTCTAGAAAAATTGATTAATTCTCTCTTATGTTTAAGTAGTTTATTTGTGAACATGGATTTATTAATAATAAAATATCCTTTGCAAAGTCCCAATATGTCCGTCTGGTTTTTGAAAATGCCTTTCGAAATAACTTTTTATTATTTATATATTATATATTATAACTAGAAAGGTTCATTCGACTAATATTCCACCGGCGGCTAGTTTTAACGCATACATATATTTTGTCAGTTGTCAGTGATCAATAATAACTTTATGTCACAAATAGCCAGAAAGAGACCGTTTTACGATGTAGCTCATAAATTGATAAAGGGATTTCCGGATTTATTGTACGATGGCAGTATAATAATGTGTAAAATGTGTGATATACCGCTAATGTGTTCAACGAAATTTGTCTGCAAAAGACCCGTAAATAGTGTAAGCATAATCGCAAAAAAAATGACGAAAGGTTTTTGTTTTATTTAGGTGTAACTTTCATATTGCGTAATGTAACGTTTAAGTTAGTAAACAACGAATTATTTTGTTAATTTTTGAAACACTGCGGTAAAACTAGCCAGAAAAGATTACTCAATTTTCTACCATACCTCCCTGAACGTATTGAACATATGATTAAATCCAAATTGAAAAGTAAACAACTGTGGACATCTGTGGACGAAACAACAAATGATAAAAAAAATCCGTTGTTAATATTATGGTACGTACAATGAAACCACATCAATCGTCACCTTCTATTTTACTATGTTTCAGAGCACATCAATGTACTGCCAAAATAATTTCAGAGTTAGTGTTATATACATTGGAAAAGTTTGAACTTTCAACAAACCAGTGTTAATGTTTGTGAGTGATGGTGCCGCAAGCATGCTCTCTGTAGGCCGGTCTCTAAATTAAAATTGTGTTAACTTGTTACACATTACGTGTAATATCCCATACTTTACATCTGGTGGCAGAAACTATTCGTAGATGTTATTCAGATGTAGATGCATTATTTGCAAGTACAAAGACTGTGTTTCTCAAATCGCAAAACGTGTTCGTCAATTTCACACACGGTGTCCCGATATTCCTGAACCACCATAGCCGATTCTTACACGTTGAGGAACATGGTTACAGGCAGCGTTTTATTATCATAAATACTTTGATGATATTTTTAATTCATCCCCAAAGAAGTTGCAGCTATCCAGGAAAACCACTCAAAATTTTAAGATAGTCAGGTTAACACAGATTTAAAAACTATTCACAATTACGTCTGAGTAGTGGAGGCTATAGAAGAAACAGAAAATCCATCGGTGTCGTTAGTGAAAGGTCTTTCTTCGGAGACTGTGGTTAAATAAAAATTCAAAAAAGAAATAAAACCCCCTACCACAATTAATAATCGTATCTTAAATATGTATTTCGACAACTAAGTTGCCATCATCTGGAGGTAAAGCCACTAATCAAAGTGTTGAACATGGGGCACAGTAAAGCTAACACATAGAATCGCGCACAACTTTACACGGCGTCCACGTATACACTGAATTTAAAAGAAGTACACAAATTCATTCAAATCATAGCTTTTAACATAAGACAGCTTCTTTTAATTTCTTACTTAACTTTCCGTTAACAAAAGATAGATACGAAATAGAACTAGATTTCATTAAAATCTTCGCGAGGTATAATGGCTTTGACATAGAAATAATTAATAAACTAATTAGAAAAATGAATTTAAAAAAAGACAATCCGCGAATCCACAAGTCCGATATCTCAACGTAACCTGGAGAAAAAATGTGTTTACTATACCATCCAATCACGAAAAACATTAATAGAGTTGTTAAAGAACAAGATTAATTTGAATTTGAAATCAGGTATATTCGAAATTAATTGCGGCTATTGTAATTTGAAATATATAGATCAAACGAAACGCTCAATAATAACCCGTTTTAAAGAACACATGTCACATATTAAATTTAATGGACCAGAAAAATCGAGCGTCGTAAATCATGTATTGGACACGGATCATAACATCACCGTAAAAGGATTAAAACTTATTAAAAATATCAACAATCCCAGAGATGCATACTAAAGCATTCATATCGTCAAAAACTAAATTAATAACATTAACTCGGACAACGGTCCCATCCCACACGTCTTTTTTCATTCTTGGAAAAGAGGTAGAAAAAGTTGAGGGTGTGAGAATAAACAGATGTTGTCGTTTTCTTAAGAGGGGTAAGTTGACGTAATTTTAGTTTGTGTATTTATTTTAAATTCCATGTATACGTGGACTCTGTGTAAAATTGTGCGCGATTCTGTGTTAGCTTTTTTGTGCCCCATGCTCAACACTTTGATTAGTGGTTTTACCTACTGATGATGAGAATTTATTTGTTGAAATACGTATTTAGGAAACGATTATTAATTGTGGTAAGGGGTTTTATACCATTTTTGCGTTTTAGAAGGTTTAAAAGTGTTTTAGAGAAAGATTCAGATTTTGTCACATTAAGACAAACTTGTGAAGGTGCGTCGACAGAACTATTAAGTTGTTTTAAAGATTATTTTAGTTACGCAAATATATCATCAGTAGATGTAGAACGCTCGTTTTCTGTATAAGCTTATCAGAAATTACTATGGAAACACATCTGATATCTCAAAAATTCAACCGATTTTATCCAGTTTATGACTTCATGGAATACGTTTAAGACGGTGTTCCAAACTTTTTATAATTTCATACCTTAAAATTTATTTATTTGAACAGTAATATTTTATTACTCGAAATGAGAGAAGTGCGCTCGACGTTGTCCGGCGGCGACTGAAAAAATATATATTATTCGCGAATATATATTATGCCGCCGGTGCGATGTTACTCGAATGAATTTCTCTAATTATATCGTAATTTATTATTATATTTAAATTGTTATATATTTTCCATAATTCATAACTTTTTCTTGGCACATATTAGAACCTTGAAACACTCAAAGAATAAATGAGAATGTTAATACATAGATTTAAAAAATCCTCATATAACGACTTACCACACTGTCAACGCCAATGTATTCTGACATCTTTTTGTACAACACTGATCGTTACATATTGATACTTCCGTTGAAGTGACGCTACCTCTAGGTGGCGGCGTGGCACATACATGTCTACCTCCGGACTGTCCAACATATTCTACACTGGAATTACCGCAAACGCCGTGTCTACACTGTCCCTTACGCAAATTAGGCGAAGCGAAACTAGTACAGACCGCGTCTTTACCATCTTTGCCGGCGGTTATGTGGAAACCAATACACTGAAAGTCCTTATTAGAATAACCGTTGCACTGAACACCTTTCTCCTGCTGATACGCGCACTGATACTCTTTACCGTGATAATTTTGGCACTGAATCGAATCTGGTATACTACTGTTATTGACACCGAGCTCTTTTGGAGCGTGGAAGTTTTGCATATCCTTACCCTGACTGGTGACCGAGCTGCTCGAACTAGAACCGGGACTAGATTTAACGTGGTAACCACCGTCTTGGAACTGACAGCATTTTGCCCTACTAGGTGTGCACATATGTGAAAAACGTATTCTCTGAAACTGATTTTGGGGATACGGTACGGTTAGGCGATAGAAACCCAAATCCCTTCTCATATACGGATCGTTCGCGTTAAATTTCTGATAACGATCATACGATTGATATGACCCATAATAGTTTTCCTGCTGTTGAGGTACATACCTCTCAACGGGTATATGTGCATTTGGTGGTACATACCTTTCAGTAGAGCTGTTCCCAAACCTATCGTTATAAGTTTGATTTTGATGAGCCGTTAGATAACGATCATTCCCACCATTGTTCCCGTTATAGTATTGGCGGTCTTTACTCCGCTCATAATGCATGTACCTCTCGTTAGGATTCGGTGATGAAGTGTACTGGTATCTTTTCTCGTACCTTTCCAATTTCTTAGGAGAAAAATTCTCAGTAGGCGATGGTGAAAGAGGTGGTGGTGGTATGAACCGATCAGAAGGCGGTGGTGCGCTTGTAGGTGATGGAAATGCGTTAGCTGGATAACAATCGGGACTGGGCGTGTTTGCTGGCGACAGAGGTGGTGGTGGTATGAATCTGTCGCTAGATGGGGCGGGTGAAGGCGGTTCCATATAAGAAACTTGTGAAAATTGTACTCTATCAGGTCTTTCGGTTCTCTCTTGATTACCAGCGAATCTTTCGGGACATGGAATCGGCAAGAATCTATCGTATTCAACGTATCTCTGGTAACGCTCACCCAAATTCTGTTTGCGATCCGAAGACCTGATTTTGTATACCTCCGACGGTAACGTTTTCGATCCGTTATTGTAATTTTCCATCTTTCCGTAACGATCCATCGAGCACACATTTTGTGTTGAAGTAGGTCCTTCACTAAAATTACTACCCTGATATTTTTCTTGGGTATACCTATCGCTTGTACTGCTACTGCATCGTTCCTTATCACCGGATATATATCTCTCGGTCGGTGTATTTGTTCTTGAATAATTATCCACGATCCCATTGTGATACCTATCCAACGATCCCACATTTTGCGTCTGATATCTATCCGGATACCGCTGACAGTTTCTGTCAATGTAATGGTATCGTTCCGGTTGAAAAGTCTGACTGGTGCTTTGCAGGATTTCTTTGGGTAATCGATCCGATGAGATGGCGGTCTGAGGACGTTCGCCCAACGGATACCGTTCCGAGACGCCGTGATAGCGCTCGCCTGACGGTAAGCGATCCGAACTGCTCCTTTCCGAACCAAAGCGATCCGGTACGACCTGGAAGCGATCCGGCGGTTCGAATCGATCCGCGATCTGCTTGTCGCTGCTGTAGCGTTCCTTGCGGTCCGATTGGTAGCGTTCAGTGACTGTTGTCTGCACATGGTCCACAGGTGCAGCAGGACAACCAGCAGGACACGGCACAGGAGCTGGCGATGTAGAGGCATGCTGCAATGTAACTTGTCTCCTTCCGTAGTCCTCGTCCGCAGGCATCCTGGTGGCCCCGGGCCCGCTGTCAGGACATCTGAAAGTAAAAAAATGCAGAATTATGTTATATGTATGTATGTGTCTGCAATATTTACAAAAGAAAAAAAAAATTTTCTTCGATAGTTTGACCAATTTCTTGATAAGGTGTTGTTTTAGATCAATTTATGTTTATGAAAAGGCAGAGCAAATTCTATCTTTACTTTTTATGTAAGTACTTTCGATTTAGTTAAAGTTAATTATAGTATTTTTAAGTGTTTACTTGAAGACGTGTTCTAAGTTTAATCTTAATTTAGAATTTTTTGGTAGCATATGATTCAATTAACTTTTATACTTAAAGCTTATCAAAACCACGAAAAGCAACGAAAAAAATTACGGCTTTAAAGTAAACCTTTATTTTCAATATATTAATTCTGATGCCTAACACCTAACATTCTTCGTTGATTGAAGATAATAATAATAATAGTTTATTTATAATGAAAAATTTGTAGAGAGTCACATCTGTCCTGGAATGTGTGGATGCATTTCGCTCTTATTGGAGCTCGTCATTCAACAGTATCCTAGACAGACATGACTTTTCGCTTCTATGCTTATATTATATGTTTATCCAGGATACTGTGTGTTGACAAGCTCCAATAAGAGCGAAATGTATCCACACATTCCAGGATAGATGTGACTTTTCATGAATTTTTTATTATCCTCACAACCAGAGAAGTAGCGTCGCAACCTGTAGCGTTTCTGCATACTAGTACCAACTTAGTTTGTCGAAATGTAGAAATTAACGCAACACATTAGGCGACATTTGCATGTAAAGTGACATTTAGTTCTCATTTACAGTAATATATATATATATATATATATATATATATATATATATATATATATATGCGATGTATAGAACTGAAAAGTCATGTCTGTCCAGGATACTGTACTGATTTCTGTTTCTTTATGACTTCGTCCGATTTGTGTTGGAGATTTTTAGTGCTGGATAAATTGGCCGCGTTTACGGATGAGGAAATTTTAAAATTAATAAGTTGAAAGAAATTACAACGAATTCGTTGATTTTTACTTAAGATCTGTATACTTTCTAATTTACATTCAAAACTTTTCGAATAATAACTTAAAGGAAAATTAATAAAATATTTTCATTCATTCTATTACGAGGTCGGGTTAACTTATTCGCGCGATTGCCCACAGTAGGGCGTGAAATTTAAAAAATACACATCACATTTTGACAACCGATGCCTTGTCAGTTTATTATTAATGTTTGATAAATTAATAATGATAATTTTGAACATGGCTTCATACTCATTGGTTCTTTATTATAGTAAGTTCATTACACTAACTATATATATATATATATATATATATATATATATATATATATATATATATATATATATATGCGAAGTATAGAAGTGAAAAATCATATCTGCCCTGGATACTGTGAGTCGACAAGCTCCAATAAAAGCAAAATGCATCCACACATTCCGAGATAGGTGTGATTTTTTACGAATTTTTCATTATTCCAACAACCAGGAACGTAGCTTCGCGACGTGTAGCATTTCTGCATACTGGTACAAACTTAGTTTGTCGAAATGTAGAAATCAACGCAACATATTAGGCGACATTTGCATGTAATGTGACATTTAGTTCTCATTTACAGTAAGTTCATTATACTAACTATATATATATACGATGTATAGAAGTGAAAAGACAAGCTCCAATAAAAGCGAAATGCATCCACACATTCCGGGATAGATGTGACTTTTCACGAATTTTTCACTATCCTGACAACCTGACAATCCTGACAAGATCTACTGTGTTCGTTTACATTTAGTATTACAAAGTGATAAGTTTTTGTACAAGGTTCTACTTTTACTAGTTATGTGTTTTTGTTAATTAAAATTATGTTTCAAATAAATTTGTTATAAATGTTCTAATATTGCTATTATTTACCTAGGGTCGTAGTGAAATATTACAGCCCGCTACCATAGCAACTGGCAATACGGTGCGTAAAGTGTCACTTACGTTTCAAAAGAAGGTGCCATAACTGTTTACTTACGCGGTATGTATGACGAAAAATGTTTATTTGCTCAACAGAAACCATTTACAGGATACAGAATACATAAAAATATCATACACATACACTGCAAAACACTCGCAATTTATTGATGGTGTTACTTCATATTACTTAATTAGTGAAGCAGCAATATAAATTATTGAAAAGAAAAGAAGACTGTACAATTATTGTCGCGTTGAAATTTGGCATTTTCGAGGTGACTACCGTTTTTCAAGCATATCTCAAAAACTAAAAGAGATAGGTGGACGCGGTTTTGTTTATCGTAATCAGCGCCTCAAAATACATGAAAGTATCGGAACGCTGAAAATCAACACTTCTGCCACCAGAGCTTCCAAAAAATTACAAAATTTGCAAAATGCCGTAACTCCCTCATTTATTGTCCGATCGACGTGAACTTTGCGACGAATTGAAGTGTTCGTCGAAACGATTAAAACGAGTATAACGGTATAGGATGAACTGTTTGCCCGCTACAGCAGAAAGAACTTTCGCGAAATTTCTAAATTTTTCTGTTGAAATTTCGGTTTTTCAGACAATGATCGCCTTTGATGGTCTAGTTTCGGTGATACTGTGGTGACCCAAATTCCATTTTAGCGCAATTTTCGCGAGTTTGAAATAATTTTTTGTCGAATTCCGACTCAAAAACCACTCCGGGGTTTTCCAACACGCTAAAGAAGGCTTTACAAACATTTTCGAGCTGGAATTTAGTGTTTTCGAGGTGCCTACGGTGTTTCGCCCATATCTCGAAAACTAAAAGAGATAGGCGGACATGATTTTGTTTGTCGTAATCAGTGTCTCAAATTTGCGTGTCAAATGTGAAATTGGCGACGTAAGTAAAATATTGGTCCATGGACGGGACACTTTAGACGTTGCAGAATATCGTGTTGTATTAGGTGATTCATTCAAACCAACCAGTTCTAGAATTGAAAGGCAGTCGATCTCGTTTTGAAGTATATTGAGCAAGAATCTGGCACTGTATGAATTGCATCTCTCTGACAATGACCGAATTTTATAATTATTCAACAAACTACCATAATCCGTATTGCACTCCGGGTACGTCCCACTAATTTTGAACGGTAAATACTTCAGGAAGCGTTTCTGAACTCGTTCGACTGCAACTTGCTAATAAACGTAATGAGAATACTATGCCAAGGAGACATATTCAAGTCGACTTCTTACACAAAGGTGTAATATAATACTTTGATCCTGTAAACATTATCGAAGCTTCGACAAGATCTAATAAAATATCTGAGAGCTCTAGAAGCAGGTTGACGTTATATGTTCCGTAAAAATCAGTTGGTGGTCATATAGTACTCCTAAATCCTTTATTTTAAAGTTCCTTAAAATCGTTTCTGATTTAATGGTGTATATGTAGTATGAAGGATTGCTGTTTCGGGTGTATGATACTATTGAGCATTTTAACATTTAATGATATCTTGTTTCGAACACATCATCCGTCAATGATCGACAATTTAATGCAATCCTAGAAAGAAGTAATCGTGTTATATATCTTTAAGTCATCTGCATATCCAAGTATTCACAAGTAAAGCTTGCTAACCAATCATTAACATAAACATTGAAAAGCAGAGGACCTAAATTCGACCCCTGTGGCAAATCCGATAGTATTAGAAATATATTTGAAGGATATCCATTATAAAAAACGTAAACTTGTCGATATGATAAGTATGAAGATATCAATTAAACTAGGGCAGGACTAAATCCAGTGGTGTCGATCTTAGCAAGTAAGATGTTGTGGTCGATGGAGTCGAAAGCTTTTGTAATGTCGGTGAAGACGACATCCACTTGTTTCCGCATATCCATTGCCGAAGAAAGATATTGTGTTAAATATTTAAGATTCGTTGATGTAGATCGGCCGGCCATAAATTCATGTTGATGAACAGAGAGGAGGAAATACACGTTGGAATATATTATGTTATGTAAAATGGACTCAAAAATCTTGGTAAAGTTAGGTATGACGTTAATAGGTTTGTAGTTGTTGAAATTTGTTCTGTTTCCTTTTTTGAAAGATTGGTATGACTTTACTTATTTTTCAAATGCCAGGAAATACTGATAACCACACTATCAAGTAATCAAAGTATTCCCAAATTCATCAGCACATTTTCGAATCAGGAAAACAGGCGCACGACTTTTACCTGCAGTCATATCGTTTTCAATTCCTAGATACTTTTGAGATCACTCTCTTCAATATATCGAATGCCAAATGAAGAATGATACTTGAATTATTGTGAAGGAGTAGAGGAACTCGGTGGAAAACTTTTTGAGAATTCCAGGAATGTATAAGTATATTGTAGAAACATAATAGGATATTTAAGCTGTAGACTATTTTCGCCCGACAGGAATATAATGTATAGTATATAGATAAGTAGGGCGTATACCAAGTCTGCAATAGTTTAATTTTAAGAACAATTAGTTTATAAGTAATTAACAAGAGTAAGGTTAGTATCTGGTGTAGTGCCACTAAGCACAACACCAGAATTTGAGGTATTTAGATTGAAAATATATTTAGTCAAAGTAATTGAAAATGTCAACAACTAAAGAGGTATGCGCTATTTGTACTTTCTTTAGTTTCAAGTTACCAGTGCTCAACTTATATTGGAAACACCATGACTCTTCACTTGCGATTATTCTTTAGAACAAAAACTTTGACCGTATATGTCGGTTATATCAAACTCACTAAACACGGCCACGCTTCGCTGTGGCTCAGTCTGATATGAAATGAATGGGAATGTAAATAAAATTATTATAGCGAACATAGATTCACCGAGAAAACAGTTCGTTCAATTCAATACCCCGCCTTGCGTTGCTGTGACTATCTGGAATGAAAAGAAAAGAAAAAAAATGATGTTTTTCACAAAAAAATATTTTTTATTGTAAAGCTAGTGGATTTACTACATTCTTTGTTTGCCTGTTTTCTGTAAAAATAAAGGCAGACAGTTTACCGACTGGAGCATGCGACGTATACAAAATTAAATGTTGTTTACACGTGAAATATCAGGCTAAAGGTTTAGATGTACCCATAATTATAGGTAGGAGTTCTACTTTATTCAATGTTGTAATATAATATCGATAAAAAATACCCAGAACATTGAAAATATAAAATAAGAAGTTAAATTTTCGTAAGTATTGCCATCACATTACCCACATCACATTACATCACATTACTGTAAATAACAATTTAAACTGTAAAGAAAGAAAAGTAATTATTATTAGAGTTAAAAGATACCACTGGTCAACACAGTTTGGTTTTCTTATACACCAATACGTGCAGTTTATGTCTTTTGTCATACTGAATCTGAATCTGATTTAGAATTTGCTCCATCAGAGAGATACTATTCAAAATATTGCTCTGCCAAACTTAGAGTATACATACCTGAATATGTCCTTACATGTTTCCTACTTCAGAGCACTTAAACCACGCCCATTTTTGCTCTGGAACCAATCAAACTAAGAATTGGTGAATATATATCTATATGAGTATATAAAGAGCTACACACGGCTCTTTTGATTCAATGTAAGTCGATTTGTGATAGCTGAACTTTTTTTTATTTCACAATATCGCATAGGCGTATAAATAATCCAAACAGTTTCTGTTATGTATGTGGAGAATTCACTACTCACCAACATAAGCGAAATATTACACCTTTCACAGAAAAGCTATATTTTCGCTATTTTGGCTAAACCATTGAGCATCAAGACAAGCCATGTGTTCCCATTATTTACTGCGCACACTGTACTGTTGCTCTGAGGGGCCGGTCAAACGGTAAGAAAAGTGTTATGCCATTTGCAAGACTTATGGTTAGGCGTGAACAAACGAACCATTCGACTGATTGCTACTTTTGCTGCACGAAAACTTTCGGGTTGTCCAACAAAAATAAGAAACTTATTAATTATGCTAGTCTGCCCTCTGCTACACGTCCAATGAGTGAAAGTGGAACAGTGAAATTCTTGATGATTATTGTTGGACATTGATATCAGAAAGTGTCGAAGAACAGTAGAAAAACGTTTTAAACAGGATGATACCATACAGCTCCCTATAATGTACATACCTTATTAATATTATTTAATTACTTTTCAATACTTTTTTTCAAAACCTGACGTGCCAGAATAAATTTGTTGTTATTACTATTGTTAGAACTATAAAAGAAACAAAAATTGTTCATAGTTTCTAAAGAAAAATTTAAAAATAAAAATTTGTTGACCATTGTAATTACTGATTAACGAATAAAATTTCGAATATTAGGAATTAATATTAGATTTAGTTCAAACAATTTAATTTGAATAAATTCTTTCAATTAACTAATTTTTATGTTAATAAATTCGATATATGGAAAAGTTATAAATGTGAAGAAATCTGACAAGTTCAACGAGGTATTAAGGTTGGTGCAAAACGTTTTAAACTATAATAATGCTGAAGTCGTAAAGCATAAATAATTTTAAACAATGTATAGCCAATTTTATTTGTATTTAAAGTATAAATACACGTGATTGGAAATCGCTTATATGCGAGATAACTACGTAGGATTAATAGCCGCAAATGTATCCAGCAAATTACATATTTTTAGTTTGTATTTATCAACATCTGTAGCAAATATCTATATATAAAATAAATTCCAGCAAATATCTATATATAAAAATTTGTTATAAAATCAATTTTTACCATTCGAAACCATTATCTCGACCTTGGAAGGTTGAGATTCCCTCGGACAAGTGATAATATCTTACGTATTTGTTTGCAATAATTCGACACATACATATTTAACATTGGTTTCAATTTTGTTAGTTTTCAAATAAGTCAAGTCGCTTTAAGTGTAAACAATACTATATATAATAAATTATTTTAATAAGATTTGTTGTAACATTTATCTTAACAATATTTACAAATTAGATACTAGGCCTAATAAGCAGTTAACCCCAAACATAAATAAATAAAGAAAAGAGGGTAGTTATACCGGATGTCCTTAAAATAAAAGAACAACGTATGAAAAATGGAAAGATTAAATTATATAGAATATATACATATACCCAAAATATTTTCCCAAACTTCTCTCTCATAAGCAAAATAAAAATGACAGATATTTAAAGAAATTTTGTTACACCACTGTGCGACTGAATATATCGTAAATACTATCGGAGACGGCGTCAAAGCTGACCCACAATATAGTTTTGTTATTGTCCATCTCGCCTTAAGTATCGTTCTGTTGTCGATCGTTACGTACGTTCCATACAATTTTTCGAATAAATATAATACCATCTTTAATTTTTTTTTTGATTTCCGTACCAGGTTATTGAACTCTTACTATAACAAAACTTACACAATGTTATCGGTTGTATAAACATAAAATTGCAGCCTTTAAATACAATAGCAGCATTCTGAATCGATACCATATTTTATATTTCTTACTTCTAACAAAAAGAACATTCTCGTAATACTTGATGGGGCTCGTTCGGAGACCAAACTGTATGCGATGAATCCGGTTTCTAGCGGTGATGCTTCAACCCCAGCTTCTAGAATTGTTGCTTCACCGTGCACAGGTTGTAAGGCTGTATACACTTTACTTTTTAAATCTTGTTTATTAAATGAATAAATGTACTTTCATCTAAATATATTTATTTACACTATTTTTGGATCTACTAGTATAAAAGTACTGTTGAGACTGGTGTCCCTTGTTAGAGTATAATTTGTATGTTTATGTTTATATAAGACTGTGTGTTCTGTACTGTTGTTGAATTAACACTGTTTTTGAGAATTTTTTGCTAGTTATGATGTTACGAATGAAACTATTGTGTTAAGACTCTGTCACAAGTATTACATAATTAAATGCGCGTATTGTTGTATATTTCATTGTTGGACGTTATAACGGGGAATTTTTGTTTGTTTAATTCGATAAAATTGTACCCACTGGCAACAATACCAGGTTTACGATAGGGTCTTAAATTTTACAAATAAATACATAATAACATCTGATTACTAATTAAGTATTAGTATTATAAATCTAACTATGTAGTTCCGGATCGTCCCGTGTTAAAGTAATAAAATTTATTACACATATTTAGGAAACGTGATCTTGAAAATTACTATACAGATTAAAACCCTTTGTTCACCATAACCCAAGGTAATAAAAAACAGACGATCTAATATATATGGCAATAAATAAACTTGTAAATATAGAATATAGCGCTTTCGTAAAACCTAAAGAAAGTTTTGTAAATTTTACCAGGATAAAATTATGATATTCAATGGTTAAAACTCGAAAATGAACGTTAAGTATTTATAAAATTGGTAATGTTATGTTTGAATTCTATATCCTAAATTTACTGATATTTAACAATGAAAAATGTTTGAAATTAAAATATTACAAAATATTAAATGTATTCTCAACAATACTCTATGAAATTTTAGTTTAATTTTTTAAATGGATTTGTAAATGAATGTAACACACATCTTAATTTTTTAATGATTTACTAGAATAACAACGACAGCTGTTACGTATGTAAACATACGGTGTGTGTGACTGCAAAAGAGGTACATATTTACATTCTGAATATTTGTAGCGGAACATGATACTACAATCATAAGCGGAACATGATACTACAATCTTCTGGGGCTTTTAATTTTGGGGCTCGCGTCGTAATTAATTCATAATACCTTGGATTTATATTCTATATAATAGCATCTTTTCATTTATGATACGTTGTCTTTTTATTTTAAGGACACCTGTATATGTAGCTATGTCTAAGAAAGGGAATAAAATTTATAAATTATTCTATAATTACCCAATCTAAAGTATACCGCATCAATCCATTTAATTATATAGAAATTTTTTAGTTAAGCTTTGAAAGCATTCAGTCTGAATAAGCAAAGAAATGCATGAAAATACATCAACTGAGCGAATTCTTAGTAGAATAACATATGTACGTGCTTTTATCCCATTAGTTCATCACAAATGCATATCGCATACAAATATTTTAAAATTAATTAACCGTTACAATTCCTGAAATGTTACAAGCAAAGTTTTCATGTATATTCTATCCCAGCGAAGCAAGAAACACGATCCACGAAGAAGGATATTTTAAAGCGAACACGAATCATGAATAAACTTTAGATAAAGTAAAAGTTTCTCTCTCCGTACATTAGGTCTTGCTTTTTTTCTTCGAAGCATCTGATCGTGGAAGCGTGTTCGGTTTCTTCGAGACGAACCTGCATTTCATTTCGGTTACTTGTTCCGTCGCTCATGCCCTCTCCTCAAAAGAACTTTTTTTCCTTTATCGCGGTATATTTAACGTTCGCTCTTCGGTCCAAAAAGGCATCGTTACCGTAATTATCAAAACTTACACGTTACATAACAGTTACCACACCCGTGACCTAAATGATGTTAGCCGCTTAATTAGAGCATCTTTTATTCATACACGTGCGAAATGTGAAATGGTAATTTAATTCTATAAGTGCAGTGGCCACATCAAATGTGCCCTTATTTAATTTAATTATGTCGTGTTGTTTTTTAATGAGCTAAGCATACTGCCTGCCTTAATTAGTTTGGTTAAAATGAAAAAAATTAACAGCAAATTTTGTAGGAACCCAAAAATAAGTGGAAGCAAAATATTCGTTGTCAAAAATATGATGAATATTCATTGTTTGTTATTTCATATCGAGAAAACCCAACAATTAGAAAATTACTGTTAATGCTAATGAAGTATATTGTTTATCAAAACATGTACTGTACTTATAAACACGAGACCTGGTTGACTCATTCACACGATCGCTAGAGTAGGCCGTGAAATACAAAAAATACATAGTTGAGATATTGAATATACTGCAGATGAGAATTTAATAATTATTAAAATCCCAATTTACATGTAAATGTCGCCAAATGTGATGCGCTAATTCTACAATTCGTCAAACCAAGTTTCCACCCGCATGCAGACCTCAACACGTCGCGACATCAACCTTCCTGGTTGTTAGAATAATTAAATATTCGTGTATGCCACAACCATCTCGAAACGTGCAGATGCATTTCGTATACATCGCGTTATGACAACCGATGGCTTGTCAGTTTACTGTTAGTGTTTGGTAAATTTGTGACAAAGCGTGTTTCGTAAATAATTTTTTTTATTTTACTCTGTTACTAATTAAGGGTAAATGGATAATTTAGAACATCGTGTAGTGATTATGTATCTTTTAAAGAAAGAAATGACCTTTACCGAAATCCATGATGATATGCGAGATTCACTGGTGAGGGTCCTTCGTATACAGCCATCAGAAAATGGGGAATTGATTTAAGTATGACAGGAGCAGCTTAGAAGATGATCCCGCTATAGACGGCCGAAAATGGTTAAAAGTCCAAAAATGTCGGATAATGTCCATGATTTGTTGCTAAACAACCAACGATTGAAAGCGTTAGAATAGCATCAAATGTATCGAATTAAGACGAGATTATGTAGAAAAATAAAGTTTACTTATTCAATTATTCCTTTGTTTCTGTACGACCGCGCGAATTAATCAACCCACCCTCGTGGAGTTGCCCAGTTTACGCGGGCACGGTGCGGGTTATTATTCAATTGATGTAATAATTATTAAAAATGTAAAATATATGTCACAAAAAAGGAATTTTTAATAATTTTGAAACTTTATTTTTGGAACTGTAAAGAGCAGAACATATTACACTGACGAACAATTTGTAACACAGTTTCTATTGAGTTCGATTTTTAAGCCGTTTCAGAGTTAAATAGGCAAGCTGATTTCAAAACTGTAGTTAGTTTTCTTCTACAATGACACGTTATTTCTCTACATATTATGTGAGAATGTGACCACTCTCCATGGTATCGAGCGTGAATCATAGGAAGCACTATTGCTCTCCTATTGGCTGATATAAACCTTCTCCGATTGGCGCCGGGTGGATGACGCTATAGAAGACCAGCGACAGGTGCATACTTGTCTAGACTAGTTCAGTTACGCCTGAGATAATGTAGGGAGGCGTTGTGTGTCGCTCTGATATAGTGAAGTCCAAGTTCTTGTTTGTATACAAGGTTAGCAGTGTTTAGTTTTTATTTATATGAAGTGAAACCTTCCCTTATGTCTGTCTCTGCTAGTTCGTGTCGTAAGTGCTTAAAGAACCCCGATTCGTTGTATACATGGTAGTTTTACCATCCCCAGTCAAAGGACAAACATTAGTACATTTGTCAGGCAAGCCCATTTTGCCTATTTTAAAGTGAAAATTGGTGAAGAAGGTAAATCATAGGCCTCTCACAAAGTGTGCAAGCATTGTGACGAGAGTTTACGTATGTGGACGAAGGGAAAACGTGGCAAATTTCCATTTATACCAAATGGTCCAGATATCACTCAAGTGATAACAAATGTAAAATAGAGTATCCTAATTTACCATCAGTTATATGCCCAGTGCCCCATAGAGCTGAAATTCCAGTTGCACTTTTCAAAGAGTTATGCTTTTTGGAAATACAGGAATACGAGTCTGGTGAAGCTCGAAGTGGCACCAACGACGAGGATTTTGAAATTGAAGAGGATTCCATTCGTAAGGGATTTCAGCAGCATGATTTGAATGATTTGTAATACCATAACGTACATTGTTTAAAGGAAGAGTTGGGAATTTCAGCCTATAACGCAACTGAATGTTCATCAATAGCTTAAAGTGGAGCTTGAAGTGTATCCTCCTTCACAATGGAAATTTATTTGGTGCGGTTCCAATAAGCAATTCAGTTTGTTTGCATGAAGACATAAAGAGAGTGATTCATTTGTTGTAATATCACATACACCAATGGATCATCTTTGTTGACCTTAAAATGGTCTGTTTCCTCTTTGGCCAGCAATGTAGATATCAAGTTTCTGTGTATGTGAGACAGCAGAGCTCGTGAGAAGCATTGAGCGCAGTCAAATTACCCGCCAAGATTTGACCTGACACCTGGTGATCTAAACATTATACATCCGCCAGTTATCGACAGAATGAACATATTTCCACTTGTGCATATAAATCTGGATCTCATGAAGCAATTTGTTAAAGTATCGTCAATTAAAGGAGACTGTTTCAAGTATCTCATTTCGGCATTTTCTAGCCTTCATTTGGAAACATAAAGGCCGGTGTGTTTGATAGTCCACATATTCGACAACCCGTTAAAGTCGACATATTCGACAACCCGTTAAACTTGAACATTTCATTGGAGCAATGACAATGACTTCAAAAACATCGTCAAAGACTTTCTTGGAAATACACTAGTACAAAATTACACCGAATTTGTCCAGTAACTCTTGGAGAGCTACGAAATGCTTGGTTGCAACATAAGCATCAAATTGCATTTTTTACATAGCCATCTTGCTGACTTCCTGAAAAATGTTGATGCACACAATGATGAGCAGGGTGAGCGATTCTGCCAAGCTTTGAAGGTCATGGAGGCACGGTATCAAGGTAGATGGGATGTAGATGGGATATGATGGCTGACTATTGTTAAAGCATCAAACAAGAATGTCCACAGATTCAACACTCCAGAAAAAGCTATAAGCGAAAATTTTTGCCTTAATATGTATGTTTACCGTTTGGTAAAACAACTTTGCTATTTGCGTGAACACAATTTAACTTTCAGTAACTATATATAGCCTTTGTATGAATAAAACCATTCTTCGCAAACAGTATATTTGGTAAGTTTTCCCTTTATTTTCCTTTATATGCATATTTTGTATGACTTTTAAGACAAAAAGAGGGTAACACAGTATAAAACTGCGGTTATTTTTGGATCAAAGGACAAAAGTTAGTCAAAAAGAAGTCACATACCTAAGACAAAGAAATTGCTGTTCCCCAGTATTATACATAATTACTATTATAAATATATTTATTTATTTGTACATTACAAGAAAGACATCCCAAATAGTACAATAATATTTTTAAGACAAATGATTAAACCAAATATAGTCAACATTGACTGTCTTTGGTCGGTAATATGGTCGACTTCTTCCGAAGTACTATTTTGTAGTATATAATTAAAGAAATTAGTACTCTTTCTTCTTAAAACGACCATAGTGTCTTTTTAACTAATGAGGGGCCCACGTAATTGTCAATATTTTCAATAATAAATCCCCACCAGCATGTGTACATTACTCCCAGTACACTACTCCCAGTCATGCAATGTTTCCAGTTCGAGAAATATAAAAATTTTAAATTGACTGGTACTGTTGTTAGAACCAGATTAAATTTGACGATCACATAGTCGTATTTTCTGTCTAAGGTATATAATAATTCAACCAACTGGTGAGCCTTACGATATCCTGCAAACAACGTAGGGAATATTGTTCTTAAATTTTACCTGAACGCTGCAGGTCGTTCAATTCAACTCCTTGCGACATACTAGTTTATGTATATCGTATATATTATAGTAGAGTAGCTTTTAGTAAATTAAAGAAAACGATACCCATACATTTTGCATATACAGGCTTATCGAGATATTCCATATTATACTAGGGTCATGCCCGATTTTGTAATTGAAAAATATTAATCATTTTCATAAAAGTCATTTAACACGTTTTCTTTTTTAATTCAATATCATTTTTGCAGAAAATTAAAGTATATATTCATTTTTTAATTTTCTTGTTAATATTAAAACTATCGACCACTTATTTTTTTGTATTATATTTAATAATTTATGAAATGAATATACTATATGAACCAGAATCTCGATGTGAGATATATCCAAGATCTTAGATAAATTACCTATCAAATTATTTTGGTTAAGCCTGCTATTTAAATATTTATTACTCAACCATTTAATTATTATTATATAACCATCTTATTATTATTTAAGTCTTATTAACTACTTGATTTGTCTAAAATTCAGCTATATTCTTTGATTTTATTACTCAATTTAACGTCAGTAGTCATTTATTGCAGTTAAGGTATTTCACGCAGAACTATTGCTCGTGAGAGCACATAGCAAAATATCCATCCGACTTCACAAATTAAAGGTGTCAATATAAAAATAATTCCTCAGTAATTGATAAGAAATGTCGACAGTGCGCCGAAAATTATAATAAATTTCTTGGAGTAGGATCAATAACGCATGAAGCACGCCACTATTTACATTTAAAGTTATTGACTAGAGACTATTTTATTTCTTACTTTAGAATCTCTTACATACTAATTCGGTAGATTTTTCAAGCATAGCGATAATAATAGAAACATCAAATTTTCCATAAGAGATAATCCAAGTAGACGAATTGATTATTTGCTGTAATATATTCCCATAATTTGGTCGACCATTCCGCCGTCTATTCTCCCTAAATTTATTTATTACCCAGGCGAAATACTTATTCCGAATTTAAAAGCAGTTTCTATTAGATCGAAATAAAAGGACAAATAAACAAAAAATATCGAATACGATTGCAAAGGCGCATATATAGCGCGATCGAAGCAAGAAGCGAACTTATTTCTACACGAACTAGTCCTTTGTTGTCAAATTTTGACATATTTATTGGGTCGTTCTTCCTGTACATAAAAATAAAAACATATATTACCAATAGAATGTCAGACGTACATTTTTCGACCCTCTCACAGCTCTCCTAGATTGCATCCCTTCCGTTCCACCTATTCTTATTTCATTCAGTTACCATCAGACATAAACACGTACACACACACACACATTCAAACCATTTTCTCTTCTATTAGTTCTTTCGGGGCTTCACCGAAGAGTCTCTGTTATTGTTCGACCGAAAGTATATCTCGGCTATATTGTTCAATTAAAATGGCGTGCGCCTACAAATATCAATGCAAACAATATAAATTGCTTGCATGTTGCAAGCATTACGTTATACGAGGGGAAGTTTTTATCTTTCCGGATTAAGCATGAAAATAAAAGACTACAGCATCAATAAATAGTTATTTGCGTTCTAAGTAGAGGTAAGTGTGGTTTTTTATTCATGGTAGCAGTTTGTGGACCGAAGCGGAGTTGAGGTCCATAAGCTATCGAAAATAGAGGAAGGAACTTTCCCTACTAGGATGCGCATAAAATTTTCTCGCTGACACAACCACAATACTCAATAATATAGCTTGATAATTAATAAAAATTAAAAAATTTGACGCATTTGTGACAATTTTAAATATACAGGCTGGGGAAACAGTACTGTATATCGCTTGCAACTCTCGGATGAGCAATTTAATTAAAAAATTTCTTATACAAAACATGGTTCATACAATATTTGGCATCACTTGGAAGCATTTCTTTTTTTAAGTTCACTATTTTAATGCAAAGCCAACTAATTTTTTTTTCGTAAATAGCGCCATGTATTTTTTTACATATTTAAAAGACATTTTTTTTTCGTTTATATAATGATATGCAATTTATAGATGGTTGTATAAGAAAATTTTCAAGATAATGGACAAAAACCTTCATGATTCCGAGTGAGCTCAGTTGTCTTGATTTAATAAATTATTCTGTTTTTAAATGTCAACATGACATAATATGAAAAACTTGACAATCACGTGTCATTTCATAAAATTTTGTTATTTATTCGGCTGTAAAAGGTTAATTTATGTAAAAAATGGAAAAATTATCAGAAAAAGGATGAATTGAAGTTTTGATTATGGTTGGTTACGGTAATAGTTAATGTACGCAAGCTGAGGTATGTGATTTATTTAATAATAAGTATCATGAGCGGATGTCGATTAACCAAACAACTACAAGTTGTATTGTAACGGTTTAATGACACGTGTACCGTTGAACTCGCTCCAAAAACCGACAGACCAGGAACAGTAACTAACGAAGATAAGGCTCTGAACGTAGTATTAGATGCTGCGGAGAATCACAAAATTTCCATCCGAACTTTAGCTCTAAACAATTATATGTGCCCAAAATCCGTTAAAAAAAAGTTTAAACTTTTTAAAATACATCTTCTATATAAACTGAATGAAGATTATTTCAATAGAAAAAGTCAATTCTGTGAAGTTATGTTGGAAAGGGAAAATAATTTTCAGAATATTTTATTTTCTGATGAGACAACATTTTATTTAAATTCTTCAATAAATCAACTTAATTGTCGATATTGGGCCACATAAAATCCGCACTGGGCAGAAGTCCACACACAACGACCCCAGAAAGTAAAAATACATGATTGGGCATAATTGTTCCAAAATCAAGTGCTTCCTGCTTGTGCAACCCTATTTCCTATACATAATGGCATTCCTGGGTACATATGGTTTCAACAGGGTGGTGCTCCACCTCATTATGGAGCAGTAGTAAGAGAGTACTTAAAAGAGATATTTCTTGGCAAGTGGATTGATAGAGGAAGCCCTATTGAATGGCCTGGTGGGTCTCCAGATTTAAATCCTTTGAATTTTTTTTACGTGGGGCCATTTAAGACCGAACTCTACCGCTTAGAATTCAGACCGAAGTCAATAGGATTTCACCAATTACACTCCAAAATATTTTGCAGGGGTTTAGAGACCGACTAGGTCATTGTTTGATAGCAAATAGTCCCCATTTTAAGCACTTAAACAATTAATTTTGTGAAGTTCTTATTTTCTAGTTTTTAAATTAACTCGCCGTTTTTGTTTGTACATTACAATAACACTTCATTTTAACAATGGTTTTTTTTGCTCATTTCATTAAAATTTTATAATTTGACAATAATAAAGGTTTTTTGCAATTTTCTTGAAAATGTTCTTATATAACCCCATATAAATTGCATTTCATTATATTCACGAAAAAATTTCTTTCAAATATGTAAAAAAATACATGACGCTATTTAAGAAAAAAAATTAGTTGGCCTTGCTATATAACTCAAAGAAGAAAATGCTACTAAGTGATGCCAAATATTATATGAACCATCTTTTGTATAATTTTTTTTTTTTAATTAAATTGCTCATTCAAGAGTTGCAAACGGTATACAGTACTTTTTCCTCACCCAGTATAATCGAGCATCTGATATATGTTGTCACCGTGTGCTTGAAATGTTGGCGTATAAACAAAACTGAAATTGACGCAAAATATATAATTTACAATGAGTGAATTTGAAGATTTTTCCAAAATTGAAGGGAATTGCTAATACAGCTCGAACTTCGATCCTGCCGGAAAAATTAAGGGCTCGGTATGAGCGAACATACTTTAAAGAATGGTGCATTGGCAGAAAATTAAGGAAATAGATGAAACTGTGTTTTTAGCTTGTTTTCATGAAAGAGGGTCTCTTTTGAAATCCCAGATAGATACCGTGAGATAGAGACGTCCTTAGGCATTGCGGCGAAACAAATACATACGATTTTGCACGATCATTTACATGTCAGGAAGTTTTCCAGTCGTTGGATCCCTCAAAATTTAAAAGACGAGCAAAAACAGGCAAAAGTGGTGCAAGGAAAAGTTAAAAAAAATTGATTATGGTCTTTCAAATTCTGTATATAACATTGTAATAGATAACGAATCCTGGATATATTCATATGAGCGTCAAACTAAACAGCAATCGACTGTATGGGTGTTTCAAAATGAACCGAAGCGTTTTGAAAAGAATGATTGCTTATTTCTTCAGAAAAGCGGGTCATGTTGCAACTGTTACATTAGAAGATCGACGAACGACTAATGCCGAGTGGTATAGGTCAATTTGTTCGTCGGAAGTTATCGATGAAGTCAGAAAAAAAACAACATAGACCGACGAATCATTGTTCATCATGACAATGCAAGCGCTCACACAGCACGACAAACTGTTGAGTTTTTGACCAACAGGAACATCGAATTAATTACTCATTGCCCATATACGCCCGATTTAGCGCCCAGTGACTTCTTCTTATTCCGAAACATCAAAAATAAAATGCGTGGAAAGCGGTTTTCATCGCCTGAAGAGTCTGTTGAAGAATTTAAATCACTGGTTTTGGAGATACCTCGCTCAGAATGGAAAAAAGTTTTGGAGATTGGTTTTGTGGGATGCAAAAGTGTATACATCTTAAAGAGGAGTATTCTGGGAAACAGTAAAGCGATTTACATAGCGTAACTTGTTTTATTTCACAATTTTCCCCGAATTTTAACAGTGGCCCACGTAGCCTATTTTGACAAACTGTCTAATTAAATGAAGCCATCATCTCTCTGAATGATTTACTCCATGTTACGAAGTAGTATTGTAATAGATAACAATATTAACATCGCAGATTACTCTAAACTACAAGGCTTACTGAAAGGAAGTCAAATGGTTTCCGGAGCAAAAAATCACAAAAATATTAAGTGCAAATAAGATAAAAACTTTCATATAAAATCCACCAGATGCTAAATATTTATTTGTCAAGGTATACTATGAATATAGACTAGAACTAGAACTAACGCGCTACTAAGAGCTCAAATTAATTTTATGTATCATGTGCGGATAATGTTTATGGAGCATTTTTTACTGGAGGTGTTTACAATAAGTTTTTGTTTTAGTTTATTAGTGTACTTGTTTATTTTATTTCATAAATTTATATTTTGTATTTTTATTTTTATATAATTTAGCACACATCTGTTTCTTTCTTTCATTCTTTTCTTCGTTTTTTTATGTATTTGTCCTGTTAATGGAATCATCATTTAGGCTATAAAGATTATTATTATATGTAGTAACACAAAAAATTCTTTTTTTTTATTTAACGTTGTTTTTGTAATCGGCATTAATGGCGCTTGCTGAAAGGAAGAACTAAGGTTTCTGACATTAGAGGATATTGAAGACACTGGAAAATCATTGATTATAAGTAATACAAATGTATTACAAAAAATAAGACCACATGTTCATTTATTGCAGCTGAAGCATTTTATGGAATATGTAAACAATATATAAACTTATATCCATCATGTGCAGGCACAGAACTTTTACCATTTTTTGTAAATTATTAGAGGGGAAAATGCACAAAAGTGTGTAGGAATTAATAAATTTAGATCTGTACCATCAAAAATTGCAGAATATATTGGTTTGAGTAATCCGGAGGAATACACTGGACGACACATTTTTAATCTTCATTTATTTAGATCTAGAACATTGTTTAACTTACTTTTCCAGATATGATATGAAACAACGTCGAGAATGGCATTGTGAAACAATAGTGAGTTACATTAAGAGTCATTTTGATTGTATGTCCATTGTCTGTCAGTAATTCCGAAATTTATATATATATGGCATCGTGAAATAATGGCGAGTTGGATTAAGGGTTAAACTGATTGTATGTCCATTGCCAGTGATTACGAAATTTATTGCTAGGTCTGTAAAATATCGTAAAAAAATTCCAAGGAATCGCAAGTAAAATGTCACTCAGCATCGCAAACACATACACATATATTAGACCCGTTGGAATCTGACAATTTTAACGAAGAACTCTGTGAAGCTTTAATGGCGGCAAATATTTCATTAAATAAACGTAACAATCCCACATTCAAAACATTTCTCCAAATATATACTGGTCGAAATGTTCCTGATGCATCCACCAAATATTGCGTGTAGCACTACGTGCTACACGCAAGCAGTCGAACGCATTAGAAGCCATCTTTTAAATCAGTACCTATGGCTAAGTGCCGACAAAACTGTCGATATGTTAGGACGCTGTGTGGTAAATGTTGTAGCTGGTGCACTAAATCTAACTATTCCATATAACGCATATGTAATAGCAACAAGAGTTATAAATACAGATAATGCGGAAACAGTAGTTATAACAATTTACGAAGATATGCACCAAATGCTTTATTCGGACGACAGGTACAAAGAAAAAATACCTTTATTTGTCGTGATAGTGTCAAAAAACTAATAGTAAAGACTAGTGAAAATAAAGATGATGACCCGGACAAGAAAAAGGATATGATAAAGGAAAATAAACAAAATAATGATCAGTATGATAATGATGATACACAAAAAATTAAAAAGATAGAGAAAAGTAAGGATAAAGAAAGTGAAACATGGAAAATTGGTACTTGGAATATAAAGAGCATAACAGGAAAAGAAAAGGAATTAGAAAAGGAGTTTTAAGAGTTAGGAGTGGATGTATTAGCAATTACGGAAACAAAGAAAAAGGCACAGGGAATTATTAAGACGGACAATGGTCATATTATGATCTATAGTGGTGTAGGAAAAGAAAAAAGAGCAGCTGCAGGAGTGGGATGCATTATACACAAGAAATTAGAAAACCAAATTTATAGATGGAATGCCTGGTCAGAAAGAATATTACTAATAGAGATGAAGGAAAGAAACAGAACGAAAACAATAATAGTGGTGTACGGGCCAAACGAAGATGATACATCAGAAAATAAGAATAAATTTTGGGAAGAACTAACATTAGTGGTGGAAGACGCGAAAGGTATAATGTTTGTAGTAGGAGATTTCAACAGTAGAGTTGGCATAAGAGACGATGAATATAGTGAAGTATTGGGAACAAACGGGGAGACTGTTAGAAATAACAATGGAAAAAGAATGCTGGACTTCTGCATTATACACAACTTGGTAATAACTAACACTCTTTTCCAATACAAAGATATACACAGATATACTAGAGAAGTCAATAGTAGGGGGGAGAGGTCCATAATTGACTACATATTAGTTGACAAAAATAACAGAAGAATTGTGAGCGACACGAAAGTAAGAAGAGGGCCGGAAATAGGAAGCGATCACTTTGTGGTTATATCAAGAATAAAAGAAAAAGTTCAAAACAAGGAAAAGCAATATATATATATATATACACAGAAACAAGACCAAATAGAATCACTTAGAATATACAAATTAAGAAGTGAAGTCATTACTGAAAAATTCCAGAAAAGGATAGCCGAAAGAGTAGAAAATATAGAAATTAATGGAACTATCGAAGAAATTTGGAATAGGTTTAAAGAAATAATAATAACTACAACAAAAGAGATATGTGGCGTAAGGAAAAATAAAAAGAAAAAACAAACAAAATGGTGGACAAATGAAATAAGACATCAAATCAAGATAAAGAAAAAAGCATGGAAAACATAATTAGCAGAACAAACAGTGGAAAAATACGATATATACAAAGAAGAAAGAAAAAAAGTGAAACATTTAGTAGTACAAGCAAAAAAGGAGACATGGAAAGAATTTGGGGAAAAGATGGAAAAAAACAGTAAAGAGAACCAAAAACTATTTTATAAAGTCTTGAAATCAGTAAGGAATGAAGAAAGGTCACAATCTACACATTATATACAAAATAAGAAGGGAGCGATCCTAAGCGATAGAATGAAGATTATAGAAAGGTGGAAAGAATAATTTCAGGAATTGTTAAGCGGAGGAGTGGAAAATGAGAATGGTAGTGAACAACAAATAATAGGAGAAGAAGAGACAGAAGAAATAATTACCATGGAACTGGAAGAAGCAATACAAAAACAGAAAAATGGAAAAGCGCCAGGCTGTGACAAAATAACAGCAGAAATGATAAAAAATATAGGACAAAGAGGAAGAGAATTAATGTTGAAAATATATAACAGAATATGGAGAGAAGAGGAAATACCAAACGATTGGAAGAAGTCATTGATAGTATATATGGATGACATTATCAAACAGTGTGCATGTAAAAGTAAAAAGTTCAGGGTTGGACACCTTAACTTGAATGCAGACGAAGTTTCTGAAGGGGCATTCGCAGACGACATAGTAGTTATAGCCGACAATGAGGAAGATCTGAAACGTAATTTAACAACATGGAATATGACACTAAAGGACAGTGGAATGACGATGAGTAAGAGTAAAACTAAAGTAATGGTAGTGGGAGATGAACAGGTAGATACGAAAATCGTAATAGAAGGAACTGAAATAGAACAAGTGAGAACATTCCAGTACTTGGGAGTACGAATTGATGGAAGAGGGACCCAGGACGCTGAGATTAATCAAAGAATAGAAAAAACAACAAAGCTGTACCACAGCATGAGGAATAATTTCATTAACAAAAAAGAGATATCCCGAGAAACAAAACTAAAAGTATATAAGGCAATTTACCGACCGATATTAACATATGGCTGTGAATCCTGGATATTAAATAGAAGACAAAAGAATAAATTACAGGCAGTAGAAATGAAGTATTTAAGAAGAGTTAGAGGAGTTACAAGGATGGACAGAATAAGAAACTTGGAAATACGAAAAGATTTGAAAATGCAGTCAGTGTTAGAATACATTGAACAAAGACAGCTAGGATGGTGGGGACATTTATATAGAATGGAAAATACAAGACAAACAAGAAGGATATGGGAAGCAAGGATAATGAAAAATAAAAGAAGAGGAAGGCCAAGGACAACATAATGATGTCATAGCAGAAATACTGGGAAGGAAAGGCAAAACATGGACAGAAGCGAAGAACATGACAAGGAATAGAAATGAATGGAAAACGTTTATAAAAAGCTAGAAGAAGATAAACGCCCTACACCATTGTTATGGTAATAGGGATTTTTGGATTATATATATATATATATATATATATTTGTCGTGATAGTGATAGTGCTGCATATATGTTAAAAACAGGCAGACTATTAAAGGAAACATTTCCAAATATGCTGCATATTACTTGTGTAGCACATACTCTCCACAGAATCTGTGAATATATAAGAAGTTGATAGACTTATCTCCGCCTTTAAAAAAGTTTTCAGGAGAACACCACTGAGAGTAGCTCTTTACAGGGCAAATCTTTATCACTGGCTCCCTCTCCAGTAATGACTAGATGGGGATCATGTTTGGAAGCTACTAGTTTTTATGCAGAGAATTTAGTTTTCAAAAGTTCGTTACATGTTTAAATGACGATGCTCGAAGTATTTCTGAGTGTAAGGAAGTAATACAAGTTACAAATTTAAAAATCAGTTGTACTTTCTTCAGGAACACTTTGGAAATTTACCAAAACTAATCACTTATTTTGAAAATAAAAATTTCAAATTAAATGATGGATTAACGCATTTTTCAATAGAAATCCAGGTTTGATAACATTGCAGCAATTGTGTAAGGAGACAATGCCTCAAAATCTAACTGGTAAATACGCTGAAATAAAAGAATATTTCCAGTATGCACCTATAACCAGTTGCGACGTAAAAAGGGTGTTATCTATCTACAAGAATGTATTTCATTCAAAAAGAACAAATTTTACAGAAGAGAACCTTGAGAAGGTATTGTTAGTTGATATTAATACTCCTTTACTCAACTTGAACTAAAAAATGAACAAATGAAAATGTATTTCATATTTTATAGATCACCACCCGTTTTCCCATTATATAAATAAAATTAAAAACTCTTTAGAAGCACAAATTTTCAATGGGCGATGAGTCATGGGCCTCACGTGTCCGGTCCCTAATCATTACGATGTATTAATAATTTACCTCCAGAATTTTATATTATAAACTTTAAAATAGTCAATAGTTCAAAAGACGAAGAATTAAAGATTAGCAGTTAATACTCAACTTAATACTCGTATTTGGCAAGTGCCCGATAGACTCGTACATTTATTGCCTCCCTTTTTCTCTGAAAAAATACGTACTATCTTTCAAATTATTGGGTATATTTTAAGCACTCGCTTCTCCAGAAATATCCGAAACCACCGTAACTTTGGCAATTCCAAATGCCATTTATTAACATTAATGGCCGACAATAAAAAAATTCTAAACTCGTCGGGAAGTCTCGAAACGCAAGAGAGCGCCTGTTATGTATAACATCGCCCTGCTACATGCCCGTAATGTTGGAATTTTTGAAACGATTTCGGTATTAGATAGTATATAATGTGGAGACTGGGAGAACCCGCTGCCTTTTGAAGGGAAACCTAGCGTGGAGAAGAGGAAATTAAAAAGGAGAGAGCAGGAATTGAAAGGGAAATTATTGTAAAGGCGGGCGTAGTGATAGTGAAACGTTAGCGGTACGACGACAGAATCACAAGTGATAATATATTTTCTACCGCAACATGTATTTTACTTTTTAATCAAAATATAGTTACGGATATAAAAAATATCGCTTTGTAACTTGGTTTTGAGTGCTTTCGAAGCAAATAGGGTTTGTTAAAACTTATTTTCAAAATATTTATGGGCAAATTAAGTAACATCTTCGTGAGATAATTATTCAAGGCATATGAAATATTTAGTATCGATTAATTTAGAGTTTTAACTTCGAAAATATTCAAATGGAATTTGGTGCGATGTTCATATGAACTGTGCCTTACCAAATAGATTATTTAAGTTTTCGCATCTGCCACTAAAACTTTGTCTTCGAAAAAGTTTTGGTAGTAGGATTTTACAGAAGAAATTATCTACTTAATTATACAGGGGATATTCTGTTAATACGAGGGATGTCCTTTATGTTTTGCATACTGGGAAATAGAGCGCGCCACTAATCGAATGCCAGCACTAAAAATTAACCACAATCTTCAGTTAGCCTAAATCCTAAGTTTCAGTGCGACACGTGTAGTCTTGTAGCTACAACGAACTGCCAATGTTGACAAATTAGTCGAAAAATGGAATTAAACCGAAAAATTTTCCATTGCGCGAAAATTTTCACGGTTTAATTTTTATTAAGACAATTATGACAACAAGAATGCCTCGCTGAGTTGGTTTCTGTGTTCGGTAATGAAGCACCACATCAATCAACAAATGGTAGGCAGAATTCAAACGTAGACGGATTAGTCTTAGCGACGATCCAAGAGCAGGTGCTCCAAAAAAGGCGGTCACCCAGGAAAACGTCGATACTGTACGCCAGCTCATCACCGAAGGTCGACATGTGACATATCGCGAAATTTAGGCATCACTGAAGATTTCATATACCTCAATTCAAAAAATTTTGCATGAAGAATTGTGCGCAAAAAAATCTGTTGACCAAAGAACAGAAAACAGCAAGGGTGAATTGGTGTCGAAAAACTCTATACCACTTCAACGCAGGAAACTCTAGAAACGTGTACAACATCGTGAATAGTGATAAATCTGGAATTTACTCATACAAGTCAGAAAATAAACGCCAGCCGTCTGTTTGGGTGTTGCAATGTGAAGAAAAGCCGACGAAAGTAATCCGTTCCCGAAGTGGCTCCAAGAAGATGGTCGCGACATTTGTCTCGGAAGCAGGTCATACAGCGACAATTTCCTTACAAGATCAAAGAACTGTTACTGCCGATTGGTATACAACCACTTGTTTGCCGCAAGTTATCGCTGAGCTCCGAGCATCCAACCCACAATGACGAATCATCCTCCACTAAGACAATGCAAGTTCGACGACAATTGAATTTTTACGCAACAATACGTCGAATTGTTAGACCATCCTCCGCACAGTTCCGACCTAAGTCCCAAAGATTTCTTTACCTTTACGAAAATCAAATACGGATTATGTGGTCTCTAAAAACGTAATTTTGACTATACCAACAAACGAGTGGAATAACTGCTTCCAGAGAGCGCATGCAAAAGTGCATAAATCTTCATGGAGAATACTTCGAGAAAGAATAAAGAAGCTATCTATTGTTTTCTTCCAGCTCTATATACAAAATATAAAAGACAACCCTTGTATTAGGCTATTTCTTTCTAGCACGTAACTTCTCTTGTTTGAGAGCATATATCGAGTTCGAAAGAAAATTTTTCCCAAAACCGATAAACAAAATTGCGCAAGTATATTATGTTTCTGCTTATTAGAAACAGTTAAATTATGTAGATGAGAATAATTTTGAAACCAAAACAATAAAGTTGCATACGTTTGCCACCAAAACAATAAGTATCTACAGTAAATATATGTTTTCAATTATAATGGTTCCTGGAATAATAGTAATAATGAAACCCAAGTCGTAGCATCTACAGCGACAATAGTCAAGCATTAGCTTTCCAAAAATATTGATTTTATGATATTTGAATAGGAAAGCTCTGGATACAATATAAAGGAAAATGTCCTAATATTGACTCGTATTGGTATGGATAATAAATATTTGAATGTCTTGATACACTTATTCCTTGTTAATCTCTCTAACATTAAATTATTTAGGTATGAAATTCGAGGCTGAATATTATCATCCATTATCATATTGTATTGATATTGTACGTTTCATTATTTGTCTAAATTATCATGTACTGATAAATAATTCAACTATACATTACTATTTTCAAATAAATCACATTCGTTTCATAGACAGACACATTTAATATACTTGCATGTAATTTATACACATTAGATGCAGAACAGAAATTTGAAACGGCGCGCACCTCCATTTGTGCCGAACTCGTACGAATTTCCCGATCGTCAGAAAACGGCGGACCCATCTCATTGATCAATAAAGTAACCGGGCCAAGGCAATTCGAGACGAAGTCGCCTGTTAAAAGGCAGACAGAGAACAGTTTTATTTACATCTGTGGATGCAAATCTGAAACGGATAGAGAACAAAACGACGTTGGGTCCCAATGAATCGAGATTCGGATAATTTTGAAATGCCCTCTTCGTTGTTCCACATTAATTTTATAATTTCGATCGTGACGATGGATGGCGCCCGTGACACCGTGGATGTTAATTCTCCTCCATTAGGATATTCTCGTCTTTTAGCTCGTTTTGATAATATCTAAACTTAGTACGAATCTGTACAATATATACGCACACTATAGCTATTATGCAGATATAAATAGGGAGAATTACTATAGAGTATTGTTAACACACATGCCATATCGGGTAAGCGACTTATAAATTGTCGTAACACCCTTGCGAAGCATTTGATTATAGAAACCAATTAATTTTTTGTAGGCTTGGCACACATACTTGCCAAAACATATTAGGGTACGTTTAATTTACTGAATTTAATGAAAGTATTGCGAACCTGAGAGTCTTGAACTCGGCATTTCATTGTCTACAATTTTATTACTTAACGAATACGTTTTCGTTATATAGGAAATTCTATTTTAATACAAATGCAAACAATTCTTGACATTCAGAGATCAGGGTTATGATCAGAATACGTGTGTTGAGCTTCGACATTAACATAAAAAATAGCAAACAATATTAAGCGTACGTAGTACAAAAAGTCCTAAGTTATACAAGAAAATCAACATATTAAAAATAACAAATTATAATTTTATAAATTGAATAAAGATAGGAAAAAAAAATTCTTATATACTGCTTTCACCAACACGCTTAAACGCGTAGCAGAAGTGGCGAAACTTTACCCCAAAGCCTCCGCTGGGCGAGAGGGCCAGAGGGTCCTAATAAGGGCCCAGAACCAAACAAATTTAGAACGTACCAAAAACAAAGAATGTGTTTTAATCGTAGTAATAATAATAATAATAATAATAATAATAATTTATTTTCCCCGACAGGCTAATCCAAATAGGATAACAAAACTTTGACTAAGTGACAATACAACAATACATAAATAAAAAAATTAATTAATTCCGTAAAAATATCGTTAAATAAATCATTTGCGTTTCTTGACGAATGCACTAATGGAGCCCTGCACAATATATTAGTCCTTGGTGTTGAAAACACAAAACATGGGGAGTGTCTAGCAGTGACGAATGTTACCAGCAAATTTACTCGAGGTAACATCGATGCTGAGTTGATCCTGTTATTTAGGAGATTCGCCACCAGTTTATTTTGTCTTCGCGCCGTTAGGAATTTCAATCCATGCCTCACATCCCCGTAATCTATATTTCGTTCTGAATAGGCCCCATCCATCCTGTAACTCAAGTGCTTCAAAAATTTACGCTGAACGCTTTCAATTTGATTCACGTATAGATCATAGATAGCTGCAATTTCCCAGCAGCAGCAACGCGTGGAGTTATTGGGTTGGTAGTATCGTTGCTTGGAGAGGAATGATCGAAAGGGGCAATGGCACCACGAGTTGCTGCTGCTGCTGGTTTGTAAGAACGTGTTCTTTTTACACGACGATCCGCCAATACGGCGCCTTTTCCCCCCGCATGACGTCACAACGGTCATCTTGTTTCTCCCGCCGCCAAGTACATTGGTACATGTAATATTGTATTCGCGTCAATATGCCGGTGTTACCGTTTCACAAGTATCTCGGCCCCGGAAATAGTCTCGATAGTAGTGATCCAGTTGACGAAAACGATCGTATTGCCCAAGAACATGATTCAGTCTATGAAACAGCGTTAACAGCTGAAGATATTTCCAATGCAGATGAACAAGCTATAAGTAAATTTTAGTATCACTGGAAATGTGCATTTCTTGTTAGGTAAATGCATTCAATTTCCAAATATTGTAATAACTTAATTTTGAAATGTATTCTAAGGTGCGACTGGTTTATCATTGAAAAACCAAATAGAACGTGTTGGAATAATATAACCCCGATGTATCCCAGTCACCAACGTAAATATAAACCTCTCTCTTTGAAAGATCGTGCAGAGACAAGATCAGAGGAACAACGAAGTAAGCGTCAAGGTGAACATGCTAGAATATGCTAGAAAATTTTACTTTTATTGTAAATATTGGATCGTCCTTAGAATTTTCGTTCTCATCTTGAAAATGAGGAATTTTTAATATAGGTATGCGACATATTACTATAATAATAATTCAAACTATAAATTAAATTATGTTGATTGTTTTTAATATGCACTTACTGTATTTTTTTTGTAAAATAAAAAATATTGTTTAATAAATATATTTTATAAGTTTAGAAAAATGTTTATCCAAAAAATGTGAAATTATGTGCAGTTAAACGAATTTCCTTATCGATATAATTATATGTATTATTAAAATATCTGTTTTGTAAATTGCAATATTTGTTAAGCAACCACTAATCTTAAGAGATACATAAATATGATAATTATAATACATATCACTGTCACTATTAATCCTAGAAATTAATTAGTTTTAGATATTCTGTGTGCACAATTATCACCTGATCGTTACACGAGCGGACCCAAACGATTACCAATTTGAAAATATAATCGTTACTTTCATATTTGATTACTTTCGGTACATATCGTTACAAACGTATTTGATTACTTTTGTACATATTATTACATGTGTTCATATTGCTGTGAACTTTGCTTTCAAATATTTAATTTAAAATGGATGATAGCATAATTTGACTCTGTATAATGCATGATTATCCCAGGGCTATACTTTCGGGTTCTATACGACTAGACCTAGCGTCCAAAGAAATGCAAAGAAATAACACAACAAGAAGTAATCAAAGTAATCGAAGAAAGATTTTATTGTTTGTTTGTATTTTCACATCTCATTCTTGTCATAACTTAAAATATCTCATTCTTAACCTATATCTTAACCTATCAATCCAACATTAATATACAACTATTCTTTTGTGAATCAAACACGGATAATTTTGGAGTTTTGATTCTGATTCGAAATGAATCCCGCAAACAAATACTCTTGAAGATTTAACTCGCAAAAGGGGGTATTTGCTCTCCTAATGGTGAGATTAGTACTCGAAGCCTATCTCTGTCTGAAAGGTGGGTCTCTAGTCTATGAGTGTGCTATTCAGCGCCTATTTAAGTGGAAACTAGTCCCTACAGAATAATACGCTTATCATCACACTATAAATATTTTTTTTTTGAATTTAAAATTTCTAAACAGCACAGATATTTCGAGAGTATTCAGGAAACACTACTTCCTCTTCATCAAACTCTGATGTCTGGGCTAAGATACACTTTAGTCGTGTATTTATGTCTAATCAATTATTTAAAATAATGATCCACGTGCACCTTTATTAATTTAATTAACTCTATATACTCCAATATTATCGTGTATAAAGTTTTACTTACTCAAATTTAAATCGTGCATAGAAAAGTTTTTGAACTCCTCCTGGTATATTATTAAACTTTTATAATAATGATGAAAATAATAATGATAACAATATTAATGATTAAAATGAAATTAAACTTTTATTTATTCTTAACTTAATAGAATGCCAACGGCTCAAAATTTTAGAGTTAGTCTTAGTGAACGTCGAAGTTATATTGATGAATCTCCTCATTTTGCAGTGACTTTCGCTTTTATACCCAGCGTTCCTTTCTTCTTAGAATTTCGTTCCTACTCCAAATAATTTATTTCTGTTTTCTCTAATTTTCATATTTATTTAATATTTCCACCCCTGTGTTTTTATCAATCGTGGGTAGTTTTAATGTTTCCATTTCTATGCGTTGTCTCCCTGTTTATATATTTTGCCTTTTTGTTATTATTTTAATGTTTATAAATTTTATTGTGGAATAGTAAACTTTCAGTCTCGTTTTTCCCAGAACATCTTCAATTTCGCATTCAATCTTGCGAGATTTACGCGGAATCCATAAATACGTAGGATCTTCGTTTTCCCGTAGTATTTTCTTTCTCCTTCTTCCATTGGGTTTGTTCATATGGTGTCGTCTTGTCCTCTGCTTTCACTCATACATACTATTGATGCTTTCATTGAGCATGCATCTTTTGATATGCTTTTGTTTACATCGTTTTGTTTACATCCTAATATTACTGCATTAATTGCATTAACTGTATTTTACAATGTTTGCTTACTTCTTGTTACTAACATTCTTGTTGTTTTAGATTTTTGCTGGTCTAGATTTTCCGCTTGTATGGCTTATATAACTAACTTTTCTTATTTTAAAATTGCATTGGACGTCTTATGATAGTGCATCCATTTTGACAAGGTTATTTACAAAAATATAATGAATTGAAATTAAGTATGGCTACTAACGTTATTACTGGATAAAGAAATAATTGTTTTATATCCTTTTATAATATTACTGGTGCGTATAGCATGTTTTATTAATTTACTTTCATTCTAAGCGTTTAATAATCAAATTAACCTAAAATTTATTACATAACGTTAATTATTTACCTATTCATTCTTGGAAATATACATCTAAAATTTTAATACTACATTGATATATGATATACGAGGTGCATTTAAAATACACAACCTCGGTGATTTCTTTCTTAATTTGTTTTTGCTTATCCAGTTATGTTTAATTAATTTATACGTTATTAATTCTATTTTTAATTTTCACGTTTGGTCAATTTCACAGCAATATGCAGCATTATATTTATATAGTATAAATCTACGGGTATAAGATTCTTCTGCATACTTCTTAAATATAGACGTATTAAATATAAACAAAGTATTTTGCAATCCAATTTACTTGCGTAATTATAAAATTCAGATTTACAGAATGTGCAGCCAGTTTAATTTATTATAATGAAATAAATTCCAAATAAACTGATCATGTTTGTTAGTAATTATTTTGAAATTAATTACATATTTGAAACTAAATACAAAACTGTAACATAGATAAATGTGATACACAATTGGGTTTTGAAATATGATTTGATTAGACAAGATCAGGAGTCTTGGTTGGGAAGAGTTAGAAATACTCTTTTAATTGTCTATGTTTAGGCAACATTTCGCGACGTAATTGGTGTTCTTCATCAGTGTAAAGTAAGAGCAATTAAGTTGTACCTAATGCAACATATTATATAATGACTATACAATAAAAATATACTTACAAATTGAACTAATGTGAGGAAATGTTTCACGACAGCATTCCTATAATAAGTAAAGTGCCAACAAATACAATTATGTTCAAAGCTGAAAAGGTAAAACGTGTTTTTTATCTGTCAACAGTCAACATCATTTTATTAGTTTACACTTTACCAGTTATTACATGTTGTCGCAAAACGTCTATATGTAATGTATTAAAGTTTATTTTCTTGTTTGCCTATACTGCGTATACCATTACTAATTCTGCAAGGCAAATAATACCGATTTCTGATATAATAAGACCAATTTCATCCGACATCGAACGTTAAACTGGTACTTATGTAAAATGAATATGTATATGAATCAAATTATCAAAATAATCAAAGTAATCGAAATAATCAAAGTAACGAATACATTAAATGATTACTCTAATTACAATTTCTTTCGCTATTGTAGGTTGTATGAACCTGCATTAACAAAAAATTTCATTAATGAAAAAGGCAACATAACTTTGAAATATAGTATCGGATCTCTGTTACAAAGTTGTATGTTAGATAACTACTAATATGTCCGCATGTTTTCTTTTTCGATTATGTACTTTTGATACATTTGTCCACATCTAGAAGACACTCAGTGACTATATTTCTAAGCGGCATCAATGACCAGAAAATCCTGTTACTTGGACAACACACCACAATCAAATATCGACGGGATATTACACAAACTAGTCAAGCGGAAGAGTTATGAGGATCGCGCGAACTCCAATTATGTAAATCGGCATCGGATCTGTCCGATTAAACCCCGCTGACATTACTTTACTTTGTTCCAATCGGATTACTTTCAATTAAGGCAAAATCTATCTGCTACCAGTTCCATACATTTAACAGGACAGCGCATATGTTTGCATGCTACATTAAATAATTGACATTATTCCTGGTGGTCGTTCAAGTGCGATTGCGGCTTGTTATAAAATTGAAATATGTGTGTACACAGGATGTGTGTAAACTTTTGAATTATTTGTGAATGTAGTTTTTCCAATATCTTCAAAAATTGACAGCATAACTTTTGTACATTAGAATCAAATTAATAGGTCATACTCAAACTGATTCCAGGAAATAGACGCGCGTATCTATCAAATTATTCATGACATAACTAAACCTACATAATCACGAGATTTTTCATCATTATTGATGTGCTGCTATAGTGCAAATTAAATTTCTAATCCAAGCGAAAATATTTTTTTCTTCAATTGTCAAAAAAACTAACGTTTTTTTCATGAATCTCAGTATGCAAACTGTCATTTTTTAACCGTTAAAAAAGTTTTCTTTTTTTCACTGTTAAAAAAAAAATTTTTTCATTGTGAAAATTTTTTTCATTGTGAAAATTTTTTTCATATTTAGGTCCCGATTTGACGGGTAAAATGCTAGAAATTGCTTGATTTGCAAATGTACAAATTACAAAACTGACAATGGAACAATTTTGTAACAATACTGTTTCTTTTGTAATATTTTCCACACTATAATGTTCAAATAAAACGTTGGTACTGCTGTTGCTAGCAGCTACATTAGATCTCATCTTCTCCACTATTTGTTGATGGTGTTCTTTGTCTAGTTGCAAATAAGACTTAATCAGCTTTCTCGCCAAATCTCCTCAACTCAGTTTCGATCGTAATTTAAAACGATTTTTAACAATTTTAACAAACATATTGAGAGAAATTTGTGAAATAACACTTGTGACACTTATCGAAAATTATTAATTGTTGTTTCAGTAACGCAATCATGAATGATTCGATTCATAAATTATATATATAATTTTAGAGATCGGCAAATCCGAAAGGAGAAGAAAAGAAAAATCAAGAAAAATAAATAAATAGCAGACATTTGGATAAGTAGGGGTAAAACAATGAATTCAATGAATACAACGGCTAAGAATAGAAAAGATGGAACTGAATATTCAAAAACTACAGATTCTGCATAATGTACGATGGTATATCAAAATATAATGAGACTGGTGCTATAATTTCTTTCACAATTAGAATTTTATAACACAAAGAATAGAAACATGAGACCCCCATCTTTAATGTACTTATCCCCAAATAGACTTTGATTTAACTTTTGACGTTTATTACAAATTACTGAATTGTCAGTGTTTGACGTACCCATCGCAAAAATGAGAGGAGCAGAGATATGCGATAAAATTTTGTGTTCGGTTGGGTAAAACTCCAACTGAAACTTTTGAAATGATTAAAACTGCATACACAGATGATAATTTATCACAATTTAGACATAAGTAATTCAAAGATGGTTGCGAATCAGTGGAAGGTGAACCTCGATGCTGGCGACCACCAACTGCACGAATTTATTGAAAAATTACAGTAACTAACTACTTGACCCAAAATGATAGTGAAATTGGCATATATCGAATTTCTGACATTGTTAATTTGTCTTATGGTTCCACTCAAAAAATTGTTCATATAGGGTACCGAAAGGTCGCGGCAAAATGGATTCCAAAAGTGATGACCGATGAACAAAAAGCCAGTCGAGTGACATACATTTGTCAGCAGTGAAAAAGGCAACAGCAACCTAATCCACAGTTTTTAAACAATGCGGTTACATGTGACGAGAGTTGGTTTTATCATTACGACCCTGAATTAAAGTCTCGAAGAATGCAATGTATGCACAAAGGCAATCCAAGACCGCACAAGGCGAAAACTGTAAAAAGCGCCGGTAAGGTGATGCATTTATTTTATTTTTTTTGACAAATGGGACATTATTTATAATTACATTTTGCCTAGAGAACATACAGTAACTAGAAATAACTATTGTAATGTTCTTCGAGGAACCCTAAAGGCAAAATTAAAGAAAAAACGGTCGCTTTATCAAGACATCGGTTGGATCCTGCATCACAACAATGCTCCGGCCTACAGATCAGTGATTTGTTAACGAACACTTGAAGAATTGCAGGTGGAAATTATCAATCACCCTTCTTACTACCCTGACCTAGACCAATGTGACTTCCATTTGTTTCTTGATGTCAAAAAAGAATTGAGAGGACCAAAATTTGAGTCGAATTTAGAGCTCAATGGGTATACTAAATAGACTCTCAAAAAATTGTTTCTCAGATGTTTATGACAAGCGAACAAAACGCTGGGGCAAGTGTATTGCACAGAATGGAGAGTACTTTGAAGGATAGTTGTTGAAGTTTTCTAAATACATGTTTCATTTTTGTACTACAGCACCAGTCTCGTTATTTTCTAATACTCGTATAATAAAGCAGGTGACAAAGAAACATATTTTTGAAAGTAATGTATATAAACGTAGTGAAAACGATGAATTATTGCTTAATGCATCCAATAAAGGCAGAGATTGATGAAAAATAGTTAAATTGGAGTAAACATTCTTCTAACCTATTACCGGTCAATGATGACTTGAAACGATTGGCGAACGACTTCAATAAAAGTTTCACTATTTAGTTATACAATAACTATCAAATCAAAGACAACTCATGCGTTACAGCTAAAAACACTTTTTCATTTTATTTTTTTCTTGCTTGCGAAAATAAGCTATCAATCGCTGAAAAATTCGAGGTGTTCAGGTTTTGACAATATGCAGTCTATTTAAAAAAATGTTCCGAATGTTATGTTGTGTTATAAATTATCTCTAGAGTGCGGATAGTGTCCGGCATTCCTAAAAGAATTGTTATTTTCTTCCATAAAAAGGTAGATGTAAATGACCGTTTATATAAGTCTTTTCTCGAACATAATCGCATAAATAATCAACACGGTTTCGTTAGAGGAAAAAATATTAAAACATTTTTATCCGATACACTAAATTTTGGTGGAAACTAAACGAGAGCACTTGGCAGTATAAAAGGTTTCTTGCTACTTATCTAATAAACACAGACAATTAAGGTAATAGCTGTATGCAAGTACCGGCTTGCATATTCTCTATAGATATCTTTATATGTAACGGTCTGGTCCAGGGTAGTATTTTAGAACAACTTCTTTTTTTTTAATATATTTTAATAATATCTACTGTAATGACTCATCCGATGACGCGAGGCGCGTCATCCCTCTGGACGTTTTCCAGACAGATTTGGAGCATTCTAGAAAAGACGTTCCCATTCATATATAAGCCGTTGAGGAAGGGATGTGGACATTCATTGGATCCTAGAATCTCGCGCAGTACACATAAATATAAATACATAAATGTACTTATTATTCTTAATAGTTAGTTTTATATTGTCATACGTTTTAATATTAATATAGTGTGTGTCTAAAGTTATTGTTAGTTTTATTTAAGAACCCGAAAAGACAAACTTTACAATATTGTCAAACATTCTTCGAATGGAAATTAAAATTTAAACATAAACTACGTTGTTAACACGATATTCATCATTAGGGGTGATACACTTAAGACAATCTTCAATGTTGGATTCAGGTAAATATTGGGCTTTGAATAATGGTTAATATCAATTATTATATTAAGTTAAAATTAGATATTTACATATTACGGAACTTCACAAAATTTAGTAAGAATGTAAATTAATCCAATTGTCAAAACAACTTATTTCTTATTTCTACGCATGTGTGACAGCATTTTTTACCTCGCAAACTTCAATGTGAGAAGACTGTCTCGTGACGTCATCTACATTTAAATAGTACTGCTGCTATTGATATTATATTATTAGCCCGAACTTTATTTCTACTGGTTAGATCGGGATTTCAATAATTTAGACATATATTATATAAATATCTAGCGCACTGGCTTATCATGCCGACAGTCCCGGGTTTAGATCCGGGGCTGGGTTGTCCGAGTAAGTTTTCGTGGTTTTCCTTCTCGTTAGAAGCGAATGATGACAGCTGAACATCTTAAGTCGCTCCACGGGCGCAGCCGTAATAATAATTTGTGGCTTGCCAATGCCCCTTGTATTTGGCGTCAAGCTGTTGGGGGATGCTAAACCATGAAGGCATGAATTATTATTTTTAGACTTGAATATAAATTAAATAATGTAATACATAAATATAACAGAAATATACTGTCATTTTTTATAATTTTAAATTCTTTGAAAAAGACAGTAATTGCCGAAACATGTAAGAGTTGAATTATTTTAAATATATACATATTCAAGTAAAATGGACCTTAAATTGCCGACTAACTAAATCTAGCTATATATATATAATTATTTCGTGACCTTGGTATGATATGGTAAATTCAATCAGTTGGCGATTTAAGGTCTGGCTTTACTTTAAAGTATATATATTTAAAACAACGCTACATGTTTCGGCAATGATGCCTTCATCAAGGATATAAAATATAAATGACAGTATACAAATGTCATATAATTGAGTTGCATGGATAAAATTATTCAAAGATACATTCCAATTGTATTCAATTGTATGAATAATAATAAATCATGCCTTAGTATTCCAAAAAACAGATAAACAACGAAAACAGGGAAAAGCAAGACATGAGTTATTATTATGTATGCGCCCGTGGAGCGTCTTAAGATGCAAAGTTGTCGGCATTCGCCTTAAACGAGAAGGAAAACCACGAAAACCTTCTCGGACAACCAGACAGGAATCAAAACACGGAACAGTCAGCATGATAAGCAAATGTATATGATATTTAAATGTAATTGATATTTAAATAACTTAAGATATATAATTATATAACAAAAAAAAAATATTATGATGGTAAATTGCAGATCGTTACACAATTAAGTTATAGTATATACTGTTTAAATTTTTTATATCATGAATTTACCATCATAATATATTTCTTTTGTTATATAGTTATATATCTTAAGTTATTTAAATATCAATTACATTTAAATATCATATACATTTGCTTATCATGCTGACTGTTCCGTGTTTTGATTCCTGTCTGGTTGTCCGAGTAGGTTTTCGTGGTTTTCCTTCTCGTTTAAGGCGAATGCCGACAACTCATGTCTTGCTTTTCCCTGTTTTTGTTGTTTATCTGTTTTTTGGAATACTAAGGCATGATTTATTATTATTCAATTGGAATGTATCTTTGAATAATTTTATCCATGCAACTCAATTATATGACATTAATGAGGATGTAAACATTGCTGTCTACAAATTACAAAGCAAATCATACGAAATTTTTAATTGAAAAATATTGTCTAAATTATAAATTTATCAATTGATATATTTAATGAGCGGCTAAGAAATTATCTAAACACTTATATACATATATATATATATATATATATATATATATATATATATATATATATATATATAGTAAATTCAATTTGTTGACGATTTGAGGTCTGGTTTTACTTCAAAATGTATACCTATATTTAAACCAATTTTACATGTTTCGGCAAATGATGCTTTTTTCAAGGAATATAAAATAAATTACAGTATATTAATGTCATACTTATACATTTGTAGTTACTATGGATAAAATTATTCAAAGATACATTCCAATTTAATAATAATAAATCATGCCTTAGTATTCTAAAATAGATATACAACAAAAACAGGGAAACGCAAGACATGAGTTATTATTATGTATACGCCCGTGGAGTGACTAAAGATGTTAAGCTGTCGGCATTCGCCTTAAACGAGAAGGAATACCACGAAAACCTACCGTGTTGCGATAGTTACTACGTAGGCCAACCTAAACAATATTTATACAAAAGAATACAAGCTCACAAATACTCTAAAACAGACAAAACTGCTTTATCTACACACAAACTAGAACGCGATCACCATTTCGATTTTGAAAACACACAGATAATTGATAAAGAACAACACACAATGAAAAGGCAAATTAAAGAAATGATTAGTATTAAACAGGAAAAAAATTCAATTAACAACAGAAGTGATTTAATTTAAGCAGTATATACTACAACTTATATGTAACGATCTGCAATTTACCATCATAATATATGTTGCTGTTATATAATTATATATCTTATGTTATTTAAATACTTATCATGCTGACAGTTCTGTATTTTGATCCCTGTCTGGCTGTCCGAGTAGGTTTTCGTGGTATTCCTTCTCGTTTAAGGCGAATGCCGACAGCTTAACATCGTTAGTCGCTCCACGGGCGCATACATAATATCTCATGTCTTGCGTTTCCCTGTTTTTGTTGTATATCTATTTTAGAATACTAAAGCATGATTTATTATTATTAAATTGGAATGTATCTTTGGATAATTTTATCCATAGCAACTACAAATGTATAAGTATGACATTAATATACTGTCATTTATATTTTATATTCCTTGAAAAAGGCATCATTTGTCGAAACATGTAGGATTGTTTTAAATATATACATTTTGAAGTAAAACCAGACCTTAAATCGCCAACAAATTGAATTTACCATAAAATACAAAGGTCACGAAATAATTATCTTTATATATATATATATATATATATATATATATAGATAATTATTTCTTGACCTTTGTATGTTATAGTAGATTAAATTAGTTGGCGATTTAAGGTCTGTTTTAGTTTGATATGTATATATTTAAAACAATGTTACATGTTTCGACACATAGTGCCTTTTTCAAAGAAACTTAAAATATAAATGAAAATCGAAATGGACAGTACATCAATGTCAAACTTATATATCTGTAGTTGTTTAACATTAAAATATTGAAAGATACATTCAAGTTTAATAATAATTTATGCCTCAGAACTTTCGACAGCAAAACATCAATTACGGGGGTTATTATGTCTGCGCCCGTGGAGCGACTTAAGATTTTAAGCCGTCGGCATTCGCCTTGAACGAGAAGGAAAACCACAAAAACCTAGTCGGACAGCCCAGTCAAAGATCTAAACACGAAACTGCCAACATGATAAGCCAGCGTACAGATATTTAAATATCACATGATAGATATTTATATAATAACAACATATATTCATGATGGTAAATTGTAGATCGTTACATTATTAGGTTTTAGTATATACTGCTTAGATTTTTTATATCACTTCTGTTGTTAATTGAATTTTTTTCTTGTTTAATATTAATCATTTCTTTAATTTCCTTTTTATTGTGTGTTGTTCTTTATGGATTATCTGTGTGTTTTTCAAAATCGAAACGGTAATCGCGTTGTAGTTTGTGTGTAAATAAAACAGTTTTGTCTGTTTTGGAGTATTTGTGGGCTTGTATTCTTTTGTATAAACATTGTTTAGTTTGGCCTATGTAGTAACTATCGCAACCACGACATAGTATTTTATAGATGACATGTGTTTCTCGATGTTTTTCTGGTTTTGGTTTTAGTTTTGAAAATAGATGTTTATTAGTATTACTAAGTTTGTATGTTGTAGCTATATCATATTTTTTTAAATATATTTAATTTTATCGGATAATTGTGAAACATATGGAATCGTGATATATGTTGTTTCATTATTATAGGATATGGTTCTTCTAGGTTTGGAACTGTATTTATTATTTATGGCACTTTGGAAATATTTCCAGGTACGTTTTAGATTTATTTCTTCGTAAATATTCGGTCACTAGGGTTAGCGTCCTGATGATGCAATGCTTGATATCTCGTAGAAAAATACTTTTGGATAGTTTAATATATGCGTAAAAGGTAATTATAATGATTAAGCACTTTTATGAATAATAATTATATCGATAATACTTTTTTTAACTGAATTTTGATTAAAAAAATTACTAGCACATATAATTCCGATGTGTACGATATCAAATTTCGAAAATATCGAAGCCAGTGGTCCTTTGTTAATTCTAAAGCCTTCTTTTAAGCAAATTATCTTGATTTTTACCTTGAAATAAATTATTATTTAAATTGAATTTTGAATATAAAAATCGTTTAACTGGATTTATAAAATTATTTAAAGGATTTACAAGTATTGATGCATGTACCTTTGACAGTAGGTTATGTGTACTGCGCGTATTACATATTGATAGATTCACACGCTGTTCTGTTTAAATAATGGGCGTGTCTAAACTAATGTCTATACAATTTTGAATTTTAATAAATTAAATATTTTTTTCTTCTCGCGTTAAGGAATTTAATGAACTTGATAAATTATGAAAATTGAATATAAAATTTAATATAATTATGTTTGAAAGACCAGAAATTTTCACATGTTGCGTCCATATACAGTAGTATTGCCTATTTGCTTTCACCTTTACTGATTTCTACCTTTCTCCTTTCCATGCAACCTTGACATACACGTAATTAGATCTACAACAATATACAGGGTGTCCAGAAACTATCCTGACAAACGAAGACCGGAGATTCCTCTGATAATTTTAAGACAATTAAACCCAAATTCACCTAGTCCGAAAGTGCTTCCTAAGGGAGCTAGAATTCTTTGAAGATGGGGCCTTGTATTTATTTTTTTTTAAATTCCTCCAGAACGCTTCTATTTAGAAAAACAAAAACTGGTATGCTTATTTATCCTCCAGAGATGAATCGATTCCATCAATTGCGAATTTCTAGTACCGGTCATAGGCGTCCGTTTTGGGTAGGTCAACGGTTATTTTAAGGCATAACTTTTTTGTCTTTAATTTTTAAGCATTTGTGACACTAGATTATTAAATTTTTAGGTATTCCAGTACTAAAATGTACTCTTACTTTAAGTCGGTAGCATACACCGTTTTCTAGAAAAATCGATTTGTAAATTTTTCGTTTTTTCTTCATTAAAGTTTAATTTATTATGTACCTTCTTATTTTTAGCGACGAAGTTGGCTTGGACTATCAAGGCATGGATAAAAATTAATTTAATAAATTAAAAACAAATTATTTATTACAATGGAACGAAACTAACAAAAAAGGAGCAAGTATCAATGCATAATCTATATGCATAAGTTTACCCTCTTGCTTAGAGAACGCTGAATTCTTGCAAAAATTCCAAAGTTATTTCTAAATTCGTTGCAGGCATCTTGTATCCTTAGCCAGAGTTGTGCGCGATTTTGTATTGGAACGGAATAAACAAATGCTTTTATGTATCCCCAAACACAATAATCGCAAGGATTCAAATCCGGCGACCTTGCTGGCCAAGCAACTTGACCGCCTCTTCCAATCCAATGGTCTTCGTAGTTATTATCTAGAAAGTCTCGTACATTCCTGCTAAAGTGGGCCGGACAGCCGTCCTGTAGAAACCATAAGTTTTGCCGAATATTTAAACTCACCTCATCTAACCAATCAGGTAAAATATTTTGCAGGAAATGTAAGTAATCAGCACCATTTACACGAGCAGGTAATTCCACAGGTCCAAGTGGATAATCGTCAACTACTCATATCCAGACGTTTATGCAAAACCTATGCTGATGCTTAAATACTTGAACAACGTGGGGATTGTCACCAACGTACGAATAATAATGTGCATTATGTACATTAAAAATTCCATTTTTTGAGAATGTAGCTTCGTCACCAAACAAAATGTTCCTGAAGAAATCTTCATCTTGATTTTTCTGATTTTGTAACCATCTAGCGAATTCTACGCGAGCAGGAAAATCTTCTTCTAGCAGTGCTTGCACCTTTGTAAAATGAAAAGGATATAAATTTTCTTTGTGTAAGATATTTCCTACGGAAGATTTTGAAATTGTGGGGTACATGGCAGATAGTCTTCGAACGCTAATTTCTGGATTTTCCTCAACTTCCATTAAAATAACATCTTCATGTTCTGCTGTTACATCATTATGCCTCCCAGTTTCATTATTTTTTGGGATCACTGAACCTGTTTCTCTTAATCGTTGATGAAGAGCTGTAAATGTTGAGTGAGTGGGATGCTGACGATTGGGAAATTTTTCAGCGTATCTACGTTGCGCCGCTCGAGCGTTACACCTCATTTCGCCATAAACTAAATTCATATCGGCGTATTCCTCATTAGTAAAAACCATTTTTTTTTAAATTGAAATCGTTGTGTTTGAATAACACAAAGTAAAAAATGAAAAGATAAACTTCGCGAACTGACAAAAATTTGACAATGAAAAACGTAGGTTTTACTTCTGTTGGCAGTTCAGAGCTAACTATTGCAAAAAATAAAAAATTGAACTTTAATGAAGAAAAAACGAAAAATTTACAAATCGATTTTTCTAGAAAACGGTGTATCCTACCGACTTAAGGTAAGAGTACCTTTTAGTACTGGAATACCTGAAAATTTAATAATCTATTGTCATAAATGCTTAAAAGTTAAAGACAAAAAAGTTATGCCTTAAAATAACCGTTGACCTACCCAAAACGGACGCCTATGACCGGTACTAGAAATTCGCAATTGATGGAATCGATTCATCTCTGGAGGATAAATAAGCATACCAGTTTTTGTTTTTCTAAATAGAAGCGTTCTGGAGGAATTAAAAAAAAAATAAATACAAGGCGCCATCTTCAAAGAACTCTAGCTCCCTTAGGAAGCATTTTCGGACTAGGTGAATTTGGGTTTAATTGTCTTAAAATTATCTGAGGAAACTCCGGTCTTCGTTTGTCAGGAGAGTTTCTGGACACCCTGTATATGTATATTCAAGTCTAGCAGTAGCAAACGATTGCCGAGTTTAGCTAGTTTTATATAATTTCTATACATAATTTTATAAATGTATGTCACCAAAAATTTTAAATCCTTAAAATTGACCCTTGAAATTGAATTAAGCATAAAATCAATATTAAAAATAGACAAAGCTACCAGAAATATATTATACGAAATCTATGCAAAGAAGAAGGAAGACGGCGACGCGCTAAATATAAGCAGGTACTAACTCAAACCGTTGACACGTACATTCTTTTCGACTCTGTCAATGCCTCTTCCACCCATGTACTCACTTCGATAAACTCATATATCGCTTATCACTGCTGCGAGGATCGCATGATATAGATCGAAAAGCTGTCAAGGTGATTGTGAAAAGATTTATGGATTGTGAAACGTCCTTATATACAATGACACTCAAACCGGAACACGTCAAAAACGATGTGCGTATCTTCTCGCTATATCGCATCAAAATTTGATTATAAATCCTTCTGAGTGCGGAAGTAAATACGGAACTGATCTTAGAACGCTGTGAATTGTAGGGAAAGGTGCGGGCGTAGCTTCGCTTTCGATTAATAGGAAATATAAAAATAAACATAAATAAGGAAAATTCTCTTCATAACTGTCCACAATTCATAAAAAAACATTTTTATAGACGAAATAGTAAGAAAAATAAAGACCAAACTATTTCTTTATATTTTCATAGTAAATAGTAACATCTTATATTTACTAAAGTAAATTCAACGATCTAATAGAAAGAATGTAAAAAGCCATTTAGAAAGAAGAATCAAATTTTACCTTTCATATAAAATTGTTTCAAACTGCATCAGATTGTCGATATTTATGCGCAATCTGTCTGAATATTTCGCGCGTGGGCTCAATTTGTTGCTAAATACCTGTCTCTCCAATGCGGCATATAATTACTTGCAAGTGGTATTTGCGATTAATACTTAAGCGGACCGTTCCGACAGAGCAGAGGCATTAGGGAGTTTCTCGCGGAAACCTGCTCCTTCTTCTTCTGAAAGTCGGCTTAGAATGGAAAACTATACCGAGATGTTTGACCCACCATAATGACGTCATGTGGAGGACGGAGCCGTCTAGTAATCCTGAGAGCCTCACACTTATCCTCGTTGATAAAGAACCCCCAACGTAACACTCACTAACAAAAAGCGTCACTTGCATTCTGAGAGCGCCTGTAGACAATCTCCTCGCTCCGAGAAGTCGCAAACATAACAGAGTCGTATATGACGAGTCCTTGAAATGTCAGATGTATATACAATAAAAACTTCCGAAACAAAAAGAGAGCCATAAGGAACACCAGCCGAATCGGCCTGAGAATCAACCATGACCGTTCATGGAGATATGATTAAATTAATCTACTTAAAGATTAATTAAATTCCATGATGGTCATCTTTTGGCAGAGGCCGTTGCGACATACAGAATCGAAGGCTGCAGCCATGTCGAAAAACACTCGTTTAATGTTTGAATCTGGACCATTCAGATCTGTCATATTGACCTGTGCTGTAGTAATATGTCAATAATTGTTTCGTTAAAATTTAAAGTTGACCTCCTCATTTAGCAATCGCAATATAAGCAGACACAATACAAAGAGAAAGGGTGGTGTTGATTGTATTTTAAACCTTGCCTGTTTAATTACATAAGCTACATTCTTCAACTTACTCGCGCTACCAGTTAACACAGAGAGTGTGGTATTAACGAAAATCGCATCGTAGTAATTGCCCTTTATAAGCGAGGACAAATACAAATAAAATTATCAAACTGTTATCGCTCCAGATTTCGAAAATTTTTAATAAAGTGTTATCAACAATTTCTTGCTACAAAATATACTCCACTACGTGGCCGTACAGGCTCCGTTCGCTTATCAACAACGACATCTGCACAAGATTTAAATCCGTTCAGAAAATATAAAATCACTTTTAGGAAACTTTATTATTTCAATACTTTTTTTTTAAACGATTGTTGCAGTGGACACGTCTTCATAAATCAGAGAAAAGCATTTAAAAAATACTTAGAAATATGTTGTTTTGGAATGGAGAAGATCTAATCTAATATCTAAAACCTAGAAAAGAAAAAGTAAGACGCATACCGAGAGAACACCTTTTGTAATTACATCCTCCGGATTTAAAAAAATAGCATAGGAGAAATAAAGAGTAAAAATTAAAAGCAAAGAAATAAAGGGGAGAACGTGCACAAAAGATTACTAAACCTGAAAAACAACATTCACAAAAGAACAGAAAATTCAAGAATGAGGAAATTAATACTATGGTACGACTCACCAAAGATAATCTTCTTGAAAGAAATTCAGTAAGTATAAAAATAATATACCTTCCAGATATGGTCTATGTTTTTCATGCGCAAGAAACATAACTTTAATTAAAATTGGAATCAAATGTCAAGACTGCACTAGATGTTACCATGTAACCTGCTAAAGAAAAAAACAAATTTTTAAAGAATACATTTGTTGAGCCGTCTGTAGAAATAAAAAACTGAATAAAAAATAGTGCCATATACACATTATTAACCCTTTCAAAATAATTTTGTTTCTTTTGTATTTTATAAATTTAATAAACAACGATATACCAATTTGAAACAATTACTATGTCAAACTTAAAAAGGGTTATCAAATATATGAAGCACTCTGGAGATGTTACAGGTAATGGAATAACAACATCGATATTAAAATATATATGTATGGTTTCAACCAACAGACTACTTTATCGTAATACTTGTATTGCTTAAAAATAAATTACCCTGTTTTGTATTTTAGTTTGTTGGTTATTTTGGAACCACAGGGAATATATACTAGGTTTCTGCTATATTTAAGTACTACTCTTCGTACTAATTGAATTTTTATAATTTAAAATACCTTATCTTGATTTTGGTTGTTAGTTACATGTATACATAAAAGGTTCGCTAATTTTATTCCTGCTTCTCAGTTATTAGATCTTTCAGTAACGATTTCCTAACTTTTTCAATACCTAAAATTATATATTTCTTGTACTGCTTTGATTCCTTAATAATTAATTTGTTTATATACGTACTACTGCCAGTTAATTGTTACTATTGTAACTTAGGCCTCGACTTTAAATATCATAACGGCAGTTGGTTTAGTTTTCCTTGACGTTTGATTTAATAGGACATCTTTTAAATTGTTAAATTGTTTTTCTAGTTAAATTACGGAGTCTGTAAGTCATGTCGCATTAGAGGATTAATATTATATCCATTTATAAATACCTGAGTCAATTTGAGCTTTCTTTTGCGTGATTTTTAGTTTATTTAAATTCATTTTCCGATGGTTTGTTTACAAATATCAGTATATTTCTTAATACTGTCAAACGTTGCGCATTCGGTTTAGCTTTATGTGGACATAGAATTGGCATTTGTGTGGGTTTACTTAATTTCTGCAGTCATTTTGTTTCTATAAATTAATAAACGTTGCTTTAATTTAGTATTCCTAATTAAAATGAACCCTACGTAATTATGAGAATTTTTGAGGATGTCAGTTGTGGCTTCAATTTGTATTTCGTATAGGATTTTAGAATTAGAACGCAATCTATTAGTATTTATTTGTGATATAGTACGAGGAGTTAATTAGTCAAATTCTGGGTATTAATTAGTTGAAATTTAAAAGGACCGAGGTTGTAAATTAATAATGTTTTCTTTGCGGTCGATTTCCTTTGTGAAAATAATTAAATGTAGGATAATTGGAATATTCTTTTAAATATTGTTTTTTTGCCGTATGACGTATTGTCGTCTATATAAGACGCGTACATAGACATTCTCTCCCTCATTAATCTTTCGTTCAAGTATTTGATGTTAGCCTTCATTACCAGGGTTGTGAAGTATCTAAGTGGTAGAATTTTAATTAAAACATGGTATGTGTTCGCTTATAGCGGGTGTTAAATTCTACTGGGCATTGGAAAGCCATGTTGAAGTTGATCTAAGGTTGGTTTGCATCGTGATGACACGGATTTAAATGGATACATTCTTCGACCACGTGGGAAGTCTTTAACTTTGTCTTAACAACGAGGTGAGCCAATAACTAAGAATGTCTTGTAAACGGCATTGTTTCTTTCATTAATTTCGTTTCTGTTACTTATATTTTTTTTCTTTCTTCCTTAAATTCATTAGACACCTTGAATCAGCTGATTAGAACTTGAATGTAAGCAACTGTTGGTCGATTTGCATCTACCACGTGGAGATTTCTTGTATGATAGTGAAATTCACCATAAAGTAGCATTATTTTATCATATGAGCAAAGACTTAATTGGTTTAATTCGACCGCTTACACGGAAACACGTGAATAAAAACTTGTATATAATTTAAATATAATTTTGACTAAGTCATATTTTTTTCTGTCCGTAGTCAGATACTTGTCTAGTGAGCATAATTTTTTGTTCTCTTGATTTAAATTTATAAATTTTACGTCCTAATTATCGTTTTGCCTTGGGCCATTTTTTTTCCTTAGTGCAAAGAATTTAACTGAGGCATCATCTAATTTTTTTTTAATTGTATAAATATAATTTTCGATTTAATTTGTGTAATATCATTTTTTATTATAACTAAGCTTTGTGAGCAATTGTATTTCATATCTAATATATTTTCTGTGCAGACAGTGTGGATAAATCTTAATAGATTTATTTTGGTATAACTTTTTGTAAATTCAAATTTTCGCAATTAAATAATTAATTGTGTGTTATATAAATAATTATTGCATATACAGTGTGTGTCAATATCTATGTAAGGTTTATTAAAGATCTTTGATAAATTATTTATGGAATTCTTAGATTAAGATTCTTAGCTAATTTAATTGTTTTCCATATTTGATCAAATCATTTCAGACGATGACCTTCAATTTCTTGTATAAAATCTGGTGATCTTAATTTTTTTGTAATTTATCTAAAACACCTGCTTTTATGTGTAAATAGTTTAACTTCACATTTTAGTCGATTTCTTGTCTGCACTTTAAAATTATTTTCATTCGTATATTCTACTGGGTGAGGCTTTTACTCATAACCAGAATTTACTTTGTTATTAAGATAGATATGACTATTTTCATATGAATTTCGCTTTGATCAAATTTAAATATAGCTTTTTTATTCATTAAACTTTAAATACTTTCTGAATCATTCAAATATTCAAATATTTTTATTGCGATGTGGTTAGCGAAGTTGGTGTAACCGTTTTATTTTGACATTCTGGGTACAATATCCCTTTGCTGTTGTACAATAAATCCTTATTGTTATTGTTTTTGAACTTTGTTGCTTTATTTGGTTTAACAACGATGCACGTAGTTACCTAGATTTATTCAATTAACAATCGGCAGAGTCTGTGTTCTCTGTTACGGCAAAAGGTATAAACATTGTTGCGCCCTTTATGATATAAGAATTCCCCCTCCACTCGCCTCTAAACTGAGCTGGTCTTTAGCTGAAATATCTCCGGGGCAATCATGTATTGAGGTAAATTGGGTAAGTCATAAACAGTAGGTATAACGTAAGTAGGCGCAAGACTAGTGCTCGTGGGGGCATATAGCAATATAAATAACGCATCATTACAAATTGGTGTTTTCCCTCAAGATTGGCGATAGGGCTAACTTACATAGGGCCTGTGCCAAAAGTGAGTGGAACTCGTCTCTGTGAAGAGTATGGACCAATTAATATTGAGCCATGTTATGAAAAGGTTTTAGAGTTGTGTGTGCGAAATCAGTGTTGAATAACTGCAAGAGGAACCTAATTATAGCTCCGAACCAGTCAGGTTTTAGAGAAAGATATTCCTGTGAAACGGTATTGGTTGGTATATGTGATAGGTGGTTAAAAGTAGTGGTATTTTTAGATTTTAGAAGGGCATTTGAAACTATTGTCAGACAATTATTGTTAAGAAAATTAGAAAATATGGGTATTAGGGGAGAGGCTCTAGACTGGCTTGAATCTTATTTGTATAATCGTCATCTGGTGGTCAAGTATAATGGCCTAATGTCGCAAACAGTAACCACCAATACGATATTCCTCAAGGTACTGTGCTTGGACCATTGTTATTTAACTTGTATGTAATATTACCTAGAATCAAAAATTGTGATTATTTTTGCGGATGATACTATACTGCATGTATGTGGAAATAAATTAGATAGTATGATAAAAACTATTAGTTCTGAACTCTGTTTAGCTTATGAGTGGATGTGCGATAATTACATAAGTTTTAATATTAAAAATTCTTAAGTTTATGGTTATAGGCAATAAGTACAGGTTGATTAGTGTTGATACGAATCAAGTTAGACTATATGTGGACAAGAATCCGATTGAAAGAGTCGATAGAATGAAATATTTAGAAATACTTTTAGATGATAATTTACTGCTTAAAGACAATACTAAGTACGGCATGGACAAAATGGTTAGTCTTCTGGGTAGAATAGTGAAGAACTTAGGCATCTGTGTCAAGCTTCTACTGTATAAATATGTATTTAGATTATTGCTTTTCAATATTATTTAATCTAAACAAGAATGAAACGCAACAGCTACAATAAATTCAGAACAGAGCAATGAGAATGATTTTAAAATGTAATACAGTAAAACCTCTAATTATGGACACCTCCGACAATCGGACACCTCTAAAAATGGACATTTTTTGTGGTACGAAATTTTATAATGGGTTTTCTTAACAATAGTCACTCCTAATATTGGACTCTCCATAAATCGGACGCGGACACCCTTTATTTCACCGAAGCAATAAAACATCTGTAAATATATCTCTTAATTAAGGACAGACAAGACGGGCGGCGCCGAATAAAATTTTGCAATTATGTATGTATGTACTTTTATTGCTGCACACTCGGGTTTTTCCAATAATACATATGTATGTACAAAGTGCACACGTGGAAGTATATCTACTCGGATTTTTCCCATAATACAAAGGAACGACGGTTTACCACTGGCCTACGCGTCAGGTGATAAGTGGAGTGATTTGTATTTTGAATTAGTTTGAACTAGCCTTTGATAGTGTCAACATGGATTCTAGTAAAAGAAAGCGGTTAACAATCCAAGATAAAATTGATATTATTGCGGTTAGTGAACAGCAAAGCTTAAGTGTCCGAAAGCTCGCGGAAAAGTTTGGTGTCGGAAAGTCGCAAATTAGTGATATAGTGAAAAACAAAAGTGAAATAAAAGAACTTTTCGAGAAAAATGGAAACCTAGCTCAAAAAAGGAAGTTTCCAAAAACTAGTGGTTTAGCAATCGACGGAGCAGTGTTCAACTGGTTCTGTAAGGTGCAAAACAAAAATATTCCCATGTCAGGACCCCTACTCAAAGAAAAGGCGCTGGAAGTAGCACAAAGTTTACAACTCACCGAATTCAAAGCGTCTAATGGTTGGTTGGAGAAATTTTGTCAAAGACATAAAATATCATTTAAAAGTGTGTGTGGTGAATCTGCCTATGTAAACATGCAAAATGTAGACGATTGGAAAGTCAAGTTGCAATCAATATGCAAAGATTACTCTCCGAAAGATATTTTTAATGCTGATGAAACCGGTTTATTTTTCCGCGCCCTTCCGACAAAAACATTTGCGTTAAGAAGTGATAAATGTGCCGGAGGAAAATCTGCAAAAGAACGACTAACTATATTGTTGTGTTCAAATATGTAGGGTGATAAGGAAAGGTCGTTAGTCATCGGTAAAAGTAAGAAACCTAGATGTTTTAAAGGAGCTCATGTGGATAAGTTGCCGATAGGATGGATATCTAACAAAAAAGCGTGGATGACTTTGGATATTATGTCAGCTTGGTTAAAGAACTTTGATAGCAAGATGAAGAAAGAAAAAAGGCATGTAATTTTGTTTCTTGATAATGCCACTTCTCATCCGAAGATTTCATTGGAAAACGTAAAATTGGTTTTTCTGCCTCCAAATACTACCTCGCATTGTCAACCTATGGACCAGGGTGTGATTCAAAACTTTAAGGTAATTTACCGGAGCATGCTTGTAAAAAGGCTTTTGGCGTTAATGGATACTGAAAATTCACTAGAAATGGTAGAAAAAAACATTACGGTAGTCACTGCATTAATATGGATATCAGCTGCTTGGAAAAAACTCTCGCCTGTGACCGTAAGAAACTGTTTTCAAAAATGCGGATTCAATCAAAATGACAGTGATCTAGTGCAGAGTGCGATATAGAAGATAATATACCATTAGCATTTTTATTTCCCAATTTTAACATCACTAATTTAGATTTAAGCACATACGCATTAATTGATAATGAGTTATTTACTGAAAATCCTAATGTTTCCATTATAGATTGTATGGATGAAATTACTGATATCAGTGATGAAATGGAAAATGAGATTGAAGAGGAATTTGTAACTAGTATATCAAATATTTCAGAAGCCCATCAAAAATTAAAAGATCTTGAGAACTATTTCTTAAGCACTAACAGTTTTAACATTGCTAACAATTTTTCTCAGCTCTTCTTGAATGTGAATCTGAGATATTTAAACATAAAATGAAAAAAGCAAGACAAACAACAATTAATGATTATTTCAAGTAAAATCTAGCATAAAATATGTATGTATGTATGTGTATTAAGTAAAATTTTTTTCGACTTTCGTCTTATTATGTGTGATTAAATTGATATGAGAATTAATATTTTTTTTCGTTTTTTTTTCACCTCCACATTTTGGACACCTCCATATATTGGACATTTTAGGATTCCCCGTCAGTGTCCATTATAAGGAGGTTATACTGTAGGTGTAATCCAATACCAGTAATGTTGAGTATCTTGAATTTATTAAATGTACGTCAGAGAATAATGTTCAAAATCTTAATTTTTATATAAAATATTCAAAACCTATATTTTACTACAATATTTGGCAATATGTTATTAATTAGGAATGTTCATAACTATAGTAGTCGCGGTGTGGAGAATTTTTACATAGACACCTATAGAAGAACACAGACAACTAGAAATGTTTTGGTGAGTGATCTTAGAATATACAATAATTTACCATATGAAATAAAAAATACTGAGAATATTAATGTATTTAAGCGATTATTAATTAAGTATATAGAAACACAAAATGTGATTAGTTAATAGTAAATTTATGCAAATTGCTTAATAAAGATATTATTATTATTATTAACAATGTACGTAGTTGCTGATCCTAAAAGTATCTACTCCCTAGTGCCAATGACTGACTTTATTCGAGTGCCAATTATTAATATTAACGAATTTCACAAAAATCCATTATTTCAACGCCTGATGCCTATTACCTTTCACTGTTTATGGTTTTCAAATTTGGGAACATGCAGAAACTGTAGAAATTAAGTAGGGAAATAAATTAACTACTTTTTATTACAAAATTACCAAATAAAGTGCCAATAACCGGATGTTTTACTTGTATATTCTCTTTTTGTTAGTTTGGCGAATATTATTTTCTGTTTCGCAGAAATGAGACAGCTTTTGCATCCATTACTTTAATGGGTATTAGGTCTATTTTTATATTAATTAAGTAGAATGGAAAAAGTTCTTTCCTCAAAGTATTATAGTCAGAACCTGTGACAATCTCCTTCTATTACATTAACATCAACATACCTATTCAACGTTCATTAATTTATATTGAAATCTAGTAAATATGTTTCCAAGTTGATCAAGAAATTCGTTAATTTTTTAAGGTCATCAGCTGTAATTGTAAGAGAGGCAATTTAAGTTTTTTGCTTTTTTACTGTTTTTTTTTTCGAGACATTTTGTTCTTTTTATTGTAACTTTTGCAAAGTATCCATTTGTCTTTTTAGCTTTTATTTTTATTTCCTATCAATTTCGTCTCTTTAACTAAATTGTTTTTGTCCGTAAGATATCCATCATCTCTTTCTTTATGTTTTTAGAATCTTTTTGCTAAAACTGCATATTGAGTTATATGAGTAGATTTTACAGATTTATTATTTTGTTTATAAGAGATCACTATTTGTTCCATTTTTATTTAAATTTATGTAAATTATTGCAATACCTCAGATTATTTAGCTGATCTTTTATCAGTTCCCGAATTTTCGCACTCTACTGTAAAATTATTATAATAATCAATCATAGATACATATATGTAGGCATGCATATTATTTAATTAATTATCGAAAATTGTTTACAAGAGATAAACAAATTAGTAAGCACGAATTTAGAATTTCAAGTAATCAAACATTCCGTTTTGAAAATTTATCAGCACTTAACGTGAAAACATTTGAATTAGATATGAATCTCCTCCGAGCGAGCATATTGATTTTTTACCAGCTTTCGTCAAGGTTATTGTTATGTTGGTGGAGGCGAAAACATGTACAGCAATGAAGAGATTTAGGACTGAAGCCAGGGAATATTTCAAAGAAAGAATTTCGCTAAGCCTAGCAACTCATCTACTACACAAACACTCTTCTCTATATTTAATTAATAATATTGAATTCAGTATTTAGGTATATCTAATAGTAAATAAGATAAAGAATAATTTATTAAAAAAATTAAATTTTAACTTTAATACAATTTTTGCTTGTTAGATCGTTCTGGAAAAAATGGCTATTTTCCCACCATATAGTAATAAATAACTTAGATAAGATGAATAGAAATTCTGTGCTGGTAAATTACGAGGAAATATATTGATTCATTCATTATTTACATTTGTATATAAAATCTTAAATCAACAATTTATTTATTATATTAAAATATATAGAAATTATTTGAATTTTTTCAAATTATTTATGATATTAATAGGTTTGCTCCAACTCGCTCAAAAAACTGCACAGTGATGGTATCGGGCATATGCACTCAGAAAATGCGCGCAATATATTGAGGGACACGCCGTTAAACCACAACGAAAAATAAAATACTTGGGTATATAGATACAGAGCAACATGACTTTTACAGAGTATATTAACAGTACGGTTGATAGGGTCGCTAGCATTGATGCAGCCCTAGCAAGAATAATTACCACCGACCGAGGGTCCTGAGGTCGGGCGGAGGAAGATGCTGCCAGCGGTGACTGACTATCATTTTGTGGAAGGCAGTGGGAGTCAATAATGATTGAATTCTTGGTTCATGAGAGATGGAGACTTCACAAACAACGAAAGCAGAAAAAGAAATGAAAAGCTAGATAAGACCATGTTAAAATGGTGCGAAAACTGGAAATACTCAACCAAAGGCAGGTAGACGAAAGAAATAATCCCTGATCTTAGAGCTTGGATAGAGAGATAACACGGAGACGTGGATCGTCATTTGACGCATTTTTGAGTGGTGTAGGTAAAGTCACATCGCAGGAATGTTCCTGCTATGGTAGCACACCGGACACCGCCAAGCACGCTGCAAAAAGTAGGAAAATCAACGACTGGAGATGGAAGAAGCTGTAGGGAGAAAAACAACAGCAGTAAACGCAGTTAAGGTCATGCAGAAGAGCAGGAAAAATTGGCAAAAAATATCAAAACACTGAAAGGCGATAGTAACCGACAAGGAAAAAAGAAACAAGGGAAAGAAAAACCAAAGAGAGGAAGGAACTGAAGGTGGTACTATACAACAAGCCAACAAACCTGGGACCCGAACTCCTAATCCCCAGATAGTGGAGGAAGGGATATGTAGGAACACATTACAGTAGAAAAGATAGCCCATCGTTTCTGAAGAGATGTCCTAACAGACGGTTCAGTTCGGTCAGTTATCCGGTCAATAAGTTGACCTGCTACGTCCGCATATCAAAAAAGCTGTCTATCTAAACAACATGCAACAACATTGCCTGTTAGAGCTATGTAAATAGGTTTGTTCCAACTCACTAGAAAAACCGTAGAGTGCTGGTATCGGACATGCGCACTGTAGAAAATGCGTTCCAATTTCATCTTGGACAATACGCTGAACGATATCAAAAGTGTTGCAACCAAATTTCGATCATACACTAATCAGTCGCTGGACAGTCAAAACAGTTCACAGATTGATGCAAGTACCGTTTGTACTGACATCATATCATAGAACGGAAGAACACAGTTAATTATTACAATTATCACTGTTGGTGATACTATAAAATAGATTGATAACCAACTAAACCGCAATTTGGAACAAACTTAATATAAAACGGCAATACCGGATAATCATAAAACAATCTAACAGAATAACCTTTGCAGTAGATGTAGATTTGTATTTGCCCTCCTATAGTTAGGGCAAATAACGAAATAAACAATTGGCCTCAAATTATTTGGAAGCATATTTCGCTTTTTAGTTATCGTATTTGTATTCAATTAACAGAAGTTGATGGACTGTATCGACATTAATTAACAATAAAAAACAATAACTACAAAATTTGAAACATACTTGAGTAGGTAAAACCTCACCAAATTTTGTATAAAACAAAAATATTTTTAATAATATAAAATATTATTCAAATCGGGTGTGAAGAACACAGTACAAGTTCATATATTTGTGAAAGTATCTCTCCAGAGACGTAGACACCTGTTTTATCTTACTACAGAATCATTGCTACATAGAAAGATGTGTGTTGTTTCCACGTGTCAAAATTATACCGAGCGCGTATCAATTGACATAATTTTATAGCGGCGTTAATTCATTAGGGTAAGGGAATGTTACACGGTTATTTAAATCACATCATTTTAAAGTATTTTTTACAAGGAATATTTTAATAATATTAATTTCATGGACATCACAACGCTTTAGCCGGGGTTTTTAGTTAATTTTTAATTCTTCAAACAGCGCTATTTGCAATACGACTGACTATCGCTGCTAGATCATAAAATCTACCCTTAGTATAATCAACTCTCTAGAAAAACGTAAGAGAATGCTCTCTTGCTCCCTAGCCTTTCACGGGTAAACACCTCCAGCAGCATTCGTCAACCGGTAATATATACTGTGAACCACACTGTCCAGCGCGGCCTTATACGTTTTTCTTTAACCGCCTCGGATAAATAAAACCATGTAAAAAAACACTGTATCGTCCCATATGTATATTTTGTTCAGTACATTTGCAAAGCGATTAATTGATTTTCAGTTTTTCATTTAATTATTTTCTTCCAGTGCCAAAGCTTCATTTCTTTAATGTAAATATTAAATAACAAAATTTAAATTTAATTTTAATTACCTGGGGGCACTAATAACATCCAGATATGAAGAAGAAAAGGAAATCAACATGAGAATAATAAAAGCCAATAAAAGTGTAAAAATGGTAAACCACCTAATCAGGTCAAAGAAAAACGAAATTCAGAATTTATAAAACTATTTAAAAACCCACATTACTATATAGCTGTGAGACATGGGTTATGAATAAAAATCAACAGGAAAGGGTAAGATGGAGAGAAGAATTATGAAAAGAATTTTTGGAGGAAAAAAAGACGACATATATCGAGGACCAAAAATAGACGAAGTAATAATAGCTGAGAGACTGGAGAGGCTGGGACATTTGGAAAGGATGACGGATGATAGGATACCAAAACAAATAGCGTGGAGGGAGTTGCTCAGTAAGAAGAAAAGAGGAAGACCAAGAGAAAGATGGAGGGAAGCACTGCTAGAAAACCTGAGACAAGAAAATGTGGCCAATTCAAAGATAAAAACGAAAAATCGAAGACTATGGAAAAGTATTACACAGCTCTGGGCCTGAACGACTGCACTATATATAAATATTCAATAAAACTTTAAGAGTGTTTTCTTTTGCGGAAGTTTTGTGTTAAACTCGCTTTAAAGCCACTCACAGCGGAGCAAAAAGAGTTGCGTTTATCGACTTGCCAGAATTTCGTTGAACGCATCCAAAACAAGGACGAGCTTGGATGGAAGCCATTGTCACGGGAGACTCGGAGACAGAGTATCAGAGGGTAGAGGACCGAGAAAAGCGCCCGACAAGAGCTAGAATATCACGATCCCAAATCAAGACGATGATAATTTGTTTTTTTGACATTAGGGGCGTGATCCATAAAGAGTTCGTGATACAGGGTAAGATCGTTAACAGTGCCGTCTGGCTTGATGTTCTACAGCGTTTATATGTCAGAGTTTCTCAGGTGAGACCAGAATTGGCTAAGAATGGATGGATTCTGTATCATGATAATTCCCCTGTCCACATTATATTCGTTGTGCAGCGATTGTTAGCGAAGAAAATTCACTTATAGCCCGGATCTGGTTCCTGCAGACTCTTTCATGATTCCAAATATGAAAACTCCGCTGAAAGGACACCGTTTTGATATAATTGAAGTTATCTAAAGACGCACGAGAGAGATTCTGAAGGGATTAACTTCAGATGATTTTCGACGATCCTTCCAGCAATAGGAGAACCGCTGAAATAACTGTCTAAATCGCTAAAAAAATCACATTCGAGGAAGACTATTGTGAAAGGATAAATGCTTAAAGACATGTAATTCTAGTTAGGAAAGTACAGCGAAAAATTCTCGTTATTTAATTGCCAATATGCAAATCTTTTTGGTAGACAAAGTATTACAAACACCGGCTTTACACGTTTCTGGTTTCGGCTTGCGTGCTAATAATAATGAAATTATGTATTTGATAATAAAATAATTATGGTTCTGATGAAGTATCATCGAAGGTCCAGGACGTGCATGATAATGGTTAAATTAAATAAATATATTACAACTTACTTACTAAATAAAGCACAGGAGCGTTGTCCTTAAAGTTTGTATAAGAAAGAAATTGATCTTGGTATATTTAAAAGTAATTGAATAAAAGTAATATATACACGAGGAGCGGTAAATAAGTAATTGAAAATTAACACAAAATATACTAAAACGAACGTTAGATTGAGCAGTAAATTAAATGTTAACTAATTTGAATTACGAAGATGGTCGGCCACGTGGTCTGCGAAGATATACTTGGACAAGTATGTGTAGAGCGATGTTTGGCCGGAGGAACAAGAAATTAATTAGGTGAATTAATGTGAATTAGATCAAAGAATAATATATATTGGACAATACAGATTACCTTCTAATTCGCTGAGATGCAGGGGCACGTGCATCATGGCCGGTACTTGACCAGTACGACGGGTAAGATGTGTATCTTACGAGGGTTCTAACGAGAAGAAGCCTGATAGTTTTGTGTCGATAGAACACTAGTCTAGAAAAAGGTGTGTTTTATGACCTAAGTCGAAGAGAGGGTCGATATCTTGAATAATAATTAAGAAGAAACGCGACTGAAGAGGTATTCTATCGATGGCATAAATATTATTAAAATATCCCTTGTGAAATAAGCTTCCAAATAATATGAAACACAACATATAAAAGAAGATGTATGTAATTAAATTAAAACAATTTAATGAAATGTATATAGAAATTCCACCGTGAACATTATGGTTGTTGACGGATCAGGTAGAAGACCAATGGTCTCCCGGTTAGGGATATAACAAAAGAAATGCTTTCTCTTTGCAAACGAATATGTACAGAAAAAATGTCTTAAGTTTATATTATTTTAATACGAGATATTTAAAGAAGAAATATAATTTAAAAACTAAATTAAAATATTCTTATATGCGAAGCGTAACAAAAGTCATACATTATTAAAATCATAGAAAATAGTTTCTTCCTAAGAAAAAAAAGCAATCTTTTGTTTACTCACTAATAAGAACAATGACATTAAATTCTATACAGATGTTAGAGACAGTGATAATCTAAGAATGAAATATATTGAGTACGAGAGACGGTTTAAATGAAACATTCCCGATACTTTTTGATCACAATAATATTTTACAGAAAGTAAAATAAAATAAATCCGACTTGTTCTATACTTTGTGACCCTTACTGTAGTTTTATACACTCTCTTTACTCTCTTATGCCTTTCTGGAGGGTAAAGGTAAAATTATAACAAATCCCGAGCGTGTCACGTCCTCTCAAGTCCCTTCTTTACGAGCACATATATGTTTGCAGTAAATAACATTTACACATCTCATGTAAGTGTCACAGGTAGCTTATAAATAATGGACAAGAGGGATAGTTGAACACGATATTAGGAGCGCGTATTATATAATCGTTTCTACTAAAAGAAAGAGTTTAGTCGGAATTAGGTACACTCTAAGTGACCATTTGAGTTAAAGCAGCGGAGAGCCGGTAAATTGGTTGCCTTGGTTACCGGGTTTTAAATCCTCCAGGGGACTTATATCAACGAGCACAAAGACAGAGAACAACCGGTTTATCGCTATGCACCAGGAAGCCGCCGGCTTAGCAAACAATATAAACGCCAAATTGATTTACAACAATACAGAAATTAAATCGTGCAGTGTACATATATGTATGTGATCATAAATGTGTGCTGGAAATTTACAGGTAACGTTCGAGCTGAAAAATTAATTTTGTTATGAGAGATGCTAGGAATATTTGTGTAAATGATTTTAAAAAAACATCTAATATTTACTAAAGAATTGTTTTTCAAAGTATTCGCCTTCACAACATCAATGCAATTTTGCATACGCTCGAACCAACTTGCAAAGTATTTTTTCAGCTTGAATCTGATACTTCGAAAATCAGTGTTTGTGAAAATCGGAATTTTTCAACTGCTTAACCTTTGTAGTGTCTATGGTTTTATTCTAATGACTGGGTACAAACGCAGCTAGTCGTTAGAATGAAGTCGTTAAGTATTTGTTAACATAAATATCAAGGCACCATGATTTCACGTTATTCCAAAGTGTATTAGTGTATGTATCAAAGAACCAAATAAGTGCGGTTTTTGTATACTGTAGAGTGCTGTGAATATTTTTTAAGTTGTTGATCGATAGCACTTGTTTGTTATCTGTCCTCTAATTTCGTATGAACCCTTCTTTTATCGGATACATACACATTTTGTGAAAATTGTTTAGTTCCTAGTGTTGAGGATACATTTAATATAATTTCATAATATTTTAATTTCAAACATTTTTATTGCTAAATATAAGTACCTAATTCTATAAGATAGAATTCAAACATAAATGTTTCGAATTTTATAAAAATTTAATATTAATGTTCATTTTCGAGTTTAAACCATTGTATAACATACTTTTATTAGCACATTATAAAAACGTTTTTTATATTCTACGAAAACGATATTCTTGACATTTGCAAATATATTTATTACCTTGGGTTATTTAGTAATCGGCATCTTTTTCCAACTTTATTTATTGCTTTATACATCAGATCGTTTGTTTATTGCCTAGGGTTATTAGTGAATGGTTTCAATAGACCCTTAATATGATCACCCATTGTTAATTAAATATGTATAACAGGTTCGCGATTCCTAAATATGTATGTACCATAAAAATTCATTAGTGAACAAAGGCTTTACTTTGAATATTCATTGTTAAGATCCTCTTTCTTAGATATGTATAATAAATTTTATTGCCCTAACAAGGGACGATCCGTAAATACATACTTAGGTTTATGACACCTACTAATACTTAATTGTAATGATATTTTATTATATATTTATTAGTTAAGATTAAAGTTTTAAGACTCTATCGTAAACGAATCAAATAACACAACATTTTCCCGTTCTGACGTCACACAATTCAACCAATACGATTTTAATATGTAATAGCGTAGGGGTAGTGGTATATTTTACCTCGTAAAACAGCACAGAATAGATCAGTGCAAACTCAACATCAGTACTAGACATACAATCATAATATACCATTCATATCAGACAATATGGACTCAAACATTCATGTCAAACAGTATGGCCATCAACAACAAGACTTACTTAAGAGACACCAGTCTCAACAGCAATTTTATTTTAATATAAGTCGTTGTAGATCCAAAATAAATGTATATAGTGTAAATAAATACATTTAGATAAAAGTACATTTATTCATTTAACAAACAGTCACCGAAGATTTAAAAAGTAACATACAACCTGTGCACGGGGAGGCAACAACGAGATCGTAATTCCAGTAACAAATGTTGAAGCATCTCTGCCAGAAACCGGATTCATCGCAAACAGTTTGGTCCACAAGCCAACATCAACCTTAACATTGGTACATCATTCCCATCAATACACTTATGGTCCATTCATTCTTAGGAAGGAGCGTTGGGAGACATATGGCTTAAAATAAACGCTTGCGATTGGTTAAAAGAGGAATCGAATTTACGCAAGCAAAATTGAGTTTATTTTGTTCTGTCAAATTTTCTTTCACTGTCAGTTACTTCTGTCAGCACTACTGAATTGCGTGTTCTATTAGATGTTTACTGTACTATTTATTATTAATATTCATTAAAAATAATTCATTATAGAGATTCATAAAGTAAAATACTCATTTTCTGAAGATATTTTTATTAACTTTTTCTTCACATAATCTTCCGTTTTAACATTCTTGCGTGGATAAAATGCATCTAAAACACGCATGTAATAAATAACTATTAAAGTTATAATGTAAACCATATACGAGTATTTTATTTCTAGGTTGTTAGAGAGGATGCCAGTTTACCTCCTATAAAATAAACGTAACTTTGGAAAATCTTAAAAAAACTAAAATTCAAGTGGGAAAAACGTACACGAAACACCATATTAATTGAACGAAATGATATTATCTTATGAATATATCGTTATTTCACAAATATAAGAAAATTTTGTGCAACAGGCTGAACAATATATTATTTAAACGAAACATGGATGAATGCAGGTTACACAAAAGCAAAAAATAGAAAGTTTCAATGGTAATTAATCCGACGAAAGCATTTGTTGAAGGTCTTTCTACCAGTTTGAAAGATCCATCTGGCAAAGGAAAGCGACTAATATTTCACATTGGCAGCGGAACTGGTTTTGTGAATAGTGGTTTATTATTATAACGCTAAGAAATAAGTAATTAAACTTCTAGTTTCAAAAATTCTTTTGTTGTAAATACCACTACAATATTGTTTCGCCATATAATGGCTTCATCAGGTGGATGAAACTGAGGTTTATTATTACTTGAATCCAAGAAAACTGAAGATTATCATAAAGATATGAATAGTGAGGTGTTCATTACATGGATGCAAAATATATTACCTTCTCTTGAGCCTAATTGTGTTACATATCTACTATAATGGTTATTAAGGACAACTCATAATTGCTCTACTACATTGAAAAAAAACCTAAAATGCGGTACACGAAAACTTTTTTCCTTATACAGTGTCCACAAAAACCTAATCCATATGAGAAATTCTTTGATTAACTGATTTATTGAAAAGTTGTTTTGGCTTCAGCTACAACCACCAAAAAGAAAAAAGTAATTTTCATGGTACTCTTCTACCATTAAAACGACGTTTGAAATTTTAAAATGACCCAAAATGGCCTTATTTATCGAAATGAGAAAAACTATAGGAAAAACTAAAAATAATTTAGTATATTTTGGTGTTTAATTGATCTATTAAGCAGGAAGAAGTAATATTTAAAAGCTATTTATAAGCTAAGTAAATAAAAAATTGAAATGAAAAATTAAAAATTTAAATTTTGGTAACAAAAATGTCTCATATATCATATTCATATGTCGTTCCTTGTATTCTATGCACATAATAGTTCTGTTGTACAATTCATTTGACAAATTTTTTAGGTATACAGGTGGAATCTGAACAACACAGTATTTAATGGACTCGTCTAGGTAATCAATATTTCCAAATGGGCGATATTTGTATACTTGATTTTTAAAATATCCCAAAAGAAAAAATCGCAAGTTGTCACATCCGGGAATCGTGGTGGCCACGGATTCTCAGAAAAGTGACCCATCCATTTTGCCGGAAAAAAATCATTTAGGTAATTTCTAACCTCGATGGTACTGTGAGCTGGACAACCATCTTGTTGGAAATACACTCTTCTTCTTAATTCCAGGAGACAATTTTCAATTTCGTTGAAAAATCGATTTAGTAAAAATTCCAAACATCTTCCTGAATTTAAATTATTTCTAAAAAAATATGGTCCAAATATTTGGTTATTAAAGATTCCACACCACACATTCGTTTTAAAATGGTATTGATTACGTGCATCTATTTGAAAATGTGAATTTTCATCGACCCACCAACGGCAATTCTGCGAGCTTACAGCTCCATTGCAAGGAAAACTGGACTCGTCACTAAACAACGCATTCTTCGCAAATGATCTGTTCTAATTTTTCTTAAAAAAAAAAACAAAATTCTAGACGCTGGTCGTAGTCTCGTACTTGTAAAGTGTGAATAAATTTTGATTTGTAGGGCTTGAACTAGTTCATCTTTAAAATTCTTCTTACAGATGTGCCAGAAATGCCACTATTTAGCTCAATTTGTCATACAGAAGCTTTAGGATTCCTATATAACTATTTGCAAAATTTGGAGCTGGTGTTCTTCGCCAGTGATCCAGTGAACATATGGATGTCTCAATTTAGTTGCAATAGTTCCTGTACTTTTAAATTTTGAATAAATTATTCCAAATGCTGTGTGGGCAATATTTTTACCAGGATATCAGTGGTTAATAATTAAAGCTGTCCCTGTAGACGTTTTATAATTGTCGCCTACAATTAAAACAATTTCAATTTTGTCGCTTTCACTTAATTTATATTCCATTGTGAAAATAATAACGGCACTGAATGCCGACTGAATTAATATTTAAACTGTCAAACATAAAACAGCTGTTTGACTAACAAAACAATATTCATGGCAGCTTACGAATTTGTGTAAAATATGACGATGATATTATTATAACTTTCAGTGCGTTTAACGGAAAAATACACTTTTTTGTTGCATTTATTAACATTAATTGTTAAGCTACATTTATTTAGCATAAATTATAAAACAAGCTGAAACTTAAAATGAGGTTCTTCATGATAAAAAGGCTTTGAACCAAAAATGTGAATTAACGTGACAAAATTTCTATGCGAATAAAAAATTTCTTTTGTTATATTAGATTGTACTAGTTTAGTTAATTTTTTAAGACAAATATACACAAACTAACTATGCTTAGATTTTAAATAATTCAAAATTACACGTGGAAATTGTAAGAGAAAATTGAAATTTGAATAATAACCATTTTTTGGACATCTGTTGAAGAAACTCATCTGGTTTCATAATTGGCATCGCATTTACTGATTTTACTAATTTTACCCAAATTTTGTCAAAAATACCCACTTTAAAAAATTTAATTTTTTTAAAATTTTTTTATATTTTCATAAATGCAATTTTCTCTAAAACCAAAAATCGCTTGAAAGATCCGGGTAGTCCATTCTGGGTTTTTTAATATGCACAAACTTTTGGCGAATTTAGATTTTTAAATCAATCAAAGATAAACATTTTTCCCATATGGTGCGAACAATATGGCGGGCACAATATATATGTTTAATATCTTGTATTGGTATATATTAGCCGCTTCTTGTTTGAATAAAATTATTAAAGAATATCTAAGCTTTTTTAATAATAAATATGTTAATAAGCTAATGCTAAAGTAAAAAAATAATCTTTGATAAGATATGTAGGTACATAATCTCATGCATCTTCTATTACACAATTTATCCTGCATAAATTGCACTTAGATTGCGGTGCCATCTGCTCATTTGTTAGAATGAATGGCATATAGTTTAAATAATGGAAAATGGCAACGAATAAAGCTTTAATTCGAGGTTATTTACTCTACGAGTACAAACTTGGTAACAAAGCTGCAGTGGTGGCTCGAAAAATATGTATCGCTTTTAGAAATGATGCCGTAAATGATTGAACAGCATGGAAGTGGTTGAAGAAATTTTCTTCTAGAGATCTCAGCTTGACTGACGAAGCACGCTCTGGAAGACCGAAGATCAGTAACAACGAGAATATTCAACAAGTTGTGGAGGAAAATTTCAGGACAATGTGTCTATAATGATACCATTCGTTTGTACCTTCATCAGCTAGAAAACATTCGGGAGTTAAGGAAATGGGTCACACAAGAATTGTTAAATGATAACCAATTAAGTCATCTTAGCATTTGTTCGGCAAACATTTCACGCAACGATAATGAACCATTTCTTGATCGGTTGTTAACCTGCGACGAAAAGTAGATATTGTACTCAAATTCAAAGCCTTCATATCATTGGGTGTCGCCTTCTGATTCTGTACCACACACTCCCAAGGTTTCCTTGTACCCAAACAAGATTTCATTTTGTGTTTGGTGGACAACAATCGTAATTGTCCATTATAAATTTTTAGAAACGAGTCAAACCATCACCACTAACTAACTCGTATTGTACACAGCTTCAGCGAGTACAATCGGCACTCATCCAAAAACGGCCCACCTTGATCAATCGAAAAAAAGTGGAATTCTTACAGGATAACGTCAGAGTGACCGGGAAAAAATTTCTAAACTTGGCTAGGAAACGTTATCACACCCTCCATATTCTCCTGACATTTCGCCAAGTTATTGCTACCTTTTTTGTCTCTTTTTTGTCACAACTGTATTAGGCAAGACAGTTCAAAACTCGAGTTGATGTAATACATGCAGTCCGTCAATTCCCGTAAAAGTACTAAATTATGTTCTGTCGTCAGTAAATGTGACACCCATCTTCTCGAAAGCTTTCTCATATCAATTTCTTCACACAAAATACAAAGCACCAGTTCCTTAGAATTCCTTACTGCCTCTACTATTTCTAATGCTTTCAATCGTCGGTGACTTAGCAACAAATCATGAACTTTATACACCACTTCTGCACTTGTAGCTGTTTTTAGCCATTCACTGCAGAGATCATCTTCTAAGCTGCTCCTGATACGCTTAAATTAATTTCCCCATTTTCTGACAGTTGTATATGAAGGACAACCCTCGCCCAGTGTATTTTGCATATCATCATGGATTTCGGTCAAGGACATGCCTTTCTTTAAAAGATACTTAATCGCTGAACGATGTTCAAAATGATCCATTTACAATATTAGTAGCAAGCTAAAATTAAAAAAATTACCTACGAAACACGCTTTGTCACTAATACATTAAACACTAACACTAAACTGAAAGGGCATCCGTTCTCAAAATGTGATCCGTATTTTTTTTATTTCACGGCCTACTCTGGCCAATTGCGCGAATCTCGTACATACAACACAAAAATTTAGTTTATTATATACCGGTTTAAAACATTTTTAAAACCAGTTAGTGTAACTTCGCTATAAAAACCAAAACTGTCAATTGTCAACTGTCTTTCGAACTAAATTTAAAATGGAAATGACAATAAATTTATTGTTTCAGCTTCTTTCGAACTGGAATTTTAAAAATTAAATCTCCACCAGATAATTCGCTATATCCACTCAATTAGGTAAATAAGGTCCTCAAGAATCTTCGAGCAACTCAAATTCTTTGAGTAATTTCACTTTCTGTTCCTGTTTCTTTTAAACTAGAGTCTTCGAGTAATTAGAATTCCTCAAAAAAATATTGAATTACCTGTGTCGGTCGCCGTGGTGATCCGTGATGGCGGCGCCAGGTCTGAAGGGGGGCTGGCCCCCCGCACCCCGCCTACCACATTACTCTTCGATGGAAACTGAAAATGAGAGGAAAATATTTAAGAGAATTGATTAAAAATATAACAGATTTTTTATGTTATAGAACGTTCGATGTTTATACAGCAGTACGAATCTTATGGGGATAACTTACACAGTTTGCCAGGTCGTGAAAATAATGTCTTAAATAAATAAAGACCAGATTATCTGCAAATGTGCATATTTTTCATATAATATGCATTTATCCCTTTTAATGCATATCTGAAAGAATATTGTATATTAGTGCATAATTTCCGTTTTTTTTTAATTCACATATTTAAATAATAAAGAAAGCGTTATACGTAAATTGTAAAATAAAATTTACATTAGTAAATACATAATCAAATGTAAACTAAATTCTCTGGGCTTGCCCTACTTCTTACAGGAGATGACAGTGCCGTTTAAAATTTGCGGTTGTGACACCCGGGCAGAAAAATTTGAAGGGTGGGAAATAAACAGCAACTATCGAATTTCTAACCCTTTGTCTAAATAATGTACGAATTCCCAGTTCGTATAGATTGTGAATAGTAGGAATTCCCGGTTTTATTTTTAATAGTAGTCAAGTACACGGGTAAGCCTAAAGAATTACCTTAAATTAAAGAGGACAATAGCCATTTTGTGTTTACTCCGACCGTTAAAAACCATAGTGCGGCATTGTACGCATTAAAGCTATTTATTTAAGTATTCAAGTGCAGTCACTGTGTAAAATTTTAGTAAATTGTGCGTCATTTTGTCTAAAAGCGTAAAATTTCCGAGGTAATACAAAGAAGCTCTTATCTCAAAAGGCGCATTGCTGCTTCGTTCAGCAAAGACATCTCATAGAAAATGCAGTTTAAGTATAAGATTGTGGTTTCATTTAAAAGAGTGAGTCACTGCCTTCAAACGAGGAGTCACCCAAACAGTCGTAAATACGAGTATACAGTGTGAACGTTCGTTCAATCATGCCGAAAGTTAGTAGTGGTACATTAGCTTGGATTAAATCTCACCCTGAACTTCGTGTAGATAACGAAAAAGTGTTTGTACAGTGTGTTGCAAAATCGTAAGTACTTATGTTAAGGTTTTTTATTGTAACTTAATGTAAATTTAAAAATACAAATATTTTGTGATGTAGGTAGCTGTTAATAATAAAAATTTATTGACAGCATTTCCAAGATTTGAGAATTTAATATTAGTCTCAAAAAAATTTCAAGTAGACCAACATATGAAAACATCTTCACATGCTGCCAAGCCGAAAAATTGTAGAGTAAAGAACCAGTCAATTTTACAATTCATTGAATTGGGAACAAAGAAAACCAACCAGAAACTATTTAGTTAGTGGTGATATTCCCCTTAATAAGTTTAATAATACAAACTTTAAATCGTTTCTTCAAAAATATTGTAGACATAACATTCCCGATAAAAGTACCTTATGAAAATGTGAAGTAGGTAGTACTTATACTGACACAGTAAACAAAATAAGAAAATTAATCGACACTAGACAATAATTTTTATATAGTAGTCGCTGAGACAACGGATAATCCTGGGCGTTACATAGCTCACCTTCTGATTAGAATTTTGATGGAAAATATCTCTAATAGATCATATTTAATTTCTTCAAAGCAGCTTGAAAGGACAAACAATGCAACAATTTCAAGATTTATTCAAGAAGGATTAAGTCTTTTTTTTTGCCTGAAGCAGTTTCTTTGGCGAAAGCATTACTTCTAGTGTTAGGCGCGGCGCCATATATGGTTTGAACTGCGTACAATTTGAAGGCGTTGTATCCCAACCTACTTCATATCACATGTCTTGCTCATGGCCTCAATAGGGTTGCTGAAAAAATACGGAATCAATTTCCTCTGGCCAATGAATTAATTAGTAATGTCAATAAAGTATTTTTAAGGGCTCCGCTACATATTCAGATGTACAAGGACCGACTGCCAGATACACCACTTCCTGCTCAACCTGTAACTACAAGATGAGGGACTTGGTTGAATGCCGGTACATATTTGTACATTGTACATATTTTAAGCTGATCATTTTGCAGAAATAAAAACCGTTTTTTCGGAGATTACGGATTCTTCTCGATGTGTTACGGAATCGCATCGATTGTTCAACAAGAAACTACTGCCCCAGTTCAGGGTAAAATCGAACTTACCATAAATAAAAAATGCGAAAATGTGATTTCGAAAAATACAGGATACGGTATGTTAAAAGTAACATATTAAAGTAAAAGTAACATATTAAAAAAGGTGATTTTAACAAAACACGTAGCTTAAGTGCGGAAACAATATGTAGACTGAAAAATGCGCCAATAACTTCAGTAGATGTGGTAAGGACATTTTGAGTGTATGTTCACAGATAAACGACATAATTTTTCAGTAGAAAATTTTGAGAACTATTTAGTAATAAAGTGCTTTTATAATAATAAAAATAAAAAATAAATTAATCACGTTTGCTAATATTTGGATGTATTTTAAGATCTTTTTAGACTTTAGTGCAATTTTAAATGTGTTTGTTACTTGCATTATAATATATTATTTTAGTATACCATATTAATTTATAATAAACCTGAATTACATTTTTATTTGGAATTTTCAGTTGCATATTTGTTTGGCTTTTTCCATATATTGACGAAAAACCGAACATATATATGCAGATATTTATAGTTTTTTATGCATGTAATCATGCCTTTAGTAATAAGCAATAGCATGTACTATTTCTTCACCCGGAAATTTTATAAATTAATATTTTGCCAATAAAACTGTCAATAATATTTATAATCTTAATAAACTGTAGGTACATATTTGTCAATATTTTAGAAATATCCGTTCTAAACTTTGGAGAAGAAATTTCTTTTTGCTAAATTAGACAATCCTACAACATGAAATTTTTGTCTTGGCGTCAGAAAGGTAAGAATTGACTTTAGATATTTTTGATATGCTAATGTAAAAAATACCTTGCTTTTTTCGTAGCACCTCTAGTTTTTGAAATACAATTGATTTTAGTTCTGATAAACGGTAAAAATAATGAAATAAACATATCTTTTTAGAGGCGAAATTTAAATTTGTCCTCTAAATCACTTGAAATTAAAATCTAATTATGTTATTAAAAAAAGATAGTATCAGAGCCTTAAGTGGAGTTTCCGGAAAAACCAGCTTCAGAAACCTATTTAAATACCATATCCTCTCTATTCATACTTTCGTGTTTTGATTATATCCATGAAAAGCAAACAAATTTTACTAAAAATAATGACTTTCACCATTATAACACCAGAAATGGAAGAAATATTACCATCCCTTTTCACAGGATAAATAAAACGCAATTAAGAGGGATTAAATTATACAACAAGCTGCCAAGTGAAATAAAAGACCTGAATTGCCGAAAATTCCATGTTCTAATAAAGAAATGCCTTGTGGACCAGTCCCTATATGCTGTTCAGGAATATTTTGCCTGTGATTTTTCTGTGTTGGTTTAGGCTACTGTGTGATGTTTTTATTACGTCCAGTGTTTTTATTTTTTTTATTTTTTTATATATGTATGTATATATATGTATATGTATTAACAATATAAGTTGACTTTTTTGAATCAATAAAGATTATATTATTTAAGTTACTTGTTTAATATTATTTAAATTACTTGGCAATACCCATGAGCATAAAACCCGACACTTTATTCTCTCGGTGTCTTTTAGTAATGAACATAAAACATTTAATTCAAACCATGGCATCTACAAGCAAACATAGCTGCGGGGTCCAGACTTTCTTGTTGAATATGTGGTCAATTCACTTTACAAGTAGAAAATATATTTCCAAGTGTGTGCCCCATGTTAGCGCTACTTGAGAGACTAGGACAAATCTTGACACATTTTGTAGATAAAATGCGCAAATGCGATATTATGATATTACGCGATTACAACATTTACGATAGTGGACACTTGGAAAGAGGAGGATCTTAAAATTTGGAGTACCAATGGTTTAGAGTAAATCAAGGAATCATCATGATTAATGTTATTTTTGTCTGATGAGGTTCAATGCATGTAATCAGAAAACGACAGTGATTTTGAAATAGATTTAGCAAGTCCAGACGTACCAATTGACAAGAAAAGAATGATCTCATTAGAGTCCTGAACCTCTTAGAAGAGGCATTCGGATTAAATGAATTTATCTAGGTACAAATATTACATTTTATGATAACAGGGATGGGGATCTGCTGCCCTTTTGCTCTGAGCAAAAAGAACTTATTTTTAATGATATAAGAGAAAAAACGGATTTGTCAAGATACATATTGGACAAATGGCAACTATTATAGACTATTCAAAACGTAATTTGAAATGCTCTTTTAAACAGCGGTAACAAATATGGCTCAATGCTAGTTGGTCATTCTACTAGCATGAAAGAGAAATATCGCTAGCCTTAAAAAAATTGGTGCGAAGAATAACAGTGGATGATCTGGGTCGATCTAAAATTGGTAATCTTCCTTTGTGGACAGCAAAATGGATATACGAAATATTAAAGATTAGCACTGTATTAACAGAAATTTACGCCAGGAAATTTATTTTAGTTACAATAACATAATGTATATAGATAAATTTTTGTATATAGACCATTTTTTCTTACCACCCTATTCCTTACAGCCGGATAAGGACCCAACATAGAAATTAGGGTAGATTTGTTTTCACATTCATATTATGCAAATATGCGGGTGAAAAAGGTCAAGTTTAAATATTATTTTAGTTGTTGTTTAAAAATGTTATGTTCATGTTTTATTTGTGAGTTGCTAGTTACAATTATGTGTAAATTAATTAATAAGACTGCCAACGCTTAACTCTGGGTGTATGTTTTTTTTTGAATATATTAGTATAAGAATAAAGTGTATATTGTAATTTTATAGCTTCTCCTGATGAAGTCTTTAATAAATGACGAAATATTGAGAAAGAGCATTTGACTTTTTAATGTAAACAGACCGAGAACCCAAATATTAATGAATTTGTATTTTCATCAAAGCATTTATGCCCACACATATGTTGCTTCTATTATTATGCATTTTTGGATATCAATAATAGCGCGTACGTCGTATATGTCGACAAACCTATGCCGCATTGAAATGAAGGCTAACTTTACTTAAAGTGAAATTATTATGTTTCTAATAAAGCAACAATCGACATAAAACAAAAAGCTTTATGTAGTTTACATATATATTTTTTCTTTAAATTTGTGTACGGTACTGACGAACACCAATGGAACAATATAATTACTCAGTAAAGAGAATTACTGATGAATTATATCTGGAAGCCCTTATTGCCGCCCGTATATTTAACTGCGACGGGGCCGGACTCGAATAAATCAAAATAATTTTCTCGCATATTGGACCGCGATTTTTTGTATGAAGGCATTACTCACATATACTTTTCACCCCTTTTGTTCTTTAGCGGTATAAACAAATAGCATTGTATATAGTGTGTGTATGTATATCGTGCCCGCCATATTGTTCGCAGCATATGGGGAAAATTTTTATCTTTGAGTTATTTAAAAATCTAAACCTGCTAAAAGTTTGTGCATATTAAAAAACCCAAAATGAACAACTCGGATTCTGCAAGACATTTTTGGTTTTAGAGAAAATTGCATTTATCGAAATTTATGAAAATTTAAAAAAATGAAAAAAAAATTTAATTTTAAAATGAAAAGTATTTTTGACAAAATTTGGGTAAAATTAGTTAGATATTCAGTAAATGCGATGCTAATTATGAAACCAGATGAGTTTCTTCAACAGATGTCCAAAAAATTGTTATTATTCAAATTTCAATTTTCTCTTACAATTTCCACGTGTAATTTTGAATTATATTTATTTAAAATCTAAGCATAGTTAGTTTGTTTATATTCGTCTTAAAAAATTAATCTAATATTACAAAAGAAATTTTTTTATTCGCGAAGAAATTTTGTCACGTTAATTCACATTTTTGGTTCAAAGCCTTTTTATCATGAAGAACCTCATTTTAAGTTTCAGCTTGTTTTATAATTTATGCTAGATAAATGTAGCTTAACAACTAATGTTAATAAATGCAACAAAAAAGTGTATTTTTCCGTTAAACGCACTAGAAAGTTATAATAATATCATATTTTACACAAATTCGTAAGCTGCCATTGATATTGTTTTGTTAGTCAAACAGCTGTTTTATGTTTGACAGTTTAAATGTTAATTCACTCGCATTCAGTGCCATTATTATTTTCACAATGGAATATAAATTAAGTGAAAGCGACAAAATTGAAATTGTTTTAATTGTAGGCGACAATTATAAAGCGTTTGGAGAGACAACTATAATTATTAACCACTGACATCCTGGTAAAAATATCTCCCATACAGCAGTTGGAAGAATTTAGTCCAAATTTAAAAGTACAGGAACTATTGCAAATAAATTTAAACATTCACATGTTCATTGCATCACTGGCGAAGAACACCAGCTCCAAATTTTGCAAATAGTTATACAGAATCCCAAAACTTCTATATCACAAATTGAGCTAAATAGTGGTATTTCTGGAACATCTGTAAGAAGTATTTTAAAAATGAACAACTTCAAGCCCTACAAATCAAAATTTATTAATACTTTACAAGTACGGGACTACGACCAGCGTCTAGAATTTTGTTTTTTTTTTCAAGAAAAATTAGAACAACGATCATTTGCGAAGTATGGCGAGTCCACTTTTCCTTGCAATGGGGCTGTAAGCTCGCAGAATTGTCGTTGGTAGGCCAATGAAAATTAACATTTTCAAAAAGAAGCACGTAATCAATACCATTTTAAAACGAATGTGTAGTGTGGAATTTTTAATAACAAAATATATGGACTATACTTTTTTTTATAAATAGTTTAAATTCAGGAAAATATGTTGATTTTTTACAAAACCAATTTTTCAACGAAATTGAAAATTGTCCCCTGGAATTAAGAAGAAAAATGTTATTCCAACAAGATGGTTGTCCAGCTCACAGTACAATCGAAGTTAAAAACTACCAAAATGAGTTTTTTTCCGGCAAAATGGATAGGTCACTAGGTTCGGGGCCACCACCATCCCCGAATCACTTTATGATTTTTTTCATTGGGGATATTTGAAAAATCGAGTATACAAATATCGCCCATTGTTCTCTTCTAGGTAGTCAATAATTCTATTGACTACCTAGAAGAGAACATTAGAAACTGTGTTATTCAGATTCCATCTGTATATCTAAGAAATGTGTCAAATGAATTGTACAACAGAACTATTATGTGCATAGAAAAGAAGGAACGACATGGAAATATGAGACATTGGAGTTACCAAAATTTGAATTTTTAATTTTTATTTCAATTTTTTTTTAATAAGCTTTTAAATAGACTTTAAATATTATTTCTTCCTGCTTAATAGGTCAATTAAACACCAAAATATACTAAATTATTTTTAGTTTTCATTGTTTTGATAAATAATGCCATTTTGGCCCATTTTAAAATTTCAAACGCCGTTTTATGGTAGAACAAGAATGCCATGAAAATTACTTTTTGCTTTTTGGTGGTTGGAGATGAAGGAGAGGCTAATGCCAAAACAATTTTTCAATAAATCAATTAATCAAAAAGTTTCCCATATGGATTAGGCTTTTTTTGCGGACACTGTATAAGGAAAAAACTTTTCATGTACCCTATTTTAGGTTTCCAAACATGCAGAAACAGCTGGTGAAAACAATTTTTAAAAAACTCTTCAATAAAAGTTTTTCCCATATGATGCGAACAATATGGCGGACGCTGTACATGATCTTCTGGGTATTTTATTGCTTTGAGGGACGATCCTGAATAGTGTTCTTCATGTCATGGCGTTTCGATGAACTCTTCTTCATATTCTTCGGAGTAATGAACCGTGCTACTGTTATTCCTTTATATAGCAGTCGATTGTGTGCTAGCAATTACACATAATCGCTCGCGCCACGTCTTTTACAAATACGTCGTTACCAATAACACAAATGTAAGTCTTTCGATGATCTTTGAACTCTATACTTGGTTCAGCGTAACACGCTTTTGGTATTCTAGCAATGACATTCTTCAGCATTCCATCTTGATCGAGCATTACAGTTCTGAAATTCTTAAAATAAGCTTCTTTTTTTCTTTACATTTCTTTGCATGCAACTTGTTAACATATTTAGAGGATAGTATTATGGTTTCTATACTACATGGTATTACTGCTTCAAACTATAATATAAACAAAATTAATTAAACAAATTTCGTAATGAAAATAAAGAGTTCCACACAAAGTGAACGACTATAATCAAGGGAAAAACGTGAGAAAATACGCCTCCCGTGTCGCAACAGAAATGAACAGGAAGATTAACGGACGAGCGGGTCTTATTTTCAACATAAATATCCCTTTTCGAGAGCTTCTATCTCTTAAATGTCCTTGCTCCGCGAAGCGTCTCAAATAATTTATAACGAATAAATTTACCACCACCGGAGGCACTACGGCAAGACGGTGCACTGAAAGAAGTCGACGAAGGAAGCAACACAAACAACCATCGCAATGTACAGAATAAAGCTGGACGGCGATCCTGGAATGGTACAATAGATGTATGTATACTTCTAAAATATATTATCATGCCGAGATATTCACTATTACGCTAACGCCGTCTTGATTAATTTCTGAGAAGTTCGAGATCAAGAAAGTATAGCACGTTATATAGTTGTGGCTAGAAAAGAAACACGATAACTACGTTCTTGGAAAATTAATAACTAATCTAACAGATCTAGCGAAATTATGTTCTATACACGAACATAATATTGGTTCACTATACGAGTATCGTTTGAAGAAATATCGAAATAAATCATAAATCCTGGCAAAAGTTCTAATTTATTATAGTAAGTAAATAAGTAGTGTATCATTTGCCAACTGTTATAAAGAGCACGACATGAAAATATTCTCTACTGCAGTCATTAAAACCAATAAACTATATAAATTAAAGTCATACTCGTATGTGTGCAAAAATGGGGAAAATTTAATATGCTCTCGGGATGTTTTAATTTTTAAAAAAATACAGAAACAATATTTTATGTCGCAGTAATGGATCTGATAATTATTCGCTAACTCAAAACAGTCGTGAATATTCGAAAGACGCTCCTAGAGAAGGACAACTCTCCAATTTCAATACTGAAGAAAATATGAAGTACCTGCGAAGTACTGTGCCTGTTAACGGTATTGGAACAACTGAATATCAGCATAGGGAAGCAGCAACATTCTACATAATGTTCTGCATAAAAAAAATAATGCGCCAATTAATTCAGTGAGATCGAATCTGGGCTGAGATACGGAATAATATCTTGGGGAGCTTCCTCGATTGTATGCATGGAGAGAATATATGTACATATTGTTTTTTACATTTTACGACGCTAATTATTCGAATTTTTTAAATGAAATAAATCGCCCTAAGCAAGATTCGAACCCACGTCCATGGTTTGCCGGACCATTGCTCTGCCACTAAACTATTAAGGCATGTGGTTCCAAATATATCGGGAAGCCTTAAGTTACATTAAGGAAACACATGTTAATATTTTGCCTGTAGTCGTAGTAGACCACTATTTAGGAACTTGGGTATTTTAACGGTAATCGGTTTATGCATATTGAAAGCCACTACCTATGTTCATACCAACACAGAGGATTTTGGTTCATACGTACACGATTACGATACTCGATGCAACAAAATTCGTTTACCAAAACATAAATTATCTATAACTAGCTCTGGAACTAACGTTGTGATTGTAATGAGTTTGAGATTATACAACCACTGCCCTAAAGTAATAAAAAGATTGCCCACTAGGCAGTTTAAGAAACAGGTAAAAGCCCTATTAGTCAAACAGCCATTATATAGGTTCGATGAATATTTTGAATTTGATTATACCACGTAGATAATTTATTTTATACTTTTTATTTCTAGATTTTGATTTTGTTATTAATGCATTCAATATTTCTGTTTTCCTTTTGTGACTTGTCCTATGCTGTATGTATTTTTAGGGATAAATAAAGTGTATTGTATTTTACTGTATTGTATTGTATTGTATTGTATTGTATTGTATTGTATTGTATTGTATTGTATTGTATTGTATTGTATTGTATTGTATTGTATTGTATTGTATTGTATTGTATTGTATTGTATTGTATTGTATTGTATTGTATTGTATTGTATTGTATTGTATTGTATTGTATTGTATTGTATTGTATTGTATTGTATTGTATTGTATTGTATTGTATTGTATTGTATTGTATTGTATTGTATTGTATTGTATTGTATTGTATTGTATTGTATTGTATTGTATTGTATTGTATTGTATTGTATTGTATTGTATTGTATTGTATTGTATTGTATTGTATTGTATTGTATTGTATTGTATTGTATTGTATTGTATTGTATTGTATTGTATTGTATTGTATTGTATTGTATTGTATTCTATTCTATTGTATTGTATTGTATTGTATTGTATTGTATTTGTATTTGTATTGTATTGTATTGTATTGTATTATATTGTATTGTAATTCTATACATATTGAGCTATGAGACGAACCATATAAAATATATCTACTGCAGTACTGCAGTAGAAAATCAGCAGGCGGAAGCAAGTGCTACGATCTCAACAATTAAAACGATACTGATCGTTTTTTTCGATGCTCAGAGCTTGCAATACAATTTCGAATTCATCTCTACATACCAAACAGCTGAAAAGAAGTTTCAAATCGCTTATTAAAATGGGTGTAACTGAGGTTTCCGGATCATCATTACGGTGAATGATTTATTCCTCACATAACGCACTGACACATTCATCTTTACTTGTTACTCAGTTCCTAGGCAAAAAATATTCTTTTAACAGAAGACCACTAAAACACTACTAAGGGAGCTGGGCGGAAGATTTTCAGCCAGCCTAATTCGTAGTAACAAAAAATAAATTAAAATAGTTACCGGCTTAATAACCGGACATTATCCTTTAAGGAAGCATATGTACAGCATGGGCTAGGTTAGCGAGCCCTGGTGTAGGATATGTGAAAAGCAGGAGGAAACTAGCCTTCATGTAATATGCACGTGTGAGGAACCGAAGGGACTCATACATAAACTAGTGGCTTTTATCGAGGACACAAGACTAACAGAGTGGAGCTGAGAGATCTATCGGGGATAGTACAAAGAGCAGTGTGCTCAAGTGCCTGAACGTGCTGCCGTCCAACCTAAAACAGAAGAAGATACTAGTCAGTGATTAACCAATTGCTATATTTGGCGGATATAGTCCTAGCAGTATTTTGCTTACTCACTTGACCCTAGGCCTTTTTATTGTTAGGTGAAATCAAGCAATTGGCACAAAATAGAGTAAAATTAGAAAAAATATACAGCAGGACAGTGGATTGAAATTCACAGTTAACTGTCCTGATGTATACTTTCCTCAATTCCACTCTATCTTACGCCAATTACTTGTTTCATTCCAATACAGCAGCTCTCTTTTCCACTTCTTGCCTATATCTATTGTTCCACTTTCTTCTTGGTCTTTACCTATTACTTCTTCGCGACGCTTACGATCCGTACACTTTTTTGTAAATCTATTATCTAATATACGACATATATACCAAAATAATTTAATGCCCTTTGTCGTTTCTCTTTCATAGGTTTACCAATATATTTCGCCTGTATGTATCATTGACTACTAATGCATTGTGATTTTTAGATCGGGTCCATCTTTGACTTTTGTAAATTAAAATGGTCTAAATACTTTCTTAACGATTTCTGTTTTAATCTTCTTTTTTTGCATTTCTCTTCTTTCCAAAAATATCGTCTTCATCATGTTAATTTTTTCCTAACATTCCGAATCTATGATTTATTTCTTTATCTATATTTTCATTGCTGTGAATTATCGAAGCTAAGCATTTGAAACTTTGGCAAAGTTGTTCAATGGTTCAATAGCAATAACAATTCTGTACGAACTGTGTATCGACGATTCGTTCCCGTTTACGGGAAGATTATGGTCAATTTAATCGTCCTACTGAGCGAACAATTCGCAGCGTAGTGGAAAAATTTAAGAAACCTGGAAGCATTGGTGATAGTTTAGGCCGTATGCATAATCAAGCCGAGAATATTGCTACTGTAAGTGATAGTGTAGCTGAGAACCGCGATTTTTCGATTCGTCACCGTTTTCAGTTTTTTTGTCGTACTTATAACTCCCTTTGGCGCATTTTGCATAAGAACCTGCACCTACACTTATATAAAATTCAATTAATACAAAAACTGAAGCCCAGCGAAAATGGGCAGAGTAGAATTTACCCAAATTGATTGTTAGAGCGATGTCGTTTTTCAAAGAAAATTTTCTTCTCTGACAAGGAACATTTCCAACTCTCTGTGTATGTTAATAATCAAAATTGCCACATATTAGGCGAGGAAAATCCTCATATGATACACTAGACACCATTGCATGCCCAAAAAGTAACTGTGAGGTGCGCATTGTGGTCAGACGACAAAATTGGCCTTTTTTAAAAAACGACAGTTCAGCAGTAACAGCCAACGGTGAGTACATATTTTTGGCATTAAATTGAAGATGTTGATGACATGTGACTTCAGGAAGTTGGTGCAAGTTGCTGCACATCGCGTGCAACGTTAGATATTTTGTGTGAAAAGTTTAGAGGTCGCATTATTTTACGTAGTGGTGACGTAAAACTGGTCACCAAGATAATGCTATTTAACGCCATTGGATTTTATTTTGTTGGATTTTCTGAAGAGTCGCGTCTACGCGAACAAACCTGCAACGTTGGAGCACCTAAAAACTAACATCTTACAAGTTATAGCCGACATAACCCCCCCCCCCCCCCCCCCCCCCCCGAAAATTACCACGAACCAATCAACTGCTGCAAAACGTCCAGAGGCTGACATTTGTCTGAATAATTTTCTATAATTAATAAATAATACCAAATATTCGATTAATAAAAAAAAAATAAGATAATGTTACATTTTCTTTTGCTTAAATAAAGTTAGGAAACTGGAATTGAACCACCCATTACCTGTTTTCATATAGTCTTATGTTAATAATGGTAGTAATCATTAGAGAACGGACATTCTTACCACATGACTCGGCGTAATTCAATGAAGTATTTGTTAGTCTTTCCCGGCCATCTGGTCCGCTGCGATTACAATGACAACACAGTTATTGTATTCGGAGGATAAATATCCATTAAACGCAATCGGCAATTCGAAATGTTTATAAATTTCGCTGAGTACATCCCGGCGTAATACAATGAAGTATTTGTGTTTGACTTTCTCGGCCACCTGATTTCGCAGCGTTAACAATGGACAACGGCTATTGTATTCGAAGAACTTAGTCATGTGGTAAGAATGTCCGTTCTCCAGTAATAATATTTATTCCCCGAACAGATCAATATAATCCAAGAACGGGGTAAAAAATTAAATAGGAGACGGCACTAAAAGTTATTAATTGATACAGTACAATATTATATAAAAAAGGCGAATCAAGAAAAATTGTTAACTAAGTGAACTAATCATGATATCAAAAAAAGTAAGTAAGTAAATAAATTACAGAGATATAAGAATTTAAAAAATTAGTAGATGTCGTATTAGAGAGGCTGAATAAACATTACTATTAACGAGTTTATACCAGACATACAAAAATGTCATTATTTAAAATCCGCTTTAAAGGGAGATGCAAGATTATTAAACTCATTACCTATCACTAATGAAAATGCAATATTATTGCTTGTAATATGTTAAAGGAGCCGTACGATAATAAAAATCTTGTCATTCAAAATCATGTAAAAGCGATATTTGCATTACCTACGATGACAAATAAAATCATCTGACACTTCGCCTAATTTTAAACGGGGTTCAAAACCGTAAACGTGCATTGCAATCATTCGATCATCCTACAGAACAATGGGATCATCTGCTAATACATATAATTAATACAAAAATGGATACTATTACTATCAAAGAATGGGAAATAAATTCACCATCCACATCAAGATTGCCAACATTCAAAGAGTTAACTGATTTTCTAAACAAAAAGTGTCAAACACTGGAATAGATTTCACGTCAATCATTACTAGAGAACGGACACGCTTACCACTCAGTGCAGTACTGGCGAAAGGCTGTATTTCTAAAATATTTAATTTTATTTATATAATTGGAAAACAAACGGGTGGTGATCTATAAAATTACGAAATACATATTTATTTGTTGAAAAGTTGTATTTATAAAGTTTTTAATTTTATTTATATAATTGGAACATTTTTATTTGTTCATTTTGTCGTTCAAGTTGAGTAAAGGAGTATTAATATTGACTAGCAATAGTTTCTCAAGGTTTTCTTCTGTCAATTTTGTTCTCTTTGAATTAAGTACATCCTTATAAATAGAAAACATCCTTTCTACATCGCAACTGGTTATAGGTGCATACTGGAAATATTCTTTTATTTCTTCATATTTAGCCGTTAGATTTTGTGGAATTGTCTCCATACATAATTGCTGTAATGTAATTAAATCTGGATTTCTATTAAGAATTGCTTCAAACTTTTGCCGAAGGCCACATCCGAAGTCACTTGGAATACTTTTCAAATTATTATCAGCCACATCTAATGTGGTTAATCCGTCATTTAATTTGAGATTTCGATTTTCAAAATAAGTGATTAGTTTTGGCAATTTTCCAAAATGTTCGTGAAGAAAGTACAACCGATTTTTTAAATTTGGGATTTGTGTGAGCTCCTTGCACTCACCAATACTTCTAGTATCCTCCTTTAGCAGTGTTACGAAATGTTTTAGACTATCGAAATTCTCAGCATAATAACTAGTAGCTTCCAGCCATGTTCCCCATCTAGTTATTACTGGAGTGGGAGGCAGTGACAGAGATGGAAATTTTTCCCTGAAAAGAGCTACTCTCAATGGTGCTTTTCTGAAAACTTTTTTAAAAGCTGATACAAGTCTATCAACTTCCGGAAAAGTGTCTCTGATATATTCACAGATTCTGTGGAGAGCATGTGCTACACAAGTAATATGCAGCATATTAGGATATGTTTTCTTCAATAGTCTGCCTGTTTTTAACATATACGCAGCACTATCACTGACAAATAAAAGTATTTTTTCTTTGTACGTGGCGTCCAAATGAAGCATTTTTTGCATATTCTCCTTAATGGTTTCAGTAACTGTTTCCGCATCAACTCTATATATAACACTTGTTGCTATTACGTATGAGTTATAGGGAATAGTTGGATGTAGTACACCAGCTACAACATTTACCACACAGCGTCCTAACATATCCACCGTTTCGTCGGCTCTTATCCATATGTATTGATTTAAAAGATGGCTTCTAATGCGTTCTACTATTCTCGTATAGCACCTAGAAACATAATATTTGCGTAAGTTGATTCATCAGGAACATTTCGACCAGTATATTTTTGAAGAAATATTTTTAAAGTGGGGTTGCTAAGTTTATTTAATGGAATATTAGCCGCCATAAAAGTTTTACAGAGTTCAGATGTGTTTGCGATCCTAAGTGACGAATTTTTGACGATATTTTACGGATTTTGTAATAAATTTCGGAATCACTGACAATGGACATACAATCAGTACGACCGTCAATCCAACTCGCCATTGTTTTACAATGCCGTTCTCGACATTCTTCCATATCATGTCTGAAAAAGTAACTTAAACAATGCTCTAGATCTAAATAAATGAAAACTAAAAATGTGTGCGTAAGTCATTGAAACTGAACGAAATTCAATGCACACTCTTACGTCGAAATAATTGGTAGAAATAGATTCAATCAAACGATATTACACAGGATCTATCACAAAAATTACGATGTAATTAACAGTTAAAACTATGAAAACAATAAACTTACTCACAGCACTTTATTTATCTTACGAAATATAAACTAATAAATAAAATACATACATTATAAAAACCCCACTTCTATCTACGCTCATGAAAACACTTTAAAAAGCACTATATTCTCGGAATACAATAGCTGGCTTATTCATTGTTATCGCAGCGAGACCAGGTGTCCGAGTAAGTCAAACAAATACTTCATTGAATTACGCCGGGATGTACTGAGCGACGTTATACACAATTCCAATTGCCGATTGCGTTTTATGGAAATTGCGTCCGTTCTCTAATCATTACTAGAGAACGGACATTCTTACCACAAGACTCGGCGTAATTCAATGAAGTATTTGTTAGTCTTTCCCGGCCATCTGGTCAGTTTCGATTACAATGGACAACATAGCGATTGTATTCGGAGGATATATTCCATTAAACGCAATCCGCAATTGGAAATGTTAATAAACTTCGCTCAGTACATCCCGGCGTAATACAATGAAGTATTTGTGTTTGATTTTCTCGGACACCTGATTTTCGCAGCGTTAACAATGGACAACGGCTATTGATTCGGAGAACTTAGTCATGTGGTAAGAGATGCAAGTGAATTATTAAACTCATTACCTATCACTAATGAAAATGCAATATTATTACTTGTAATATGTTAAAGGAGCCGTACGATAATAAAAATCTTGTCATTCAAAATCATGTAAAAGCGATATTTGCATTACCTACGAGGACAAATAAAATCATCTGACACTTCGCCTAATTTTAAACGGGGTTCAAAAGCGTAAACGTGCATTGCAATCATTCGATTATCCTACAGAACAATGGGATGATCTGCTAATACATATAATTAATACAAAAATGGATACTATTACTATCAAAGAATGGGAAATAAATTCACCATCCACATCAAGATTGCCAACATTCAAAGAGTTAACTGATTTTCTAAACAAAAAATGTCAAACACTGGAATAGATTTCACGTCAATCATTACTAGAGAACGGACATTCTTACCACATGACTCGGCGTAATTCAATGAAGTATTTGTTAGTCTTACGCGGCCATCTGGTCCGTTGCGATTACAATGGACAACACAGCGATTGTATTCGGAGGATATATTCCATTAAACGCATTCCGCAATTGGAAATGTTTATAAACTTCGCTCAGTACATCCCGGTGTAATACAATGAAATATTTGTGTTTGATTTTCTCGGACACCTGATTTTCGCCGCGTTAACAATGGACAACGGCTATTGATTCGGAGAACTTAGTCATGTGGTAAGAATGTCCGTTCTCTAATCATTACATTCAAACCGCCAATTATCAAGTCGGGCTAGGCAAGCTACACATGTCGCCGCACTTTCTAATTGTCAAATTTGTTTCAACAATCATGCAATTTTCAAATATACCAAATTCATGAAAATGTCACCGGAGCAGCATTTGAAACAAGTGAAAATCAAACATTTCTGCTTAAATTGTTTGAATTCGAATGACACCACACAGCAATGATTTAGCACCACGTGTAAGGTATGTCACAGAAAACACAATATATTGCTATTTGCAACTATCAACGTCGTTGGAAATTTTTCCAAATGCGACAACTAATAATTATGCTCTTAACAACCAAGATATACCTGCTAAAACTACTGCTTCACAACCATCAACGTCTTTGGAAATTACTCCAAATGCGACAATTAATAATCACCCTATAAACAACCAAGACAAACATTGTCAAGTATTTTATCAACAGCTGTTATCAATGCTTTTGATATAGAAGGCCAACCACAGACGTGCAGAGTTTTGCTTGATTCTGGTTCACAATCTAATTTTATTTCCAAATCACTTGTAAACAAATTAGGAATACATCAAAAACAGTTCACATTCCTTTAATAGGTACGAATAAATCAAGTACTCAAGTTAGGAATTACGTAACTACAAAAATAAAGTCAAAATACAATAACTTTCGATAAAAAAAAATGCATTTTGGCTGGATCGTATCACCTCCTTCTGTGAACAATCATTCGTTACGCGATTTAATTGTTTGCAATTTATCCTTGTTTTGCTCCAGTATTCGTTATGAATTTTTCATTGCAAATTGCACTAAAATGGTAACGTTGAATGCGATCAATAAGATTTCGCAGAGACATTTCAGCAGTTCGACGAGCATTCAAAAATTTGTATGGCACGCTATGTAAAAAAAGTGCATAAAAGTTTTTCATTTGTTTTTTTTTTTTGCATAAGAAATATATCCCGGAACATTAGGTTACAATGTAACGGGTGTTCAGAAACATTCGAAGTCAAGCGGGCTTTGAACAAAAAATCGTATATCTTTACTTAAGTCTCTGGTTTGTAAAATTATTAACTGTCAATGGTATTAAGTAAATGTATGAATCTATATCAGACATGATTTCAAATTTTCATTGACTACTTTGACTTCGAATGTTTCTGAACACCCTTTATATGAAACTATTTATTATTAACTTATTATTTTCTATCAAAAGCTGCTTATATTCTACGTGTAAAGATGCATAAATTACAAACAAAATGTATATTTTGGATATATTTTTTTTAAATATATGACGCAGTTAATAATGCTTAAATTTAACGAGTACAAAATCTAAAAGCGTATATTTGTATCATTTGACATTTAACTAGCGTAATCTCGTTAATTAAAATGGATTTAGTATCTAAATTTAACACAAAAGCCATTCGCATACATTCCGAAGCCTGTTATAGTTTGACATTTACGTCAGTTATGTCGCAATTATTCTTTGTATTTTAATTAATACTTGAAATCGAGTTCTTATTGCTAATTATATCAAAATTATATTGATTTTTACGTCATTTTCTACATAATTTTTTGTCGTCTTAGAGAAAATAAAAAATATAAATTGAGTTATGATCAGTGATCCCACAAAATATTTTATGTTTTCCTATTATGTCCATTCTCTTTTTTCGTAACATTAGTATGATTATTATTAGTCGTTTTACTTTATCTTCCTCGAAAGGCTCTTGATGGTTGGATATCTTGTATGGCTTATATTTTAATTCTTTCAACGTTTTGACCTGGCTACATCTAAAAACGATCCTAATGACCGTTCTCCTACATAACACAGGATATTCAGCTTCATGTGTTCTGTTAACACGTGATTGATTTTATTTTATTTTTTTGTGGGAATTTAGAAAACAACCATCTTCTTTGAATCTGTTAAAAATATTTAAAATTTTCTTCGCACAAAGAATACGCCTGTTGGGATAATTAACTATTTTTAATAAGTTATGTATTTTTCGATCAAATGTATTTAACTTAAGATTTAAGTAGGAATAAAAAACAGAAATATTTGACAATTGGAAAAATGTCACTGGTTGCCTACTATGCCACCATACATTTATCCCTATGTGTAAAGCTAAATGCATAAAAATCAATGCAAACCTATGTGTGATGGTAAAAGAAAAACCCGGTATAAATATATATCATATGTTATTTGAATATCTGCACACTGGCTTATTATGCTGGCAGCCCTGAGTTTAGATTCGGGACTAGGCTGTCCGAGTAGATTTTCGTGGTTTTACTTCTCGTTCTAAGCGAATGCGGACAGATAAATATCTAACAGATATGTACAGCTAGCTGTAGACTTGGGTTCGAGTCCCAACGTAGACCATATTTTTCAAATAAAAAAAATTTCGTGTGATTTGCTTTGTAATTTGTAGACAGCACTGTTTACATCCCCACTTACTCTGCAATTACATACCCTCTAATTTGATATTTGTAAATATTTCATATAAAAGCCGAAAAACTCCAATAATTTATCAATTGTTATATTTAATAAACGGCTAAGAAATTATCTAAACAATCATCTAGCTATGGAGTAATAATTAGCATTTCCAACATTCAAATCTTACATCTGCTCTCAAAATACTGACATCTGCTTTCAATAACTCACATCGACTTTCAAAATAGGCATCTGCTTTCTAATCTGACGTTTGCTTTCATAACTGACACCTGCTTTCAAATCAGACATCTGCTTTCATTAACTGACATTTGCTTTCACTAACTGACATCTGCTATCAAAACTGACATGAGCTTTCAAAACTGACTTCTGCTTTCAACTTGACATCTACATTCAATAACTGACATTTGATTCATTAACACTGTTACTTTATAATGCATTTCTAAATAGCTTGAACCTGGGTCTATTGTGGCTTAGTGGTAAAAGCGACAGCCCGGCTAGCTGTAGACTTGGGTTCGAGTCCCAACGTAGACCATATTTTTCAAATAAAAAAAATTTCGTATGATTTGCTTTGTAATTTGTAGACAACAATGTTTACATCCCCACTTACTCTGCAATTTATTACATTCTAATTTGATATTTTTAAATATTTCATATAAAAGCCGAAAAACTCCAATAATTTATCAATTGCTATATGTATATATATATATATATATATATATATATATATATATATATAATTAATTGAAAAGAAATTATATATATATATATATATATAGTGTGGTCACAAAGTTTGGAACCAAGCTTATAACCGCATTATTTTACATTTTTAGGAAAAACGCTCGGACAGGTAAATTTTCTTTTTTAAAACGCCATCTTTTGACATACCATTTTTTTCTATGACGTCATTGGTTTTCGAGTGATGACGTTATAAACACATTCTTTAAATGGCAACCATATTATTTTTTTCTCGTTTTTGGTAGATCTTTATATCCACCAAATAGTGATATAAAACAATTGGTATGTTGCATCACAATTTTTTTGAAAAAATTATATAAATTTAGAAAAAAGTACGAAAATTTTATTTTTGTACAAAATTAAAATTAAATTAAAAAAAATACATCTGAACTTAAATTTATTATAACAGTTAACGTAAATTTTCAAAATGGACCCCACCAACCAACTGACACTGTCCAAGCCGAGTGTAAACACTTGGTATACTCGCCTCAATTATGCCTGGGGATATTTGTGTAAGTTCTACGCGAATTAGTTCTTTTAAATCTTCTAAATTGTTCGGTTTGTTAAAATACACTTTCGATTTCAAATAACCCCTCAAAAAAAGTCTAACGGAGTCAGGTCAGGAGAACGAGGTGGCCATTCTATGGCGCCTCTCCGTCCAATCCATTTATTGGGAAATATTTCGTCAAGATAGTGGCGAACCTCTACACCATAATGGGGAGGCGCCCCATCTTGTTGAAACCAAATATTTGGATGGGGTACATCACCATCCTCGTGATTTGGGAAAAGAACAGCGAGGAGCTGGAACCAGTTCAAATCTTAAAAATTCTAAATATTGCACAGCAGTCAAATTTCCTTCAAAAAAATATGGTCCTAAAATGCGTTGTCCAATCATTCCAACCCATACGTTAACTTTTCCTCTGCGCTGAGTATGCACTGTGCCATTATCTACACAAAATTCACGATAATCTTTTTTGCAGATCGACACATGTGAATATGACTCCGACATATCAAAAATAATAAGGTAAAATGACGTGTACATAAACTTTCGAGAACTAAGTAAACACAACTGGCGATATGACTGACCTGTAGGACTGTAGGGAAATGCTCAAGCGGACTGTTAGTTTAATTTTGATATATTATGAATAAATGGTTTTATTTATTTTTTACTGTGCACTTTAGAAATAAATTATAAAATATGAACAAATATGCAAAACAAAAGTAGTCGCAAATATTTTCTCTTTTTACGGATCCGTATAGATCTGCAAGAATTTTGGTAAACATATTATAAATAAAAAATATGCATTTTCATATAATCCCAGCTTTACTGATATGTAAGCCTTTTCCGTTTTTTGATTAGTAATATGTTCTTGAAGTTTGTTAAATGTAACTGATATTTTCAGTAGAAACATTAAATAAGTGGTATATTGTGCGAATGTTAATGTTTAAAATATGAAGGGAATTAGCTGCAAACCGAATTCAAACGTCGTAAAACATTTTCAAAAAAAAACAACAAACAAAAAGCTCGTTGAATGCTGTGAGTAAAAAGTATGGTGAAGTAATTGAGTGTACGTCCAACAGTCGACATAGACATACACATACACAAAAGTCATAAATTAGATGAATTAGTGCCTCGCTGTCACATTTGGACGGCATTTTGCTTTACGAATTTCGCGTCCCGTGAATTCCCACGATGGCAATGCACCCCGTTTTCCAATTTGAATACGATTTACTCTCTCGTGGTATGTACCTAAATCTTTTTGTAGGAGAGGAAAGTTATTTTTTATTTAAGTAAAAACGCGAGTGAGTTGGCGAAAGTAATATTTAATTACACCAAAAAACATGTTTATATCAAATATATTATCCTGTAATAATTATAAGATTTTAATAAACATTCTGAAAAAATGTTTTCAATCTAATTATAATGATCAAACATTAGATTGCTACTCCGATACAGTTGTGATATTGTTGTGATGAATAGCTAGGACGGCGATGTCATTAGCAAATGTTAGTGCAGTCGACCATTGTGTTTGTAAGCTAATCAGCCGTAATAACAAATCCAATTACAACCCCGAGATGCGCCCGATGATATGATTTTTAAATATGCTATTGCAATTTGACATCTTACTTGGCGAACCTGTCTTCAAGGTAAGACTTAAGAATGATATACAAGCTGTCTGTCTGTAAAGGGTCTTTACAAAAACATACTACAGATTCCTTACACCCGAAATAAGCCAATTTAAGAAAACTTAAATCGATTCATGCGATTTTGCTCAAATTTGGTACGTTGACACAGACAAAATGAGACAAAAAAAACATCAAAATTTTGAATTATTTATAAAATCGATAAGTTTTATTATGGCAAAGGTTGGATAACCTGAGTCAGCTGTTAAAAATTTATACTTGTACATTTTTAAAGCTGATATATTAAAGGAATATGCAAGATGTGTGCTTTACGGGCATTAGGTTACAATCTATTATCTTTAAGCCCAAAATTGTATCGAAAGTACAGTCGCGAGCATGGAAAACGGGCCATGTCTTAATACGACAATGCCGAAATTTGAGCTATGTACAGTCACCGTTGATATGTCATTATCAGGTGTGCTGTCATCACACTGTCACAGATTCAAAATGCCACATATCACCTTGTCGGACAGAATTAAAATTTTAGAAAGAATTGCAAAAGGATGGTCGAGAAAGTTGCAGAAAAGCTTGGAATTAGTAAAAGTACTTGTTTCGTCTTATAAACGAAATTAAATTGTAATATATATTAAATATAAATATTATTCACTTTGTATATATTAAATATAAGGAATCGTATATAATTAATAATATAATAATATATAATATATAATATTTAATAATAATATATAATATAATAATAATAATCGTATAATATAGTATTTGAACCTAATGGTCAGGTATAAAAAACCTTTGTATAACTATATTCTATTACCATAGTAAAATGCAAACGTTTACCCTGAATTTAAGATGCGGCATCATTCATATTTATCAACTTTTATTTAACTCGGTACTTATTTTATTGCTGGTCTCTTCAGACATTTTTCAGTTTCCCTTGTTTTATGAGTGAACGTGCCATGTACACAGTTTGGAACTTTCAAATGCTTTATCAAACGCACGTTCACTAAATTTTGTACCATAAAATATCAGAATGAAGAATGCAAGCATCATAAACTGGGAATTTTAGTTATAGCTAATATAGAATTAAAAATAATTTGCAATGTTTGCTATTTTAGTAGGCACACTTTACAAACAAAGCGGTTCTTGGGCCTACTTTGTTAATTGTTCCAGAGTTTACTGAAGTTAGGGGTAAATTTTGCTTACAATTCTTAAACAGTGTTAACACAACAGTGATCAAGACAAGAGTGTCAACACAACAGTCTTCAAGACACAAGTCATCATAACAGCATTCACGACAACAGTCAAGAGCAATGCTCAAGGCAACAGTACTTTTAATTCTAAGAGACATCAGTCTCATTTTTATCAACAAGATAACAGTCCTGCTTTGTCATCAAATCAAAAATACTTATGTATCAAATAGTGTAAATTTTGTAAATAAAGGTGTTAATTGGAGTGCCGTCTTTCCTTAAAAACTGCCACCCACGAATAAATAATAGGTGCATATATGGCCTTACAACCCGTACGCGGTGAACCAATACACAGGAGCAATCAAGTCCACGTGACAGTGCACGTTGCCCCAACATATGGTCCTTCGAGATCGGATATCAGCGACAAATCACCGAGTTATCATCATATGGTCCTTCGAGGTCGGATATCAGCAACAAATCAGCGAGATATCATCATTGAAGACATAGAGATAGGTCTCCAATCAATTCCTTTATTTCATAAACATATCACAACAATCCTTGTTCAAAATGTCAGTTGCCTCTTATTCATCTAACTCATGATCATACTGATTTCTCAGTATTTTGTTTGTTTCACAACATTTTGAAGAGACCCACAGCCAAATAGTATATACTTCCTTTAGAGACAATGGCTAATTAAAACTAGTGTAGTTTCTCCATTTTATATGAGATCATTTTCGTTTAAGGTACATACTTTCAAGATGGGCAATATGTAAGTCCACGTACTGTTGGGGCAACGTGCACTTTGCCCCAACAGTACTATTTCAAGAATAGTAATAAAATTGAATCGGGTAGATACGATTGAAAGAAAAAAAGGTACTGATCCAAAAAGGATATCTATTTTAGAACAAGACGCGATATTAGATCACGCAGTAATCGAACATCCTTTTATGTCGGCTATTAAAGCAGTTGAGGTGACAAACTTTCTCGTTCGATTCACACTGCAAGGCGTCGATTGAAACATGGTAATTTAAGAGATTCGGCCGCTGCTCAAAAAAAATTATTAAATGATCGGCATAAAGAAGAACGCGTAGGATTCGTTCTTGAAGTTATTGCCAAAGATCAACATTTTTGGAATAATGTTGTTTTCACGGACGAAAAAGTATTTCAATCTAGTCAGAGTTTATAGGCCCAGAAACACTCGATATGAGGAAAAATAAGTAAATAAACAAAACAAGAGTGGACGTTTTTCGGTTAATATTTGGGGATGGATATCTAGAGGCGGACTTGGTGTTTTATGGTATATAGAAGACAGATTTAATAGTGCTGAATATCTGAATATACTGCAAGATGTTATGCCTCCCTCTGTTTCACAATTATTTCCAGAAGGTAACTATATATACCAACAGGACAATTATCGTGTGCATAGTTCTCGTATAGTGACTAAAAATAACTTCTATGTTATCAACTGGCCGAGTAATAGCCCGGATTGAAACATTATAGAGAATGTATTTTGTATGTTGCTAATAAAGAACATTCAAAAACAACACGTTCGACATCGAAATAAAAGCGAACTATTGGAAATCGTGGGAAGAAATAGCAAACGATTATATGAGCAGGCTATATGAATCTATACCACATTGTCTGGAGTTAGTTATTGCTGTAAATGGAGCTATAACGAAATATCAATATAAAATGAAAGTTGGTGTACCTAATTATAAATATTTCCGTTGTAGTGATATTATTAACCATTTTATAAAATATTTAGTAAAATTGTAGGAAGTTTTGATTAGAATGCAATAACCTAAACTAAGACTTAGAAATGTCATTAACTGTCATTTACAGATAGACACTGTCTAAATAAAATAAGTGTCCCGTTTTCTGCGCTCGCGACTGTACATAACGATTGACAACAGAACGATATTTAAAGCGAGATGCACAATAATAAAACTATATTGTGGGTCAGTTTTAAAATATCGTCTCCGAAAGTATTTATAATACATTGGGTCGCACAGTGGCGTACCCATTTCTTTAAATTTTTTTTTTCTCGCTTATGAGAGGAAATTTTGGAAAAATGTTTTGGGTGTGTATTCTGTATAATTTAATCTTTCCATTTTGATACATTGTCTTTTTATTTCTTTGATATCCGGTATGTCTTTTTATTTTTGAGATTAATTCTGGGATAATTAACTTTGATTCTCAAACTATGTGTGATAGAAAAGAAAGTTTATTTTTTTTAATTAAAAAATATTAATTTTGGTTTGTCTTTATAAAAGGAGAAAAATCGAACATATCAAAAACAGTCCAATAAAACAATTGTAAACAAAATAAGAAGAGCTGTTGTTATAGGATCATCGATATCTCCAAATTTCAGCTCGTCGCTGTACACCAATTATCGAGAAGGCCTTAGCATTTGGATTGTTGCTAACTGATAAAAAAGAATTCCAATGGTATTAAATAAAAAGCTAACATAAAAATTCAAGGCGAATCTACGTCTACTGATCACCACTGATACCAAAATGTATCCATGAAAAAACTAAAAAGTTATAGAACAAGAATACACACCACATTAAGTTTTTAATGACTTTTGTTTAAAGAACTTTTATATCGAAACAAGAAAATACTACACGTGGATTTATGGTATCTAAAGATCGTGAAACTACTTTTGTGAGGTAATGGCTCAGGACACTTTCCAAGAGTCCTTGTTTGTTTATTATACGTTATTATATAACAAAAGTGAAGATGCTTGCATGGATATAAAAGAAAATATTTGTTAACCCCCCTTTTTGTACCGACTCTGGATATAACACGATTTCACACACTACAATATTTTCTAAAAACCTATCTATTGTGTTGTAGAAGTGCAATCTGCATATCAGTTGGTGGAATTATTAATATTATAGAAATAATCTTGACTTTTGATGTGCGGCTGCTGTAATCTTACAACCAAATATTTCCTTTTATCTGCATCAATACGGATCCTATAGTTACTGATGATGCGTATCACCCTGCACTTAACATTCTCCTTGAATTTGACATGATGCGTCATTTAGTGATGCATCATACGTCATTTATTGATACAAATATAACAGTATCTACTTTTTACGATAAACTGTATTCCATTGACCGATCAGTTCGTAAAGTAAGGTGTTCCAAACATGTATTACCTCCCTGGTTCAATACTGACTTAAAGAAATTGATAAAACTGAAGGAATATTATTTCCGGAAATTTAAGGAAACAAGATCTCAGTTTTATCGTTATGAATTTTGCAGATTACTTTGCAAAGTAAAATGTGAAGTATTGAGTGAGTATAATACTTATCAGTCGACTGTAGTAACTGCAATCGTGAGAGATCCGAAATTCTTTTGGAATTTTATGGCGAGTAAGAGGAACAGTCTAGGATTCTTGGTTCTATGATGATTAACGATGATAGTGTTTCTAATTCTCAGGAAATAGTGAATGCTTTTGCTAATGTTTTCTTAAATGTTTTTCATTCTGTACCTCATTTCACGAATACCACATCTACTCCCAACCACTCATTATGGGTATCAATTCAACTTTTTCCTTCAGAGGAAACGTTCAAGTGCTTGAAGAATCTGAATTCTCACTTTACTTCGGGACATGACGGTTTACTGAGTTTTTTTTGTGAAAGATTGCAAGAAACGTTATTTTTAATTTGATAATTAAGTCATCCTCGTTTCCTGACTTGTGGAAGATTGGCAAAGTCGTTCCAGTTTTCAAGAAGGGTATCAGATCGAACTTTTTAAATTATAGGCCTGTTAACATTATTACCAATTTTGCGAAGATTTTTGAAAATTTGTTGCATCAACAAATTATTTTAAAGTGTAAATCGGCGTTTGGCTTTACAACAACACGGTTTCATTGCAGATAGATCCACTATTACGAATTTGACTGAAATAACCCAATTCATTAATGAAGCTTTAGATGTTCGGATAGAGTAAATGTCATATATACAGACTTTGCCAAAGCATTTGCTTTTGTTAGCCATTACTTATTGTTAACCAAGTTGGATGCTTTTGGGTCTACTTCAACTATCTATATATCTTCATATTTGTGTAACTGATCTAGTTATGTCTACTATAATGGTTTTCAATCCAGGCAGTATACTTACGTTAGGCGTTCCCCAAGGATCTACTCTAGGAGCTTTATTATTTAATTCTTTTGTTAATGATCACATCGTGCTATTAGATTGTAAAGTGCTAGCGGCTCACCAGACGAACAGGTAGGGAACTAGAAGTATGTAAAGATGTCATTTATAAAGCAATTAAAGAACATTTGCTAAATCCATACCATAAGATGGCAGCTCAAGATCTCCTACAACATGACTCTGAAATGCGCCTAAATTTTTGTCGGTTAATTAATAGACAAAGAGAAAGAGATTTAAACTTTGACAACAATATTTGATTTATTGATGGAGCGTATTTCACAAGCACAGGGGTGACTAATTTCCATAATGAATACGTTTACGCAGTTGAAAATCGGCATGCAATCAAGGTAAAACATTTTCAACACAAATTTAAAATTAATGTATGGGCTGGAATAATTGCAAATATTATTGTTGGTCCTGTCATTCTACAGCAGAGATTAACGGGAGGTATTTATTTGCAACATCTACAAAATATGTTGCCAGATTTGTTTGAGGATTTACTTATACAACTTCGGAGAAATATGTGGTTTACGCGCGATGGAGATTCACCACATTTTTAATTAAATGTTTGAAACCACTTAAATCAAAAATATCCAAACAAGTGGATAATAGAAGTAATGACGAACCTGTAAATTAGCCACAACGTTCACCAGACTAAGTCCCCATGGATTATTTTTTATGACGCCATCTAAAGTCCACAGTTTACATGACACTTGTAGATAATGAAGAATAACTGTGGCAACGTATTCAAGATGTAACGAATAATATTAAAGCTGATGAAGAAATTATGCAAAGAGTACATTTTAATTTTCTTCGTCGTGTAAATCTTTGTATATTTGTAAATGGTGGACACTTTCAACAATTTCTATAACATCTTTATTATTTTTTTGTATGTTTTAGCGAGATAATTTTTTTGTTAAATGTCACAAATTTCAAAAACCATGATAGTAACCGAAAGAGTACCTTTTCTGTAGTAAATAAGTTACACAATCTAAATCTAAATTTTATACTTAAGACCCCTCTTCTCCCATTGGCGTAGAAATTTGAAATGCGCAATTTCATCCCAATTTCTACGCATATGGCATGATGTTGCTCAAAATTTGGATATATATTTTTTCTCATAAAACTATTCCGACGTACGAAATTTTAACAAAACACCGTTGATTTAGATATTCGGCGATTGTAGGGCTATTTGACATTAATGTGTATATTTTTAAAATAAGCTCTTACATGTTTCGGTAAGTATTACCTTTATCAAAGAATTATAAATGACATATATTAATGTCAGACATATATAATTGATGTAGTCATGGTGAGAGATGCAAATTCATAACAAAAGTTTTATATCAATTATAAAGAGAATGGTAAGCCATGAGTTATTATTACACTTGCCCCCGTGGAACGACTTAAGATATAAAGCTGTCGGCCTTCGCCTAGGATGAGAATGAAAACCACGAAAACCTACTCGGACAACCAGTCAGGGATCTAAGCAGGGAACTGTCAGCATGATAAGCAAATGTACAGATATTTAAATAACATATAATATATAATTATATAACAGTAACATATATTATGATAGTACGCCTACATTTATAAAAATGAGAAAACTAGATAGATTTCATTTCACAATTTCAAAACTAAAAACAAAATTTCAAAAGATTATGAATTCCTGTTACCTACAAATTTTAAACATCACAATATCCCAAACCATTTGTGACATTAATACATTCAATAAAATCATTTCAAACTTGAGAAATATTATCATATTTTAAACAGCTTCGAAAAAATAGAATCTAAAATTTACAATAATCATTTCCTGACGAACATAAATTAATGAAAAAACAAAGTAGAGAAACTAATAAAAAAACAACACTTGACGCATCACAATTTCAAACTTTCATCAAGGAACAAAAAGTACCTACAGATCACAAAATTATATCACATGATGTAGAATCTTTGTACACTAACATTCCTACAAATCCAGCTATATATAATAGAATCCAAATGGGATGAAATTAGTCAACATACTTTACTAAATAAAACGAGTTTATTAGAAGTATGCATTTCTGTCTCGACAATACATATTTTCATACAAAAATTCTTTCTACCGTCAAACATTTGGTATTGCCATAGGCTCTCCTTTAGTTGCTCCTATTGCAAATCTGGTAATGGAACATATGGAACAAAACATTATGAATTCATTAGACTTCAATCCCATTTTCTTTAAAAGATATGTAGACGACATCATAACATGCATACCGACAAATAAAATAGACCACCATTTAAATAAATTCAACAACTTTCACAACAAATTAAAATTCACAATTGAAGAAGAAATTAATAACAGCATTAATTTCCTTGATATTTCTTTAACCTATGATAGACAGGGTACTATTTATGAAAATTGGTACAACAAACCCACAGCTTCTTTTAGATATATGAATTACCACTCAAATGCACCTACAGTATTCAATAAAATGATTATAAACAATCTGACTGATAGAGCAGTTAAACTATCACACACTCAATACAGAAAAGATAACACCAAGAAATTTAAAACGATCTTAACTGATAACTACCCACCACAACTTATAGAACAAACAATTAAAAAAGAATTCACCAAATATACAACACTGCAGACACCAATAACAATTTAAACAATGAAACAACATATATCACGATTCCATATGTACCACAATTATCAAAGAAAATAAAATATACTTTAAAAAAATATGATATAGCTACAACATATAAACTTAGCAATGCAAATAAACATCTATTTTCAAAATGAAAGCCAAAAATCAAGAAACACATGTTGTCTATAAAATACCATGTCGCGACTGCGACAGTTACCACATAGGTCAAACCAAACAATATTTATACAAAAGAATACAAGCTCACAAATACTCCAAAATAAACAAAACTGCTTTATTTACACACAAACTGCAACGCGATCACCATTTCGACTTGAAAACACACAAATAATTAATAGAGAGCAACACACAATGAAAAGAGAAATTAAAGAAATTATTAATATTAAACTGGAAAAAAATTTAATTGACAACAGAAGTGATATAAAAAATATAAGCTGTATATATTATAACCTAATAATGTAACGATCTGCAATTTACCATCAGAATATATGCTGCTGTTATATAATTATATATCATATGTTATTTAAATATCTTTACATTTTCTTATCTTGCTGAAAGTTCTATGTTTAGATCCCTGACTGGCTGTCCGAGTAGGTTTTCGTGGTTTTCCTTCCCGTCCTAGGCAAATGCCGACAGCTTTATATTTTAAGTCGCTCCACGGGCGCAAGTGTAATAATAAGTCATGACTTACCATTCTCTTTATAATTGATTTCAAACTTTTGTTATGTCATGAATTATTATTAATTGAATTGAATATATTTATGAATTTGTATCTCTCACCATGACTACATCACTTATATAACTTTGACATTAATATTTGTCATTTATAATTCTTTGATAAAGGTAATACTTACCGAAGCATGTAAGAGTTTATTTTAAATATATACATATTAATGTAAAACAGACCTTCAATCTCGGAATACCTAAATCAACTATATATATAGTAAATTCAATTTGTTGGCGATTTAAGGTCTGGTTTTACTTCATATGTATATATTTTGATATATCCTAAACAATCCTACATGTTTCGGCAAATGATGCCTATATATATATATATATATATATATATATATATATAAAATATAAATGACAGTATATTAATGTCATACTTATACATTTGTAGTTGCTATGGATAAAATTATTCAAAGATACATTCCAATTTAATAATAATAAATCATGCCGTAGTATTCTAAAATAGATATACAACAAAAACAGGGAAACGCAAGACATGAGTTATTATTATGTATGCGCCCGTGTAGTGACTAAAGATGTTGAGCTGTCGGCATTCGCCTTAAACGAGAAGGAAAACCACGAAAACCTACTCGAACAGCCAGACGGATTAAAATACGGAACTGTCAGCATGATAAGCAAATGTATAGATATTTAAATAACATAAGATATATAATTATGTAACAGCAACATATATTATGATGGTAAATTGCAGATCGTTACATAATTAAGTTCTAGTATATACTGCTTAAATTTTTTATATCACTTCTGTTGTTAATTGAATTTTTTTCCTGTTTAATACTAATCATTTCTTTAATTTCCCTTTTCATAGTGTGTTGTTCTTTATCAATTATCTGTGTGTTTTCAAAATCGAAATGGTGATCGCGTTGTAGTTTGTGTGTTGATAAAGCAGTTTTGTCTGTTCTAGAGTATTTGTGAAAACTGCTTCATCTACACACAAACTATCTCTAGCTTGCCGGACCATTGCTCTACCACTAAGCTGTTAAAGGCGTGAATTAGAAACTTTTATGGGGATGCCTTGAGTTACATCAAAGGAAACAGATGAATATATCTTGCCCGTAGTACGGCAGTTATACAAATTTATTGCATTTTCGCGAAGTAATGTAATTGTAAATATGCTTTCTACACTTTACGACGCTATTTTATTCGAATTTTTTCATAGAAAAAAATTTGCCCTTAAGTAGGAATCGACCTCTGGCTTTTCTATGAAAAAATTCGAAATACAAATTAGAAATAAATTAATTAAATTAATATATCAAGTTTTACCTCATTACTTACTATATTTATATATAATATTTTATGTTAAACATTAACATACTATTTTAAATGGTATATCAGATGATGATCTTATTTAAGCCGCATTGCATCGAGTCACATTAAACTGTAGAATCTATACATTTGTATAGCTTCAAATGATCCGCGTATGCCAGAAAATAACTATCGGTTAATGAATAGTATAAATCATTTATGAAAATAAAAACAGAATCTGTTCCCAGCAGAATACCAGATGATACACGAATTTTACAAGATTGTGCATGAGATAGTGTATTTTGATAGTTTGTCTCTCAGATAAGAACGTAACCATTATAGTAAAATTCTACTGATGCCGTTTAGAACGAGCTGGTGGATTAGTTGAGCATATCGAACTGAGTGAAACCCTCGCGAAAATCTAAGTAGATTTGGTCCACCTGCCTACGAAACTATAGTGTATTACTAATAAAATTTAAGAATTATCATTAGTATGAGCAATAAGGTGATTATTATTATTCCCTATTTGACTATGTGTAGAGTTATGAAGTTTTCTGACACGTTATGTTCTATTCCGAGTACAAAAACTGTATGGGAAAAAATAATTTTTAATGAAGTATGAATTTGTCAAGACTGTGAATAGCTATTTAACTAAACTTTATAAAATCTTTCATAAGAATGCCAGAAAGTAACGAGTGATCAAAAGAGCACTATATTTTTATTTTGTAATAAAGACAAAATAGTATTAGATATCAATATAGTTTTTTTAATTTATTTTAGACTTCGGTTCATGACATTTTTATTTAGAAATGATTTCATGTAAATGAAAGTTATTTAAAAATTCGATTATGGAACACCAATTTTTCGCCACTTTTTCGCATAATCTGCACTTATTTCAGCAATAACACGAATAATGCGTTTAGTGGATGTAAACGTGTTTCATGAACAGTATGTGGATTCTCTTCACTCAAAATGCGACAATTGTGCTTATTCACAAAGCTATTTAACCAAAAATTAACGTCATCACTAAATATGATCTTTACATAAAATAATGGATCTGTTTCGAGTTGCTGTAAAGCACAATCTGCGAAATTTCTACGCAATACACGGTCATTTGATTTTAAGTTCTTACGTCAACTGAAATTTATACGCCTTGAAATGCACAAATCCTTATGAAGAATATTCCATGTGGTGCCATAATCCAAGTTCTTGAGAACTACGTCTAATTGATTGTTTTCGATTTTCATTCACACTTTGGTTCACAGTATCGATATTTTCAGCAGTACGTTTACATTTTTGTCGGGTTGGATTGTTAATATCACAAACATCTGTCTCCAATTTTTTAATAACATTACGAATAGCTCTGTAGGTCGATTATTTTGATCATAAATTTCACGTAATGCGCGAAACTTAGCCCGAACAAATTCGTTATTTTTGTAATAAATTTTAACAATTTATAAACACTGTGCAACTGTGTACCTTTCAATGTTAATTTATCAATCAATACTGAACACAAATGTCAATTTTTAAGAGAATCTGAAAGAAATGACCGCTAAAATGTTTATAAAATATATATTACTTATTTGACAAACCCTTTGCTTTTAAGCATAGAAATATAACCAGTTACGCCGAATTCAAACTTACATTAAAAAATAAATATTTCTGATAAATAGTTTTTCCCTTCATTTACTGTAACTATTACGCATATCTCACTTTTATTTTGAATCAAATTTTTTAAAACTCCTGTTACGGTCGATTATTTGAAAACACTTCTCTTCTACCAAACTCCAGTACCAATAACAATAACTGTATAAGGAAAAAATCTACCAAAACGAATAAACTCCGAAAAGAGGAGAAAAACATCACTTCTTTTAAAACGTTATAAATACGATATTCCTTCTCGGAGAAATAATCCTATTTTTTGAAGTACGACGCCGTAACACCAAAGTCTCGTTTTATGCGCCCGCTACGCTCCTTTACACGACGCAATAAATAAGTTTTTATAGGGTTACAAATAAAGAGAATAAGAGGTCTGTTGGAGAGGCGTCTCACAAGACGTATAAATTGTCCGTGGCGCACACTATCTCATGCTTAAGTCGACCCCCATTAAGAAGCGTTATTGAAATAGCCTCGCACCGTACCGATTGATTCAATTAAATCAGTCGAAACGACTGATCGTTTTTTGCCTTACCTTTTTCTTCTGTATTTGAGTATTTCGCTAAATGTTTATCACCTCGGAATAACATCGGATTGCAAAGAGAGTGACGTGAAATTGTAAGTATCGAAGTGTTTCGAACGATCAATTCAATGTCTATGTTATAGTGGATTGCCAAGAAAGTTATTTCAGTAATTAAATTCTTTTATATATATATGGTAAATTCAATTTGTTGGCCATTTAAGGTCTGGTTTTATTTCAAATTGTATATATTTAAAACAATCCCACATGTTTCGGCAAATTATGCCTTTTTCAAGGAATATAAAATATAAATGACAGTATATTAATGTCATACTTATACATTTGGTGTTGCTATGGATAAAATTATTTTATAATTTACATTCTAATTTTTATATCCTAGGAACCGGATATAAATAGGAAGCCTCAGAGTTACGACAATATATATATATATATATATAGTTGATTTAGATATTCGGCGCTTGAAGGTCTGTTTTACATTAATATGTATATATTTAAAATAAGCTCTTACATGTTTCGGTAAGTATTACCTTTATCAAAGAATTATAAATCAACTATATTGTACAAAGGTCAAAAAATAATTATCTATATATATATATATATATATATATGTATATGCCAGATAAAGAATAAGTGTTTCTTGGGAATGGCGGACAGGTAATTAAAACAATATTTAATTTTGTTTTACGTTTCGGTTCTATATATAGAGCCTTTTTCACAACTGAAATATGTATTTAAATTTTTGGAGAGGTGAAAGTGGAATTATATTAAATGTACTTACATTATATTGTATTGTTTGATTACATTTCAACTATGACTAACTATGTTAAAACATATTTTCTAGTTAGATATGTTTTAACACAGTTAGTCATAGTTGAAATGTACTGTAACTTTAACAATAACAAAGCTGAAGTACGCCGGAAATCAATACAAACTTGAAGTGAAGTTGCTTTGGTTTCTGATCTTAGTCTTAGTCCTAAAAGTTCAATATTACGAACTTTCAAGGTCAGGATCCTTAAGACTAATACTAGATTACGGAATTGTATGAACACAAACAATAATTACTTATCACTGACCTTTTTAAGGTTAAGACTAATACTAAGTTCGGACTAAGGAGAGCTCACTGAACCAATCATTATTTTTAAATTTTTGGATACCTAATAATTTTATGCACCATCTATCGAGAAGGCATAGTACTATTGGACAAACTACAAAAATTTGGTGTTCAACTTTAATAAAATCTGCATTTGGGGGGTTAATATCTAGACTGACTTATTTAATGGTTGCACATCGATATTTAGTAACATTCGACATTAAATATCTCGAAAACAGTTTAAGATATGGATATCATATGATATATTTTTGAAATGAGAAAAAAAAAGATAATTATAAAAATTTAATAATATATAGGGTATTTAAAAAATTATTTTTTTTGTATCCAGTTGAATCTACACGTCACTGTATTTTTGATGGCACGTAAAAAAATTTAATCACAGCCACATAACTATTTTTTGAAATATTTTTTATATGCTATAATAACGATCACAAGGTAAGAATAATTTATAAAAAATAACATTATACATATTTACACCCTGAGCAATATCAACTGACTGTAGTTGGCTTTATTAACATCCCTAGATTAAAACATTTTAATATTTGTAAATTGGTGATATTGCTGTTGTGAGATGTGATCAAAGAAAAGAGACGTGGCATGTTTCGCCGAAATGTTCGCAATTTACACGACAATGCTCCTATCCATAGGACCACAATTGCGCAGGTTTCTGCGTAGGACTCGCCTATAATAATCAGTAGAGACGCATCAGGCCGAAATTACGATGAACCATATAAATAGTCCATAACATCACTAAGTACAACACGCAGTTATTGAATAGCACTATTCATTTGGTTAACCGCACATCTGGTTTTCGTCGTTGAATTGCGACGCAATTACTTCAATATTATAGTTAAATTCCTTTCTTTATGGGCGTAAATAGAAGCTGGTTTTTATAATTTATTTTATTTGTTAGCTTATTTCGTAAGATAAATAAAGTACGGTGAGTTAGTTCCTTTTTTTCATTGTTTAATATCGTTTCATCGAATCTACTTCTCCCAATTATTTTGGCGTAAGTGTCCAGTGAATTTCGTTAAGTTTCAATAACTTACGCATACATTTTATGCATAAGTTATTGAACGTCGAGAATGGTATCGTGAAACTATGGCGAGTTGGATTGAGGGTCATACTGATTGTATGTCCATTGCCAGTGATTTCGAAATTTATTGCAAAGTCGTTAAATACCGTTAAAAAATTCCAAGAAATCGCACGCAAAACGTCACTTAGCATGGCAAACACATACACAGAAATTATACCCGTTGGAATCTGACAATTTTAACAAAGAACTTAGTGAAACTTTAATGGCGGCAAATATTCAATTAAATAAACTCTTAACAATCCTACCTTCGAAACATTTCTCCAAAGCTATACTGGTCGAAATGTTCCTGATAAATCCACCAAATATTATGTTTCTAAGTGCTACACGAAAGCAGTAGAACGCATTAGAAGCCATTTTTCAAATCAGTACTTATGGATAAATGCCGACAAAACTGTCGATATATTAGGACACTGTGTGGTAAATGTTGTAGTTGGTGTACTACATTCAACTATTCAATATAACGTATATGTGATAGCAACAAATGTTATAAATACAGTTGATGGGGAAACAGTAGCTAAAACCATTTACAGAAATCTGCACCAAATGCTTCATTCGGACGACAGGTACAAAGAAAAAATACTTTTATTTGTCTCAGTGATAGTGCTGCATATATGTTCAGAACAGTCAGACTATTAAGGGAAACATATCCTAATATGCTGCATATTACTTGTGTAGCACATGCACTCAACAGTATCTGTGAATATATCATAAACACCTTTCCGTAAGTTGATAGACTTGTATCCGCCTTTATAAAAGTTTTCAGAAAAGCACCATTTACAGGTAAAAACTTCCATCTTTATCACTGCCACCCTCTGCAGTAATAACTAGATGGGCAACATGGTTGGAAGCTACTAGGTTTTATGCAGAGAATTTCGATAATATACAAAATTACGTTAGATGTTTAAATGACTAAATTTAAATTAAATTTTGTTTTGGTAGTTCTGTATACACGAAAGGTAAAATTCCAATTTTTTCACTAAAGTATTGTCCTTTGTAACAACCCCATCTCGGCTTCGGTACCTCCACTATAAACATAACTTTGGTAATGAACCACTTGCTTTTACTGATCTATCAAACTCATATTTATCATTTAAAACTTCAATGTAGAAGTTACGGTAAGTTTACGTAATGTAGAACCACTTCTCAATAAATGTGAACATTATCCATCATGTCGTGTAGCGATTCAGAAAGACATGGTTAAAAGAAAATTATACTCTTACCCTTTTATTTTCTTCGGTAAAACGATGCTTTATTGAGAAGAAATTCTCTTAAAAGTTACCTTCTTTCAATATACGATGTGTAGTACTTTTCGACATTTTAAGTGCATAAGGCAAACTTCTAATTGTACTTCGTTGATTTATAGTGGAATTTCTTTTAGTTTTGCAATAACTTGCGCGCGATTACTTCTCTTTTTTCCACACTTTCCAATTATATGAAAACTCTGCTCGAGGGCTTAATTGTTATCACTTCTATCCCTGTGTTCTCTTTTCCGATATATTGTAATGCGATACTTGTACAACAGTACCTATGATGCCGCATTTTAATTTTTGATCTTCAGAATATTACAATAAGTACTGCAACACATAATTTCGCAAATTACATTGGTAAATAAATTTTCATTTTTTTTTCTTTAGAAACTATGTACAGTTTTCGTTTCTTTTATAGTTCTAACAATAGTAATAACAAATTTATTCTGTCCCGTCAGGTTTTGGAAAAAAGATATTGAAAAGTAAAAGAAATAGGTAATATTACTTAGGTATAGAGCTGTATGGTATCGTCCTATTTAAAATGTTTTTTTTCTTTTTACTTTTTTTTATACTGTTCTACGGCACTTTCTAATATCAATGTCCAACAATAATCAGCAAGCATTTCACTGCTCCACTCGCCCTGACAACGTTTTTCAATAACAGAAATGTCCTGATGAATAGTTTCGCCGTGTCCATCACTCACGTCGGGGAAAGGAAATCCAGATGCGAGTGCAAAAAATTTATATTAAAGCTCATGGTTAGGGACCGGACACGAGAGGCCGATGAATCATCGTCCACGGGCGTACTATTGAAATTTTGTATTTTTAAGGAGTTTTTAATTTTATTTATATAATTGGAAAACAAACGGGTGGTGATCTATAAAATTCGAAATACATTTTATTTTATTCATTTCGTAGTTCAATGAGAATTAATATTAACTAGCAAAACTTTCTCAAGGTTCTCTTCTGTAAAATTTGTTCTCTTTGAATGAAATACATCCTCGTAGACATAAAACATCCTCTCTACATCGCAACTGGTTATAGGTGCATACTGGAAATATTCTTTTATTTCAGCGTATTTAGCGGTTAGATTTTGCCGCAATGTTATTAAATCTGGATTTCTATTAAAAACTGCGTTTAACTTTTGTCGAAGGCCACATCCGAAGTCACTTGACTCTGGATGGAATACTTTTCAAATTATTAATAGTCACATCTAATGTGGTTAATCCATCATTTAATTTGAGATTTTAATTTTCAAAATAAGTGATCAGCTTTGGCAAATTTCCCCGTTCCAAATAAATTTGGCACGTGTTCCTGACGAAAGTACAACTGATTTTTTTAATTTGGAATTTCTAGTAGTTCCTTGCACTCTGTTTTTGTGTAGCACTTAGAAACATAATATTTGCATAAGGTGGATTCATCAGGAACATTTCGACCAATATACTTTCCGAGAAATGTTTCGAAGGTGGGATTGTTCTTCGGTAAAATTGTCAGATTCCAACGGGTCTAATTTCTGTGTATGTGTTTACGATGCTAAGTGACGTTTTACGTGCGATTTTTTGGAATTTTTTAACGATATTTTACATACTTTGCAAAAGATTTCGGAATAACTGGCAATGGACATACAATCAGTTTGACCCTTAATTCAACTCGCCATTGTTTCACGATGCCATTCTCGACATTGTTCCATATCATATCTACCATATCTTATACAATGTTCTATATCTAAATAAATGAAAATTAAAAATGTATGCGTAAGTTATTGAAGCTTAACGAAATTCACTGGACACTTACATCAAAATAATTGGGAGAAGTATATTCGATAAAACGATATTAAACAGCATGTATTACAAAAATTACGATGTATGTAATTAACTGTTAAAATAATGAAAAAAAGCAACTGACTCACCGTGCTTTATTTATGTTGCGAAATATAAACTAATAAATAAAATAAATTATAAAAACTCCTCACGCTTCTATCTACGCCCATGATGAAAGGAATTTAACTGTAATGTTGAAGTAATTGCGTCACAATTCAATGACAAAAAACAGATGTGCGGTTAACTGCGTATTGTACTTGATGCGAAACTGAATTGGAGCAGATATCTAGTCAAAGTGGCAGACAGGGCGACGCAGCTCTTCTGGAGGTGCAGAAGAGCTGCTGGCAAGACCTGGGGTCTAAAACCAAATGTGGTACACTGGCTGTACACAGCAGTAGTAAGACCAACGATTACCCATGGAGCAATTGTCTGGTGGAGGAGGACGGAGTGAACATCGTCGGTGGGGCTCCTCACCACTCTCCAGCGACAGTCTCTGTTGGGAATTGCGGAAACTATGAACAGCACGGGAACCGCCTCCATGGAGGCCATCGTGGGTCTCCCTCCGCTGGAACTATTTGTAAAAGCGGAGGCCTTGGTTGCGATCCTGAGACTGAAGGCCAATAACGTATGGTGTCCAAATAAGGCTGTAAGGGGCCATACAGATATCACAGGAACTATACCGAAAGAGCCGATATTTCAAATGCCGGCGAACAACCTGAGATTATGTTTGCAGCTAAGATGAACATGTTTATACAGACCAGGGAACAGGCAAAAGTCGCTCGAGCGATTGTCTGGTACACTAATGGTACACTAATGGACACAATTCAGTCAGGGGATAGGTGCAGGCATATGCGGAACGTACCCTAGAAGAAAGATATCAATATGTCTGGGGAAACATACGACGGTATTCCAGGCCGAATTGTTTGCAGTCGCAGCCTGCAGCGAGGAAATTCGGAACGTCGACTGCGCAAACAAAAACATAATGACTGATAGTCAGGCAGCTCTTAAAGCCATTATCAATCCATCTACCAGGTCTAAACTTGTGAAATATTGTAAACAGGTCCTCAATAAACTGTCACAAAACAATACAGTGTCGCTGATATGGTTGCCAGGACATGAGGTAATTATAGGCAATGAGAAAGCCGATGAATTGCCCAAAGAAGGTACTAAATAGGAAGGAGCTTCATAGGACCAGAACCTGTATGTGGAATCACTAAAGATTCCGCTAAAAGGGGGATCTGGTTATGGCTAGAAGAAAACATAACAAGAAATGGAGGTTAACGGAAGGTCAAATTCATACTAAAACACTATTAAGGGAGCTGGACGGAAGATTTTAGCCAATATAATTCGTAGTAACAAAAGAGAAATTTAAATAATTACCGGCTCAAAAACCGGGCATTATCCTTTAAGGAAGCATCTGTACAGAATGGGTTTGGTTAGCGAGCCCTGGTGTAAGAGATGTGAAAAACAGAAGGAAACTAGCCTTCATGTAATATGCATATATGAGGAACTGAAGGGACTCAGACAGAAATATTTCGGAAGAGATCTATTGAAGATCCTACAAGTGTACTCAAACTTCCCCTGAGGAGGATAGTGGCTTTTATAGAAGACATAAGACTAACAGGGTGAAACTGAGAGATGTATTGGGGATAGTACAAAGAGCGGTGTGCTCAAATGCTCAAGTATATTATATATTCTGTTGTGAAAGTGGTCGGACTACATCGAAAAAGTGATAGCACATGCATCTCTACAAAGTACCTGTTTTACATCGGTTACGTGGGCAAGATTTTGAGCAACGTTAAAATTATTGTGACTGGCTTAACAGTTCGTTTAATGCTGCGGATTTGTATTTAACGTTTTTCTCTGATAAAGCATGGTTTCGCCTGTCAGGTTATGTTAACTCAAAACTACCGCACTTGTGTACCGACAATTGTCATCATTTTTCTAAGACATACATTTATTCGATTAAAATCGTTTGAAATTAGTAGAAGGCGGATTTTAAGACCTATTTTCTTGACTGATTTGATAAATGCTAATTATTACAAACAAGTATTTTTAGAGCCGTTTATTATTCAGTTACATGATTTTGAAATAAAAATGTTTTTTTTTCCAAGAAGATGAAACTCTACAATATTCTGCCCAAACTGCGGTTAATTACTGGGAATAATTTTATGATGACAAAAAGTACTGGTTTGTGGTCGGCTAATCATAAAACTTAAATATCTTCAGATTTTTTCTTACTTGGACGTTTAAAGACATCTTGGACATCTACTGCATTTACTGTACTCAGACATCATAATTAATTTTGATGAATTAGAAGTTGTAATTAAAAAGCTGTAAATAATATCTTTACAAAGATGTACAAAGAATATTTTTAATTGAATGATATGGCATACAAAGCTCCATCTTGAAGTGGGTGGGGGTCACTTTGAGCATCTTTTATTCTGCAAGATACTTTAGATCTGCAATACGTTGCTTTCTTAAATCTTTGTGTGAAGTAAGGTATACGACTACATGACAATAGCATTAATATTGCTTGTATCATAGAACATTGGCTACACTACGATGTAGTAAGTCGATGGGTAGTAGATGGCTATTACACTGGCAGTGCATATTGCCGAAATAACCATATTCATGGGAGTTCGATGATACTTTTACGACAAAACATTGACTGTTTTGAAAGGACGGAACTTGCGGGCCTCTCTGTTGAGCTACATATAGAAATCGCCGCAGCAGAAATATCTGTATTGAACTGAATTATAATATCAATATACAGACCTCCAAGTGGAAATTTTTGTTTACGAGTATTTATTAATAAATTGAATGATATGCTATTTGGAATAGAGACGGAAATATCAATTAAAAGAATCTTCATATCGGGTGATTTTAATATTGACTTTTTAGTGCGGAGAAGAATCTTATCTTATTGGATTAATTGAAATCTTACTCTTTTGTTCTAACTATGACAGAGTCATCCAGAGTTACTAAAAACTCAAGAATCTGTGTTGATAACATTTTTTCAAATTTAGAAAAAGATCAACTTGAAACAAAAACAACGACTCTCCGTCTGTCAGATCATTTTGCACAAATTATTTGTGTGGACAGTTCGTTTTCCGAACTTAAGAACAATTGAAAAGCTATGATTGTACGAGCGATGAACGATACTATAGTCTGTTTCACCCAAACTTCGAAGTATTGGGTCTTATGGAGAATAGCCTCTCTTATTAACTTATAGCGATGCTCATATAGCTATCTTTTTTTAACAGTACGACGTTGCATTTATTTTGGCGCACTTTGTCTCTAGGGGAAAATTTTTATTTTGTGTTTGTTATATACTCCGTCACTTGAAATTTTCGATCTGTCATCTTTTGTGTATATTTCGTTTTGTTTGATTTTCTTTGATTTTTTCCCTTTATTTGTATTAATTCTTTTTTTTTTAAACTACTGCAAATTCAATAATATAAACAATTGTAAGTAAAATCGAAATAGTTAATTATCACATAAAAATGTAAACTTAGAGGTTGCAGGATGGAAGCCTGTAAAAGAAAGCACCAAGGCGAAACCTTTTCTGTAAGAGAAAAACTTATGATTTATAATTGCTTCACATACTTTGCGAACAGTATGAGTGTTTCCAAGGCAGTCGAAGAGACGGCAAAAGCTTTGAACTGTGGCAAAGGAATTGTGTATTCCATTCGCAAAGAAAAGGAAAACTGTCCCCCTGCATCTGTAGAAAAAACAAAATGTGCCACTCTCAAGAATACCCGCTTGCATATATACGAAGAACATGTACAAATGCTTGTGAGGCGTAAAGTACACAGTTTCTTTTTACGCAATATCCCACCCACGTTGGATATGATATTAGGTGCTGTACGTAACGAAGAAGCTATACCTAATTTCTCTAGGTCAACGCTCTACAGATTGTTAAAAGATATTGGTTTTTCATTTGAAAAAATTGGCAAGAAGGTATTGATGATAGATCGAGATGATATTATAAGATGGCGCCATACATATTTACGTAACATTAGGAGATATCGCAGCGAAGGGAAAAACATTGTATTTACAGATGAATCGTGGGTGAATGTCGGACACTTTGTATCCAAAGCATGGACTGACACAACTGTAAGTACCTCTAGAAATGCATTCATTAATGACTTGAGTACTGGTCTAACTACACCAAAAGGTCGAGGGCAAAGATATGCTCTTATTCATGCGGGTAATAAGAAAGGATTTGTCACTGGTGCTGAGTACAACTTTCTCTGCAAAAAGAATACTTTAGATGCTCATGATGAGGTATGTGCAGAATTATATGAGAGCTGGTTCCTAGAATGCTTACTACCTAATTTACCTGCGAACTCAGTGATTATGATCGTTAACGCTTCTTATCACAGTCGCAAGCAAGAAAAAATACCAACTACTGCCTCTAAGAAGCAAGAGATTTTCGACTGGTTAAGTAAGAAAGGCATTCCTGTTGAGGAAGGATTACTAAAACGCGATTTGCTACAAATTTTGTCGATACACAAGGATCACTATAATAAATATCTGCTTGATGAAGCAGCTGCTCAGAGGGGACATACCATATTACGTTTGCCACCCTATCATTGTACATTAAATCCTATTGAAATGGTATGGGCACAGGTGAAGAATTATATCAAGCACAACAATACTTCTTTTAAAACGAAGGAAATACCAATTCTCATAGAAGAAGGTTATAAAAATGTATCAGTTCAGAACTGGCAAAATTATATCAAACATGTTATGAATGGTAGGGCAACTTACTTTTCTTATTACTACTTTTTCTTAATTTTTTTAAATTTTTAGTTGAGGACGAGATGTGGAGATTAGATGAAATGCAGGATGATCCTAAAGAATTTATTATTCATTTGTCAGCTGGATCTTCTTCTGCTAGCTCTTCAGACATTGATGTATTTTAATTCATTGATTTACTAATTTGTTTATTTATTTTTGATTCACTTGTGAGAATAATATTGTCTTACATGAAAGTTGTGTACACTGTAAATGTCTCATATTTATAAAATAATCCAAAATAAAATTACATTATTGAATTAAAAAAAATGTCGAAACGATTTTGTTTAATTTATGCACATCTACCTATTTTTGCATTAATGATTTTAACTAAATTGAACGTCTTGTAAATACAGATTTAAGACAAGAGTTTTCTAACCTAAAAGGTAAACAACATGCATTTTGAATGTCAAATCGATAAATTAATATCTTACGTACAGCCAATCTATAAATGAAATAACCCTATTGTTAGAAATTAGGCAACAACAAATGCAATCTCCATAAGAGCAATACTTCGAAGTTTGGGTGACATAGACAATAATATTATTAAATTTAAAACACAATTATTATTCACCCATGGAATACACGTGTTAAACAAATCTGCTAAAGGCATTTGTAAACTATTTTTTAAAGTGTTTTGTGCATACTTCCACGAGAGCTTTGCCAAAAGGAAAATTGTATGACTGGATGGCTTGTCTACTATAGGAAATGTTACGAAGAACACCGATGATTACACACACTTTCAGAAATATAAAGAAAAATACAAACGTTCAGTAGACATTGGAAATAGGTAAAAATACTTAAATAAAATACGTCAATCAGATAATAAACAACAGACAATTTAGAAGATAATTAATAAACACTCTAATATAAATAAGAAAAGTAAACCTCCTACTCAATTAAATGCCGCCGACCTGAACAATATGTTTGTAGCGCACGGAGTGCACAATATGAGCAGGAATAATGGTCAAATATTTAAAAACTACCTAACAAAAATTAATATACAGAGCGACAGATCGTGCTATCTGACACCGGTGAATGATCATGATCTCTACAATATTGTCTGTAAAATTTAAGCAAGACCGACACAAGATCCCTACGAAGTAATTACTAAATTACTAAAAAATATCTCTGACAGCATAATTCTACCACTAACAGTCGTGATTAACAAATGCTTGTTGGAAGGTGAATTTCCTGTGGAGTTAAAAATTTCCAGAATTACCATACTGCACATATGACGTACTTTGCAAATTTCCACAGTGTAGCTACATATGGCATTCAGTTTTGAGGCTTATCAACAGAGGCAGGACGCGTGTTCCTACTTCAAAAGCGCGAAATTCGTACGTATATTGTGTAAACTGAAATCGTACGAAACGTTTAGACAGTCTTTTGTTTCTGAGGGAATACTAAGCATACCGTCGGTGTACATCTTAAGCGTGGCAAGCTACGTGCACAAAAATGTGGAGAAGTTCTCGCGATGTGGTGATGAGCACAAGTACCAGACTCGAAATAAAGACGTTTTAAAAAAAACACCTTACCATCGTTTACGGACAACCCAAAGATATGCAGATTACTGGGGTCCCAAAATATATAACAAACTACGTACATGTGTTGTTAATTTAAAAACTATGTGAATCAGAAGATTTCCATGCACTGTTAAAAATTCTCCTATAGAAAGGCCTTTTATTCGATTGATAAATTTCTAAATGAATAACTTCTGTCCGATATAATACGAGGAGAAAAAGTAAATCTTTAGAAAATTAAAAAAGATTTGAAAATATTCAATGATTTTATTGTTTTTCAAAATATTCCCCTACATTTTTGCATTCAATGAAATAAGTCCTTAAAGCAATGCCACTCTTCCTAAGACACTTCAGAAACTAGGTTTTTATAATGTTTCACTGCTTCATCTGATGAAGTAAAAGTGATTCCAAGCATTTTACCTTTAATTTTTGTGAACAAAAAGAAATCACAAGGTGCTAGGACAGGGCTGTATGGTGGAGGGTCCATGGTGCTCACATTTAAGAAACTGTTGATATAAAATATCTTAGATTTAAATATTCTCATTAATAACAGCAGTTCTTGAGCTTCCTTGACGAAATGCATCACTAAGAAGAAAACGATCTCTTCTGATTTCATTGTATTAATTATAAATTGTTGTCTTAGATGGGGCTTTTTCGACAAATGCATTTCTAAACTAATTTTTACATCGTTTAGGCGTTAATGACTATTTAGAATCGTAAAAATCATAGCCCGGAAATGTTCTCTAGTCGAAATCATCTTCGTGTAAGCACAACTCGTTAAACATTAAAAAGTAGCTGCCGAATAAAAACAAATTTCATTTTTTTTTTAGAATCATGGTCATTCTATAATTTATTAGTGTTCTTCTCGTATTATTTTTAATGAAGGTACTGTTTTTTTTTATTGAATCCAAGATTGTACTATTTTGTAATGATAAACTGAAATACATTCTTCGAAATATATTAATAAAAGTATATAATTGAATTGCGAATTGAACAATTCAATAAGTTTACAATTCATCTAAATTATAAAATCAGCTTTGTAATACAGTGTCCTTTAAGTCTATAAAGAGTAAAAAACCAAAGGCGTCAAGTCTAGTGAATTGGCCAGTTATAAATCAGTTCATACGATTATCGTCATAAAATTGCTCCAAAATATTTTTTGTGGTTAAGCTCTTTCTTATATGAAATTTGAAAAAATTTGCAAATTTAAAAAATTCATTTCTTATTTCATTGTCATCTTCCTAATTGATGAACGGCTCTAAAATCATTTGCGTATAACGATCAGCATTTATGATATTATGAAAGAAAACATGTCCTAAACACCTATGTTGATCTGATGAAGGTCTGTTTCAAAAAAAATTGTGGAGGTTTTCTGTTGACAAAGTGTAGTAGTTATATGTATTGACATAACGTGATAAGTATGAAGATTATTCCAGTTATAAGTCAGAGATGTCCACAACATTTCAAACACAACCCCATTTATAAAGAAGAGAATACAGTCTAGCCTGCAAGTATGCATTACCGATGTAAACATAATCAAAATCGCAGAACGTGCAAAAGAAAGATAGAATAAAATGCCAAGGTCAAGACAACTCAGGCGTAAATGTATTAGACCTACGGTTTACAATTCCATCCTAAGTTTACAGCAGCAGATGTTGGTTCGGAATATTGATTAACTTGATGAAACGCAAGAACACTCTTGCGGAAATATCCATGATAAAATATCCTAATTCCTGGAAAGATTTTTACGTTGAAATTTTTCTATGTTGATACGTCTATCTTCTATGAATTATTATCATTAGACATCATAATTTCTTCCCATACATTTGCAACGTTAGGAATACATTTTGAAGTCTTGAAATTAAATGTTCGTTCGTATTCATCGTTAAAATGTTTCTGTTGTTCCAATTTTACAGAACACTATATTTTCGCTTATTGCAATAAATGCAAGTTGAAATTAGAGGTGCGAAAGAAACCAATACGAAAGAACTAAGGAGAAAGAAAAGGAAGAAGAAGTACTAAGAGGATTTAATTTGGACAAGCAGAATTACCTGGAAAATTTACCGGATAAGAAACGAAATAAAGGAGTTCCTGGAATCAAAAGGGAAGAAATTTGTAACCTCGTGATAAAAGGTACAAAACACAGAAATTACGACAAAAGAAAAAGTAAATAGACATAGAAATTGCGCACAATGATAGGAAAAACGAAGCTGCCTATAATAGATGGGGTCAAAATGTAAAATAAAACTGAAAGAAGACAAAATTTGGAAAGAAATCCCACGGAGTGGGAAAAATATTTCAAGAACCGAAAAGCACGGCATATAAAAGGCCAGGACGCGGCAGAAATAGATTATTCATTCATTATTCATTATTGATTCGAAATTCATTCCTACATTCTTTAATTGATTGAGAATTGATAGATATTCATTCGAGATTCATTCAATACATTCACATGCATTTTGCGTTATTGTTATTATTCTAAACTAAATAGATTTCTACGTTCAGTATTTGAGTTAGTAGACGTTAGCAATTTATTTAAATTTAAACAATATGTCGAGTGAAAGATATATTTATCGCAATTAGTATTGTTATTATATCAATTATCACTGTAAAATTGTCAATGTTCACTTACAAGAAGAATTTCATAGAACGTATAAGCGACCTACTATAGAGTAAGTAAGACTTTACGCACGATAGAATTGGAGTCCCTAAAATTTAAACAAATCATTTTAAAACGCATATTATTAACTTGACGTAATAATCATAAATACACGACTGAAGTGTAACTTATGCCAGGTATTTGAGATAAATGAGTAGAAAGCAAGTTTCCACGAGTAATCTCGAAATATCTGTGCTATTGACATTAAACATTCATTCATAGACGTGAAATACAATAATATATACAGTGCGAAGATAGGTGTACTATTCTGTAGGAATTAAACTTCCACTTAAATAGACGCTCAATAGCACACTCGATTTTCATTTTAAAACGCATATTGTTAACTTGACTTAATAATCATAAATACACGACTGAAGTGTAACTTATGCCAGGTATTTGAGATAAATGAGTAGAAAGCAAGTTTCCACGAGTAATCTCGAAATATCTGTGCTATTGACATTAAACATTCATTCATAGACGTGAAATACAATAATATATACAGTGCGAAGATAGGTGTACCATTCTGTAGGAATTAAACTTCCACTTAAATAGACGCTCAATAGCACACTCGATTTTGGAACTAATATCAGTAGAAACCAGAAATCCATATTTCAAAATATAGGTACACTTTGAGTACTAAGGTTAAAATTAGGAGAGCAAATACCCTCTTTTGTGAGTGAAATTCTTAAATGTAATAGTTTGAGAGATTTCATCGAATTCTAGACCAAAGACTCCTACTATACGTCTGTTCATAAACAAAATTTTTTATTGATAATTTAATTATTTAAGTTTAGAATGAGATATTTTAAGTTAAACCAACATGACTTGTGAACATACAAACAAACGATAAAATAATTATTAACAATTTACTTCTTGTTGTATTATTTCTTTATATTTACTTTGGACGCTAGGCCTAGTTACGTAGAACCCAAAAAGAACGCCCAGAGATACCCAGGCGTTATACAGAGTCTAAATAAGAATATGTTTGAGCAACTGCCCACACAATCAGTTATTCCATAGTAAGTCATATCGAGCTAAAACACACAGCAATATGTTTCTTTCATACTAGCAGAGTAAGCCACACATACTGACGGGAATTCATTGCCGCTATGCAGAAGCACAACCTTTAACCTTACTTTAGAGGAATCAATGAACAAGCGCTATTTTGGTGAGTTAGGTGCAATATCAAATGTCTTCATAAGAGAAGAAATGTCATTACAAAACACTAGTCCATTTTCTTCAGAAAAATAGTCTTTAAATTGAGAATGATGATTGTGATAACTACATATCTATGTATTCTTGTGACGACGATCTCATCCTTTTACCCGAGAACCTAACATTTCATACTGTCTTTTGGATAACTTTAAATCTCGTATGAGATCGTTAAGATCTTCTTGAGTCAATAAATGAGGCTCAGATGAACAGCTTGGTTCAAAATTGTATCGCCAAATCTGTTTCTTTTTCTTCCGTACTTCCTGCAGAATCTGAGCTCTCTTCGCCTAATACCACGTGTTCTGAAGGCTTTGGTATGGGCAAATTTTCAGAGTGTGAGGGGGCTAAAGCCCGTGTTTGGCCCCCACTTTACGCCCAAAATAAAGTTCGTAATACTTTCTCACTAATAGAGTCGCCTTTGGGACTTCACTTCACCACATATATAACAAATGTTGTTAGGTTTATTTAAATAAACTCTGGGCATTTTATAGCTAAGGACTAATTAAGAGAAATAAATTTGTAAATATGTAATACACAATAATTCAGAGACACGAAGCACCCTCAATAACGTGTGACGTACTGATGAAAGTATGTTACACTAGTAGATCACGTTTGTATATCTATACATGTCTAGATCTTCACACCAGTAGCGACAGTACCATTTTAGTTAGCTCATTTGGTTCAATAGGATTTACAATGTTCTAGGAGTTTTTATTTGACAATTGACATATGGATGCAAAAACGTTTTAAAATATTTCAAAAAATTAAAATAACAAAAAAAACTGTAAGTGATGAAGAAATTCCGAATACATATTTAAAAGCACGATAAAGAAGACTGCATTAAATACAACTACTGATACTCGGCAATTAATAAAAGAAAAGAAATTAATGTGATGGCTGCATTTGTTTTTCATTTAAAAGTTTCTCCATACATGGATCTACATTAGAAACACACAAAAGCAACTTGTTTTCGAGTGATAAGACCACGATTTCTGTATTTAGTTTTTAGCGCAACCATAGACGAAAAACCCTTTTCATAGAAATAAGACGTGGCGAAAGGGATTAACATTTTCAATGCTTTTGTAACTAAATTTCCATATTAATTTCGACGAGCAAGGCCAAACATATTTAATTCTTCAGATGTAACATGCAGTTGTAGCGTTTTGTTGGCAGACCTTTTGATGAACTGATCGTGAATCTCAACTGGTAACTTAGCAGCGGCAACAACGTTTTCACTAAACGGATTCAGTACCCATCTCTTCGAGAAAGAATTTTTATATTCCGGGAAATACTCCATCAACTGAGTTTTTAGCTTACGCAAATGTATCTTCATGCAATTATACTCTAGGGAATAATAGTATCTTGTTCAAATTTTTCTCAACATAATCCGAAGTGAATGGGCACATATCCAAATTTTTGCTTTGAAGGCGAATAATTCAGATATTAAGCTTCTTAATGAAAGCATGAACTTTGTCAATAATAAAATGTTTTTATCACGTCCTTGTAAATTCACATTCAAGTAGTTTAAATGCGAAAATACATCAGCTAAGTAAGTCAACAGCAACATATGTACACTCATTATTCTGTAAAAATAATGAGAAAGGCGTTTGTTTATCCTGGAAAAATATTATTAATTCATCTCGCAATTCGAATGCACGGATTAAGATTTTGTCTCGCGATAACCATATAACTTCTGTATGGAAAAGAAGAGTTTTTTTATTTTCACTCATTTCATCGCATAGCAAACAGCCTGTTCTGTAACAGTCGGCTTTTAATAAAATTAACCATTCTGACAGCTTCACAAAGAATTTATTTAAGATTTTCCGGCATGTTGTTTGCGACAAAAATATTTCTGTCCAGGAAGCAATGCGTCCATTCCGCCGGATAAGGCAATGTTTAGATATTTTCATTAATCCACCGTCGTTTCCTGTTATCACCTTTGCACCATTACTACATACTGCAATACATTTTGCCCAATCTATGTCAAAATAGTTTCCAGTAGTTTCACAAAAAAACATAAAAGAGACATTGTCCTGTTGCATGACCCGGTACTGTTTTGCAAAACAACATATTTTGTTTGATTGATGTATCCCTATCATATTCATACCTCATAAAACATAAGAACTGAGACATGTTTGCTACATCTGTTGATTCAACAAATTGAATACTAAAAAATTCACTTGAACTCATTTGCTGAATTATCTGATTGCGAACATCGGCTGCCATGTCATCGATTCGCCTTGAAATTGTGTCATTAAAAAGCGGATCTTTTTACAATTTTTTTGCTTCTTCCATGCCCTTGGACATTTTAGCTACTCTTAATGCTACAAGATAAGATGCTTCAAGTACGCTTTTGTCAGTATAGCTTGACTTAGAAATAGAAGTTTGTTGATTTCTCGACGTACGTAATATTCTTTCGATAAATTCGCGAAATATTAATTTTATTTACATTTACTATTTAGGGGTTCGCGAAGCTAAGAAGGTTGAAAATCGCTGCTCTAAATGTAGCAATTTGGTATGGAGACATAACTCAACCGAACAGCAGAAATTTGTTTTTGTTTGGTCACTTGAAATTAATGCACAATGTAATAAGATAATATTCTCCATTTTTACGATAATGGTTAAATGAAATCCCTCCAAAGATAAATGTAAAATGAAACATTTCAACTTATTCTTTAACTCTATTACGCCTTCTTCTTTTAAAATAAATCCACTCTAACATAAAATCTCCTTATTATGATCGAAGCTGGCGAGGTTGTCTTCATAAATTAAAACGTTTTCGTTTCACGACTTTCATAACTTTTACCATTTAACGCCGGTATTCATCAAATCAGAGCGACAACTTCCTACCGTTAAGGCGCGAATTAAAAAAGAAACTTTCCATTTTATTCGTTAAGACAAGCAGAAAAGACACTTGCGCGCCCTGGACGAACAGAGAAGAAATACGACAAAAAAATCATTTCCGAAATTAAGAAATTAATTAACGCATTTCTGTCTCGTGTTTTTTCTTTCTTTTTTTTTGTCGAGGGTTAGACATCTAAGGGTAGGGGTGACAAGAAAATCAATAATTAATTACATGACTAGCAGGAAGTTTATATTGAAAAGATGCAGGCGTATTTTATTTGAAAAAAAAACAACAAATTAGTTTTACTTTTAGACAATTATTAAAATGTACGGAATTACACTCTTCAGAAACAAAAGGAATGCAAAAGATATTGCACATTCCTACAAGAAATTTCTATCACATGAAGCACTTGATTCTTGTAGACATACTGATATCTCACACTAAACTTCTTATTTCTAAACTCTTATAACTAATAAAATAAAAATGAATAAGAAACATTACTTAATTTCCACTTTATTGATGTAAAAGCTCATTACAATTGTTTCGACACACAGTGTCTTCCCCGGATGGAGTTGTATGCGATTGTAGTGACAAAGAAATAAATAAAACCATCAATTTCCTAGATTGAACTATTTTAAATAAAAACAAAAAGCATGATTTTCCATATACCATAAACCGTCACATACTGATACAGTAATTTACAATAAATCCACATATCCACATTCCCATAAAATGGCTTCGGTCAATTTTTTAATTCATTGACTTATTAGTACTCTCTTATCGATAGAAAATTTTAACTACGTTAAACAAATAGTCCATAACAATCGATATAAACCAGATATTATTTAAAATATTCTGAATAAACAAAGTTAGAAGAAAGCTATTAAATTAGTATACCCTACAGACAGTCGTGTTATGAATAATAAATATAAAACTCTTACTTATACTTATATATACTTATATATTATACTTATACGCAAAAAATTTCTAAATTCTTAACGAGATATAATTATAACATAGCTTTCAAAGTCAACAACTCTTTAAGTTAAATTATTAAAAACAATAAACAAAAAATAAATAAAAACAATAAATCGGAAGCTTACAAACTTGAATGTAGTTCATGCCCTAAATTTGATATCAGCCAGACAGGTAGATACTTTTCTAACAAAACCAAAGAACATGAACATAGCTATATTAATAACAAGAATGACTCACATTATACAATACATCTGAGAGAAGAAGCCCATAATTTTAATTATAACTTTAAAATTTTAAACACAGAAAATAAATCGCAAGAATAAAATTTACTTGAAATTATGGAAATTTGGAAATATAAAATACAGACTTTTACTCAATAATCATATAGATTTCGACAATTCTCCTTTATTAAGCTTACATTACAACTGATTCTTTTATTTATTGTGGTTTTCCCGTTTCTATGTTTGTACTCCGTAAACCTTAGTCACTTTGTGTAATAAAGTTTACATCTTGAATAGATAGTGTCTATTATTGAACCATCCTTCTGAGTAATAATAATTATTATTTTTTTCATTGTAATATTCATTTAAGTTTAAATTTGTTTAAATTTGTTTAAATTTGTCAACAACCTTTAGGTTTAGTTTGCAATACAACTCCATCGGAGGAAGACACTGTGTGTCGAAACAAATATAATGGGATTTTACCTCAATAAAGTAGAAATCAAGTAATATTGTTTCTTCATTTTCATTTATAAAAATTTTATAAGTATGTCTAATAATATTATTTGACACTTCTGAAACTTTCGGTAATGTTTGGGAAGTAAGGTTAATATAAAAATAAACAAATTACAACCAGAGCAGTAGACACTTTCAGGTGACAGCCCTGTTATGTTCTGTTTTTAACATTTATGCTTGTCTGTGCCTACCATTTCATAATGGAACGATGAACGTTTCAATAAGGTTTATAAATTATTCAGGTGGTTCATCAAAATTCACATTCAGTCGCGGCTACTCTACCTGCACTTAAGTCAATTTTCGATTTTTATTAGCGTCCAAGTCGAAGGACAACATATTCACTTCATAACGTTATCGAAGCAGTAAAATAAAGAAATGCAACGTGCGGAGAGAATAATATCGAGTAGTCGGCGAGCTATCCGAGATACTTGGTATTTGAATTCATTGACTAATTTTTAGTAAAAATGATTCTATTCACTTTTCCCGAATTTCTAACGATTCTTGAAATACCAGATTTTGAAGTTGGCAGGTTAATAATTCTTATATCGAAAAATTCTTGCAATAAAGCTATTGTTTCTCGAAATTTGTGCGCTGGTGCATTATCTTGCTAGAAATATCTTTCCGTAAGTATTAATAAACGGCTCCAATAATTCATTTCGATATCTTTCAGCAATTATGGTTTTATTAAAAAATATAGAACCAATAATTCGTCTTCTTCAAACTGCTAGCCAGACACCGATTTTTTGTGGATGTAGCGTAGTTTACACACATTGAATTAGGATTTTCTGCAGACCAAATTCTCATATTTTGCTTGTTTAAATATCCTGAAAGATGGAACCAAGCTTCATCCGAAAGAAAGCATTTGTCAAGAATGTCATTATTATGGTTTTATTAAAAAATATAGAACCAATAATTCGTCTTCTTCAAACTGCTAGCCAGACACCGATTTTTTGTGGATGTAGCGTAGTTTACACACATTGAATTAGGGTTTTCTGCAGACCAAATTCTCATATTTTGCTTGTTTAAATATCCTGAAAGATGGAACCAAGCTTCATCCGAAAGAAAGCATTTGTCAAGAATGTCATTATTATTTATGTTATTCAAAAAACATAGATAATACTGTGTTCTCATAACAAAATCTACCTGTGTGAGTTGAGTTCCGAAACTGTTTGAATTTTATATGGAAACAACTTTAAGCCCTTTTTTTAAAATAGTATGACGTGTTCCCACTGACAAATGAACTTGTCGTGATAGCTTTGCGATTTATTTTTTGAGTGAGTTCTCCATTCGACGTTGAATATCCTCTATGCAATTTGCTGTTCGTTTTCTAGGTGCCTCGTCGTCAAATTTACGAGTTATTGCTTATGTTTCACCAAATTTAATAACACAGACTTGAATATGTTTTTGCAGTTTTGCGTAAGTAACAGGCAGATTAAGATACTGTTGCTGGAAATCCTGTAAGCACTGCTTAGTGGAATACCCAACCCAACTTCCATTTTACAATTTTTGGCCAGTTCTATAATAACTTTGAATAAGAAATATTTTATGTTGTAACTTTAGCATTATAATAAAATAATTTAAAAAATATAAGCGTTTATAATTTGAATTTATGTATGACAATTGTCAGAATGTTAAGTTCTCTGAAGCTTCGCATGTGCACCAATCTTTTATTACTTAATTAGTTGCTAATTACTACGCCTTGCATAATGAGGAATGTTTTTGAAGGCACGTTACCTTGTGTCGGTCTCTTAAACTTAGATATTTTTAGACTTATATAATTGTTTATATTGCTGCACAAAACTTGTAATATTACAGGTGTTCTATCATCGAGACAGAAATATTACTCAGAACATGCTTATGAGACAAAAAAGTAAATGAAAGCGGAGTCCATGATTGTGATCTTAAAGCTATAGAGCGTTCCCGTTGAGAATGAACAGTTCGCTGGTTTACAGTGATAAATAGTAATTTTATAATGTGACAAATAGACAGAAAGAGACCGTTTTAAGATGCAGCTCATAAATTGATAAAGGGATTTTCGTATTACAATGGCAGTATAATAAAATGTAGTGCGTGATAAATCGCTAATATATTCAAGTAAATTTCACTGCTAAAGACACGTAAATAGTGTATCCACAATCGCAAAAAAGTGACGACGATTTTTATTTTATTTATGCGTGACTTTCATAGTGTGTAATGTACCGTTTAAGTTAGTAGAGAATAAATCAGTTCGTTGACTTTAGAAACACTACGGTAAAGAAACGTTACCTAGCCGGAAACAATTACTAACTTTTCTATCATCCATCCATATACATGTGACGATCTTTTAATAGCTTTCGAATCCAGAGGTTTCAACGTGGAAATATAAGATTTGATACTTCAAATTTAAACCACAGTTCCAAGCTCTAATACACACTTAGGGAGCAACTTGTACCGTGTGGCGGCTGCGCTACTAGCGACTAACAAAAACGACAATGTCTAATTACAAGTTTGTACATTTAAGTTTTTACGGAGAATTGTTTAATTTTGATATTTCTCAATTTAATTTTCCCTCCTTGTATCTGGAATGCTTTCAGTTGCTTAAATTAAGTCATTAATTAATATTTTGAAAATAATTGAACTTAATTATAAAAGTAACACATTTTTAATTATTTGCGTTCGTTCATTTATCTTGAATTAAGTTAAAAAATATAGCTTTACAGTAATCTTTTATATATCATCAATCATACTAGCATCTAATTAGTAACTTTTTACTTAATTCTAGTATCTTCACGAAACAATTATCGAAATTAGTTTACACAGAAATTATCCATTAGACAACAACTTTAATTCTCGTATATCCTCCCTACTCAAATTAATCCCCAATCTACCTTAATAAGATTTAATATAGAAAAAGTGTTCGCTGACGTGGCCCGAATAAGTTTTGCGCCATTAACGAGTGCAGTTCGAGTTTAGGTTTTCGAACCTTTAATGTTTTGTATCCGACAGATGGTGGGCGCGTCATCTTTCGTGTGGATTTTTACGTATGAATCGATCCAATTGGAAGGTCGTTTATTTAATTTTTTTTCAACAATCTGTTCATGTGTTTTTATCTGTCTTTTTCTTGAGATGAGACTCCTGTAATGGACGGAGCTTTGCGAAAAGCACAAATACTACAGCGGCAACATGCGGTATTTTATTTTCGCCTTTTATTTTTTTTTTTGTATTTCCCCCGAAAAATGTAAAAAAGGGAAAAATGAAGGTTCATTTTTCTTTACACGTATTTCTTTTCACATTAGAAGGATATATACGAAGTTGTAGTATTATTAGTATCTTAAAGAGAAGAAGTTTCTTTTGACGGATGATATTGACCATTAGATTTATAATTAAATGGAAACATAATATACAGAGCGAAGACATTCAATCGAAGATCAATTTAAGCATTACTATCTTTAAAAAAGGAAGTTTCTTTTGACGGATGAAATTGACCATTAGATCTATAATTAACTGGAATTATAATATACAAAGAGAAGAGATTCAATTGAAGGTCATTTTATCTAATACACTGCAACCTCGATTATTCGAAATAATATGGACTGAATTAATTTTTAATGATCGAAATTGTAGTTAATCCCGACATTTTTATAACATACCATGCCTTCAATTAAATTTGCATTTAGAGTAGCCTATAATTTTAATATAAATTTGGGAACACTGTGGAACAGGAAAGTTTTTCTAAAGTCAAATAAAGTTCAAATAACTGTCATAGTTAAAACAATTTATTGAAAAGTTATCTTACCAATTAGATTATTTATTATCATGTTAGAAATACTACAGAAAGTTTATATTGTTGAAAGTTATTTTAGAACTGGTAGATTAGTAAATAAACAGTGGGTTTATGCAATTAATCAATGTATACAGGATTTTCGACAACAGTTCCCTACTCTTGTAGGGTATGAATAACTGACTAGCCAACTTCATAGATTTTGTGAAACAGGGACACAGTATTTCGTAAATCTGGGAACGTAGTACCTAAAAAAAGATCTACTCATTGCATTAAAGATGTTCAACATCGCATGGAAAACTCACCAAAGAAGTTCAGTTATCAGTTGAAACATGCCACACTATTTTTTAAAAAGATTTAAAATGATATCCATATAAAAACTGTTCATTAACTCGGTCCCGTTGATTACGATAGAAGAACCAAGTTCTGCCAACGGTTTTTGAATAACTTGAGTAATGATGATGTTTTTAATAAATGTTTCTTTACTAATGAGGCCTGGTTTCATCTTTCGGAATATTTAAACGGCGGTGTTAAGGACGCGAATCATTGGACAAATATTTTTTAATGGAACAATAAATGCCGAAAGATACCGTAATGGTTTATTAGAATACTTTATTAATCACTTACATGACGATGAAATTACAGAAGAATTTTTACGACAAGATAATTATCCACCACATACAGCTCAACTAAACACGTGCTCGTTTGGAAGTTCTTTGATAATCGAATAGTGAATTTCCCTCCAAGGTCTCCAGAGCTAACAATTATGGATTACTTTATTTTTCCGCTCACGAAAAACACGATTTTTAGAACGCCACAACATGCAATTGAAGAACTTTTCAATAGCATTAAAGAAGTTTGTGATAATATAATCTCTCATTTGTCAAACGCATTTTAAAACATGAAATGCAGAGTTCGTGTGTGCATCGAGACAAAAGGGCAACATTTCGAACATCTACTTTAATGTAGTGTTTTTTACGATAAACTCATTTCTGTAAATAAATATCTTATATTTAAAATATTTCACAAGAAATAAGATTAAGTTGTGACACAACTAAATTGTAATCTGTCAGATGACAGTTTTCAAAATTTGACTTTTGAAAAACCTTACGGTTCCACAGTGTTCCCAAATTTATATTGAAATCATATCCATATATATTGAATCATATCATCACCCTATATTTCGTAACAAATTTGTTGCTTCTTCTGGGGATAAAAATGTAGAGTTGAAAAATAATAAAATTGACGTACAATAAAAAATAAAAATGATTCATCATTTTTATTTTTTATTGTAAAGGCATCATTGCCGAAACATGTAGGGTTGTTTTAAATATATATACTTTGAAGTAATAAACCAGACCTTTAATCGCCGACTGATTGAGTTTACTATATATATATATATATATATATATATATATATATATATATATATATATATGTATGAGTGTATGTGTATAATGCATATATATGTAAATGTTTTTTAACTTTTTTATTATATTATTTTGCTTTATTTGCTTTGATATTTAATTTTACATTTATGTCCCGTAAATGGGGATCACCTGCTGGACAATAAAGATTATTATTATTATTATTATTATTATTATTATTATTAAGAGTATGAAACCATATAAATACCTGTCAAGTTAATAAAGATATTAAAATTAAATTTTAGACATGAAAATTAGTGATAAAGAGACATACTTACATACATATATAGATTATTCTAAACAATTGTGGCGTATTAAAGTTATACTTTGTAGTTTTTTCATATTTTTAGATTCTCTCTAGCTCGACAACACGATTTCGTCAAATTATAGCTCTAAAGTATCTTTTATTTATCAATTTGTACCAAAACCAAAATACACTGGTCATACAAAAAAAATAATTATGAGATTTCATAATGGGCGCAACTTCCTAACAGAAATCCAGTCTATCTGTATCTCTTCATTAATTCCTTCAGCTAAATCTTATAAGTTTCTACGTTGGCTAAGATAGACTTTCTGTTAAATAATCACAACAAGTAATCTAATGGTAAAAAGATCCGGGACAACGTGCAGGTCATTCAATTTCACCTCTTCCTCCACTCCATCTGTGGGCAAAAATTTGATCTGATCAATTTCGAACGATAACTGAATATTGTGGTGGAATCCCGATCCTGCTGAAACCAGATGTTTTTCGGAAGTTGACCATTTTTCCCCCATTGCAGAAATTATCTGGTTATTTAAAAATTCTAAATATCTTTCATCATTTCGAATTTCTTCAATAAAAGAACTATTTATTTATATTTTTGTATAAATACCAGCCAAAATCTTTTTAGTCTAGTGAAGATTATTGCATGCCCAATAGCGGTTCAAACAAAACGTTGCCTCATCCAAAAATACTACATTACATATTTACAAAATTATTATCACGGTTAGAAATGCTTATCATTATTTCTATCGAAATCATCGTCGGAGAGTTGTTGAGCGAAAGAAAATTTATAAGGATGGCATTTTTCTTTGTTAAGAATTCTTCCTACTAAACGACGACCAATATAATACATTCGTGCCTGGTCGCTGGTAAATAAATGTGGATTTTTCTCTAAATGTATGGCAATATCTTGTGCTGGCAAACAACAATTATTTAATGACACTTTTATTACAGTAAATTCCACATACTACTAGACCTTGTGATAAAATTTAAACAATATAATATTCACACTAAAATTTTGTTTGACAAAAAAAGAGTTTGTTTGTATCTTCCACATAAAAAGAAGTAATACAAGAAATTGTTGAAAATAATAACGTATGGTCCCAAAGTTTTCGGAAAAAATTTAAATAATTTATCAAAACATATTAAAAACAATAAAGATAAAACAGATAAAAATAAGAAATCTGGAATCTATAAGTTAATATGTGATGGGGTAAGATATATATTGTAGGGAGATCGTTTGAAAAACGCATTGCTGAACATTGTTCTTCGTTTAGAAATAAAAAACGAGATTCCACTTTTGCTAATCATTTATTAGAAGAAAAATAAGGATTTTTGTATTCTACATTTAGAAAATAAAAGCAATAAATTAAATTTAGTGAAACGTTTAGAAATAAATAAATTAAAACAATGACAAATTTTACTTTATTATCAACTAGATTTAAATAACTCGTCTTTGTTAAATTTATTCATTTAAAAACTGTTTAGACGATAACAGAAATTTACATTTAGTTTATCAAAACAAGTTGTAAGCGTTAACATGTTTAGTACCTTATACTCGTAGTATAACAGTTAGGGCCGATCAGATGTACCACATTTTCTCACTACCTACAATATTTGTGTAAATTCATAAATTTTTTGAAACCGTTGTAAAATAATACTATCCTTGTGGACTTTATATTTTTAATTTAGTTTGTAACATGCTCTTTAGCTGGAAGTACCTGATGACGCCACTGTGCTGACGAAACAATTCTCGTCATTTTACGATTATATATTAAAAAAGTGAAGATTTTAACCATTAGTTTTATTTCTATTTTGAATAACATGAGCTTTACAGAAGAAACGGTATGAAAATTCTGGCAAGAGACCACGATTTATGTATTATGCCAATGCGAAGGTTTAAGAAGAACGCAGTTCCTACAAGTGAGAGATTAATATCCTAAAGCGGAACTATATTTAAAAGAATCGTTCTTGAAACTGTTAATCTTAATTAAAAGAACAGGGACAAAAATAGTACTCTAATGAAATATGAGGCGCATAATAGAACTAGAAAGATTGCAGTGGATCTCCAGTAATCTAATTTAATCTACGGTTCATAGAATTTCAACTAATGTCACCAGATTCACGTGTCAAATGCCCATACCCAGGCAAGCTAACTATTAAAAATTTCCGCTTGTTATTCCTAAACTTGCGTTTAAGTCTTTTAGCTTCAAACGGAGTGGAAATACGACTGGTATATCGCAAGTATTTTTTAGTAACCAATATCCACTACGAATTTTCTTTTATTGCTCCCTTTCTTTCTTCTTATTCCGTAAATTAAATCTGCCTTTTTTTGTCGCTATCGAGAAGTATGTAATACAAAATTTCAATTTACTTAGACTTTCCGTGCGCTTCCTGTGAAACACTATATACCTTTCCATCCTCAAATAGATTCGCAGCTTTTAAAATATGTAGGTGTGATAAATTTAGTGTATAAAAAAACGGGGGAGTGTAATAAATCTCAGCGGAGATAAAGTAAGAGACCTGAATTTAACATGGGAGAAAAAGAAGTTCGCCGAAATGCGCCGCATGCCCGTTATTTTATGTAATCTCTATAAAATTTGAGTTCTTTTTTTTCGGTTAATGGTACTCGCGATAAAACGAAATATGATCTATTAAAAGTAATCTGAGCCTGGTGATATTAACGGTTAATAAATTTTTAATGGTTGTTTATGTGTTTTCGCGTTAAAATTTAAGTTAAAAGAATCTGGAGGATTATTTGTTCTAAAACATTTTATTTGGCATATTAAAATTTATGAAGACTTTTATTCCTTGTAATAAAAAAAATTGAAAAACAAAATTCTGAAAATTACAAATTAATATTTTTTTCGAGATATCCGAAAGGATATTTCCATGGCTCTTTCTACACCGCCAAAGCAGTAGATGCTTCAACTGCTTTATTTATTAATAAAAAATAGATTTAGACATCACTTTTTCAAAATTAATCTACACTCATGGACAAAATTATCGAATATTCTTTTGTTATCTCTACTACTCAAATATAATTTTAAATTATCGCCGCAAAGTTGTATATGTGCTAATGATATTAGTAAGTGAATATATTGAATTGCTTTAAAATATTTTTTCTATTTTGCGTTCGAAATGAACTCATTATGAAACCCAAAACAGTATCGAAATGAGCTTCATTTCGATACGCTTTTTTTCATTTTACAATGTTGGCGTTGTTCGAATACAGAAATAAATATCATTGCTGTCATTTGATTTTAAGAATTTATGTACATTTGACAGATATGATATATGTCCGTATTTTACACAAACAACGTATGTTGTTTACAATTGACAACAACATATATATGTTTCTATGTCACTCATGTTTATATTTTTAAATGAAGTATCAAGTAATGTTAACGAAAATTAGTAAATAATATGTAATATAATATATTTCGCGGATAGCAAGATTTAAATTTGAAAATGTCAAGTATCAATGTAACCAACTGCATGCTTTATATAAAAATTAAACTCTGAACTTTCAAATTAAATAATTCCAATTTAAGCAATTTATTAATGTAAAAAACGCAAAATAGAAAAAATAGTATAAAAAACTCGTTTCATAAGGCCTTTTGCCGCACTCGCTCTTTAGAAAAGTCGCCGCTATCGCGGCTCGTTTTCTAAACTGATCTCGTGCGGCAAAATGGTGCCTTATGAAACTTGTTTTTTAATATACTATTTTCTATTTTGCGTTCGAAATGAACTCATTATGAAACCAAAAACAGTATCGAAATGAGCTCTATTTCGATACACTTTTTTTCATTTTTCAATGTTGGCGTTGTTCGAATACAGAAATAAATATCATTGCTGTCATATGATTTTAAGAATTTATGTACATTTGACAGATATGATATATATTCGTATTTTACACAAACAACGTAGTTGTATACAATTGACAACAACATATATATGTTTCTATGTCACTCATGTTTATATTTTTAAATGAAATATCAAGTAATGTTAACGAAAATTAATAAATAATATGAAATATAATATACTTCGCGGATAGCAAGATTTAAATTTGAAAATGTCAAGTATGAATGTGACCAACTGCATGCTTTATATAAAAATTAAACTCTGAACTTTCAAATTAAATAATTCCAATTTAAGCAATTTATTAATGTAAAAAAACGCAAAATAGAAAAAATAGTATAAAAAACTCGTTTCATAAGGCCTTTTGCCGCACTCGCTCTTTAGAAAACTCGCCGCAAGCGGCTCGTTTTCTAAACTGATCTCGTACGGCAAAATGGTGCCTCATGAAACTCGTTTTTTAATATACTATTTTCGCATTTTTACAAGTAATGTGCTACTTTACTACAATCAAAATCGTTTATTAAGGTGGCACTTTACCACATAGATACGTCACTTTACTACATAGTTATGTCATGTCAATAAAACACAGTTTGACAGAAAATTATTTATTTAAATATTGGAATTGGAACTGCCGCTCGAGAAGTCAACACTTTTGACTTCTATGGTTTGTACCCATCATTTTGACGTTTCAAGAATGCAGTTAGTTTTTTATATTGTGATATATATTATCGTTAATTTGTATAGTACTTTTCAACATTGAATATGTAGACCACAAACTGGATGCCTTAAGGACTTTTGCCTAAAATAATGAAAGACATTGTATGAATAACACTAAAATATATAGAAACAAATAGCTTACCTTCTCAAAAAAATGAAACTTGGTCCATGACTGAGAAACAGATTAAGCATGTGATGCTTTTTCCTTTTACAAGATAATCGACGAGTACAACGCCACGTGCACGCCAAATAAACAGTAGCCATTACCTTCACAATCGACGGAGCTGTTTTTTTTTCCTTTTTGAAAGCATTTGCACCGTAGATATTTGATGTTAGATCAGTTAAGGTGGCCGTGAAGCATTTTCCACTGCGACCTTTCCATATCTATTCTGCTCCTCATGTCTCGCTAGAGTAATTCTTCTAGCCCTGCTCTTTTAATTAGACTTAGGAGCTTCGAGAGCGGTACTTTCATTTCCCATTTGTAGGAACCGCGTTCTTGTTAAACCTTCACAATTTTAATAATTGTTTTTACAATACGAAAAGAAGGCTCCTGTCCTATGAAAGCTGTAGGCGAGGCCTTCCGCGTCAATTCGTCCGTCTTTTTGTTAGATTTATGGCCTTCGTGCCCTGGGACCCAGGCTAATGTCATTTTCATGTGATCACTGAGCTCATTTTGGGCACATACACAATCTCACAGAAGCTTAGATTTAACCTGTACCGAATCCAGCGCATTTAATATTGCTTGGCTGTCGAGGAAGCGGTGCAATTTATTCCATCTGTCTCTTAATTTTTCAAACACAGTAATGTTATGCAGCCACTTCCACTTGAAATACCGTAGTGTCTTTACTCACTTGAATCATTGTCCTTTCTTTGGGCCCATAAATTTTGGCACCCACACTTTTTTCTGTTTTAGAGCCAGTGTACCAGTGTATCTGACAGATTCTGTCTGGATGGATGGGCCTTTGTTCCACTCCTCCCTATTTAGAATGACTATTTTATATTTCTTATCAAAGTTCAATTAGTGAACCATGGCATCGTTCGGTTTCCCTATAATAGGATCTGCCTGAAGTTCTTCTATCTACTAATGATGGTCATTGTCATGGAATTGGCTTATAGCTGTATGGTACGTTGCATTAGTCTGTAGGTAACCCTTGCCTCTCCTTGAATATGAATATCTAGAAATTGGAGATTTAGTATCGCCTCTAGTGAAGCTACAGGAGTTATTCTCGCGACACCTGTGACACTCAGGCGTGCTAGCCTTCTCCATCTACTAACTCCTTTTTACTTAGTTTTTGGCCACCATGCGACTGCTTTATAGCTTATTATGGGTCTAATTACTCTTGCGTATAGCCATAGAATCATTTTAGAACTAAGTCCCGAGTTTTCTCCACGCATTCGCCTACACCTGCCCAAAGTAATGGCTGGTTTATTGGTAGTTTTTACGACTTAAGCCATTGGTAAAATAGTACACCCAAGTACTTAGCCTTCTTGGCAAATAGAATTTCTATATTTCCGAGCACTAATGGCTGTAAACCTTGTAGCGCTCTCTTTTTTGTGAAGACGACTACATATGTTGTTTTTCGAGCGTTTACGGATACCCACTCTTTTTTACACCAGTCGTCTACAATATTTAGGGTAGTTTGCGATCGTTCTGAGGTAACCCCTGCAAAACGTCCGCGGACGACGATTGCTGAGTTATCTGCGTATCCAAGGACATTAAAGTCTTTGTTGGATTATCCCTTAAGGAGATCATCTACTAAGATCGCCCACAAGAGAGGTGATAGCACACTGCCCCTGTACCTGCTGTGGACTCAATGGTGGCCTCGCTTATGGAGGACGTTATTATCCTTCTTTCTAGGCACGCTTCCGCCAATCTTGCTTATCACAGGTGCCATTCCTTTCTTTTCCAAGGACTCAATTAGAGAGCTTGTTGTAACATTATTAAATTCTCCTTCTATATCTAGTAAAATGGCTACAGCTATTGTCCTCTTTGCCTAGGACTTTATAGATTCTGGACCACTGGTAGCTTGAACCAGCTTTTACCCATTGTCTATAGAATTGTTTGGTTCATTCAGGTTTCATCAACAATGACGAAGCGCTGCAAAATTTCAGAGGTATTAAAACACTGTTTTAAAATGTTCTATTTTGGCATCTTGCAGATTTAATTTGAACGACCTCAGTCGAATTCTTTTGGTATTCGTTTGCGTCAATTGATACGACCATGCTTTGGGTTTCTATCAAATTGTATTGAATCCACTGACTGGAAAGCTTCCGTACGTTCATATGTTCATGCATAATCGGATTTATTGCTTTCATTCCAATACCCAAGAGCTCTTTAATCTCCCATTATGTGGTATGTTATTCTCGTTAATTTATTTCATGCACCGCATCAACATTAGTGACAACAAAAAGCGTCATTAGAGGACCTTCACGAAATTCATATCTAAGAATGGTGTGTACTTGCTGAAATCTAGTAAATCAACTATGAACACTACTCTTAGGTAGTGCTTCATTCACATAAATAAAATCGATCAACGCACTACTTCAGCGTTAAACCACATTTCAAATTCTTAAAAGTTTGTACGAGAGTGTTCCATTTTTATATCAAATTAGAAGGTTAGAAATATTATATTTTATGGTTTCTGAAAAACACAAGCTCCACTTAAACTACCAGATTGCATTTTTCGAGCAGTCCTCGCAATTAGAAATAACGAGATCCAAATTCACAACAAAATGTGGAATTTTATTTGTTCAGGCTGTAGTTTCTATATTCGTTCATTTATTATCTTTTCGATCATTCAATTATACAAACTAACACAAAGAAAACACATTTTCCTACACACTTAACAAGAAATGAAAAGTTTTTTCCATCTTCACATTACATTTATAAATCGTGTGCAGAAATGATTTTCTAGACTTTTTCCATTCCATTTCTTCCTCTTCCAAACGAAAAAAAAAGAGAAACAACCCGAACGATGTACTCATTTTTATACCAACATATATGAAATTACCCAAGTTTCGACGCGCTTGAGCGCAGCTCACAAAATAATAATTTAGACATTGTATTGGCTCATTGTTGTAAATTTTTGCCACGACCAACATAACAATGGATTGTCGAGATACGGTTGATTTGGCCATTTAGCCCGCTCTTCCACATGTTATATACAGATAATGACAAGACATTATCGTTAGCCGTTTGTTCTTGTATTGATAAAATACAGGCAGGCCGTTCTTTTATATATTACCTCTGGAAATATAGTCATTCCTTTACCACGGAAGCGGAGATTTTAAGTAGTATGTAGTAGTCGTTGAGTGTGTTGATTAATAAACTGTTAAGACATCCTTTTTGTGTCTTATCGAATTTTCGACATAAAACGTTTTTTATGTTAGTTTTAAGAATAAATACACTTAAATTGGATTATAACGTAATTTTACTTGCAGATTTGAAAAAGAAATTGATATAAGCCCTGTAAAGATAAATATGTATAGCATATCAATAAATAAATTTTATATTGATCCAATATTTAAACAGCAAGTAAAATAATCCAGCCTATGTAGATGACGTGGTGCTACTTGCTAAAGGTAAGAATGGACTAAATTTTACTAAAGACTAATTAATCCAGCAAGTCAAGCTGGATTCAAACAAATTAAGAAAGTTAGTTATACACGGAAATTCAACCTATTTAGGTTTGATCTGCATTTTATCTTCTTCTGAACATAATTGAAGAGATCCTGTAGAGCGCTTTTATTTTCATCGAAGTAGGCATGTGAGCTAACGCCATAAACAACTTCAAATTTATTGTGTCAATACTGTATTAACAATGTCATGCACAATGTGTCAAATTCTGGTGCTCAACGTACGAGGGATGTCTTTATGTTTCGCATACTGGAACATAGAGAGCGCCACTAATTAAATGTCACTACTAGAAATTAACCTCCATCTTTAGTTAGCCTAAATCCAAATTTTCAGTGGGATACGTGTAGTGTTGTAGCTACAACGAACTGTCAAAAATGACAAGTCGAAAAATGGAATTATACAGTAAAAATTTTCGCGCCGTATTCTTTTATAATTTTCGAAGACAATTATCTCAACAAGAATGCCTCGCCGAGTTGGTTTCTGTTTTCGGTAATGAAGCACCACATCAGTCAACAATTTCTTGTTGGTAAGGAGAATTCAAACGTGGGCGGATTAGTCTTAGCGACAATCTAAAGGCAGTTGCACCAAAAACGGCAGTCACTCAAAAAAACGTCGATGAAAATTGAGGCATCATTGGGGATTTCAAAAATGTCGATTCAAAAAATTTTTCATGAAGAACTGTTTGTAAAAAAATTAGTTGAATACTACATGTGTTGACTGAAGAACAGAAAACAGGTAGGGTGAATTGGTGTCAAAAAACTCTATACCGCTTCAACGCAGGAAACTCTAAAAACGTGTACAACATCGTGAGCGGTAATGAATCTTGGATTTACTCATACGAGCCAGAAAATAAACGCCAGTCGTCTGTTTGGGTGTTCCAAGGTAAAGAAAAACCGACAAAAGTCATCTCGAAGTGTTTCCAAAAAGATGGTCGCGACATTTGTCTCGAAAGCAACAATTTCTCTACAAGATCAAAGAACTATTACTATCGATTGGTGTACAATCATTTGTTTGCTGCAAGTCATCGCTGAGCTCCGAGAAACCAACCCACAACGACGAATCATCCGCCACCAAGACAATCCAAGTTCGCACATAGCTCCCAAGACAATAGAAATTTTTAACGCAAAAAAACGGCGAATTCTCCGTACAGTCCCGACCTAAGTCCCAACGATTTCTTTACCTTTCCGAAAATCAAGGACGGACTGCGTGGTGAAAAGTTCCAGTTGTCAGAAGGAGCAGTCGATGCCTTTAAAAACGCAATATTGACTGTACCAACAAACGAGTCGAATAACTGCTTCCAGAGTTAGTTCGAGCGCATGCAAAGGTGTGTTAATCTTCGTGGAGGATCTTTGAAAAACAATAAAATTTTTAAATCTCTACTGTTTTATTTCAGTTCTATATGCAAAATATAAAAGATTACACTCGTATAATTAATCAATTCCTTTTCAATAAAACTAAAAGCGACTGATATTCATCAGAGACTTCAAAAGCAGTTTGGAGAAGAGCGATCAAAACATCTAGCGTCTGCTGTGAATCTTAGAAACATTTAAAAGTTGACCAGCTGATCCGAAACAGGAGCCGAATATTGGTGATGAAAATTACTAGGATTATAAATACCAATGTTGGTTAGTGTTCACACTACTGTCCACGACAAACTTAAATTTAGCTTGTAGATTTCAAAGCAACTTTCCGCAGAAAAATGCCCGAAATGACGTTAAAGACACAGAGAACTCCGCCTTCGCTGCGAGTATGAAGGCGATGACATTTTTTGTCACACACCATAAGAACTGATGTAACTAGGTACACCATTTTATCCCAGAAAGCAAGGATGTTAACATGGAATGGAATTACTAGAGCTCACCTCTGCTCAAAAAATTCAAAACACAACCAGTAGCTAGCAAAGTGACGGCGGCTATATTCTAGGACGATATGGGACCAACTTACGTTGATTTTATCGAAGAAAGAAAGACGATTAATTCAGCTTATTACTGCTTCTTGGAAAAGTTAAGCTGACCATATAAACAAAAAGACGCGGTCTCTTAAGCAAGGGCGTTATTCTCCTACAAACTAATGCTCTCCCACATACAGCCCATCTAACAAAGAATATTTTGGCCAATATATAGTCTCTCATATAGTCCGGACTTAACTTCGAGTGATTGTGGTCCCTTTGGTCAACTCAAAGAGTTCTTTTAGAGCAAGCGATTAGCTTCTAATGAGGAAATGAAGGATGCGGTGCAAAATTGACTACTTCGTCAAACAAAAAATTTCTTTCGACAAGAATACAAAAGGTACCGGAGCGAGCCGACAAGTGTATTTTAATGTAATTGTTATTTCGAAAAATTATGTACATACAATATTAATTTGTAGTTTACGTCGACCAGAAAAAAACTAAATTCAGGTCAAATTTGAATTACCCTCGTATCTTTGTGGCTTAATAAATAATATTGCAGACAACTAATTGAAATTAGCTGACTGTTGAGGCCACCTAGTCTGTATGCATCTAAAGTCTGGATACTGAGGAAAAAATAGAGTATTTAAATTGATATTCTAGATTTATGGAAAAAGTAGAACTGGATCAAAAAGTTAATAATAAGCCAAGTAGGAACAACAGAAAGACCTCAAGGGCTAGGCCATATTATGTCTATGGGATTTGAAGGTATTGAATGAGCATACGCTAAATAGAAAAGGAGATGATGAAAATGGAGGAAAACCTAAAGGAAGAAACAGAAATATAAGCTAAATGGAAAAAGGAGAGATGAAACCAAGGAAAAACTGGTCAGACGAATTGACAAAAGGGTAATATATAAAAATAAATTCATACAATTGGTCACACTTTATGTTCTTTTTTCAGAATCTATAAGATATGACAATGCTACTTGTTGTGAAAAATTGATTATATACGATTTTTCCTACTACGGGCTCGAGATGCTAAAAAATAAGTATAACTTGTAAAAACGTTACATACTATCGAATTAAAAAAAAAAGTGGTACAGTCATATTTTAATCGGTTTAAATTAGGCTGCGCGAATGTAGGTATATATATATATATATATATATATATATATATATATATATATATATATAGGTATTAAATGTAGGCGCCAAATTTAAATATTCAAATAACATATAAGTATCAAATAACATATAACTGTCATAAATAACTTTTGCACGTTACTACGATCTTAAGTACGTTAGCAACTCTACAATACTAAAATGTTTAAAAATTGACTTTACGTATAACTTCACTGCTGTACCACTTTTTTTTAAATTTAAGTGTACATCAATAATTGTCAAACTAATAAGTGTGTAAGATGCTAGGAACTATCGCGTTCATGGAAAAGTAGGACATTAAATTGTCTTAGTTTTAGACAGTTTTTAAAAATTTTAGCATTTTAACATTCATGTACGAAGTTACAATCGTAGAAACGTTACTTTCAAATGTTAACGTAATAATACAAAATGGCACATGCGTATTTGGTACCTATGTTTGTAGCTACATTTATGCAGCCCAATCTAATGCAATTAAAATGTGTCTTAGTTTTCCATGAACACGATAGTACACAGATCAGGAATAATATAGATGTGTAACTTAATAGTAAAATAGATCCCTGTGTATAGCTTGTGGACTGCAACCAACATAGCTGTAGTTAAATTACTATTAGGGTTATTCATACTTTATGTATGAAGCAAAAATAATATTTTATTCTAACTTCTGTATTTCAATCAATATATGTAATTTAGAACCCATTACATAAACTTCTTAAACATATTCAATGCAGAATTTAATCGAACGAAACATTTTTTTTTCTCCATACTCTATTTAATTCTTTTCCATCTTCTTGAATATCTTCAAAATATATCATAAAATGTAAATTCAAATGAAAATTACAAACAACCGTAGTTCGTATAAAAATATATTTAGGATCTATACCAACTCTTATGCAGATGAATTTAAAGAAATACAATAGTATTTTCAAAAATTGTATAGTTTGACGTTTCAGAATATGACACTATCCAGTTAATATTAATCTAAAAAATCTACAACTAATAATATTAAAAAAATGGTAAAACTATACACGCTAAGAAATAAGTAATTAAACTTCTAGTTTCAAAAATTCTTTTATTGTAAATACCACTACAATATTGTTTCGCCATACAATGGCTTCATCAGGTGGATGAAATACTGAATATGTACAATACAAGTTTGAATATTTATGTGAAAATTATTGGGGAAATGGTGGTGGAAAAATTTTTACAATCTTAAATTTAGTAGAGGGGAGTTGTTTAAATCTAGTTGGTCATTTAAAGCTAATCCTAAACTATTGTATCTATTAATTTCTAAGTTTTCTAACAGGTTAAGTTTTTTACTTTTTTCTTGAATGTGTAAAATTTTGAAATCTATATTAAATCTATGATTGATATCTATACAATGACTTGCGAAAGTTGAATCTGTTTTCTTTTCTTTATGGCTTCTCTCGTGTTCTTTCATCCTAATTTTGAATGTCCTCCGTTTGTCCTATGTATACCTTATTACAATCTTCGCATGTTAACTTATATACACCAGAGTTTGATTCTTTGTCTATTTTATCTTTGTTGTTTTTAATAATGTTCTGTATAGTATTGTCTGTTTTAAATGATATACGTTCGTTATTAAGTTTTTTAATGAAAGTACCAATTTTTTCCGAAATTTTTCCTAAGTAAGTGATTGAATTATAGGAATTAATTATCTTGTATTTTAATTTTGGATAAACTAAGGAAAGGGTTTTAGATTTTTGTTGGCTATTTAGGATGTTATTGACAATATTTATAGAGTAACCATTGTTTAATGCTATTGTGTATATTCTATTTAGTTCAAGGTCGAAATTACTTTTGCTCATAGGTACATGAATTAATCTATATACCATTGATTGGTATCAGGGTAGGGCTGATTTAAATCAGTTGATTAAAATCACGATTAAAATCATGATTTAGATCAGCTGATTTTTTTAATAAAAATCATATTTAAAATCAAACCATAAATTTGCTAAATCTTCCGCTTTTAATTCACACAAGCTGTCTTATTATTATAATATTATTTATATTTTATAATATCTACCTATTAAACCTAAAAAATAGACAAAACCCACAAAATAGTTAAAAAAACAACAATGCAAAACAACAGAAAAACAAATTATTTTTAATTTTCATGAAAAACTTATATAAAAATACTAATTTGGACGCCTTTTCTATTCCTAGTTGGTTCCTTAATTTTGATTGCACAAGACCAAACGTGCTAAAACGCGTTCAAGTCAAGCTGAAGATGTGATTGCACTTAAAAACTGTTTTATGATATGTAGATGCTTTCCCATTTCAGGTATATCTTTTTGTGCTTTCCACCAGTCGATGCCGGAGAGTTCTCATACAAATTGTCCAAAATTATTTTTTTTTCTTGAAAGCAAAAATTTTTTCGTGTACAATAAATACATTTACTTGTTTGCCCTGGAGGGTTAAATTAAGTTCATTTATCTTTGTAAAAATGTCGCTTAAATAGGCAATTTTAAGTATCCAATTTCTATCATTTGTCATTTGTCGGGCTAGTGGCTTGGTGGCTTGCACATTTGCCTCGTAGTCCGGCAGTACCGGGTTCGAACCCCGGTGCTTCCTTTCTGAGTTTGGTTTTCTGTAGTTTTCCAAATTCCACGGCAAATGCGGAAAGGTAACATCTTAAGTCGGTCTACAGCCGCAGGCGTAATAATAACTCATGGCCAGCCGATGCCCCTGTAATTGGCACAAGCTGTTGGGGGATGCTAAGGCATGGATTATTATTATTATTATTATTATCAAATAATCGACCTTTCAATTCAAAATTGTGTTCTAAAAAAAAAGCACGCACCTCGTCCCTTAACTCAAGAAAACGGGTTAGTATCTTTCCTCGAGATAACCATCTGACTTCAGTATGTAAAAAAGAGATGTATGTACACTTCCAATCTCCTCACAGAGTATTTTGAATGAACGATTATTTAGCGGTCGAGATTTTATGAAGTTAATGATTTTGATGACCTCATCAAGAGCATTCTTATAACTGGGGGATAATTTTTAGAAGCAAGTGCCTGCCTATGGATCATGCAGTGGCTACTAGAACAGTTTTTAGTTATATTTTTAATAAGCTGTACAGCCCCATTAATTATGCCACTCATGGCCTTTGCTCCATCGGTACAGATATCAATACAGTTGTCCCATGGTATTTTATTCTCTTCAAGAAAAGAATTTAGAAGACCAAATATTTCGACTCCAGTAGTACGTGTTGGTAGAGATTTGCATAAAAGAAGATCTTCCAATAATGCGTTTTCGTGCTGATATCTAACGATTACAATTAATATTGCAGTCCAGATACATCGGTTGAGTCATCCATTTATAATGAAAATTTGCATAATTTGAGACGAAAAGTAACTTCATTCTTTATATTGGCTGCTAAATCTCTGATGCGCCGAGCTACCGTGTCATTCGAAAGTGGAATCTTAGCCATTTCTTTTGCAGATTTTTCACCTAACACACATTTTACCATCTCCATACATGAAGGTTTAATAAGATTTTCTGCAATTAAGTATGTTTCACCGCGTTGAGCTATCAGATAGCTGACTAAGTAAGAAGCCTCACTTGCTTTTTCATTCACCGTTTTTGTGGTTTGAACCATAGCCGTTTTTAATTTTAAAGGTTCGTCACGCTTCCGAATGAAGAATTCAACATTTTTTTCTTTAAGCTCACCATGAACAGATTCTAAATGACGACGCATTTTAGCTGGAGCCATAGAGCTATTTGGTAGAACTTTGTTGCATATAACACACTGAGGATTATCATTATCGTTCATGAATCCTAAACATATATAACTTTCATCATATTTCCTTAGTTTTTAGTAACTGCTCTGGGTTGATTACTTGTAGAGGCCATTACTGGCCTAATTTCGTTTGTGGCGATTTCAGTTGCATCACTTTTATTATTACCACAGTTATCTTTAGCAAAAGAGCTAGTTGCTGGGTCCGAAACAGAAGAGTCAAGTTCTGCAGCAGAACGTTTTAAACTGCCTTCTTTAAGCCACCTCTCCATCCTGCAACAAAATATCGAAAATGGTTTTAAGACAAAAATAACAAAAATAACCTTTTAAGAGGGAGTTCTCATTTTTAATTAAAAAAAGTTTTTTTTCTTTTATTATCTAAATGCTATATGTGTCTAGAATAAGTCTATAATAAGTACTCGGTTCCGTATAAAAGTTATAGCTTTATATATCACTTGTATACAAGCTGTATACATCACTCGTATAAAGTTTAAGCAAATTTTTCCCAAAATTATATTTCTGAAATCGGTAACAAGAATTTCTCAGACGCTAATTGACCAATCTAGATTTAGATCTTTTTGGATTATGTTTGTAAACGTGTACACCAGTGGGCAAACTAGGATCTTTGATTAAAATGCTATATTTCAGTTTTAATTCCACTTTTCCTAATCTAAAAAGGTCGTTTTTTCAAATTTTTAGTAAAATGCGCGCCATTCTTATAATTTTTAATTTTTTGAAAAGATCCTATTTTACTGAACAGAAGTAATCTTTGCTACCGTTTGGTATCTCGTTTTTCGGGCGTCAACTTTAACGCCCTCTGCTACAGAGGCAAATTATGGCAAATTAAAACACAATTTGTTTTTGCAAAGATATGCGTAACGCATTAAAAAATAGTTTCTATATATAAAAAAACAATCCTCTTTAAAAAAAATTATTAAAAATCGTCGTGTTTTTATACAAAAAATGAGAACTCCCCCTTAAGACCGAATATACTTTAAAGGTTACTTACGTTGATATTATTTTTAACAGTGAAATATTAAACACAAACAATTACAATTTCTAGGTTTTAACACAGTTTTTAGACAATTTGGTTTTAAACAATTAGTTTTAGACAGAACCAATAAAGTTTATCAATAAACAAAATCAGTTTATCAATAACTTTCAATCAGTTTATTTATCTTTCAATCACTTTATTTTAATTTTCAATCACTTTATTTATAAGACACACATCGGCAAGTGACTATTATGCCCGGATACTCGCAGTGTAATAATCAATAAAGAATTAAGCCGGGGAATCACCGATACCGGGATTTCCCGTGATTATACCAGGGCGGCTGCTTTTAAATACCAAAGATTGTCCCGACGGCGCCGTTACAATTCGCGACGTCGGACTGTCGCATTTGCACCGACTATCCAGATTAGTAAGTGGAATTTAGTTGTGCCGTTAAATTTTTATGACTTTTTTTATTTTACTTCCTTGAATGTTATAAAAAAAAGCACATAACTTTCGCGGAACCCCTGAGTGATCTCCACGGAACCCCGGGGTTCCGCGGAACACAGTTTAAGAAACGCTGCTCTAGAGCATACTTCTCATATATTGACGTGTCAAATATAAACAAAAAATTTTGCAATGCAATTTACCTGTGTAATTATAAAATTCGAGTTTACAAAATGCGCTGCCAATTGAATTCATTATAATTAAATAAATTTCAAATAAGCCGATCATGTTTACCTGTGATTATTTCTAAATTAATTACATATTTGCAAATATGTAAGTACAAAAGTGTGACATAGACACAATTAGGATTCAAAATATAATTTATTTAATAAGATCAGAACTCTCTGTTAGAAATTTGGTTGGGAAAAGTTAAGAGATACTCTTTAAATGGTGTATTTTTTAGCCGATATTTTGCCACTCAATTGGAGTGCTCCATCAGGGTAAAGTAACGGTAATTAAGCTGTACCTAATACAACATACTATATAATATCTATTTAATAAAAATATACTTACAAATTGAACTAATGTGAAGAAAGTATTTGCGACAGCGTACGTATAATAAGTAAAGTGCCAACAAATACAATGATATTAAAAGATGGAAAGATAAAACATGCTTTTGATCCGTCAACAGTCAACATCATTTTATTAGTTTGCACTTTACCTGTTGTTACATGCTGTCGTATATAATGGTATAAAGTTATTTTCTTGTTTGAATATATTTTTTTAATATTTCATCACGCACCATATACGTTATATTACAATAAATATGATGTTATTTTAATTCAATTTGATAAAATTTAGGCAGTTTGATTTAATATTTCCGCAAATTCAGTGATAAGCAGCAACGTATACCATTACTAATTCTGCTAGGCAAATAAAACCGATTGCAGATTAATAAGGCCAATAAGATGAATGCCGGCACCGAACGTTAAACTCGTATTTATGTAAAATGAATATGTATATGAATCAAAGTATCAAAATAATCAAAGTAATCAAAATAATCAAAGTAATCAAAGTAGTCAAAGTAGCCAAAGTATCAAGGTAATCACAGTAATTAAAATAATCAAAGTAATCAAAGTAACGAATACACTCAACGATTACTCAAGGTTTGAGTAACAAATAGTAAGGATTACTTAAAAGTGCCGAAAATCGACATCTCTACTCTAAAATACTCATCACGGAAAGTATTGCCAACTTTGAAAAGTCACTCTCCCGTTAAATCACCCTCATGTAACACGTAGCACACGCAGCTTTAGTTAAAAATGTTTCATTAAAAATAACAGAATGTGTTAGTATAATAATCATCATGGAAATAAATCGGCCTCTCTTGATGAAGGTTTAAAGTACAATAGTGAAGCCAACGACGATAGAAAAAAGGAATTGTTGGAAAATACCCTAGAAAAAAAGGGAGGGTGGTATACCTGAATAAAGAAATCAAGAATAAGCGACCTAGAACCAAAAATATTAAATTGACGCCGTCAAAGACTAGTAGAGACACAAGAGTTTTCGAAAACAATGTGCTACCGAGCCTGTTAACGCTTACTATACATGTTGAATTCAACTAAAAACAACGGCAGAGGCGTGTCCGACACCCCACCATCAACCTTTGCCGATAGGCTTGATACTAACTACTCCAATCGAATGCGATACTCAACTAAGAAAATAACTTTTGACAAAATAGTTTGCGGAGATACGAAGAAGTGCAATTGATAGTTGTCCTGACAAAAATTCAGACCGTATATACACTGCCCCAATAAATTAACGCACCATGTAGTAAACGAATAAATATACAAAAAAGTTTTAAATATATCTATACGTTAATGCACGTATAACGCTTTTGTTTCATTATGAAACAGACATGTAAATAATTTACATATCTGTAACTGTATACAGCATTACAGCATTTACTTCTGCTTAAGACATATGTTTCTGGCATCTATAGGCGTCGTCAGTTAAGCTAGTGAAGCAATGTATACAAATGATACAAATCTTTATAAATAGATCTGTATCTGTATATGACATTAAGCCGAAATCACTTACTAGATAAAGCAAATTTCATGTAAATACAGTTACAGATATGTAAATTATTTACATGTCTGTTTCATAATGAAACAAAAGCGGTATACGTGCATTAAAGTATAGATATATTTAAAATTTTTTGTATATTTACCGCCATCTGGCTCGTTTTTGATGGACTAACCCGTATTGTTTCGTTTTCCGTATCAGCATAGCTGGTCAAACGAAAGATCGCTTTTTTTGGCAAAGTCTCTTTCGTCCGTCAGCTGTCACTTATTAAATAAGTGCCACTTTATAGGATGAAATTTGCTTTATCTAGTAAGTGATTTCGGCTTAATGTCATATACAGATATAGATCTATTTATAAAGATATTTGTATCATTTGTATACATTGCTTCACCAGCTTAACTGACGACGCCTATAGATGGCAGAAACATATGTCTTAAGCAGAAGTAAATGCTGAAAATACGAGGTATTGTCCAAGTATGCAGTTACAGATATGTAAATTATTTACATGTCTGTTTCATAATGAAACGAATAAATGTTTATCTTATTTGCTGATAATTTTTAGCGGTTGGCGTTGGTTTGCAAAAACTTGGTATTTAACGTTCAGTTGCCAAACTTGTATAGTTGGTATTATTTTTGGTGTTAGTTACATCAAATTAAATCACATCCAATAATCATTTAATGTACTATCATATTTAACTTGTGTTTATATCGTGTTTTATCTTGGTAAATGTATCTTATTATTTCTTGATTTGCATTTTCGCCATTATGCAACGTGAATTTCGAAATTTTGCGAGAGAGGAATGTGCGCAAATAAACTTTAAGAGGTAAAGCAATTTTCGTTTCAAACATTTGTTCGTAAATATATCGGGTAAGAAGTTGCAGTCTGTAAACTAAAATCAGGGTCACTCGGTATAACGAAGGCATTTATTTTTTGAAATTTCGTTTTGATGATTTCATACTTTATTAGTGTACCTTGTATATATTTCACTGACACGTATGGTACTTAATAAGAAGTATTACCGTCGAATCTTATCCAAATGTAGACCAACTAGACCTTGTTTAGAGAAGAAGTGTTCTGAACTACTTTGATTTTATTGTGCATTGACTATAAGAAACTGACTCAACTGACTTATTAGAAAACTCCAAATGATCACACTGCATTCGCTCTGTTTCACGTTTTTTGATGAAAATTGAGTTAACAAAACATCCACGTTGAACGTAAATAATCAGTTCAAAGTATAAAATGTAAGGAACGTATGTTAAATTAGTTTGTTTCAAATGTTGAATCTTCCATGACTTACTTAATTGAATAATTCTGAAATTATTAAAGTCTTATGATTATTGTTGTACAAGTAGTTCGCACGCCTTAACGCAGAACCGAAACCGAAGGATTACACCTGATTTACTAAGATGAATAATGGAGAATTTACTGTCAAAACCTCGTGAGCGTGTAGCTAAAAATGATGTCCACTTGTCAAATGTAATCTACCTATCTCTAAAAGAAAATTCTCTGTTAACTATTGTGCTACCGCTCAAACGTGTTGGCAGCAAACCCCAGTGGGAACTAGGACGGGTCCTAATTCCGCCCCTGGTCTAAAAAAAAAAAGAAGGCCCCTCGAAAAGTCTAGCCGACTAGCTCAGAAAGTTACCAAAGTAAGCGGAGGCGTCGTGGGTCTCACAACGCATCGATGTTAGGGCGGGCACCACTACGTTTCGTCTGGCAAGACTTGGCCAACGTAGAACACCCACGGCCTGAAGGGCGTTACACAATGGGGTGTTCGGCTACACAACAATAAATTAAAACACAAACAGTTCTGCCCGTCAGGGTCCAAAGGTAATCAAACAACAAAATATCTGTTAACAAAATCAACAATTTATTGCACAACGAAAGCTTGCGATAAACAGGAAATGTGACACTATATCTCGTTCCACAAATCAGTACGGTATCGAAAATCTTTGACTAATTACAAAAGACAGTATTACATCGGTTAGGAAATGAACAAAGTTATCTCGAATCTAATTAGAGTCGAATAAATTTAAAGGAAAAAAAAAAAGTTAAACTTAGCACTTTATATACTACCTGTATACAGCGGGAATGTCGTCACCCTGTGAATGGTGTTACAAAAGATTGACTAGAACAGAAGTTGTTACAAGCGACAACATTATTTAGATTTAATACCCCTCAGTGGTTAGGCCACCGGGTATAACAATACAGTAAAAAAAAAGAAACTTTTCATTTACCTAAGTGGTAAAGGATTGCAAGAGCAACAATTGCTCCTAAAGTAAAGTTACCAATGTAATCATAACACAGGTTCACCTGTTATGAATGTCTCCTCCCTGTATACAACACTGAGATATGTATTAAATGGTGAAAATTACAAAAATTACGTCACATTACAATTTAATAAGAAAATAGAACGCTTGTTCAGAATTCTAACGTTGGTTCTGTACATGAACTGTTATAATATTAATTAACCCTATACTAGGCCTTGACGTAACTTCAGATTTTTGTTTAACAGGATTCTTTGCTGAGGGCTCAGTAACCTGTAACTTTGAATTTAAATAGGAGTTTGCTGGTGAAGCCAGACAACCCCAAAAGTGCACAAGATAATTAAAATTAAGAAGCAGTACAAAATAATGTAGATATAATCCTCTCGGAAACAGATGTAGGGTGAAGCCGTTTCACTATCGGTAGTCTCAAAAATAGTATAGTCCCACACGGGAGTACTTGAGTGTTTGAAAAGCAAAAGATTGAATAAATTTAACATAGAAAACTAATAACACTTTAGAGTTCGGGTTACTCTACATAGGCCTCATTTTAGAGAAACTTTATATGAGATTTCAACTTAGCTGCATATCCCTAGAGGGATGCAAAGTCCTCCAAAGGATCCTCCACGCGAGAATCTGATAGCACGTTCTCCCTGGTTACGGCCCTGTCAGTGAGAACTCAACAGCACCAGGATAGCCTCGCCAGAATTGACTTAGGACGAGAGCTCAGGTTAAAAATATTCGCAGTTTAACAATATAAGACTCATCAACAATTCATAGCCATCTTTCCTTCCCGGTCAATATCGGAAAATTTATCGACTACGTCAAATGCAGGAAATTGTAATTTTTCCCCTTAATTTCAGCAATCCTATGACGAAAAGTCGCAATAAGTATAATTTCAGAAAATCCAACTAAAACTTACCGCAATAAAGCTCCGGAGTCTCACGTGCTTAACGAAAATGGCCGTCGAACAAGACACTACCAAACTCGGAATAACAAAAAAAACGATATAATTTCCAAAACCCAACTCAAAATTTAGAGGGGTGCATACTGAAGTTATCAAACTAAAAATACGGAAGTTATAAGCAATAAATCAGGGAAAATTAAATATTTAGAGATAATAGAAAAAGAAACCTGCTAATCGGAAGTTAACGTAAGAGACGAATAGAGGGCGTCTCCCACATAAGGATAAATTAAACACAAAACGCTCTTAAACAACGTAAAGTCTATTTAATAAAAACCCAAAATTAGAGTACAAAATACGAAGGGTTTTAAGACGGTCAGCACATCATTTTAAGCACCAAAACTAAGTACGTAAAGCATGCCTTAACCGGAGCTACGCATTAGCAAAAATAGATGGCGTAGACTAAATATAGTTAATACAAATTCAAATGAAGGACAGGCTCGGTCAAAATATATGAACATGGAATAATTAACTGGAGGAATTATTGTTTTGAAAGGCTTAAAAGACGTAAAAATTAATAAGCTATTAAGGTAAAATAGAGTGAATCGAACATAATGCAAAATAAATGCTCCAAGTTGTCTTGAAGGACTTAGAAATGGAATAAATGGATAAATTATAAACTAACAAAGCGCAGAATGATTTTCTACATGTAACAATTGTTTCGTCTTAAAAACGAAATTAATTAGTATTATATATTAAATACAAGTACTATTCATTTTGTATATATTAAATATAAGGAATCGTAGAATATAGTATTTGAACCTAATGGTCAGGTACAAAATTGAAACCATTGTAAAACTATATTCTATTATCATAGTAAAATGCAAACGTTTACTCTGAATTTAAGATGCGGCATCGTTCATATTTATCAACCTTTATTCAATTCGGTACTTATTTTATTGCTGGTCTGGACACTTTTCAATTTACCTTGTTTTATGAGTGAACGTGGTATGTACACAGTTTGTAACTTTCAAATGCTTCATCAAACACACGTTCACTAAAATTTGTACCATAAAATATCAGAATGAAGAATGCAAGCATCATGAACTGGGAATTTTAGTTATAGTTAATATAGAATTAAAAACTGCAAAATCTGCAATGTTTGCTATTTTAGTAGGCACAGTTTACAAACAAGGCGGTTCTTGAGAATTTTGCCGACCCTTGCTCGTCATCTGGTCGAATTCTGATGCGGCCTATTTTGTTAATTGTTCCAAAGTTTACTGAAGTTAGGAGTAAATTTTGCTTACAATTCTTAAACAGTCTCAATAGATTAGCGTACGCGACAACAGTCGCAAGTATTATAACAGCTTGCAAGGCAACAGCCTGGCATGAACAATTTAATATTAAGAGACAGCAGTCTCATTTTTATCAACAAGACAACAGTCTTGCTTGATCATCAAATCAACAATTCTTATGTATCAATCATAGTGTAAATTCTGTAAATAAAGGTGTTAATTGGAGTGTCGCGTTTCATTAAAAACTGTCACCGACGACTAAATAATTAGTGCGTATACGGCCTTACAACCCGTGCGCGGTGAAACAATACACAGGAGTCCACGTAACAGTGCAGTTGCCCCAACAACTATGTCACCACCATATCTACGTAATAAAATAACTAATCGATAAATCGAATTAGCAGACTGTCAATGTAGAGGTCGAAAAAACAACCAGGTCGCTCTCCTCGACCTTCATAATATTAACAAAATATTTCTGGAGGACACGACTCCTTTCTGAGAGTTCAATGACAAAAGATTTCCCTCTTCCTCAGATGCCCTCGGATCTCTTGCGAGCACAGGATTCCTTCCGAATGAACCGGCGGACACATAACAAGGGGAAATTCTTATTAAACGCTGCAAATTCCCTACTAAATGACAGGGCAATTAATAAAATTAATTATTATTGCCGCTGTAAAGCTTCGATTAGTTACTGTTTCTCTCGAATTGTTGCAATAAAATCTCGAGAATGTGGCGAAGAGGAGGAAGTAGAATGTGAGTAAACAGTGGAAACACTTATTGTATGAAAAATCTAAATAATTAATAAAAGTATTTCTAAACAAGGGTGTTATTGAAAATTGTTGAAATCCCGCTGCTTTTCGATTATTTTTCGTTCTTGTACTGTTTCATGTTGAAGTAATTTTAATTAATTAATTCTAAGAGCATAATAATAATGCCCTAAATACATCCACTATGAAGAAAGTATACATGAAATTAAATTTAAGGAGATTTAATCATTTTAAATTGAAATGGATAATTTACATATTTGCAATAAATTCTAAATTTAAATCAAAGGGGAAATTTACTTTGTGTTTCAATTTTCTACGTAATCCTTTTAAGCACGTTTATCATACTGTGGCAAGAATAAAACAAGAATACTTGAAAGATAGCAAAGTACAGTTGATAAAGTATTTCTTTACAGTTCGCACAGCCCAAAGTGTGAACCGCAAATTGTACTTTACCTCTATCTAACACATATAAATACGCGCTGTAATTCTATACACGTTAGTCATTTTAAGGTACTCTTGTGCCTTAAATTTGGTCGTGTGATTGCAAAGAAATATTTCATGAACTGTACAGCAACGTACAAAATTAATAATTTCTGTTGTGGATTTAGCTTAATTGTACTTCTCTTATCTGCTCTTCTTATATCGAGTTGATTAACTGTTTAATATCGTGTGGGGCCACCTCTACCTATTCGTAGTGCCGTTGCTATATTCGGCATAGAGTCAACTAAAGCATTAATGAAAGGCTGAGGGATGTCTTGCCAAATGTCACGCAAAACATTGGCAAGCTGCTATGGTGTTTGGGCTAGCTGTTTGGGCTGACTCGCAACAAATGGTACAATAATTGGTTTTATACCAAAGTTACAATACCTTACCTGTCATGGTTTCGTGAATTAAAACAACCACATCTGTGCGTCCATCAAAACGAATTCCTCTCCAAACGCACACGAGTTCGCCACCGAAACGAGTTACTAGCGTCATTAAAATTATAAAGGCGAAATCTGGACTCAACGGTGAAAAGATAGGATCCTCATCTGTGTAGATGCCAACTGCCATATTCAATAGCCCATGGCCCAATAGTCCAATAACAGCCAACGCTGCTACCTGCTTAACTGTGGGTGATTGTTAGCGGCCCTCAGATTGTAACTATGCACCCTATTCCTTACTGGTTGGCCACAAATTATTCTACCTGTAGCTTTCCTAGATAAGCTATTAATTCAAGATACTGTGAAGGAAGGGTTTCTTCGTGCAGTAAGATCTATCAGACGATCCTGAGCGGTAGTTGTAGCTCTTTCTGTCACACCGCATGAGAAGCTGCAGCACTACCTTGCTACCTACGACGCGCGCAAGCGCAGCGATGGTGTCTATATATGGTCGAAATCAAAACGAAGCCGGTAATCGTATCTCACAATAGTCTGGGAGCTTTGATTTATCGTGTATGCCCTTAGTCAGTGGAGACGGGTGTGGGTGACTAAAATAAAAGTTGGTAGGTAGCGCCACTCAGTTTTCTTACGGAAGCTGAAGTCTGAAAACGGAGAAAAGGGATTGCGCGATCTTAGGCGCATGCGCATACAGACTAAAAAAATACAAACGCTAAATACACAACCGGAACGCAAAATGCTGCACAGAATACCTGCAACCTGAAAATAAATGTTCAAACTCCAACTTGCTAAAAATAGTACAAAACAACATAAACCAAGGTAAAGAAAAGGTTCGAAAACAGGTTACTCGAATATTAACACATTATATCTTGTTCATAAAAATTTAAAAAAAACAGGACATAAATCTTTTCAAAAATTTAAACAATTATAAACACAGTCTGTATAAAGATTACACAGTATATATGACAAAATGAGTAATCTGGACAATAAATTAAAAAAATATAAAAGTTGGTTAAATTAATGAAAAATTTTCTATAATTATGTAGATATGAAGTAAAAATTAAAAACCAAAGAATAATTAATTAATTCGCAAAAAAAAACTAAAACACTTCAATGCAGATTAATTAAAGAAAAAAATCTTCCTACGGTACCATATGAAAGCTTTACAAATTAATAGTAATTCCAGTAATAACAAATAATTGGTATTACGTATATCTCAATTAAATTTTAAAATTATGTAACAATAAAGTTTTAAATCAAATAAATTTTAAATAGCAATAACAACAGAGAAGAAAATCTCACGTTACCAAATAAAGTTAGAATATCTTAAGAAAAATAATTTTCTACGACTCTGAATGTCGAGACCATAGAAAAGAGAGGAACTTAAATTTCGGACGACGAGGATTGCCTCACCTACCCGCTCTTGCCAACGTCTAGCGGCCCACCCGGCTCTTGGTAGACTGCCTCAGCCCTCAGCCTCAGGGTGGGGAGACCCAAAGGTTCATCAGTACACGAATTAAGGTGGTAAAAGGCGCCACCGAATTTAGAACCGCCAGACGTCGCAAAATTCGAAAATAGAGATCAACAAAAGTAGGCAAGACGCGCAGCGGGTAGGGGATGCAACCAGGTCGTCCGAAACGTAAAGAAGGGAGAGAAAGAAAAAGGCGGATCTCAGCCAGATGTAATTAGTCTTTATTTCATGTCACAAACTTAAAAAAAAACAATAAAAAAAAAGAATTAAATATTGCTAGTTACAAAAAAAAATTAAACAAATTAGGTATGTAACAGACCGTTTGTGCACAGAAGTTCACAACCCCAGCAAAATACGTATTTCGTCGGTTCACAGATATTTTAGAACCAAATAAAAAAAAAAGAATGGAAAGTCTGATCTTTAGAACAGACTCTGTACATATAGAGAGGTGATGTTACAGGCAAATATTTATTTGCAATAAATTTGTGCAAATTTCGCAAAGTTACGGTCTGAGAATAATTAATTGAAGTTAACCGTTAGATATAATTAAAATGAAAAAAACTTATTAATCAATGCTTAAAAATTAAAATGACGGAATAGGCAATACTCAAATTACTGTACAAATTTTCAAATCTAGAAAACACGTTTAATATTCACAAATAACATCCACGATTTCTATGTTAAAGAAAACGCAGTAAAAAAAAAACAACTCTTTAGATGTCACGAAGCAAAAATAAGTTCTTGTCCTCGTGAGGAACAGATGTGTAATTCAAATAATCTCTATCGAAATAAATTTAACAAACAAAAAAAAGATACGTATTGCAATTTTAAAATGAGAAAACTAATAAGAAAGGTAATTGAATTAATTAAATAAAAATGGAAAAATGATGTCAGTAACGAGGCAAAATATCTAGTTAAATAATTAAACAAAGAAAAGTTGAGCCAAAAAAAGGCTCTACAAAGAAAACTAATTGCAAACATTTAGTTCAAATTAATAAAATAATATTTAAAATCTTAGCTGTGTCCGTTTTTCTTCCTGCAAGCGGGATATTCGTACGCGTTGTCGGTTTCCTGCGTTGAACGACGTTTGCTTCGGTAGAGGAAAAAAAAAACCTGTTATCGAGAACACTGGACAAAAAAAAATAAAGAACGAATAAGAAAAGTATAATTAATAAATGAATTACAAAATTACGTACCAGGTTAATGTTAGATGGCTACAACGTAATAAATGTATAGAGAGAAGGAGTCAATCGGCTAAATCGTCATCCAGAAATCCCCTGCCGGGTAATTGCAGTACAATTAAAAATTATAACGACTAAATAAAACCTAGCACAAACGAGAGGGCTGCCAAAAAAACCCAGAATACTGCTTAAACAATCAGACCCTACAATAAGCCGTTACAAAGCAAATGACGAATGACCAACTTCGACCTTATCTCTATCGATAGCGATAGCAGACTCTTCTCTGTAGAAGTTATCGCCACTCGAGAATCGAGGGGGAGGAAGACCACAAAGAAAAGCTAATACGTACTTATTACATGTGCACAACACAAGTACTACAATGCGGTTCAAAATAAACATAATGGAATAAAATAAAAGAAGAAATTTGCAACCAAAACGAGGACGTAGCTACGAGCACGTAACAAATTTTATATGTGCGGTAAATGAATAGAAAAACATTACGTTAAAAATTCGATATTATAGATTACCAAACCAAATTGAATTGCAATGAAATAAAATTTAGATTACACTAATTATTACAAAAATATTCCAAGTATAAATATTTAGGAAACGCTACAAAGATTCTAATATGAACAGATAAAAAAAATTGTCTTGAAAGTTGATCCCCAGAAAATATATGAGTTGTCCTTCAGAATCGCAGAGGCCAGTGGATGACGGTAATTATAAGTGATTCGTCGGATTTAGATGCGTTGATGAGATGAAGGTGTCTGGGGCCTGGATTACTACTTCTGGAGGGCTGCAATAGTCCGTTACACGTTCCAGAACTGCCAATTATAGAATCTCAGGCAACAAAGGGCTATTTCCCTTTTTCAGCCATTTATTCGCAAACAGAATTCAGCAATCCCAAACTGTTAACTGCATTCTTATCCGCTAAAAATGCGACTTTTCGATCTACGCAGAATTACATCACTCTATTACCCTCAAGAGTGTAATCGAAAGCAACTATTAACCCACAGTGCTCACTTACGGCACGTCAACTAATGAATCTCCACCTGCACCTAAACATCGCTAGCGGCCAGGAGGGGCGTATATACCATAGAAATAAAATTACACAGATAGCGACAACGTACTCGAGAAAATGAAAACGATGAAATTTAAGTGAGCCGAATATACCGGACGATGAAACGTTAAGTAAATACATATGTAAAAAAAATTAAAACGTAACAACCTATAACTTTGTATCGATTCCACACTCTACTAACCTAAGTGAGTACATATAATGGGTTAGCAACTTCTTGTTAAATTAAGACCTCGTTTAACTAATGTACTAATTCTTCTTTAAGTAAAATTACTTAAAAACACATATTGAAGCAATGACAGTCACAAATGATAAGGGAACATGTTAAAATATCCCAATATAGAAAAAATGGAGACAAAAAATGATATTGAAAACGAAAAAATTGTATTTTATTTATTTTTCGTGTTTATCAAGCTACACAATTTTTCGGAAGACAGTTTTTTTTGTTTATATTAGTTTAATAATTAATGATTAAAACTTGTTTTAAATTTAAATTTAAATTTTTGAACGGTGTAGTTTCTGAATACAAATATGAAAACAGTATATTTTCTCTTACACTTCTTTTGTGGCAGCTAAATATACCGGTATTTCTACCATAATAATAGAAAATAATCCTCGGCGTATCGAATAAATATTTTTTTAGAAATTTCACAAATCGACTAAATTATCGCATTCATATTCACAATGCAGATAAATTACGAAGTAAAATGAAAGATTTATTCAATCAAACATAACACAAAAGTTGTTAAGTTATAATTACTGAGCCTAGTAACCCAACAGAAAAGGTTGTGTCATTAGCTCACTACTAGTATTATCAATGTTTGAAAAATTATTTATCAAAAGGCTCAATGTTGTCGTAGGAACAGGGGATCTAATCCCATACTATCCGTTTGGCTTTCGAAATAGGCACGAGACATTTGGACAGATCGATCCTTAGAGTTGTAAACAAAATAGACGGTGATATGGAGAGAAATTGGTACTGCTCGGCGATATTTTTAGACATTATACAGGCTTTGATAAAGTTTGGCATAAAGGTCTGTTGTATAAATTTGCTATAAACATCGAGTTAGCCTAGGCCATTTTCCTTGAACAAAACAAAATCTTATAATGGCAAGAAATAGCTGACTAATTTGAAACATACTTGAGTGGGCAAAAACCTCACCAATTTTGTATAATACAAAAGTGTTTTTAATAATATGAAATATTATTAAAAATATAGTGTGAAAAACACAATACAAGTTCATTATTAATATTTTTACGTACCGACTAATCTGTAGAAAGATGAAATACGTGTCTGCGTCTCTAAAGAAGGATGCATTCACAAAATATTAATAATGAACTTGTATTGTGTTCTTCACACCAGATTTTTAATAATATTTTGTATTATTAAAAATACTTTTGTATTCTGAGAAATAATAGCATTATAAAAGTGCCACTGTAAAATACCACGTTAAAAAGTTGAAATATTGCTGTGCAGTAAATTTTGAAAGAAAGCTTGTCGAATGCAAATGTGAAAATCGATAAATTGTAAGTATCGAGGCATCATCAAGTATGTACTTGTATTTGAAGAGGTTAAGTGACAAGGAAATTTACGAAGATATGCTTAACACACTTGCTGATCAATGTCCATCATATGCGACTGTCGCGAATTCCGTTGAAGATGAGAAGCGACCAGGAAAACCGATTCCGATATCCACCCCCGAAAATATTGGCGCAGTTCATAACATGATATTATCAGACTGTCGAATTAAGCTGAAACATATAGGTGAGACACAAAAGATTTCATATGAACGCGTCCATCATATAGTCCACGTCGATTTAGATATGAAAAAAATTCCTGCAAAATGGATTCCTAAAGCTTTAACGCTGAACACAAACGAGCTAGGGTGAAAGCATCACAGGCAATCTCCGCCCGTTTTGAGGGAGATCCAGATTTATGACTATGAATAAAACATGAACCCATTTTTACGACCCAGAAACAAAACAGCAATCGATGAGGAGCATCATGATTCTCCAAGGCCTAAGAAGTTTCGAGTTCAAAAATCCGCTGAAAAAGTTCTTGCTTCAGTTTTTTGGAATATCCGTAGAATAATTATGATCGATTACCTAAAAAAAGGTGAGACCATCACTGGAGATTCTTATTCTAAATCTAACCATCCCAAGAGAGAAAATTAAGGAAACAAAACGTGGCATGTTAGCGAAAGGTGTGTTGTTTTTGCAGGACAATGCCTCTGCTCACAAATCGCACATTACCATGAATACAATTCGGCATCTAGGGTTCGAATTACTTGACCACCCGCCCTATTCTCCAGACTTAGGCCCTTCAGACTATTATCTTTTCCATCGATTTAAAAAAGTTTGAAAGGACGTCAATTTTTGTGTAACGAAAAGGTAAGAGAAGCTGTGGAGAGCTGGTTTACAGACCAAGAAGAATCTTTTTTTAGAAGTGTTAAAAACGTTCCAGGATCGCCGAATTATGAGGAATGAATTTAAGAGGAGAATGTTAAATAATCAAATATTCTCCCAACTTTTTATGTGACTGGGAAAAATAACACCTTCTAATGACGACGTAGGTACCCGGGTACCCCACGTTGTATATACGTTGCTGCTATATATATACGGGAGACCGTGGTGGGGAGACATAAACTGCGCTGTTATGAACAAGATTAGACATGTCTGAAAATCAGTAACCGTCCATTTTTCGAAGCGCTCGTATATAATTTGTTCGCTACAGTACATACTAAATATTTTTAGTGTTTTTGGTAATAACAAGTGCAAATTTTATTATTTTTATCGGAATGTGTGATAATACGCCTGGTCCTAGTTCGGGTTCATTTACAAAACCAAGATGGAGGAGAACCAGGTATGATATAGAAGTTAATATAATTACAAATCCTGTAAGAGTAAAAGTAATAGTAATAATAAGAACGTAATGTGATATTTTATGGTTTTCAGACTGACATCAGTAGAATTACTAGCAGCAGAGGAAGAAGCACTAGAAGAAGAGCCATTTACTGCTTCGGATGAAGACGAATACATTCCGGAAATCAAATCTGATGCAGAAATAGAACCTGTAATCGAACAAGAGGAACCTTATTCAGATGAAATTAGTGATGAAGAAGAAACGCCTGCACAGCCTACTGTTTTAGTTGCTAAAGATGGAACTCATTGGACTAATACTCCATTACCACAAGCGCAGACAATTAGCCGAAATATCTTGCGCGAAAAATGTGGCGCACTGCTAAAGAAACTTTTAAATCTATCATGTCCAATGAAATTTGTACTATAATTTTAAGGGAAACTAACAGAAAAGGCATACAAGTAACTGGAGATTATAATGAAAAACAAGCTCAAAAGTACAAAGATTCTAAGCGGCAACCACCACTACGAAAGGTCTTCAAGGCATTTACTGAAGAGGAATTCGATGCATTTTTAGGAATCCTAATTGCAGCTGGTGTACATAAATCTAATAAGGAACATATATCTGAAATGTGGAAACTTGAATCCTTACCTCTTATTCGTGCGGCTATGTCTCGTGATCGCTTCAAAATGTTTTCACGATTTATTCGTTTTGATAATCAGAATACACGTGCTGAACGATCTAAAAGTGACAAAGCTGCTCCAATTCGTGATATATGGATAATGCTAAATAGTAATTTAGAAAACAACTATAAGCCGTCTGAATACATAACGGTCGATGAGCAATTATTTCCTTATAGAGGACATACAAAATTTACCCAATACATTCCTTCAAAACCGGCAAAGTATGGGATAAAAATTTTTTGGGCTTGTGATGCGGCAAATGCTTATCCTTTACAAGGTAAAATTTATACTGGAAAACCACCAGACGGTGAACGGCAAGTGAATATTGGAGAGCTTACAGTTCTAGATTTAGTTACTAAATATAAAGGTTCTGGAAGAAATATAACGACAGACAACTTTTTCATAAGTTTACAGTTGGCTCATAACCTAAATTCTTGGAACTTAACTTTAGTAGGAACCGTTCGAAAAAATAAAGCTTTTCTTCCTTCCAATATGCAATCCAATAAAACTAGAATTATAAATTCCACTAATTTTGCATTTACTAAAAGAGCAACTATATGTTCGTATGTTCCCAAAAAGAACAAATCTGTCATCCTATTATCATCAATGCATACAACAGGCAAAGTAGAACATACTGGTACTGCAAAACCCGAAACTATTAAATATTATAATAAAACCAAAGGCGGCGTCGACACGATGGATAAAATTTTACCAGAGTATACAGTAAAGCGTAGAACAAATCGTTGGCCCCTAGCATTTTTTTACAATATGGTCGACCTTGCTGCACTGAGTGCATACATAATTTACACGGAGCACAATCCTAGGCTTACATGAACCGACCGGCGACGGAGATTTTTGAAAGATCTTGCAAACGAGTTATGCATGTCTGCTGTACTAACTCGAAGCAGTATTCCAAGAGTTTTGGACAATCATTTTACACGTACATCACTAGAAATGGTTCTAGGGCGCCAAATTACACAATCAGTCGTTACAGCAGTCAGAGATCAATCATCTCGAGATACTTCTGGGCGTATTTTGGTAGTTGGAAAATGTTACATTTGCCGGGAATTGAATCACAAACAAAGAAAAACGCGAAAAGCATGTAATTCTTGTTCAAAACCAGTTTTTAATGAGCATTCTGTTACTAAGGCCGTATGCGATACCTGTAACCAACAGGCAGTTTAATCCTATTATTATTTATTTTCGTTCTTTTTATACATCTTTTTTATAACATATATAAATAAAAAAATGTAAAAATGCTACTTTTGTTCTTTCACATCCATCCATATGTAATTTTAAATGGAGGTACCCGGGTACCCATACCGGTCTTAGAGGTTGTAATAATTTCGGATGCCATTTTTTCGTTAAAAATTAAATCTAAATAACGAAGTATATATAATAAAATGTAATATAAAACAAGTTTAGAGATGTTACAGAATTTCCAAGCTCAGCAAGTTCAAACACAAAAAATATTAATATTTAAATCTGAAAAAGGCACCCGGGTACCCTTCCAGTCACATAAAGGTTAAATTGTTTCAATTGTAGGCTAAGAATATATCAATATTCTATTTAGAGAAGAGATTGTTTTTGTTCAGCATCAGAATATATACAAGTGTCCCGTATCGTTATGTTCAAATTTTAGTAGTGTAAAGTAGGCTTCATTTTAAGTAACAAAAACGCAAAACTTGTATATCCATTTTTATTTGTTTCAAAGTTACAGATCTATGAATGTGATTGTCAGATCATGAACAAAAAATATAATCCTAAAGTCAATAAAAACTGATTTTATTTAAAAAAGTTCAATTAATGATATTTTCTAAATATCCAGCTCCTTGTTGAATGCAGGCTTGTGCCCGTAAGCCAACAGAAGAAGTACTTATCCGAATTTCATACTTGTTTTGTGGGATTTGCTCGGCAGCCAGGTGAATACGATCCAACAACTCTTCTCTTGTGTTCGAAACTTGCACGTAGACTAAATTTTTCATGTACCCCCATAAATAAAAGTCAAGGGGATTAAGATCGGGTGATATGGGTGGCCATGCAACGGTCCTCGACCAATCCATCTTGGATAATTGACGTTAACCCAATTTCGGACAGCAATTCCGAAATGTGGGGGTGCCCCATCCATGTGAAACCAAATGTCTCGTCGAACATTCAGTGGGACTTCCTCTAAAAGACCTGGCAGTTCGTCAATAAGAAATTGAAGGTAATTTTCCGCATTTAACCTCCCAGGAAGAACGACAGGACCAATCAACAAGTCATCAATTAGGGCCGCGCAAACGTTAATTGAAAATTCATGTTGAAATTTAGATGGGCGTATAGCTGTGGGATTTTCTGATGACCACCTGTGCAGGTTTCTCTGATTTGTAACACCACTTCTCGTGAACGTAGATTCATCTGTCCAGAGGACTGTTCTGCAGAAATTAAAATGAAGCCATGACTGTCTTAATATAAAGGTAGAATAAACTAGGCGAGCATAGTGGTCTGCCTTAAGCAAACCGTGTCCACTGCGATAGTGATATGGATATAAGCCCTCACGTTTTAAAATTCGCCAAACTGTCGTTCGTGGCACTCCTAGTTGTCTAGCGATTCGACATACACTGAAAGTTGGATCCCTTGTAACAATAGCTACTGCTTCTTCCTCTAAGTCTGCTGGCAAATTTACTCCTTGGTCGAAAAGATAATCACGCAGTCCGCATTCCCAAAATTGTCTCTGTACTTCCAGAAGCGTTCTGTAATGAGGAATGCCCCTATCGGGAAACCGATATCGGTATTCAATACCTGCTTGACGTGCACTGCCATTACAGTAGCCATACACAAAATGTATGTCCGCATACTCTTGAGAAGAAAGTCGGTAAAGCATTTTGAATAAAGAAAACGTGTCCACTCACTAATAAGCTGTTGTATGAACTGAAACGCAATGTAATCCTTTATTAAAAAATGTAACGTTAACAGTCATCTGAACATTTGTTTATTGTATGATATTCATGGTTCAACACTTATGAAATAAATAACAACCTTCTTTATCTTAAATCAATTTTCAGTACTGTTTTTCGTAAATCTCCAAGAAATTACTGTGTGCACTACGACACGAGTTTATTTATTTTAGGATAATATTTTATTATGCGACGTTAACAATCGCAGGCCTGTTATTGAATCGTATAACTTTTTTTAAATAAAATAAGTTTGTATTGACTTTAGGATTACATTCTTTTTCATGATCTGACAAATCACATTGATAGATTTGTAACTTTGAAACAAATAAAAATGGATATACAAGTTTTGCGTTTTTTGTTACTTGAAATGAAGTCTACAAAATTTGAACATAACGATACGGGACGCTTGTATATATATATATATATATATATATATATATATATAAAATTTGATAAATTATTGGCGTTTTTCGGCTTTATTATATGAAATATTTACAAATACTAAATTAGAATGTATGTAATTGCAAAGTAAGTGGGGATGTAATATATATATATATATATATATATAAGTAAAAATTTCATTAACGGGTGAGCGGTCTGTCAAGTAAAAATAAAACTCCTTTATTCCACTCTATATTTCATAACGCATTGGTCACTTCATCAGGAGTGTAATTCAGAGTTAAAATTTAGCAAATAACGGCACTAAACATGTTAAAATTCGTCAACTTTAAAACATCACATCAATATGTTGCTAGTTTGTCGTCAACCTCTTAAAAACAAATATGTTTTTATATATATTTGTTTGTAGTGACAAAGATGGAAGTTTTTCCCTGTAAAGAACTGCCCTCAATGGTGTTTTCCATTAACTTCCGAAAAGGTGTCTCTGATATATCCACAGATTCCGTGGAGAGCATGTGCTTGCAGCATATTAAGATATGTTTCTTTTAATAGTCTGCCTGTTTTGAACATATATCTACAGCACTGTCGTCCGAATGAGGCATTTGGTGCATATTCTCGTAAATGGTTTTAGCTACTGTTTCCGCATCGACTGTATTTATAACTTTTGTTGCTATTACATGTACGTTATATGGAATAGTTGGATGTAGAACACTAGCTACAACATTCACCACACAGCGTCCTAATATATTGACAATTTCGTCGGCACTTATCCATAGATACTAATTTGAAAGATGGCTTCTAATGCGTTCTACTGCTTTCGTGTAGCACTTAGAAACATAATATTTGCGTAAGGTGGATTCATCAGGAACATTTCGACCAGTATAATTTTGGAGAAATCATTTGAATGTGGGATTGTTAATTTTATTTAATGGAATATTTGCCGCTATTAAAGTTTCACAGAGTTCGTCGTCTTTAAAATTGTCAGATTCCAACGGGTCTAATATATGTGTATGTGTTTGCGATGTTAAGTGACATTTTACTTGCAATTCCTTGGAATTTTTTTACGATATTTTACAGACTTTGCAATAAATTTCGGAATCACTGGCAATGGACATACAATCAATTTAACCATTCTCGACGTCGTTTCATATCATATCTGGAAAAGTAAGTTAAACAATGTTCTCGATCTAAATAAATAAAGATTAAAAATGTCTGCATAGGTTATTGGAACTTAACGAAATTTACTTTGTAATTAGCAGTTGAAACAATGAAAAAAAGAAACTAACTCACCGTACTTTATTTATCATCCGTCTTTTGAACCTACTTTTCCTCTCTATCTGTTTATAACTGGAACTACTGTTGGAACTATTCAGAAACTGTTTACAACTTGTAAGTGAGCTTTCCTTTGCGGTCACGTCACGTGAAATTTAGAAATATCTGCCATTTAAATTTCAATAAAAGAAACTTAAACCGAAACATTTCTGGAAAGCTTCTTTCGGGATGGCCTTCAGTTACTCCGTCGTAGCCCTCTCAGTATCGGGAATCGTGTCAAAATAGTTTACTTTTAGCACGGTTTGTGTTTACAGTTGTTCCTCCTGGAACAATATCTGGTCGCACTATTCCCTCACTATAAAAAAAATGAGGCTGGCCTTAACGTTCGACTTTGACTGACGTGCCTTCTTAGGGCGAGCAGCACCACTCGTATTCAATTGGAAACATACACCCAACTTTCATCTCCAGTTACATTTTTTGAGATCAAGTGCGAACCTGCATCAAGACGATCTTTCAATTCCGTGCAAACTAAAAGACGATATCTCTTCTGTTCATCAGTCAAAAAAGTCTGGGAGCAAATATCGCACTCACTCGTGCCATTTGCAAATTATCGACGCTCGTCTTCAACCGACTTGTTTCTGCTTTTAAATTGCTTGTACCAGTTGTAAACTGGTACACTGGTAAACTGGTAAACTGGAGGACACCAACCCAGTCGACTACTAGTATAGATATGTTGATAGAATCGACTACGTACAGAAAATTTAGTTCGTATTTTACATTGAAAAAATTAACTATATCAAATTATTTATATTGTTGTATTTCATGTTATTTCGAAAATGATTAGGAGGTAATTTACAAACTGACATAATTAAGATGCGGCATTTAGTTTCGAAGACTGGCTTGCAGTTTATTTCTAAATGACTAAGCTTTTAAGAATTACTATTATGTTGTTAGGCATTCTTTTAGATCCTTTTTGTGCGTTTTTCATGCACAAAATTTTCAATGTGCAGCACTTTTTTAAGTTAATTCTTATCCTTTGAATGTAATGCTTGAAATACAAACAAATCACCTACAAGGATAATACCAAATTATTTCATTAAAAACTCTCGTCAATATTCTTCGAGGGTACGATCAATACGATTCGTCCAAAAATATAAGAATATAAATGTGCCATAAAATTATAACGTTTCTATTATTGCCGTATATTAAATACATAAAATCGGATCGACAATCAAGGAGAGAAACGTGAAAATTATCCAATAATATTTATAGGAAATGATGGCCAGTGAGCAAACGAAATAAAACACCCACACGGCCATCAATATTAATTTTTCCCGGCGAAATATATTGTTAGTACGATATTTACGACTTTCTTTCCGTTATAACTACCGCTATTGTTCATAGGGTTTCATTACGGCTGTGCCGGGATAGCACTAAATGTTTATTGTAACTTATTGCAAACATCGACCGCGACCTCCTTCAAAGATTTTTCTATAATCTGGATGTGCCAGTATTGCATGATATATGAACGAATGAATTATTTCAAATACACAACCGCTCAAAGGTAAAAATACAAATAAAGATGTGAAATATAAAATTGATTCGAAATAAGTTATCATTTCCGTAGAGGGGCTAAACTTTAGAAACATGGTATGGATGAAGTAAATTTTCTTGTAGAACCAAATGAACAGTATTTACTATTACTGGGAATATTTAATGTAGAAGCTAATTGGCGAGTACTCGCAGAGGGATCTTCCTGTTTTGAGCCTTTGCCTTGATCGACCAGCGTTCGCATTTCTTGGAAAAAAACGAGCTTGTTTCACGAAAGCGTTGGTCAAGCCTTCGAAATACATTTTTACCAGGATGCTTCGGGTTTGGAAAACGCACTCGATATTCCCGTTCTACCATTTCCACGACAGAAACCGTATATCATGTACATAAAGGCATATTCATTAAACGTTAAAATCATAACACTGGACAACAATTAAATTTTTTTCTGCTGACTATGATCTGACACATGTTTTTAATTAATATTGGTACGCTAATGCCATATATGAAGCCCATTTGTCCCTATCACGTCAAGTTTTCTTTCTACGGCACTTCTTTCAAAATTCTTGAAAATCGTTAAGTAAATGCAGCAAATTTTTAGACATTCCAGATAGCTCATTAGCTCATTAGCATAATGTACACTTATACCTGATAATATTTAAGTACTTAATGAACTAATTAAGTAATAAACAATTATAAAGAAATGCAAGTCTATTAAGCTAATCCTGCTCATTAAATGAATATATTAGGGTTTCATGAGATTTTATTAGAAAATATTCATCACTTAGGACTATTTAAAAGTAAACAAGGGTGATAATAAAACGTTAGTTACATATTATTTGTTAGGAAAGAAACTACATCATGTCTACTACTCGAAAATGTGTAAATAGCGCCGATTCGTTCTGGTACATTAGTGGCAGCTTCGTCGTTCCCAGTCAAAGGGTAACTATTACTGCTTTTGTTAAGAAAATTTACTTGGCTTATTTTGACGTAAAGCTTACTGATCAGAACAAGTCATGGGCTCCACATAATGTGTGAAACCCATATGTGGAAAATTTGCGACAGTGGAGTAAGGGAAAGCGCCAGATATTAGCTTTTGGCGTTTCAATGATATGGCGTGAACCGAAAAAACACGTAAATGATTGCTATTTTTGTTTAGTTCAAACCTCCGGTCATAATAAGAAGAATAAGAATAAAATTGTATATCCTAATATCGATTCCGCGATTCGACCAGTGCCTCATTCCGATGAAATACCCGTGCCAGTTTATGAAATGCTTCCTTCACTTAAGCACTCGTATACTGAAGGCTTGGCAGATGCTATTGAGGAGGAAGATTCAGATGTAGATTGTGACTATATATAATTTCTAGTGATGGACCACAACGTTTTACTCAAGTAGAATTGAATGATTTAGTAAGGAATTGAGGCCTATCAAAGGAATCATCGGAACTGCTAGCTTCAAGATTAAATGAAAAGAACTCGAACACGAAGAACTTTTAATCGTAGCAGGGAAAGAGATCTTGTTCAATATTTTAGAGAAGAGTGTGAATATGTTTATTGTCGCAACAGCAGCCTCAAGTGGGTCCTATTAGACAACGGGCATATTTTCGGTTCAATTCCTATTGGATATTCCGTCCAATTAAAGGAAACATATGACGACATTGAGAAGGTTATAAAGTTACTAAAATATACAAACCATACTGGGTCTTTTGTGTGGATCTCAAAATGGTTAACATTTTACTTGTTTTTTTTTCCCTCTGGAATAGTCGAACTAGAAACGAACACTGGATTCAGAAACATTGGCCTCCCGGAACATCCCTAGATGTTGGAGAAAAGAATATTAAAAGTCAACCTTTAATCGACAGAGAAAAAGTAGTTTCACATCAAATTGGGTCTTATGAAGCAATATGTTAAAGCTCTAGATTTGCAAGGAAACTAGTTCCAGTACATATGTGAAAAACTTACACGACTAAGTGACGAAAAAGTTAAAGTTGGGGTATTTGATGGACCTCAAATTAGAACTTGAATGAGAGATCAAAATTTCATCAACTCTATGAAAGAAACCTGGACTTCATTCACGATGGTCGCGAACAATTTTCTTGGAAACAAAAAAGCCTGCAATTATAAAGATCAAGTATAATCAAAGCTTAAAAAATTTCACCGCCTAGATTGTAACATGAGCATAGTCATCTTGATAGGTTTCCCGAAAATTTAGGTGGTGTAAGCGATGAACAACGCAAGAGATTTCATCAAGATTTAAACATCATGGAAGCTCGGTACCAAGGATTATGCGATCCTCATATAATTAAAATATATATACAGGCTGATTCAAATTAAGTGCGCACTATTGCTATCTCTGTAATTATTGATTCTAGAAAGTAAGTTAAATTAGCAAAGTATTAGTGTTTTTAACATTGATTAGCATGCAGTTCATGAGAAAAAAATTGAATACCGCATTTTCAAGAAATTTTGAAATTTATAATTAAATGGAACGCCTGTATATTTTTTAAAATTCTGAATGATAATATTCTTTAAAAAAGGTATATAACCCCTTACCACAATTATTAGTCGTATCCTAAATACGTATTTCGACAACTAAGTTGTCATCATCAGTAGGTAAAAACTACTAATTAAAGTCACACGGGGCACAATAAAGTAAAGTAAGATAAACGCTTCCGCACAACTACTATACACTGCAACCCTGTAAAGACTGTAAAGAGTCTTTACAGGGTTGCAGTGTATAGTAGTTGTGCGGAAGCGTTTATCTTACTTTACTTTATTGTGCCCCGTGTGACTTTAATTAGTAGTTTTTACCTACTGATGATGACAACTTAGTTGTCGAAATACGTATTTAGGATACGACTAATAATTGTGGTAAGGGGTTATATACCTTTTTTAAATTATTATTTAACCACAGTCTCCATTGAAAGAATTTTGATAATATTCTTTGTAATATAAAAGTTTCAATACACTATTGTCCTAAAACGAATAATAAAGTATTTACGGTGGAATTTAGTTGATGTCAAAGATACTCTTTCATTCTGTAAAATCAGTAGTAGGCTTCTTTCACTTTAAACAGAACAAATAGTATGCCCTTTGTAAATGTCAATAACGTACTGAATATAAATCTTTCGCACGTTTAGTTATTAAAAATATATTTTTTTTCTTTTGTTTTGTGTTCATTAGTTCTCTATTTATTTTTGAAAACATTTTGGTTTTACTTTCGTTGCCTAGTGTTTGACAATATTTCACTATGGTATTTCCTCATTTGGAGAAATGCGATATGTTGGAAACATACATTTTATGTCGTAAAAATTTAATAAGGACTAGCGAATATTATACTGAATACTATCCTTTACGACAGCAGCCAGAATGACGTTACTTTCAAAAATATCGTCGTCAACGAAGAAGTAGAAATTACAGTGTTAGCATATTTTGAAGCCCATCGCGAATTTTCCATTAGGGATGCTACTAAGAAATTGGCATTAAGTTATTCATCAGTTCAAAGAATTTTGAAAAAGCATAAGTATATCCCCTTTAAGTTCAGAATCTCTAGTTCAAACATTACAGCCAGGAGATTCCGCCAGGAGATTAGCTTTCTGTTATTGGTTTGTTAGTTTTTATGATGAAAATTTGAATGGAGCAGAGTGTATTTTATGGAGCGACGAAACAAATTTTTCAAATAGAGGCATGTTTAATAAGAAAAATAGTCACTACTGGCCTCAAGAAAATTTATTAATAGTTCGTCCACATGCTGCAAAAGTTCGATTTAGTTTTAACGTTTGGTGCGGATTAATTGGTTCGGTAGTCGTTGGTCCACTGTTCTACAATGGTATCTTGACAGGAAACATATATCTGGAATTTATTCGTAACGTTCTAGAGGATTTCCTTGATAACGCCAATTACCTGATGCGCCAAAATTTATACTTTCAGCAGGACGATGCTCCTGCACACAACTATCACCTAGTGCAAACTACCTCGACACCATTTTTGCCGAAAAGTGGATTGGTACAAATGGTCCAATTCAATGGCCAGCACGCTCCCCTGACCGCTCACCTTTAGACTTTTTCCTTTGAGGATACTTAAAAAATGAGGTGTACAAAACGCGATACGACAACGTGCGCGAATTGCAAGACAAGGTCAGAGAAGTTTTTCGCCAATTAGATAGAAGGACAATCTTAAGAGTCGTCCAGAGTGTACTGAAGCGGGCACGAAAATGTATTGAGCAGGAAGGTGACACCTTTGAGAAGTATTTATAAATTATACATGTACTTTCTTCTTTTTAATTTAATTTTGTAAGCTGTAATATGTTAAAATAAACATTAAACACAAAATATGTATCTGTTTTGTCAAAAGTTAGCGGAGCAATGACAACATTTAGAAGGAAATAGAAACTGCTATAACTACTTTATTATTCGTTTTAGGACAATAGTGTATTGAAACTTTTATATTACAAAGAACATTAGCATTCAGAATTTTAAAAAATATACAGGCTATTCCATTTAAAAAAATTATAAATTTCAAAATTTCTCGAAAATGCGTTATAATAAATATGCGTTATAATAAAGAGTACAGTATTGGTGTTGTGGGAAGTGTGTTTAATAATCTACTTATTTCAATTTGAGAAATTGAAGCAGAATGCGATATATCTCGTTCTTCTATTTAACTAATCCTAAAATCTGCCAAATTCAGGCCTTTCAAAATTCACCTACATCAAGTATTAGAACCAGGAGATTATGCCAGAAGACTGGCATTTTATGCATGGCTAGCGACGTGAAGATGGCATTATTAGCTCAATATTATGGACAGATGAGAGCCGCTTTCATAATAATAGAACCGTAAATCGACACAATTGCCATTATTGGTCTGTAGAAAATCCTCATTGGACTAAAGAGACCAACTTTCAGAGAATTTGGGAAATGAATGTATGGTGCGGCATAGTCGATGAGTGCATTATTGGACCAAAGTTTTCTGAAGGAACCTTAACTGGTGCTGTATATTTAGAATTCCTTCAGGGCGAATTTCCAGGTTTTCTTGAAAATGTTACGCTGAATATACGTGCCAACATGTATTTTCAGCATGATGGGGCACTGGCTGACAATTCTAGAATTTTGACGGATTATGTTAATCAGATTTTCCCTAATAAGTGAATAGGCTCACATGGACCAATAAGATGACCAGCGAAATCACCCGATCTAACGCTGTTAGATTATTTTCTATGGGGATATTTGAATAGGGTATACCACACGCCTCTTTCAGATTAGGAAGCTTTGAAAAATAGAATTAGGAATGAATGCGCAGCTCTTAATGCCGAGTTATTAAGAAATGTTACCTTTGGCAAACTTATGCATCGAGCCTAATGTTGCATTGAAACAAATGGACAACATTTTCTTTAGCATCTTTTCTGGCGCTCACGTTCAAGTTGTGTGCCAGTAAGAGTAAGAGATTCATAAATACCGTTCTTGTATAAATAAAATTAATAAGTATATATATTCTTGTGATTCATTTAACAATATTTCTGTTATTTGACTTTCAATAAAATGTTTGTAAATCATTCTTGTCTAAATAAATATTTCTTCTAACAGAGATCTTAAAAATGCATTTTAGGGAAGTTTACTTTCGCTACTTTTAATTCAAATACGAAGTAATGAACATATAATTTTCTGCAATCCCAATTTTTGAATATTTAGAATGCAAGTTCACCTCTGTTTTGAAGTCTAAATACAAAGTGTAATGCTTTATGGGAAAGAAAAAACTTCCATAGAATTCAAATTTTGAGAAAAATATACAGGGTGCTATTTAAAATAAAGAAGTTCGGATCATTTCCGGTTAAACCGGAAGTGGAAGAACATGAATATTAGATTTAGTTTAAACAACATTAGGTGTATATCAGATGCCCCACATTTCAATTTTTATTTTATTAGATAACGGAGGTACGCCATTGGAGCAGCATAACTGAGACATAATAAAAAAAGTGCTACAAACAAAAATTAATTTCCTGATTGTTGTTTTTCCTTTTACAAATACTCTTGTAATATCTTAATGATTATTGTATAAATACTTGCACTATACTCGTGACTAATATTGTATTGAAATAAATAAATGAATTATTAAATTTTATGCTTTCTTTATATCGTAACAGGTCTTACGTAAGTAACTACTTAGCCGCATTAGTGATTCTTCAAAGAGCATAGTACAGTATACCGTTCAATTTTGACGTGATACGCAAAAACTAATATGATTTTCGGATTCAGCACACCCGAATTAGTAAAAAACTAGTCTCGCTTAGAGGTCAGCAAAAATCGTGTTGGCCAGTGTAATGAGCAAACAAAACAACAAGTAAACACGGAAACTATTCAAAACTATACAAATACACGATACACGAAAAAAACAAAGATTACAGAAAAATAAGCAAGTCGAATAAAGTAGGTAGGTATAACTTAAGTGTCGAAATTTGACGGTAGTAATGCATTTGACTAGAACAACATTAGGCTACCTACTTGTGGCTAATTATTATTTTACAACGTTGTCACAGATGTATTTTTCGTCAAAATAAGTTAATATGGGTAGTATGAAGCATGGTACAATATTTTGGTTTTAGGATTTTAAACTCCAAATTTAACAAAGAACATCGCCACATGTAGTTAGTAGGCCAATTTATACACACCTTATATACATAATTATAGCTGTCTCGATCGCTACTTCTCCCGCTATTTTGAAGAGCATTAAAATTGATCCTGTTTTAAATACTGCGAGACAGAAACAACTATCATCCTATTGCTATCTTATCTAACTTTGTAATAATTTTTGAAATGCCACTGTATCGTAAATCACACCGTTCTAATAAAACCACAATATCTGCCAATCAGCTTGTCTTCATGGAAAGGCAATCAACTGACTCCAACCTTGTGATATTTTCTCTATATGTACGTTGCTAACGCGCTGAATGTCGAAGTACAAGTTAGTGTCATATACGAGGGAGTATTGGTAACTACTTGGCCAAAATATTTCAATACAAATTTTTATTTATTCTACATAATCTCATTGAAGACTTACACAATTAGAAATTCTAAGTCCTTTAAAAAAAAATTTACTTAGTAATTTGTCGAAAAACATTTACCTTCAGAATTCTTTTTGAGTTTTGGGAATAAATAATGAATAGTCTAACTGTGCTAAATTTCATTAGTTTTTTGCAGTGCAATCAACGACTTGTGAGCAGAAGTTTTCTCTTGCAAAAAAGAGCATATCCTTAGATAGTTTCCCGCGGCGTTTTTCCACAATTTTCTTACCTAATTTAGTTAGGAACTTGGTATAATATCCTCCCGTAATAGTTTTACCTTTTTTTCAAATAATCTATCATAATTGTCCCAACTTTCTCCCAAAGAACTGAAGCAAGAATCTTGGAATCGATTTTTAAAAACGGAATTTTTAGGTCGTGGAGAACCAGAATGCTTCCACTCTCTTAACTACTATTTCTAGATCCTACTGATTCACGTTTCGTCCAGAGTAACAAAACGATTCAAAAAATTTGAATAATCTTCTTCAAACGGGGCCAGCTTTTCTTCGACGTCGTCAATCGAATGCGCTTGTGTGCATCAGTCCTGGTCAATGATGTGAAACACGTTTATAGGAAATGTTCAATGCTTTTACAATAATATCATGAACAGAATCAATGTTTTCGGATTGATCACAGAAATTGGTCTTCCAGATCAGTGCTCACTTTCAATAAATATTATCTGCGTCTCTTAAATCCCGCAATCCAATTTTTAATAGCGGCATATGAAAGCCGCTGATCCTCTAAGGTTTTCAATCGTATCAGCAACAATTTCTTTATCTGATAACCCTCTCAAAAATAAATACAGTGAAAGCTCTCATAAGCGGGCAGTCACGGTTCCAGGATTTTTGCCCGCTCATGGGAGGAGCCCGCTTAAAAGAAAACTCTGAGAAATCAAACAGAACTCGTATAATGTAACATGTAACTGCTATATAGGTACGTATATGTATGTACATAATATGTAATGACATAGACACAAACAAGTTATTTAGGAACAGCTGGAAAATATCTTAAAATGGATGACTGCTTCATTTTCCTTTGCTGTTCTTCCATACGGCACTTCTGAAAATGACATTCCAGATTTTTGATATGTTCAAAAGCCACATAGTCATCTGTAGAAAACTTTGTAGAGCACTTTATTTAATTTTCTTCTTTTTTTTGTTGTTGAACGTCTTCTATTTCGTCATCGGTCTCGTTCCCTTCACTAACTTGACTGGATGTAGTAGTCTGGTTTTCAAAATCATCATCTTCTGTTGGTGTCTTATCATCAATTTTTATAAATTCGTCTAGGTTCTGGTCACTGGTAATATTTAAATCTTCTGCAGCTCTCCTCATCATCTCCATTGTCGCAAAAACAGACAACGGTAAGTCATCCTCAGAGTCAAACTGAGGAACCGTCGCATCCGTTTTTCTGAACCCAGCCTTTCTGAAACAACTTTGTATTGTTGATGGAGTGACCTTTTCCCATGCCGTTTTGATAAAATATAATGCCTCTAAAATATTATTTTTTTTTGATAATTCAGATGATGATTTAGAAGAATCCATGTTTGATCAAATATGTTGTATAATCTGGTTGCGGTAATAAAGCTTGAAATTCTGAATGATGCCTTGGTCTAGCGGCTGGCAAACAGAGGTTGTATTGGGAGGGAAAAAAATTAATTTCACATTTTTGAGGTGTAATTCTCGAGGATGTGAAGCAGCGTTATCTAAAAACAGTAAAATTTTTCTCTTTTCAATTACCATTTTTCGATCAAGCTCGATTAACCATTCACCCATTATATCGCCTGTCATCCAGGCTCTCCGGTTTGACATCCACTTGACAGGTAAATCCTTAATGCTTATGTTTTTCAGTGCTTTAGGACGAGCCGATTTTCCAATCACTAGTAGTTTTTCTTTCTGCCCTGTCATACTTGCACAAAACAATACTGTAAGTCTTTCTTTGGCCAATTTCCCACCTACAAACTTTTCAGATTTTAAGGAAAGGGTCTTATTGGGAAGCGCGCGAAAAAAAGCCACTTTCGTCGGCGTTGTAAATGTCTTCGCATTGGTATCCGAGTAATAGTGAAGGAAGTTTTTCTATGAATGCATCAACTGCCTCTTGGTTTACATCAGCTGCTTCACTGGAAATGCATTTAAAGCTTACATTATGTCCTTTACGCCACTTTTGTAGCCACCCATCAGATGCACTGAAACTGGTGTAGCCGAATTTTTCTGCAATTTGTTTTGCTTTTTCTTTTAGAAGCCCTCCAGAAATGGGTATCTTCCGATTTCTAGCATTCACGAACCACTGATAGATAACATTCTTTATCGATGTTGGAACCTTCAGTTCTGAAAAAACTTTTTTTTTGATGCACATTTACACCAGACTGCCATAAACATCTAATGTCCTCTTTATTTTTTGCTATCATCGTAGCTTGCGTCTTTCCTATCGAAAATCGCGCTGCTATAGCCCGAGTAGATAGTTTCTCTTTATCAATTATATTCACTATTTCCATTTTTTCTTTTAGTGTTAACATTCTTTTTTGTGGAAGCATTGTTAAAAATGCACACACCCGATTCTCTATCACAACTAAAGCACAAAGAACCAACGACCAGCTGTTTCTTAAACGGTAGATCCCCTAAGGTAATCACGGAGTCTAGAAATGTGTAATGCGTGTTAAAATCTTAATTCGCCCGGTTGTTGGAGCTTCGTGGTCGCTTATGGGAGATATTTTCTGGCTTTGGCTAAAAAAAATGTTGCCCGCGCCTGTTTATAGGAGCGCTCGCTTATGGGAAGGTGTCTTATGTATTAAAAGATAGGGCGAAAATCGGTTCCGAACAATTTGGTCGTTTAAGGGAAATGGTCGCTTATTAGAGGTGCCCGTTAAGGGAGCTTTCACTGTATGTGCTTAATACTGACGGAAAGTCGTTTTTTCAAAATCTAGCTTTTTGCCAGATATAACGTTTTCAATATTTACCATTTTAAAACCGTTCAACTTCTGAATGTTAAACTTTGAAAACTTATTAAAAACATCATAGTTAGAAGTACACCAACCATATTCAATTTTGTCTATTAGAAACTTTCAAAACTAACTATATATTGTACAAGGGGTATTGATATACTCTTAGCTTACTACTGAAACAATTTAAAGATGGGACTCAACATCTCCTCTTAAATTAATACACTTAATACAGGCATCCTGCAAACCGTTTCACACGTCTAAAAATAGATTCTTCTTGGTCTGTAAACCAGTCCTACGTAGCTTCTATTATCTATTCGTTACACAAAAATTGACGCCCTTTTAAACTTTTTTAATCGAGGGAACAGATAATAGTCTAAGGGAACTAAGTCTGGAGAATAGGGTAGGTGTTTCAGTAATTCTAACCCTAGATCCCGAATTGTATTTATGGTAATGCGCAATTCGTGTGCAGGGGCATTCTCCTGCTAAAACAACACACCCTTCGCTGGCATGCCACTTCTTGTTTCCTTAATTTTCTCTCTTGGCGTGGTTAGTAATTTAGAATAAGAATCTCCATTGATGGTCGTCTGACCCTTTTTTTAGGTAATCGATTATAATTATTCCACGGATATCCCAAAAAACTGAAGCAAGAATTTTTCTAGCAGATTTTTGAACTTGAAACTTCTTAAGCCTTGGAGAACCATGATGCTTCCACTCCATCGATTGCTGTTTTTATTTCTAGACCGTAAAAATGGGTCATCTATATCTATATGTTTCATCTATAGACACAAGACGGTTCAAAAAATCTGGATCTCCTTGAAATCGGACACAGATTGACTACAATGCTTGTTTGTGTTCGTCGTTCAAGCATTTAGAAATCCATTTTCAACAATTTTTATTTCATATCTAAATGGATGGACACGTTCATATGAAATCTTTTGTGCCGCAGTAATAAATTTCGCCGCAATTCAACAGTCTGATAACATAATGTCATGAACTGCGTCGATATTTTCGGGGGTGGACACCGAAATTGGTCTTTCTGGTCACTTCTCATCTTCAACGAAAAGTTTTCCTCTTTTGAATGACACAATCCAATCATATGTGATAAACACATATAATGGGCGTTGATCGCCAAATGTGTTAAGCATATCGAAAAATTTCCTTACCACTTACCCTCTTCAAATACAAATATTTGATGATGCCTTGATACTCCAATTTATCGATTTTTACATCTGCATTCGACATACTTTCTTTCAAAATTTACTGCACAGCAATACTTCTACTTCTTGACGTAAAATTTTACAGTGACACTTTTAAGATGTCGTTATTTCTTGCCATTTTAACAAGATTTTATTTTGTTCAAGGAAAATGGCCTAAGCTAACTAGATATCAATACGCCCTCGTACTCCCTTCTACAGCGTGTTTGCCAAGGCGTTTGATCGTGTGGATCATGCTATCCTGCCAACCAAATTGATGAATTTTGGATTTAGGAAACGCTAGTTTAAGTAAGTCAATTTTCGAGATTCCTGAGATATAAGATATGCTCAAAACTCTCCCTATTCATTCGAAAAGAACGTTATATTATCATAAAATTGCTAACATTGAAGATCAATACACAACTTTTGCAAGCGAGCCGGCATTATTAAATGTTGTTCAATTTATATTTTATAGGAGAAACGCCCTATTTCCTAGAACATTCTTCTGGTATGCGTTTGACTAAAACTCACTTCTAAAGCCGTTATCCGAGGACTTCTGTTTGGAGATTGCTCGAGAATTCTTCTTGATTTGCATTGATTGTCACAATAACTGAATGACCGATACAGCTTTTGCGTTGTGCTAGAACGTCTAAATTTTTCAATGACTCTTAACAAATCGTTATACGTTGCTATTTGGTAGTGAGATATTTCTCTAAATTGATTGACAATCACTAATAAACTAGATCCATACGATCACCTAGTTCCGTACGAATGAAAATAATGCTCAACTTTAAAGAAATTTTCTTACATTGCATCATTTCTTACATTACCAATTTGAATTACTTTGATAACCATTGATATACACATAACATGCCTTCAAAAATTTTCCTCAATATAGTAGAATGTTTTTTAAGTAATTAAGTAACCAAAGTTTGGTGCACATGCGAAGCTTTAGAAAACTTCAAATTCTAACAGTTGTCCTACATAACTTCAAATTATGAACGCTTATATTTTTTAATTATTTTATTATAATATTAGAGTTACAACATAAAATATTTATTATCCAAAGTTATTACAAAACTGGCCAAAAATTATAAAATGGAGATTTATTTTATTTCACTAATCAGTGCTTACAGAATTTACAGCAGCCTAATCAGTTAATTGACAAAGGAGATACTTGTTGAAACTTCATTATAACGCTAAGAAATAAGTAATTAAACTTCTAGTTTCAAAAATTCTTTTATTGTAAATCACTACAATATTGTTTCGCCATACAGTATTCATCCACCTGATGAAGCCATTGTATGGCGAAACAATATTATAGTGATTTACAATAAAAGAATTTTTGAAACTAGAAGTTTAATTACTTATTTCTTAGAGTATCCTAATTTGCTAGTTACTTAGGCACAACTGCAAAAACATTTTCAATCTTGTGTTATTAAATTTGGTGAAACAGAGGCAATAACTCGTAAACCTGGCGGTGGAGCATCTAGAAAACGAAGAGCAAATTGCACAGAGGATATTCGACGGCGAATCCCAAAAAATCAATCGGAAAACTATCACAAGTTCATTTGCTACAGGGAACATGTCATACTATTTTAATAAAGGACTTAAAGTTGTTATTATATAAAATTCAAGCAGTTTCGGAACTCAAGCATGTAGATTTTGTAACGAGAATGTAGTATTTTCTATGATTTTTGAATAACATAAATAATAATGACATTCTTGACAAAGGCTTCTTTCCGGATGAGGTTTGGTTCCATCTTTCAGAATATTTAAACAAGCAAAATATGAGAATAGAAAACCCTCATTAAATTTGTGGAAATTACGCTACATCCACAAAAAATAGGCGTCTGGGTAGCAGTTTCAAGAAGACGAATTATTGGGCCTATATTTTTTAATCAAACCATAGCTACTGAAGGATATTGAAATGAATTATAAGAGCCGGTTATTGACGAACTTTATGATGATGAACGTACGGAAGGATATTTCTAGCAAGATAATGCACCAGTGCACAAATCTCAAGAAACAATCGTTTTTTTGGAAAAATTTTTCTATACAAGAATTATTCATTTTCCTCCAAGAGATCCAGATTTGACAATTTCATACTGTTTTATTTTTTCATATTTAAAATATACCATTTTCAAAGCCAGGCGTCACACAAGCGAAGAACTTTGTAATGCTATTGTGAATTTTGTGCTGATATTATCCAAGAAATCCTAATAAATAGCTTTGAAAACATGAAGCGTTCAACTTTGTCTTCAAAATAATGGTTAATGGTCAACATTTCCAACATATGCTTCAGTATTATTTTCTTTTCATTTTGACTATTGTAATAAATATTTTTTGAAAAACTAAATTACTAATTATTACACACATTTATAGCAAACGCCAATTAAGTTGGCGCGAGGAGGGGTAAGTTCGCGCAGATTAAAAGTAGTGGGGAGATTTATATTTGGTTTTACATCAAATGTCAGATAATTCTAACCTCTGAGCGTGTATCACTTTATGATCCCCTAGCAAAGACATTATGTTCCGTCAAACGTCAATGACAAATGTATTCTGATAATTACTTGAGTAGTGGGGGTGGACGTTTTTAAAAACGGCTTTTGCGCACCCCCTCCTCGCGCCAACTTAATTGGCGCTTGCTATACCTGACGTAACTAAACTATCAAATTTATACTTTTGTGACAGAATACGTGCACTATTACCAACCATTAAAAAAAAAGGCATGGCCGTCTCTAATGAGGAAAGTTTTGAAGGCACGTTATATCACTAGCGTTTTGTATTTCATAGATTTTTAGGCTTTTGTCCTTTGTTTTGGCACATACCATATATTAAAAATTACCACTACTTTCTTAAAAAAACAAATTATTTAACTCTTTTATAATTTTGCCAGGTATTATACTTTTAAAAATTAAGTGTCAATTTTAATGTTTAATAACGCATTTAAGAGTGAAATGTTATCGCAAATAGAAGGTCGTGATATGAATGTTCCATTTCTTTGCAGTTTCAAGCACACGAGCCATTCTTTTTTTAAATTCTAAGGTTTCGATTTTTTACAAAAACAAGAATCTCAACATTCACCGTTATTACAAACTGGGTCACAACAACATGTATGTATACTCCTTCATTTTACATTGCATGTTGTCTGAGCATAATTTTTACTTTTATTAACATAAAATACCCATTCAAATGTGTTATTCTATTTATGTCAAACATTAATGTGTATGATATCGTTAAAATAACTGATGTTTTTAGGAATACATTATGAAAAGTATTTCATTTCTGGAATTAAAATTTTTAGTGAATGAAAATTATAAAAACAAATATATATATATATATATATATATATATACAGGGTGTCCAGAAACTCTCCTGACAAACGAAGACCAGAGTTTCCTCAGATCATTTTAAGACAATTAAACCCAAATTCACCTAGTCCGAAAATGCTTCCTAAGGGAGCTAGAGTTCTTTGAAGATGGCGCCTTGTATTTATTTTTTTTTAAATTCCTCCAGAACGCTTCTATTTAGAAAAACAAAAACTGGTATGCTTATTTATCCTCCAGAGATGAATCGATTCCATCAATTGCGAATTTCTAGTACCGGTCATAGGCGTCCGTTTTGGGTAGGTCAACGGTTATTTTAAGGCATAACTTTTTTGTCTTTAACTTTTAAGCATTTGTGACACTAGATTATTAAATTTTCAGGTATTCCAGTACTAAAAGGTACTCTTACTTTAAGTCGGTAGGATACACCGTTTTCTAGAAAAATCGATTTGTAAATTTTTCGTTTTTTATTCATTAAAGTTCAATTTTTTTATTTTTTGCAATAGTTAGCTCTGAACTGCCAACAGAAGTTAAACCTACGTTTTTCATTGTCAAATTGTTGTCAGTTCGCGAAGTTTATCTTTTCATTTTTTACTTTGTGTTATTCAAACACAACGATTTCAATTTAAAAAAAAATGGTTTTTACTAATGAGGAATACGCCGATATGCATTTAGTTTATGGCGAAATGAGGTGTAACGCTCGAGCGGCGCAACGTAGATACGCTGAAAAATTTCCCAATCGTCAGCATCCCACTCACTCAACATTTACAGCTCTTCATCAACGATTAAGAGAAACAGGTTCAGTGGTCCCAAAAAATAATGAAACAGGGAGACATAATGATGTAACAGCAGAACATGAAGATGTTATTTTAATGGAAGTTGAGGAAAATCAGAAATTAGCGTTCGAAGACTATCTGCCATGTACCCCACAATTTCAAAATCTTCCGTAGGAAATATCTTACACAAAGAAAATTTATATCCTTTTCATTTTACAAAGGTGCAAGCACTACTAGAAGGAGATTTTCCTGCTCGCGTAGAATTCGCTAGATGGTTACAAAATCAGAAAAATCAAGATGAAGATTTCTTCAGGAGCATTTTGTTTGGTGACGAAGCTACATTCTCAAAAAATGTACATAATGCACATTATGATTCGTACGTTGGTGACAATCCCCACGATGTTCAAGAATTTAATCATCAGCATAGGTTTAGCATAAACGTCTGGATAGGAGTAGTTGACGATTATCTACTTGGACCTGTGGAATTACCTGCTCGTTTAAATGGTGCTAATTACTTACATTTCCTGCAAAATATTTTACTTGATTTGTTAGATGAGGTGCGTTTAAATATTCGGCAAAACTTATGGTTTCTACAGGACGGCTGTCCGGCCCACTTTAGCAGGAATGTACGAGACTTTCTAAATAATAACTATGAAGACCATTGGATTGGAAGAGGCGGTCCAGTTGCTTGGCCAGCAAGGTCGCCGGATTTGAATCCTTGCGATTATTGTGTTTGGGGATACATAAAAGCATTTGTTTATTCCGTTCCGATACAAAATCGCGCACAACTCTGGCTAAGGATACAAGATGCTTGCAACGAATTTAGAAATAACTTTGGAATTTTTGCAAGAATTCGGCGTTCTCTAAGCAAAAGGGTAAACTTATGCATAGAGACTAATGGTCATCACATCGAGCAACTTTTGTAACAATCTACCTTTGATACTTGTTCTTTTTTTGTTAGTTTCGTTCCATTGTAATAAATAATTTGTTTTTAATTTATTAAATTAATTTTCATCCATGCCTTGATAGTCCAAGCCAACTTCGTCGCTAAAAATAAGTAGGTACATAATAAATTGAACTTTAATAAAGAAAAAACGAAAAATTTACAAATCGATTTTTCTAGAAAACGGTGTATCCTACCGACTTAAAGTAAGAGTACATTTTAGTACTGGAATACCTGAAAATTTAATAATCTAGTGTCACAAATGCTTAAAAGTTAAAGACAAAAAAGTTATGCCTTAAAATAACCGTTGACCTACCCAAAACGGACGCCTATGACCGGTACTAGAAATTCGCAATTGATGAAATCGATTCATCTCTGGAGGATAAATAAGCATGCCAGTTTTTGTTTTTCTAAATAGAAGCGTTCTGGAGGAATTTAAAGAAATAAATAGAAGGCGCCATCTTCAAAGAACTCTAGCTCCCTTAGGAAGCATTTTCGGACTACGTGAATTTGGGTTTAATTGTCTTAAAATTATCAGAGGAATCTCCGGTCTTCGTTTGTCAGGAGAGTTTCTGGACACCCTGTATATATATATTTATATATTTGTACTGAGTACATTTTTAACTTGATACTTTCAAATATGTCGAAAAATTAGCAGTTCACGAAAAAATGTTCAGACTTAAAATTTAATAATTAATGGAGGAAATACATTAGTACTAGAATTAGTCTCTCACTCTCCCTCCACGTAGGTGGGGCGGGGGTAACTTTGAAATCTTAAATAGGAATCCGTAAGACCTTCGACTTCAATGCACTTATTGATCCGCGTTTCTAATGAGTGTACACAACTGAGAAGTGTATCTTATTGAATTTCGGTACGAGTATTTTTGATTCCCCCAATCATATTTTCACGTGTTGTGGGTAGAACCCCATAAAAAGAAATCTGGCAAAGTAAGATCTAGTGATCTAGCAGGCTAATTTACTGAAGCAGCTCTATCGATCCAGCGACCATTGAAATTACGATCAAGTACTTCACGTGCTACCACCGAATAGTGTGCTAGGCAACCATCATGTTGAAACCACATGTTCTGTCGCACTTCTAAGCTAACGGCTTCAAGTACTGCTAGCAGTTCATTTTCCAAAATGTCCCGGTACATTTCACCATTCAATTGGCCTTCAATAATGTGGGGGCCGATGACTTTGTTCCTAATTATTCCCATCATACGTTGCTGTCCAAGGACACTGGTGTTCAACTTGGTGAAGCCAGTGCGGATTTTCAATATATATACACAGTGAAAAAACCGGACAATTTTTCTGGAACCAAATTTTTAGGTATCAATCCCTATGTAAAACACGCTCTCATAAGCGGACGCTCCGTCGAACGGATACGGACAGCATAATTGTCATCGACAGGCTCGAAACACTTTCAAGAGCAGACACGAAGCTCCAACAAAAACACCCGTTTCTTTCAATAGCCGCGGTATTTTCCTGCAGTCTTGCATGTGATTCCCCTTTATGTTTAGATGTCGTGTGTTATTTCAGTATTTCATTACCTTGGTATACATATCTTCAAAAATAGTGCATACTTATGTAAGTGTTTTGGACCCAACCAACCAACCAACAATTTTTTAACGTTAAGACAGAAAATATAGGTGATTAATGTTGCAAAACGAGAACATTTAAGTGCTCGCAGATTGGGTGAAAGTATGTGCTATTATGAAACATGTTTTTATTTAAAAAATATATAATTTAATTTAATTATGCATTTTAAATTTAATATAAGTAAAACTCAAGCAGCAGAGATTGCAAAACAAAGGGAAAGCGTAGGAATTCGTAGACAATAGCAATCAAATGATAATATTTGGACCAAAAATTAAAAAAATTAAAAGGCGATGGAGCGCAGATTAACAAAATTTGTTTTGAATGATTTTCTCGAGCAAGAAACCAACATATTCCTATATCAGGACCGATAATAAAAGCAAAGGCCTAAGAAGTAGCTAACGGCTTGAGATGTAATCAGTTTAGCGCATCCGATGGTTGGCTACAAAAATGGAGAAGAAGGCAGAATATTAGCTTCAAGCGCATTTCTGGTGAGTCAGCGGACGTTTATGAGGAAGATGTGGATCAATTTTTACAAAAATTACCTGCAATGCTATTGGGGTATAAACCACAGGACATCTTTAATGCAGATGAAAGTGGATTGTATTTTAGAGCTTTACCAAACATAATTTTAGCATTTAAAGCTGAGAAGTGTGTAAGTGATAAGATAGCAAAAAAAAAGATTGACTGTAATGTTTTGTACAAATATGATTGGATAAAAAGAACATCTTTTGATTATTGGAAAAGCTGCTCGACCATGGTCATTGAAAAATGTAGGAGTTAGTAGTTTGCCTGCTATCTGATTTTTTAATAAAAAGGCGTGGATGACAAGATCTATTATGACAAAGTAGCTTCTGGATATGAACAAGAGGATGGAATTTCAAAAACGTAAGATTTTGCTTTTTCTGGACAATGCTGGGTTACATCCCAGAGATCTAAACCTAAAAACATTAAAATTATATTTTTACCTCCTAACAGGACATCTGTTTGTCAACCTATGAATCAGGGCATAATTCAAAATATTAAGTTTTTTTATCGTGGCCTGACTTTGAAACATATCCTCCCTCCTCAGAACTTTCAAAATCGATTAGCTTTTTGGATGCTATTTACTTTATCGAAAATACATAAGACAAGGTGAAAGACAAGGACAAATATCATTCAAAACTGCTTCGGCAAAGCAGGTTTTAAAAAGACTGAAGTTCAAGAGGTAGACCTGATGGAATATGACGCAAAGGATATCTGCCATTGGCAATACTAGTAGAGTTTTCGAGGAACTTTAGTGAAATTAACCAATCCAAAAGCCAACTGGATGATGAAACCGAAAATAATATAGCAGAGGATACTGTACACATCGAAGAGAGTGACGAAGAAGAAAATGAAGATGCTGGTCCAATAAACTCCTACGCTAGCGCTTTGGAGGTCGTTGAAAACCTAAATAAAAAAAGTTTTCAAAAAAAGATTTTGTTGCATTCGAACATTTAAAAAATATTCCCGGCTGGGTTTTGATCCCGTAAATCCCAGACAGTACTTGGCTAATCTCGGGATTTTCGGGATTTCCAGTTTTCATTCCATAATCCGTTACACCATGACAATGACCCTACCTATACTATATTAAGGGCACTTAATACATAAAGACAAAAATTCAACCTTAGGTACGCCGTACGATAAAAGAACTACACAGGTACAGCCCAAATAATATGTAACTTAGAAGGGACGTCCCCGTCCGGCATACTTCAATACAATACTGTTAAAGTAATTCGCCAAAGGGCCAAATCACCCGATCACCTCATATGATATATCATAATATTGTTGCGAGGGATTCCCCGTCGGGGATTCCCTGTACGAATGTATAAATACGCTTATTAGGATTTACTTTTTTAATTTACTATTCTACCAGCGACAAGGTTACGCAGGTTACGTCATTTAAATTTAAAAGTCAATTATCTGAAAAAGTTATTTTAAATGCCGGGGGACTTTGTTCAACGTAAAAAAAAAAACAGTGATACGTCGTCAGCGTGGAGTTATTTTTTAGTTGCGAAAGACGGGAATAGTGCTAAATGTAAGCGATGCCCTGCCATTCTCAAGACTTTGGGTGGATCGACTAAGGGATTACATACACATTTGTCATCAAAACATAACATTAAGATTTTAGCTGACGTTAATCGTTTAACAGCTTCAAGAGGTCAAGATTCTGAAAATCTGTACACAGCACTGCCGCTAAACGAAAGTTAGAAGATTATTTTACTAAAAGTGCGGATGATAGCCTGGATGATGTTTTGGCAAGAATAATTGCATTAGATGAATTTCCATTCAGTGTATTCATAACTTCAGACGATTTGAGAAAATTGCTCTTAGCGAAATACACGGATTTACCAAAATTAACCGTCACAATTCGAAAGCGTGAATTACAGTGAAAAAATCAGAAAGCAAGTAACTGCAGAATTAAAACATTTGAAAAGTGCAGGTGAAAGATTCAGTCTATCTTTCAACGAGTGGATATCAACGTCCAATAAACGATACATGGCTGTCAACGTTCTTTCATATAAACAAATTTGGAGCTTAGGACTCGTTCCTATTCATGGAAGTATGACGGCTGAAAATTCGTATATTGAAAGAGCGTCTAAGTAAATTTGATATTTTCCTGGAAACTGATATTGTTGGTTGATACTGTAACCGATGGACCGAACGTTATGATAACGGTGGGACAGCTTGTTTGCACTTAACAACAACTGTGTCTCGCACATGGTATCAATTTGGCCGTCTGTGATGTGCTTTATAAAATAAAGAATTATTTTCAAGACAGGCAAGACAGCCCTACCTCAGACTCAGATGATACTATAAATGAATCAGCTGTGACTGCTGATTATATGAACGATAACGATGATGATGACAATTTAGAAGGCTTAGACTGTCCAGAATCAGGTTTAATCTTAATGTCACAAAATGAATTTGCACGAGAACACATACCAGAGTTAACGAAAGATGAAAACATTAATGAGCTGATATAGAAAATCCGCAAAGTTGTAGTGTAATTCAAAAGATCACCATTGAAAAATGAAACAGTACTTCAAAAATATGTGAAGATTGAACATGAAAAGAGCTTCCACTTCTTTTGGACTGTAAAACCAGGTGGAATAGTCTTTTAACCATGCTGGAACGATTTTCTCTTTTAAAAACCTACATTCAAAAAAGCTCTTATAGATCTCAATCATCCAATCCGTTTAGAAGATGGTGATTTTGACTTGGTAAATAAAATTGTTGATGTGCTGACTCCAATTAAATTAACAGTAGAAGCAATCTGTCGACGAGATGCTAATTTATGCACAGCTGATGCCGCTTTCAAATTTCTTATAAAACAATTGTCTAGCAAAAACTCAGCACTCGCCAATAAAATGAAAACATCCTTAGTGGAACGTATAAAGCAACGACGAAATGATGATTTAACTGGTGTGTTGAATTATTTCCAAAATCCACGAAAAGATGATGAAAATCAGTTATTATCGGATTTGGAATGGCTTGACTTATTTCCAGTTCCTACACAGGCTTTAGTGAGAGCGCAAATAAAGAGTATTGTTAAAAGACTAAATAGTCGAAATGACACGTAAGAGGAAGAAGGGTCAGGATCACAAACAGATGATGAGCCAAGGCAACAAACCTCCCAACCCCAATTGACACTAAAGGAAAAGTTACAGCTGGAAATTAATAAGAGCATGGAATCCCCAGATCCTGAAGTACAAATTGAATCGGGGTTGCTAAATAGTATTAGACGCGAAATGAGCTTGTGCGAAAATGGAGGAGTTCGTGGATATCACTTAGAATTAGTATATAAATATCTATTGTCTATTCCTCCAACCAGTGTAGAACCTGAGCGAGCATTTTCAACTGCTGCTTATGTTGGCACTAAACTACGAAGCAGCCTTGGAAGCAGTCAAACATTGGATGCTTTGATATTTTTGCGATTATATTTTCGAAGTTCTAAATAGTTTTTTGTATTGTCTTTTTTGTTCCTGATTTTAGTATATTGTGTTTTGTATTGTGCAATAATATTAATAAATAATTTTTAAGAAATTACTTAAGTTTTTTTCTTCATTTGAGCCCAATTAGAAACCACATAGTCTAATCGGGGATCCCGGGGTTACGCTTCAAAAATTCCGTAATCCCGCGATTGAAAAACAGGCTTGGGATTGTATTCTCTAGCTGTGAGTGATAGTGTGGCTGAAGATTGGGAATTATCGATTCATCGCCATTAGCAGACTCTGAGCTTTTCTTAGAGCTGCCTTTGGTGCATAAGGACTTGGACGTATAAAATTTATTTAACACAAGAACTGAAGCCCAGAGATAATGGAGAGTGTATAATTTACGCAGATTGGGTGTTAGAGCAGCAGTAAAGTTGAGGCTGATTTTTCAAAGAAAATTTTCTTCTCTTATGAGGCACATTTCCAACTCGCTGAGTATGTTAATAAACAAAATTGTCGCATATGAAGCGATCCTCACGTGATACACGAGACAGCATTTCATTTCCCGTGGTGCGGATTGTGACTTTTTTAAAACGATGTAACATGCCTTCAAAAACCCTCCTCATTACAGTAGGCTGTTTTTTAAGTAATTAAGTAATCAAATTCTGACGTCGTCATACATAAACTCAAATTATAAACGCTTATATTTTTTAAATTATTTTATTATAATGTTAGAGTGACAACATAAAATATTTCTTATTCAAAGTTACTATAGAACTGCCCAAAAATTGGAAAATGGAGATTGGGTTTATTCCACTAATCAGTGTTTACAGGATTTCCGGCAACAGTGTCCTAATCTGCCTGTTACTTATGCGCAACTTCAAAAACATATCCAAGCTTATCCCATTAAATTTGGTGAAACAGGGACAATAACTCGTAAGCCTGGCGGTGGAGTACCTAGAAAACGAACAGCAAATTGCGTAGAGGATATTCGACGTCGAATGTACAACTCACCCATCTCACGCACAGTAATAATGGATGGTGAACGCTACAGAAGCATGTTAACCGATTATTTTTGACACGAAATCGAAGATATTGATGTTGAAGATCATGCGATTTAACGCCATTAGATATTTTTGTGAGGTTTTCTGAAAAGTCGCGTGTATGCCAACAAACCTGCAAAGTTGGAACACCTAAAAACCAACATCCGCCAAGTTATAGTCAAGTTAGAGCCTCCAAAATTTACGAAAAGTCATGGAAAATTACCTCGAACGAATCAACTACTACAGAAAGTCAAGTTTGTTCTTAAATAAAAGTTAGAAAACTGAAATTGGGTCAGCCATTATAATAAATGAGTTAAGTGACATCGCTGACACAACGACAGAATCACAAATATTAATATATTTTCTGTCGCAACATGTATTTTAATTTTTAATCAAAATATAGTAAAGATATAAAAAATATCGCTTAATATCTTGGGTTTTAGGGCTTTACAAGCAAATATGTTTGTTAGAAATTACTTCGAAAATATTTGTAGATAAATTAAGCAACGTATTCATGAGATAATTATACAAAGCATGTAAGTTATTTAATATCGATTGAGTCAGAACTTTAGTTTCGAAAATATTCGAATTAATTTAAACTTTCTCTTATCAAACAAATTATTTAAATTTTTCAATCCACCGCCAAAACTTTTTCTTTGTGTTAGGCTTTTACAACAAATTTGAACAAGTTAATTGTACAAGGATGTTTTCTTAATACTGAACCTAGTTCAGTAAAACAGAATATTTTATGTATTTTGTTATGCAAATTTGCTGCACATTTTCTCAAAATAATACTCTATGATGTCCTGTCCTTAAATATAAGTTTAAGATTCAAGGGTATTTTATCAATAAATAACGATGCAAATAACGATAATAGATGCAGATATTATGTGATCGAAATCTATTAATCCAACAAAATTTTTTCTTCAAGCTTGAGTTGCCGGTATAAATGTATTAAGTGGCATTATTGGCAGATGATGTCAGTTGTTTTCTTTTTACAAATAACTACATACAAAAGTTTCGGTTGAAAAAATTAAAAGTTTAATTATAAAAAAATAGCCTCAAGAAATGTTTAAAGTGAGGCTCTTCATTTTTGATATGTAACGCCACTCTTTACTACTCTTACATGTTATTGAAGGCATTTCTTAAATGTTGTAGTGTAATTGTCTCACAAACATTTCCTTTATTCCTTTATTGTAAAAGAACAATTAGCAAATACTCGTATATTTCTCAATTTTAAATAAATAAAATAACGCAGAATTGACAAATTAGGAGATGGAGATGGGAAACCTACTATGTATTCGATAATAAGAACTTTTTATAAAACAAAAACATTTTTAATAGTATTAAAAATATTATATGCTTTAGGCTTGACGCAAACTTATAACCGTGCAACCGTTTTAAAAATGGACGTGTGTCGATTTATGATGATGGGCATTCCGAAGAATGAATGAATGCCAAGTTGATGTTGATTTGCTTCTTTTGCGCTGATCTCATCGTGAGCAAAGAACTTCTTCCACAAGGTGAAACAATTAATGGACGATATTATTAATAATATATATATATATATATATATATATATATATATATATATATATATATATATATATTGCCCAACAGATTATAGAATCCAATTATAGGACATTGCAAATTACATGTTTCTAATATAAATCATACTTGAAACTAACAATATACATTGAATTTAAGAATGTAACATAGTATACCGGGTGCGGCAATAGTGTGTCGGAGGAGCTTAGCATGAAAACTAATAAAGTTGTAACAATGAAATTTTACGTACACATGTAGTATGCTACAGTGCATTTTCTAATTTTATTTATATATTTACAGGGTGTTCCAAATTTCCGCAACCACTTTCAATTTTTTTTTTTAAATAGATTGCTATACTTTCTTGTTATTATGATGATAGCCACCCAAATTATCTTTGCAATGATATATGACAATGTGCACTTACAACTGTTAGTTTTGGCTTTATTGTAAATTTTGTTAAAATCTTGACAGTTGCAGCGTCTAACATTTTAAGTCTTAGCCTGAAAATGGGTGCAGTGCATCACGTAACTTTTTTGTTACCAATTTATGGACTAACACGTTATATGTTTTGAGGGTGAACAACGTGACAACATATACAGAGTGCTAAATATGTCGTGCCAAAGTTATCGAAGTTTAAAGGCCATTTTCTCTTTTTTTTTAAATTGAACCTATAATTTTTTTATTAGTCAGCAAATTCCTTGTAAAATTGCCGTTAAAATGGTACCAATAACACAGTACTTATTTCTAGTATTTTCGAAGTTATAACCCTTTAATGGGATATACCTATGTTTATAATATGCAATATGCGGTGCTGCATCGAATAGTTGGGTGGTTGGCCATGAAATGATATTAAGCAAAAATTGCTGTGTAACCAAACGTCAAATATCTACTTAAAATTTCCATATAAAGTGTTTTTCAATAGTTTCTCTTTACTGTAATCGCGTTTAATTGTTATAATTTAAGTTCGGCTAGTTAATTATCAATTTCCGTTTGTTCGTTATTAGTTGTTATCTTGTTGTCAGTTATATCGTTTTGTTGTCATTATTTTTTATTTCCATGCCGTAATAGTTTATAGTTGTGTTTCTTTAGAATGAATTTTTCGAAGGAGGAGCTAATAGACATGGTATTTGTTCTTGGCGCTAGCAATAGAAATCCACTTTTAGCATCAAGAACATATGCTATGAAGTATCCTCACCGAAGAGCACCAGATATTAAGACGTTTGAAAATTTGTTGACAAGGTTTCTTCGGACGGGTTCAGTGAATTATGTCAAACATGAAAGAACTAAGTCTATGGTTACAGAAGATAATGAAGTGACAGTCGTCCAGTCCGTTGTGGAAAATCCGCGCGTATCTACAAGGATACTTTCGAAAGAACACGGGATAGAAGTCACTGCTGTAAGAAGGATTTTAAAAAAACATAAATTTCACCCTTACAAAATTCAAAATCATCAAGGCTTATTACAAACGGATTTTGAAAGGAGACTTGTTTAATGTGAATGGCTACTTTTCCAATTACGACAAGATCTAGCTTTTCTAGATCATGTGCTTTTCACAGATGAAGCAACATTTGCTAATTGTGGAATAACAAACAGAAAAAATTCTCATTATTATGACACTAGAAACCCTCATTTTGTGCAACCCATTTTATACCAACAAAAATAGAGTGTTAACACCTGGGGAGGCATCATAGGAAACACTATTGTAGGTCCATTCTTTTTTAATAATACTTTAAATTGTGAAATCTACACAAATTTCCTACAAAATAATTTACCATTGTTGTTAGAAGACCTACCAGATATCGTCATAAGGAGATTGTGGTACCAACATGATGGTGCACCTGCACATTACGGTGCTGCTGCAAGAACACATTTAGATAGGGTATTCACCAATAGGTGGATTGGGAGAGGAAGCTTTATAAGCTGGCCACCGCGGTCACCAGATCTAACCCCTTGTGATTTTTTTCTGTGGCCTACTGTAAAAAATATAGTTTACGAAACACCTCCTACAACGGCAGAGAACATGCAGCAACGAATCAGAAACGATTTTCTTCAAGTAAGTGAAAACAACATGGCTCAAAATGTAAGTCTGTCGATGCAGAGGCGATTAAGAGCATGTGTAGAGCAGAATGGAAATATATTTGAACACATTTCAAATTAATTTTGTTTTATTATTGAAAAATTACAAAATGTAATTCTAAAACTAATAATAAAGAATTAAGAAACAGGTGTTTGTAAAAGTTACTTTGTTTGATATCATTTCATGGCCAACCAACTATTAGATGCACCGCATATTAAATATTATAAACATAGGTATATCCCATTAAAGGGTTATAACTTCGAAAATACTAGAAATAAGTACTATGTTATTGGTACCATTTTAACGGCAATTTTACAAGGAATTTGCTGACTAATAAAAAAATTATTGGTTCAATTTAAAAAAAAAGAGATAATAGCTTTTAAACTTCGATAACTTTGGCACGACATATTTAACACTCTGTATATGTTGTCACGTTGTTCACCCTCAAAACATATAACGTGTTAGTCCATAAATTGGTAACAAAAAAGTTACGTGATGCACTGCACCCATTTTCAGGCTAAGACTTAAAATGTTAGACGCTGCAACTGTCAAGATTTTAACAAAATTTGCAATAAAACCAAAACTAACAGTTGTAAGTGCACATTGTCACATATCATTGCAAAGATAATTTGGGTGGCTATCATCATAATAACAAGAAAGTATAGCAATCTATTTAAAAAAGAAAAAAATTGAAAGTGGTTGCGGAAATTTGGAACACCCTGTAAATATATAAATAAAATTAGAAAATGCACTGTAGCATACTACATGTGTACGTAAAATTTTATTGTTACAACTTTATTAGTTTTCATGCTAAGCTCCGCCGACACACTATTGCCGCACCCGGTATAGTGTAAGGAACAATCGCAGATAATGCCATCTTAAAAAAGTGATTAAATTTCGCTTAAATCTAACGATGCATTACAAAATACATATTAATATAAAATACTATAGCAATAACCATACATACATCATACGTAGTGAAGGTTGGTGGTACATTCTCTTAATAGCATCGCCAATGAATCGAAATGAATATCAAGGGAAGTATTTGATAAAGTGTTATAATAGGTACAAATTCTGTAGAGAGGTGATTTAATCATCATATTAGTGTTCGGTTTATTGGAGTAAAACCCCGACGTTGATATGGAACCAGACGAGGCACAATAAAGTTAGTTGCTCTAAGAGTTTTGGCGACTCTAACCGATGGTTAACCAGGTCACATAAAAATTTCATGCTTGCATGATTACAAGAAATTCCAGAGAATCAACTTTATATAAATTGAGTAACACACTATGGCTAAAATTCTGAGCAGGATACTTAGAATTGTCTTTAAAGTATAAATACTTCAAGAAGCGTCTTTGGACTTGTTCAATTGCATTGATATGTACATTGGTGACCATATTAGTGACGCGTACTCCAGCTTAGAGTGCACAAATAAAAAATACTATGGTAGGATAGAGCTTGAAGATATAAAGTTACGTGTAGTTCTTACAATAAAACCCAACATACATAAGGAGAAGCAGTCATGGTGTTATATTCAGAAGCATTCATGGTGTTATATTCAGAAAATATGAGTTGAGAGTCAAAGATTATGCTCAAGTCTCTCATAGATTGTGTACGTTGAATAACTGCTTTGTCATAAGCGTAGTCATAGGTAATATTATTAATTTTACGTGAGAAGCTCATACATCTACACTTAGTGACGTTCATAGTTAAATTGTTTTTGGAGCACCAGATCTGTACTTCCTCAATCTGATTCTGAAGCGATATTCAGTCGTCGATAGTGTTGATTATAGCATGTAATTTTAAATCGTCTGCAAAGAGCAATCTTACACAATTCAGCCCAAGAGCCAAGTCGTTAATGAATAAGAGAAACAATAAAGGATTTAAATTAGTTCCTTGAGGAACGCCTAAAGATGGCGAAAAACTATTGGAAACATGAGCCCTATAAGCTACATAATGATTACGATTGGTAAGTTATGACTTGAAGAATGTAACCAGTTAAAGGGAAAAGCAAAGAGCATCGAGCTTAATTAAAAGCAGAGAATGATCAATGTGGTCGAAAGCTTTTGTCATATCCGTGTAAATAACTTCGACTTGTTTATTACTATCAATCTCGGAAATATATTGGGTAATGGTAGTCAGGTTGGTAACAGTGGAGCGCCCAGCCATGAAACCATGTTGATCATGAGATATTAAAGTTTGGATCTGGGCATAAATGATCTTATACAAGCAAGATTCAAATATTTCGGCAATTATATATAATAAACGCTAAGTTGCCATGGCAACCAGGCATGAAAACTTTGTCCGCACGATACGTACACAGTGTAGCTAATTAATGATGAAATATGTCGAAAACACCAATATAATAACACTTTGTGTGCCCTTAAATAAAAAAAATAAATAAATATAATTTCATTGTATAAAATTTTTTTACGCACAATGGTACTATTTCACTTTTAACGAGTGCCCAACACTAACATAAATTGTCAAGTTTAGGGAAATGACAGAAGTCAAAAAATTAGACTTAGACAACTGTCATAATTACAAGGTAATACAAAATCGTATTATACTCGACTATCTACACATTTTTAATTAATTATTTATAAAAGTAATGGTGAATTAAATGGGTATGTTAGCAATGGCAAACTAACGGAATATGAAACGCTTTCTGTAGATCATATCAAAACAGACTTACCATCATCTGAAGTAAATGATACGGAAAACAACAATGTTAAAATAGGAGATGGAGTTAATTATGATGATAAACAAATTAAATTCTGTAATGAACTGCTGTGTAAGTACATTTGTATTCTTATGATAACAGTAATTATATTCCGACGACAACTATAAAGCTTATTTCATAATGTACACTGAAATATATATTTATTATGTTTATTGTAATGTATTATCGTGATATAAATATCTGATAATAAAACTATTCACAAATATGTAGCACAAAATAATTAGTTTTAAAGCATTTTTTATCCAACACCTCACTTCTTATACAAATAGATTGGTCATAAACATATTTAAAGATCTATTTTAAAAAACTTCAATCTTTTTTCTATAATTTTTCTCTAAATTTAAAATGCCTTTTTTAATTTTGCGAGATTGTATGAAGGAATTTGTTTAACAGTTTGTAACCGTTGCCACAAAGTCTATCAGGATTATTGCACCAAATGCAGAGTGGTCGTACATATTTTGAACAAAAACCCTTCTTCTCATAATACATATGCCAGAGCAAGAGCATTACCGAAATATACGTTGGAAACTAGAGAGTCATATGGAGATTTGGGAATTTCCTCTTTGAAAGTTATACCTGAAGATGTAAGATTTGGCCCTTTTAATGGACTTAATTCAACAGAACTGCCTTTGAGAATAAAAGGAGGACGGTTGGTGGTTAGTGATGATAAATCAGAGCATCTGAATTGGATGCAATACATCAATCCTGCCAGAAATATTTACGAACAAAATTTACTACCGTTTCAATATAATGGCAAACTATATTATTGTAGCACTCGCAGAATTGAGGAAGGTGTAGAGCTATTGGTGTATTTTGGTGAGAAATATGAAGATAATCTTGAAAATGCAGAAATGGATTTTTTTGTTAATAATGGCTATAGCTCTATAGTTTTCAACTGAATGACGATTGCCTTTCTTGTAAACAGAAGTAAGTCTAGCAAATTTCCAAATATCGGGGAAAGTACAAGTTTTAAGCGATAAGTTGAATAAACAGCTGGTTAGAAAAAAACAGCAGCACAGTCCCTTAAGATAAATGAAAGAATGGTATACCATAACCAACAGTAAAATTTACTTTTAATTTCTTAAGAGATTGTAATACCTCAGTTTCAAATACATATCTTACATCAATTAATGCAGCAACTACATAGCAAAAGAGAAGATGCTGAAGGCAATGTTGAAGGTGAAGTTGGAATATAAGTGGATTGGAAATATTCATGAAAGCCATTAACTATTGATAGTGGATCAACCAACGTGTTACCGTTTACACTCACCATTGAGTTCGGAATATCTACATTACTCCTTCTAGAACGTATATACTGCCAATACTGGCGCGGGTCAGTCTTGATAATATTCTCCATATTTGAGATAATCGTTGAATAATATGGATGAATTACGCTTTATCCTCCGTCTCAACTCCGTATACAAGGCGAGATCTTCCACAGATTTAGTTCCTTTGTATTTTTGTCGATAGTAATTTTTAGTTTCTATATTGTTGATATGCTCCCGGCTAAACCAAATAGGATATGAGGATCTGTTATAACTCTTTAGGGGAACATACAAATCGATACGGTCATATAAAGCATTATAGAACGCTAAACAAGCTTGATTAATAACACTGTAACTTGAAAGAAAATACTAATCTATATTTGAGAAGGTATTATACAGGCCAACAAAGTCGCCTCTTCTAATTTTTAACATTTGCATTTCTACGAAGGTTGGATACATGTTTAATGCTACTGTTAAGACAGAATCTCAAGTTAGGGTGACCTAAGTGACCCAACCCACACGCCACTTGTACGTTAGTTTCTGGCCTCAATGAAAGCGAGAGTACTACCCTCCCTCCCTACTCCACAGATCTTGCCTCTTCTGACTTTTTCCTGTTTCCGAAGTTGAAAATGAAGCTCGAGGCGCGCTCTTTTGAGATGATTGAAGAGATCCAAACCGAATCGCAGGCAGTGTTAAACATGTTAACACGCGAAGACTTCCAGCGCTGCTTCCAGTCATGGGAAATCGCAGGGATCGGTGTATTCATGCGGAAGTAGAGTACTTTAAAGGGAATGCTAGGGAATAAGTTGTAAGGACAATTTATTTCTGAGTATCACCTCGTATCAAGACTTTAAATACAACGGATTTGGTGTGAGGTGTTTGGTGTACAACAAGGATTTATTGATTTGGAAACGATCACAATGTCAAAAACATGTCAATAGCGCAAATCGCAAATGGAAATATCGCGATCATAAACTTTATTCCTAATTTGTAATGGAGTTAATATTTATGATGAAGGTTTGCAGAATTCCATTTAATAACATCCAACAAGAAAAGTTTAATAAATTTTGGGTCAAATATAACCTCAACTGGAAATGGCCACTATTTCTAAATTAGTTACCACGTGTGTGTGAAAGAATAGAAAATATAATTCGTCGGGAATTACATGGTAAAAAATTGTGGCTGATCATAGATGAATCAAAGGCTTCAAAGAAAAATTAAGTGGTACATATTATATTTAAAATATTAAAACCACGTGGATCGTCATCTCCATATTTAATATCCAGCAAAAGACTTCAATCGTGTACTGGTTTAACCATTAAAAACCTGATATTACACATTTTACGAAAGTTATAAATTTCGGTAATCCCAGTGTTAATGTTTGTAATTGATATCGGATCAGCTATGCTTCGTGTTGGCCGCTGGCTTCAACCTACGTTCCCTAATTTGTTACATGTTACGTATATACTGCATGCGTTACCTCTCGTATCCGAAACTATTCGCCACTGCTATCTAGATATAAATAAACAGCGCAGTCTAAAGCAGTATTTGTCAAATCTCCCAAGCGAATTCGGCAATTTCATGAACATTGTTCTAATATTCCAGTGTTCTATTATTTTCAACAATACATCCCCGGCGGTCTCTAATGTTACAACTTGGTACAAAAGAAGTTTCTGTTATCAAAGCAAGTCGATTTAAATTTTAAGACAATCAAGGTGAAATTGATTTACAAACTATTTTCAGTAACTACCGAGTAATACCATCACCGTATTAAAAGTCCTTCATTACCGTTAGTAGAATCCTTGCAAATAGAGTATAAGAAGTGCTAGAAATCTTAGGTAACGAGAAAAGCATCTGTGTTAGAGTAAAATGTAATAGTGTACTACAAAAAGGGATACAGATTTGGCTATATTAAAACAGACCTATAATAACAGTGCTCCAACAGATACGCTTACTTGTTTCAAAGACCATTACAATTATACAATTATACAAACATTACGTCATTAGAAGAAGAACAGTCGTTTTCGTTATATAAAAATATTTTTTCGCCTCTGACAAGGGTCAAGAAAACGATTGTGGAAACGTACGCCATGATCCGCATGTTGGAAGTTGACATCCTTAAATACAAATTGCTGATCAGTGAGGATTTTAATATAGATTTAACAAAAAACTGCATGAATTCCAATAGATTTAACGACATACTGAAGTCGTTCAATATGTGGCAATCTATTCAGAAACCTACAAGAATTACAACTACTAGCCGAACAGGGGTTGACAACATTTTCACAAATATAATAAATTACGCGTCGGAAGTTGAAATAATTTTATTATCTGATCATACGGCCCAGAGAATAAGCTTTGCAGTTCCTTGTCTTCAGACAAACAAACAAGAGAACAAAATAGAAAAGAGAATCTTTTCTCAAGGTGCATAAAAATAAATTAGATGACGAAAACCGGTAAGAGGTGCTAATGATGGAAATATTAGCTACAACATTTTTCAAAAAATATTAACAGCTGTAGTAAATAGTGAAACACAAAAAAGTGATCAACCTAAGTGGTTCAGTTAAACAAAATTGGCTAAACGAGAATATAAAAATGAAAACAGGAATAAAAAGGAAACTGTACGAAGCTATGATGAGCTCTAGAATATCTCAAGAGGATTATAATCATATTGTGAAAATTTGCAGCAAGAAATCCAGAAATCTAAGAAACGAATATATTCAGAGTATATTCAGCAGTCCACTAACGCTACGAAGGGAATGTGGGATGTCGTACACAATCTTCAAGGGAAATCAGCAAAATCAGATATTGATTTACAAATATTCAGAACCAACAAAGATTTGCTGACGCGGATGAACTAATACTTCATTAATACATCAATACCAAACCACCCCGAAAATTTCAACGAAAAGCACAAGCTCAATGGGGTTTGACGAGGTATCGACGGCTTTGCTAAAGAAATGCGCAAAGAGTGTCGCTGTTCCTATTACTCACGTGATAAATATTCATTCCTGTCCGGTATATTCCCAGATGGATTCAAAGAGATAACAAGTGTTCATTTGAAAGTCAATGCATGTGAAAGTCATAGCATGTGATTTACTGAGAACATTTTGAAGTATGTCGTAAATTAAAATTGACTACTTAACCTACGAAGTCGTATATTTTGACAGTTTCATACATACAAATAAATAACAAATAATAGGTATTTATTGAAAACTATAGCAAATGTTGAAAATGTTGTCCTTCAAGATCAATGCACTTTAAAATCCTCCGTTCAAAATTTCTGATGATATTCTGCAACATTACTGGATTGTTATTAATTTCCATGCATTTCTGTTCGATTCTCTGTAGCATATCATTCAAATTCAATATAGGTGTTCGAAATATGTTATTTTTTAGATAAAGCCACAAAAAGAAGTCGTAAGGTGTTAAATCGCATGAACGTGCAGGCCAGGCAATTTCAGTATTTCGACTAATTATACGCTCATCACAAAATTCTCTTAAATAATCCAAAGATTCTGCAGTACAGTGACAAGGTGCTCCTTCTTGTTGGAAATATGCATTTTGAAGTTCATCATCATGCAACTGATTGACAGATGGTTGTAAAATTTCCGTACGGTACCTTTGAGCAGTTAACGTTCCCTGAAAAAATATTGATCCAATGATTCGCCTTTGGCTTATCGCTGCCCAAACACCAATTTTCTCTGGATGTAGCGATTCTTCATTAATTAGATGTGGATTTTCACTACTCCAAATTCTTGTATTTTGTGAATTCAGGTATCCCGTTTTATAAAACCATGCTTCATCAGTAAAGATGACTCTTTGCGAAAGTTCTCCATTATTGTTCATATTTACAAACCAATTCCAAAACTGTAGTCTACGTGGGTAATCAATTTCTAACAATTATTGTAATGCTGTGACACGGTATGGATAAAATTGCATATCTTTTTTTAATAACTTGTGAGTTGTACCATAAGAAAGGTTTATTTGTGGACTCAAATGTCGAACAGTTGTTTGTGGTTCATTTTCCATTATTTCTTCAACACGATTGACAACTTGAGGTGTACGTTTCTTAACTGCTCCGCTGCCTGATTTTCTTAAAAGACTACCAGTTTCAGAAAAAAGTTTTAAAGTTCTATCCAAAGTATTCTTAAATTGTATATAATCTATTACAAAATGTGGAAACTCAACTTGAAATTCTACCATGCAATCTTGAACTGAATAAACCCATAAACCATCAATTTTATTACCACTTCGAAAATAAACCTGGACTAAAAAAATTTTATGTTCTAAAGTGAAAGCCATTTTAAAACTGAGAAGCAATTTATTTAAACCAGAATCGACGCACGATTATTTTATGCACTAACTGATATTTGTGATTGACATTATCAAATGTCATTTGGATTTACGTTTACGGATCAACAAACACATACTAATATATTTGCGTCTTATTCTATCAAAATTTCAAAGTAACCTAGATTGACTTTTCAAATGAACACACGTTATAAAGCCGATACATAAGTATGGAGACAGAAAGTATTTTAAAAACTATAGACCCATAGCTCTGATATCAAATGTTTCGAAGGTCTTTGAAAGGCTGGTACAGAAGAGAATTACCGGTTTTATAAACAAACAAAACATCTTGAACTCCAACCAAAATGGTTATGTAAAGAGGAGATCTAGTAGTTGGGGTTTGTTTCAGCTTATGGAAGAAGTGACATTGGGCCTGAGTGTAAAGGAGCAAACGGCTTGTGTCTTCATGGATCTAAGTAGGGCATTCGATTGTGTAAGTTATCAGATTTTATTGCAAAAACTGGAGGTGGTGGGATTTCGTCGCATTAGTCTGGATTAGGTGGGGTCTTATCTGTCAAATTAATTAGTGGGTACTAATGCGTGTGATGAACTAGTAAAGAAGTTGACATCTGACTGGAGAATCATCGAGGTTGGTATGCCTCAGGGATCTATTTTGGGGCCAACTTTGTTCCTGCTTAATGTAAATGATCTGCCAGGGATCATCAAGGGTCTGACAGTGAAGTTTGCAGATGACACGTCTTGCATCCTGCAGGGTGTGAGCCTCCCAAGTTTATGTGAAAGTGTAAGAAATACTATAATTTCATACGAGGAATGGTTCCTAAATAACTTGCTATTGAATGTAAACAAGACCAAGCTACTGTCCTTTAATAAAGAAGCTCTACCAGCAAGCTCTATCAGCAAAGATAAAAATAAATAAAATTATTATTATTATTATTGATGTGTGCGCTCCTTTCGGGAGAAAGGGAAAAAGTTGATACACGGCCGCGAGGCAAGCATATCAACATCTATCCTGCTTGATATGGATGGAAACATTGGTAGAATTATACATGTATATTAAATATTTTTTTTTCTTTTCATGGATCTACTGTTACGTTGTTCTTTTGGCTTTTTTTTTCTCATAACCGACGCATTAGATCGTAGGAGTCGTTTAGTTCGTGTTTTCGGAGATATGGTGTTTCGGTTTGAGATGTGTTCGTGGTTGTTTTTATCATGTATTCTGGCTCAGCACCTGTCGCCCAATGCTCGTTGACTCTAGTATGACAATTTTTTGAAGCTGTATATATATCATAGTATATATATTTAGGGTCTTTAGAGCCTCATGTAACTTCAGCGGTATTTCTCCTGTAGCACCGATGATGATGGGTACTACAATCACTTTGTTTTGGCACCACACTTCTTTAACATCTTGGGCAAGTGGTAAATATTTGTCGATCCTGTCTCTGTGCTTCGCCTGGATATTCGCAGGCGCTGGCGCAGAGATGTCTATGAGGTACGTAATTGTTATGGTCTCGTAACGTGATGGCTGGTCTGTTATGCTGGACAGTTCTATCAGTTTGTATTGTTCGGTTCCAGTAAATCATGGCTTCAGGCAACTCCACTACATTTTTCGGCTCGTACTGGTAATATGGCGTTATTCCAGTGGTTCCATCATACAGTTTGCATATTGCCTGGATGCAATGCAAATCACTTTCGCAACATTGTTGTGGCGTCTGGTGAATTGTTTTGGGGCTAAAATGGAGCATCCGCTGAGTATATGTTCTATGGTTTCCGGTTTCTCGCCGCATATTCTGCATGACGTTGATGCGATGTTTTCTTTTAGTATGTGTTTTTTGTAGATGCGAATTGCTATTACTTGATCTTGCATAGCCATTGTAATGTCGCTTCTTTATCGATGTTTGCATTGTATGCAGCGTGTATGTACCTGCCGTGTAGTTCTTTGTTTCTCCACGCGTCAATTTTTTCGTTGTCGTGTACAATTTTTTCATTAATATTGTTTTGCGTGTCCTTTAAGTTGAGTGGAGTGAAACGGTCATCACTGTTGCACACAACTCTGTGGATGTTTGATGTTTGTGCCTTTACTGTGAAGAATTCTCTGAGGTCATGTATCTGCTCATAGTAGATGTTTTTAATATCAATTATACCTCTGCCTCCTTTCTTCCTGGGAAGGTGGAATCTCTCGTTCGAACTTCTGGGGTGGTGGGCACGGTGTTTAGTGAATGTGACCCGTACTAGTCTGTTTATTTCCTCTAATTCTGTTGCGGTCCATCGCACTATACCGAACGTGTACATTAGCACTGGTAGTGCGTACGTATTTACTGCGGTGGCCATATTTCGACCTGAAAATTTTGTCTTTAGGATCAGATTAATTCGGCGATTGACCTCTTGAGTTATTTGTTCTTTTGTGCGGTTCTTGTCTATCCCTCTGCTCTGTTCGAAGCCAAGGTATTTGTATGTGTCTTGAGGTTGCATTGTCTGTATAAATTCTTGTGCGTCTAATGTGTGTTCTAATGTATAGTTCTTCGAATCAATATTTGTCTAGGCCAAAGTTCATTTTTATGTCATGACTGAAAGTTTCTGTTGTTCTCAATAACTATTCGAGATCTTTTCTTGTTGTTGAGTAAAGTTTCAAGTCATCCATATAGAACATATGGGATATTTGCAGCCCACTTCCCATAATTTCATAGCCTCTCCCGTCCGCATTGAGCATAGTTGATAGAGGGTTTATTGCCATGCAGAACCAGAGAGCGCTTAGCGAATCGCCTTGAAATATTCCTCTTTGTATTTTTATTTTACCTACTTCTGCTGTTTTTCGGTTTATGTTGATTGTCAATGTTGTTTCCCAATCCTTCATAATATGTTTTAGCATTTGCGTTACTTGCGGATCTATTTTATATATCTCCAGTGTTTGTAATAGCCAAGTATGTGGAATGCTGTCAAATGCTTTTTGGTAGTCTATATAGGCTGTGTGGAGAGGTTTTTTGCTCTTCTTTGTCTCTCCGGTAATAAGTGTGTCGATTATCAGCTGTTCTTTGCACCCCCTACTTTTCTTTCTGCACCCTTTCTGTTCTTCCGCATGGATTTGTTTTTTTCAAGGTGTTCGTATATCTTATCTGTCAGTATAGATGTCAAACGCTTATATATTGTTGGAAGACAGGTAATGGGACGATATTTTGATGGGTCGGGACTAGCTGGGTTGGTTTTAGGGAGCAAATGTGTTATTCCCATTGTGAAAAAGTCAGGTATTGTTCGAGGTTCCGCAACAGCTTCATTGAACAGCCTAGCAATTTTCGCATGCGTATTAGGTAGTTTCTTGTACCAGTAGTTTTGGACATGGTCTATACCTGCTGCTCGCTAGTTGAGGGTCTTGTGTGTGGCTTTAGTGACGTCTTCGGTGGTTATGTGAACGGCTGTCATTAATTTCGTTTTCTGTTGACTCTTTTGTTCTTTCTGAGTCCATTTCTGTTTGGTTCTATGTGCCACCGGGTTCTGCCATATGTTTTCCCAGTATTGTTTTGTTGTATTTATATCTGGGATATCTTGTGTTGGTTTAATCTCAGTTTTTTCTTCTAAGGATCGATAGAAGTTTATTTGGTTCATGTTAAATAACCTATTTTGCTGTTTCCGTAGCTGACTCTCTTTGTATCTTTTGATCCGATTGGAATAGACTGCCAGTTTTTGTTTCAGCAGGTCTAGAATTTCTTCTGTCGTAGTATTCTCGTTGTTTTTGTGTGCTTTTATTATCTCGTCAAATTTTTTTTGTACTGGTGTTGGTAATTGTTTTGTGTGTTGCTTGCGTTAGTCTTGCAATTTGTGTTCGAAGTACGTTAATTTATGTAGATATTCTTCTTTCCCAGTGTGACATTCTATTTGGTTTTAGTGTGGTTGTTTGTTCCCTCTGTGGTTTTGTTCTATCATGAAGCTCTGTTGTTGTTATCGCGGCGATATATATTGTCGTTTGTAGCTGTTCGAGTGTGGCGCAGCTCTCGATAGCAGGTGCTATTGCCTTATTGATTTGGTCAAGCAGTGTTCCTGTTTTACGGCATGGTTGTAGTCTGGGTATTTCAGGTCTTCTTGTCGGGTCTGTATGAGAATATAACATGGTGTTTTTTTCCAACGTATCTATTATATCTCCGTCGATAGGTTCTTGTTCTTCTTCTGTTTGTTCATAGGTTTCTTGAATATTTTCGATTTTTCTCATTCTTAGTTCTACTTCTACCTCTCTTCTTATTCGTATTATTAATTCCGTCGCTAGACGGTTTTGTGTCAGCAGTTGCCTTTTTTGATCCATGATATTTTGTGTTGTTTTGTTTCCCAGCACAGGGAATTTCTTTGCCATCGTTGTATGTAGCTCGTTTCCATATGGTTCGGAACTTGTTTCTATTTTGATTATTTGCAATTAAGCTCGGTAGAGGTATTCATTCATTTCATTTGTCCATCTCAACCGCTTACTCTTACTGGTCCTTTCGGTGGGCTGACCGGTATGGCCAGTAACACTTTCAGGCATTGGAACTTCTGTTTGTGGTTGGTCTTGGTGTGTTCCAGGTCAATTTCCATTGCTCGTTATCTGGTGCAGGCAGTCTATGGTGGGTCCGATCTGGGAGTGCCTGCTCCCCCATTCCACCCCGGCATCCACTCCTAGTTTTCATAGCGGTCATAAACACACAGAGGGGTGCTAACCCAATGCGGTAGCCAGAGCCCATAAAAATTCCGACAATGCGCTGGGTTGGTCTTAGGAAGCAGGATAGATGGTGTTAGTGATCGACCAGAGGTCGAAAAGGGGCGGTCGGAAATAGTCCCCTTTTCAGCCTAATGGGCTGCCTCTGCCGTGGCTATTGCAAGGATCTATGTCCTTGGGCTCTGGGAACGCCACCTTCCCTACGCCAGCTTATTATTATTATTATCTCTTTCACTCACAAGAACTATTCGCTCTTGGTTGCCATTATCTAACCCCATCGGTTCATTCGAACAAGATGGGTGGCATAGTTATCTAGCATTCACTATTTTTATATGAATATTGATTATAGTAGATACTTACCAGTACTTTCAGGGTGTCAACTTACGTGTTGTCCGCTGCTGGCAGCTTGCTTCTCTCTCTCTGGGTGTGTGGTTTTGTGTTTGTGCGAGCGCGCAAGTGTAGGGGTGTTGTATTTTAGCGCACTCGTGCATGTGTTTAGTGTCCCGTCGCGCTAATTTTGAGAGATCGGAGAACCAGCCGTTGCGCAGGGCCGCCAACCCTTTCCCGGCAACTTCTTTACTTTTCCATGCAGTACTTCGACGGCCCGACCCCCGCCCCATCGAGGCAAGGCCCAGACACGCGAAGCGCAGCCTGCACGGGGTTGCTCATCGCAAACCAATGGAACACTCTTAGCGGCTACTTTGGTCGACGACGGTCACACTTTGTGCCATCTTAACGTTTTCCGCCATTGCGGGGGCACTGCACACACGTCGAGCGTGTGTGTGCTGTTAACGCCAGCCTGGCAAGGTTGCCGCCCAGGACCGACCCTAGTGGTGTGTGCATTGCGCGGCGCCGTGTTTTGCGCCGCGTAGCTTGGTTCCTCTCTCCCCTGCTGGAAAGGCGGAATGGCACCTGCCCGCCCATCGGGCAGACCCCCCTAGAGTTTGGTAGCGCATATGCTAGGCTACCACCCAGTAGAGGACCACATCAGCACCCCACCCGTTCCGTCATTTCGCCTCCCGGCCACGTTGGCCGCGTTCGCGCGCTTCAATTTCAGTTCAGCACGCGACGTATTATTGCAGCCGTGTCTAACAAGACACTTTTTTGCATTTTTAAATAAAGTTTTTGGTAGAGATCCAAAGTATTTATGGACTTGTGTAATTTCTGTGGAATTTCTCCAGTTGCGCCAATCACAATTGGGACTATTAGGACCTTGTCCATCTTCCACATACTCTTGATTTCGTCGCTGAGAGGTAAATATTTATTTACCTTCTCACTATAGTTCCTTGCAGTGTTTTTTGCCAACGGAACAGCAATGTCAATGATGTACGTTACCTTGTCCTTCTTCAGTGTCAGTATTATATCTGGAATATTGTTGGGAATTGTTTTATCTGTGATTATTTGGCGATTCCAATATAATCGACAATTTTCGTCCTCGCAAACTGAAGGTGCTTCATATTCATAATACGGGACATTTTCAGAATACGACAAGTGCTTCTGTCTGAGCAGTTGGTGTAATATTTTTGCAACCCTGTTGTGCCTCTCGAGATATTGTTTGGGGGCAAGTACAGAGCATCCTGCCATCAAATGATCAATTGTTTCTTCCTTATCTGCGCATACACGACATTTAATGTCAGATAAATTCTCCTTAAGAATTTTTTTCCTATAGGAACGTGTTGGAATTACTTGATCTTGGATGGCGGCTATGAATCCCTCTGTTTCTGCAAACAGGTTACCTGTATACAGCCATGCCTGCGACGCTGAGGTGTCAAAATTTTCAGATCCAATTGTTAACGGATACTTGCCATGCAAAGATTTATTTTTCCATCTCTCTTTCTGTTGGGGTATACTTAAGATTCTCGTGGATGGATTGAATTCATCGTTAGCCAGTTTGAGTGGCGTAAAATTGTCCATTTGAGCAATCGCATTATGCAATCTACTTTCTTTCGACTTTTGCAGAAAGTACTCTCGTAAATTATTTACCTGTGTATAATGCCTGCAATAAGCACTCGGTATTCCTCTACCCCCTTCTCTTCTTGGTAGGTGGAACCTTTCGATCGCACTACGTGGGTGATGAATTCTAAATTTTCTGGCTTCTACTCTTGTCTTGATGTCTATTGCTTCAAGTTCAGTATCAGTCCAGTTAATTATTCCAAATCCATAAGTAAGTACGGAAGTTGCAAAGCTGTTTATTGCCTTGGACATATTTCTTGCCGACAATCTGGTTTTCAACAACGATCGCAGCCTAGAGAAATACTGATCTTTCGCTAATTCTTTTGCAATATTGTGTTCTATTCCTCTAGCCTGTAAATAACCAAGATACTTATAATAGTCGTTGCTCTCCATTCCAATAACTAGTCCTTGTCCGCCTTCCACTTCGAACCCACGATGTTCAACCCATTGTCCCTTTTCTATGCAACTTATTTTGCATTTTTCCAATCCAAATTTCGTTTGGATATCTCTACTATAACGGCCAACACAGTTTAGGAGATCGCGAAGATGATTCTTTTTCCTAGCATACAATTTGAGATCATCCATGTACCAAAGGTGACTAATTTGTACGACAGGTTGTTGTAAATTACATCCCTTATTTAGGGAATTTAACAAAGTTGTTAACGGTTTCAAGGCTAAACAAAATCACAGTGGACTCAAAGCGTCTCCCTGAAATATGCCTCTTTTAATACTGATCTTACCTGCATCAATACTTTCTGTAGGGGTGTTCATTAACAAACTTGTCTTCCATTTAGTCATGGCGTAACTAAGAAAGTTAATATGATGCTCCTCAATCCTATATAACCTAAGAATCTCTACCAGCCACGAGTGAGGTACACTATCAAACGCTTTCTGATAGTCTATATATGCCATGTAGAGATTTTCTTTTGCTTTCACCACATTCTTCATCACAACTGAATCAATCTGGAGCTGTTCTTTGCAGCCTCTTGATCCTTTTCTACATCCTTTCTGTTCCTCTTCTAAAAGGTTGTTATTCTCCAAGTGGGCATATATCTTTTCAGATATAATCGAGGTGAACATCTTGTATAACGTAGGAAGACATGTAAGCTTATTATTATTATTATTATTATTATTATTACTATTTCCTCCATTCACAAGAACATTCAATTTGTCCTTGGTTGCCAGTGTGTTAATCCATCGGTTCGTGAGAACAAGATGGCTGGCATAACTATCATAATATTATTATTATTGTTGTTTATTATTTCTTATTTCCAGGTATTTTTCCGAAACCTAACCATGCAGCTCTCGTCCATATGGCATGCTTCATTCTTAGTAAGCAGATAATAACACCTCCCACCATGTAGGGGGGGGTTCATTTTCACGGCCCATATGGCCGGCGCTTTAATTGTTATGTTGACGAAGTGGGTTGAGATGAAGATATCTCAACAACATCCTCACCTGCGTTCTTTGTTTCTACTGAAGCATGCCATGTTTGCGTTTGATTTCCAATTTGCTGTTTCGGTCTTTGCTGGTTAATCCTACCTGGATCCTGCTCCTCCGACCCACCACAGTATCCTTTTCATCCAGTGTTTGGAGCAAGTGTACCTCATTGGGGCTGCTAACCCAACCCAACGATTAGCTCAGGAACCCGTAGGGTCGCTAGTCCCCAGTAACATATCTCTAGGCTACCCTGTGCGGGTTTATTATTATAATCTCTTTCACTCACAAGAACCATTCGTTCTTGGTTGCCATTATCTTACCCCATCGGTTCATTCGAACAAGATGGGTGGCATAGCTATCTATCATTCATTTATTTTTATATGAATATTGATTATAGTAGATACTTACCAGTACTTTCAGGGTGTGAACTTATGTGTTGTCCGCTGCTGGCAGCTTGCGTCTCTCTCTGGGTGTGTGGTTTTGTGTTTGTGCGAGCGCGCAAGTGTAGGGGTGTTGTATTTTAGCGCGCTCGTGCATGTGTTTAATGTCCGGTCGCGCTAATTTTGAGAGATTATTATTATTATTATTATTATTTTGTTGACAATCACTAACACTTGACTTTATATGCCAATTTACATTACATTTATTGTACGTATAGTAGCAATATATGTTTTTCTACTAGGCGAACTTTAAATAAGAACATCGATTGACTCGTTTATTGGAAATTGTATAAATTCAATTATTATTTCATACAAATCCTCTATTAGAATGTTTAATAATCTTCCTATGTATTAATATTCTATATTCCTTTTGAATATGCAATTTTATAAAATAAAAAATACAAAATCGTCAATTAGTCATATTTATTCAGCTCATGATGAAAAAAATCGATTTATTCGGTTAATATTTCAACGATTCGTATGCTGGAAACGATTATTTTCGATCGCGTTTAACCTGGCTCTACTCGTTGTATGCATTCGCATTCGTGACATTACGGGCAATTATTTTTCCACGCCAACTCGATTAAAAGATAACGTATGGAACATGTCACCAAAACATACATATCAAGCAAATTCATAAATTCGGGAGACTTTTTGCACTTTTTTTCCAGTAAACGCGAATATTTAATTTTAAACATTTCACAGGCTTTTCCTTATATGCGTTGCAATATCTATTACTAGGCTACGTACATATATAAATTACGATTCTTTTTTGTTATTAAAGCAATCAAAGATTTTAAATGTGACGTTAAACCAGTAATATGTAAAGAAATTTTTATAAAAATGTTTAAGTGCCCTAATTCACCTAGTCAGTCAAAATAAAAGTCGTACACTTTTATTTTTTTTATTTATTTCTGCCAGTAAAGAATAAACTCTACACGGAATACTGAGTGACTATAAATGATAAAAACAAAAATTTAATTTGGCAGCCATGAGAAATAGACTACCTAATCATTCGCTTTAGATTTATTTTTTTGGTTAGAATATATACCGATAGGTCCAACTCGCAACGGGCCATAGGCAACAATATACGTATGGAACGTAATGCGATGTGGCAACGTGTGTACGATGCCTATATTGAGTGACATTCTTAAAATTTAAATTTATTTTGCAGAATTATTGATTTTTTAACTTTTATCTTTTAGAAAACGCTATTGTTTTTTTATTACTTAAAATTACTTTATATGAAAAATAGTATACCATAAAAGTGTAAACAAAGACAGTATACATTGAAACGAATATTCATTCAATTGTATTGTCATGAAATTGAATTTGTCAATCGTTGTTAAATTTGTTAGAATGAATAGATATTTATATTTATCAGAAAATACTAATACTTAAAGCAAACAAATAAGGTGTAGTGTTTTGTTATAGGAATGTATAATATCCATTTCTTCCTGCATATTGATTATGCAGCTGATGCTTTCGTAATATGCTCATATTTGTATTTCTACTATTATCGTGATGTTATTATAATACAGATACCAAAATCTCACGTAATATTTCCATCAGCCTTTTATTAACAATAAACAAGTAAAGTACAACTTCGTAGGTCGACAAACGCTCCAGTCTTCATTATCACTGTATTATACATGAACTGTAGGCTTAGTTTTTCGTAGAAATTGAAGTACGTGTCTGTTCCTTTGTAAAATTATAATAAGGGCAGGGGTTAATTTTATTCTGGCATTTTTAAAAATGCAGAGATCAGTTTTACGACAGCATTCAGCTAATTACAATCTAAAATAAGCAACATTGTAACGTATTTTGGAATTGTGAATATCCGTAGGTAATAACCGATCCGTGTTTAATTACAATTGTAGCTTCCTCCTGGTTTGAAGGAAGTCGGTATGTATCGACCGAAGTATAAGTTGAAATAATACAAATATGAGCATATTACGAAAGCATCAGCTGCATAATCAATATGCAGGAAGAAATGGATATTATACATTCCTATAACAAAACACTACACCTTAATTGTTTGCTTTAAGTATTAGTATTTTCCGATAAATATAAATATCTATTCATTCTAACAAATTTAACAACAATTGACAAATTCAATTTCATGACAATACAATTGAATGAATATTCGTTTCAATGTATACTGTCTTTGTTTACACTTTTATGGTATACTATTTTTCATATAAAGTAATTTTAAGTAATAAAAAAACAATAACGTTTTCTAAAAGATAAAAGTAAAAAAATCAATAATTCTGCAAAATAAATTTAAATTTTAAGAAAGTCACTCAATATAGGCATCGTACACACGTTGCCACATCGCATTACGTTCCATACGTATATTGTTGCCTATGGCCCGTTGCGAGTTGGACCTATCGGTATATATTTATATAATCTAAAACCTTATCTACCCTAAGGTGTAAGGTTGTAACAGGTTGTTTACATAGAGTACACAAATTTTGACCATTCTTGATTTATTCTTTTGGTTAAAATATTTTTTATAAATATGGATAGCCTATGGTTTGTCGGGCATTGATGAATCAATGTTATGATTGATGCTGGCTCGTCGATTAAATGTTTGCGATGAATCCGGTTTGCGGCGGTGATACTTCAACCCCAGTTTCTAGAATCACGTCCCCGTTGTTGCTTCACCGTACACAAGGTTGTGAGCCTGTATACACTTTACTTTTTAAATCTTCGGTGACTGTTTGTTAAATGAATAAATATACTTTCATCTAAATATATTTATTTACTCTATATACATTTATTTTGGATATACAACGACTTATACTAACATAAAATTGCTGTTAAGACTGGTGTCTCTTGTTAAAATATTATTGTTATGAAATTACGAAGAAGACTGGAGCGTCTTGTTGTTGTTGATGGTGCGTTTGAGTTCATACTAAACTATGCTGTACTGTTTTACAAGTAGGTAAAAATATACCGCTACTCTACTATTACATATTAAAATCGTATGGGTTGAATAGTGTATTGTTTGACGTCAAATCGGAAAATTTTTGTGTTATTTAATTCGTAGAAATTATACCTATGTCAATAATGCCCAAGGTTTACGATAGAATCTTAAAAAAATCTTACTAATAAATAAATATAATAAATAATAAAATAAAATATCATTCCTAATTAAGTATTAGGTGTTATTAACCTACTAACTAAGTATGTATTTCAATTTGTTCCTTTGTTCAGTAATGGATTTTTCTCGTACATACAAATTTAGAATTTCGGTTTGTTCCATTGTTCAGTAATGGATTTTTTTCGTACATACAAATTTAGGAATCATACATATTTAATTAACAAAGGGTGATCATCTTAATGGTCTATTAAAATCGTTCGCTAATAAGCCTGGGCAATAAACAAACGGTATGATGTATAAAGCAATAAATAAATTTGAAAAAAGATGCCGATAATGAAATAACCCTAGGTAATAAATAGATTTCGAAATGTAAAGGATATCGCTTTCTTAGAATTTAAAGAACATTTTATGTGCTAATAAAAGTATGTTATGCAGTGGTTTAAACTCAAAAATTAACGATAAATATTTTATAAAATTGGAACTATTTATGTATAAAGTTTCTATCCTAGATCTACTTATATTTAACAATAAAAAATATTTGAAATTAAAATATTACAAAAGGAAAATAAATGTATCCTCAACACGGCAATAATTTCACTTTGTCAAATTTTTGACAAATTTGAATTTAAAAATCAGGCACGTCAACATAAATTTGCAGAATTGTTGCCATTTTAATATCGAAAGTTTCAATAATTTATAGTCAGTAGATAAGCAATGGGGCAATGGGGTTTTGGGGACAAAATCTCATGTATTTTCTTATGGAACCTCATTTTGCAACTCAAGGTTATTTAGAGCTGTGACGTCACAGCTGAGTAACGCAAAACAGGTGTGAACTGGTTAACCTATCCACATCTGGTCTGACCTGATTTATAGCAAACCTTTTTATATCTGTTCATTATCCGTTCAAACCAGATATGAAGCAGGTCTGAAGAGATACAAAGAGACTAACCCGTTCCTACGTATTTTGCGTTACTAAGCTCTGACGTCGCAGCTCAAATGATCTTCAATTCAAAATGAGGCTCCATAAGCACATACATGGGATTTTGTCCAAAAACCCAATTGGTTATCTTCTATAGCTATTCATTCCATAAGCCAATGACATAAGTTTTGTCCTATGAATACATTTTTTAGCGTCTATGGAAATAGTGTCTATAACTATAAATGCATTTCGCCATATGTACAAACCAAATAGGTCATCCAACCAATGTTCCCAATATTTTTTTGTCTATAAAATTCCAAATTTGATCCCACACTGTAAAAATGTTATTAGAAGATGCAAATTTCCTTTTCCAAAAAACCCTTCAACTGCAAAAAGAGAGTTAAATCACGGAACTGGACTGCAGGAATACTTTCAGGCCTGACTCATGCACGATATTAGCAGTTTATGCGGCAATATGCGCCGGTGAATTATTGAGGCGAAATTATCAAGAAAACATTATTTTTGAATTCGAATTCGAATTCGAATATAAATTTTTTAGCGCTTCGAGAAAACAGGTTTTAATATATCATTTAGCGGCAGCTATCATTGGCTACTAAACACACAATTGTTACTAAACCACATTTGCGAAAAAAATAAATAAAACAATTAGTTCACCGACAGATGGTAACTTTCAAGCTTGAATTGTAAAAAGTCTTTCTTTGAAGACTGGTTAAATAAAAACTTAAAAATTGTATAATACCCCATACCACAATTAATAATCGAATTCTAAATCCGTTTTTAACAACTAAGTTGTCATCCTCAGTGGGTAAAACCACTAATCACAGTGTTGAACATGGGGTGCAGTAATTCAAGCACGAAAAATCGCGAAAAACTTTACGCGGACGCCTTGTAAAGTATTTCGCAATTCTTTGTGTTAGCTTCATTGTGCTCCATGTTCAACACTATAGTTGCTGGTTTTACCTACTGACGATGACAACTTAGTTGTCGAAGTACGTATTGAGAATACATAGTAAGGGGTTTTATAACTTTTTATTTCTCTAATTAGTTGTTCTTCATTTCGGCGATTCATACATTATTCCGTATTTTGATTGTAAAATTATATATAAATAATAATAATAAAGTCAAGTTTTACCACAAATTACATATCACCTTGATGCTGTCCAGATTTGAAACTTGTAATTAGTTACCGGCACCAGCTACACGATGCTCTCATAAAGTTTTTTAGAATGTGAAACAAAGCTTACAAAGTTTCCGTACTTGTAAATTCGCGCTTGCAATGTGACCAATAATTTGTATGGACGGTATGGTCTCCACTAACCGTCTATAGACTATACTTCGTATGTTTCATATCGTATCTTCAATTGCTCCAACGTTTTCTAAACCAGACAGCTTTACAAGGGAAGTCGAACGTAGATTGTCTTCCAAATTAAATGTACCACGTTTAATTTCCAAGCATTATCGTTCAATTGTGCTCAATGATGAATAATTTCCGTCAAATACACTACCAAATATTTCAGAATAATACGAGGGGGTTTTTTATATTGTCTGCCAAGCTATGAAAGGAGCGAGTTATAGAACAAAAAATAAAACTTATTTTGTAACGTAAGACACATTAAGGCTAACACACTTATTCCAACGTTTCTTTAATAACGCTATGCCTCCCAAAAAAAATATTTTGGTTATTCCATAAAAATCGACGGGCTCTCAAGTGTCTTTTAAGTTTTGGAAAGAGATAATAGTCACAGGGGGCCAGGTCGGGACAGTAAGGTGGATGTTGTAATTCCTCAAAGCCGCATCCATTGATTACTGCTTGAACAATTCATGCCTTATGCACCCTGCAGTTGTCGTGGAGAAACAGAGTTTTCCGAGCAAAATTGTGGGGTTTCGCGTAAAGCCGCATTCAAGTTCTTAATTGTGTCTTTGTAGATATTAACCGTTACTGTGGTCCCTTTTGGCATACATTCAATTAACAGAATCCCCTCCGCGTCCCAGGAAATTGTTGCCACCACTTTTCCTGCAGAAAATTGCCTTTTTGCCTTATTGAACGGTGAAGATCCCTTTTTAACCCAATTGAATGAACTCTTGTTTCGTGGCAAAATCCTAGTGGCGTAGCCAAGTTTCATTCCCAGTTACAATTCTTTTTAGGAAGTTTTCAACTTGAATGGAGCAGTCAAATTCTCTTCACAAACTTGTTATCTGCACAATTTTTGTTCGGGAATGAGCAGCCTGGGAATCCATAGTGCCGACACTTTGCTCATTCCCAAGTTTTCATCTCGAATTTAAAAAACACTCGTCACTGATATTTCTCTGGCAATAACAGAAACTTTTACTCGATGGTCAGTCAACACCAAATCTTCAACTTTGTTGATGGTTTCTTCAGTTCGTGTTTCCACGCTTTGGGTCATCATGAATGGATTCTCTATCCCATTTGAACTGCTTACACCAAAATTTGACTTGGAAATAGGACGGGCTATTTTCTCCATACACTGCCGTCATTCTTCCATAAATATTCTTCAGGCTACTGCCTTCTTTTGATATAAATTTCATAACGCTTCTGTGTTCAAGTTTAAAATCGTTTATTTTCTCTTCTTTAAACGAATGTAAAAGTAACAAATGTCAAGCGATTCAAACCAAAGTTGGCGATGACATTATAAAATATCACAGGAACTTGACGTAATAAAATTTCACGATAGCATATTGTTTTCATAGCTAGGTAGATACCTTAAAGGCTCCCCTCGTTTTATGTTGATGGCAATATAATATACCGGGTTTTTCTTTTATCATTACACATAATGATAAAGGATAAATGTATGATGGTGGCATAGTAGGTAACCAGTTATACACCAGTGACATTTTTCCAATTGTCAAATATTTCTGTTTTTCATTCATACTTAAATCTTAAATTAAATACATTTTATTGAAAAATAAGTAATTTATTTAAAACAGTTAATTATTCCAACAGGCGTATACCTTGTGCGAAGATAATTTTCTCTAAAAATTCAAAGAAGATGGATAGTATTTCTTTAAGGATGAAATATATCCAAAATATATATCAAAAATATATCAAAAAAGGTAGAAAATATAACAAAAAAAGTACAAATAGATTTTACCATTTCATGAAATTGAAGGACGTCCTCATATTGCTTCTAATGAATTACCGAGCGTAACCCACGTATTTGGCGCATTTCAGTAACACGATAAAAACAAATAACACCTCGTGGTATCGTACTAATAAGTGATTTTATAAACTGGAGAAATTTATCTTAAAAAGCAGTAGTGGGAAATTCTTGTAGGTAATAGGTAGGTAATGTTACTATTTCTTTAATAATCCCATTAAGTTTTGAACTGTACAATTATCTGACAGCATAACTACTGGAATTAAAGTTTGAGGGAGGGAAGACGCTATGCAACAAACTTTTGGAATCTGTTAAAGCAAGGCTATTTTTATGTAAAGGAGGATCAGTTAGTAGGGTAGCAACTGTTTGAGACCGTCGATTTGAAAGAGAAGATTTTCGTAGTACTGAAAATGTTACTGGGGCTATTTTTCTAGAACAAAAGACGTTTAATATTATGAAGAAAATATATCCTGAAAATAAAAAACAAATGCCTGTAATCGAAACAGACATTAGTCCAGATCAAAAGTCACTTTCATTATTTGTTTTTTGCAAGAAAGAATAAGAGAAAGTCAATTACAGCCGATGTAATAATAACTAAAAGGCAATACCTCGAAAGGCCTCTTTTATTTTGGAACGTAAGTTTGAAAAAAGGGTAATTACATTTTTTATGTGGATTTTCTTTTAGGTAACAGGAATGAAGCCGTGTCCCTTAAAACAAGTTGCTAGGAAATACTTCTGCCTTTCAGCAAGTTCAGCAGAAAGTCAAGTATATAACCCCTTACCACAATTATTAATCGTATCCTAAATACGTATTTCGACAACTAAGTTGTCATCATCAGTAGGTAAAACCACTAATCAAGGTGTCGCACATGGGGCACAGTAAAGCTAGAACACCGCTTACGCAACAACTACTTTACACGGCGTCCACGTATAGACTCTATACGTGTCTATATATACGTGTATATATATATATATACGTCTCTATATATACAGTCTATACGTGGACGCCGTGTAAAATAGTTGTTGCGTAAGCGGTGTTCTAGCTTTACTGTGCCCCATGTGCGACACCTTGATTTACCTAGTTTACCTAGTTTTACCTAGTGATGATGACAACTTAGTTGTCGAAATACGTATTTAGGATATCGTATTTAGGAAATCGTATTTAGGATACGATTAATAATTGTGGTAAGGGGTTATATACCTTTTTTTAAGTTTTTACTTAACCACAGTCTCCAAAGAAAGACTTTTTATTAATAAGTAACCTAAGTATTTACTTTATTAAAATTACACCCAACCTTTTCCTATTAGCTAAAGAAATATCACAATGGGTTTCATCTTACTATGCTTTCTAACTTTTAAAGATGCGTATGTTTAAGCATTCCAAGGGAAATTATTTAGATTGCCATACAGAATGAACATGAAACTCTTTAAATATATTGCGGAACTGTTTGCTTTATCTTTAAAAATTATTTTATTTAAAGTTTCGTTTTCATTTAATAAATTAAACATTATATCACAACAATCAGTTAGACTGGAGGAAGGTAAATTTATGACTTTACCTTCCTCGAAAAGCTCTTGATGGTTTGATATCTTGTATGGCTTATATTTTAGTTTTTTTAGCGTTTTGAACACCGAACTGTACGATACTCCAAAATGGCCTGGCTACATCTACATCCCACAGACCGTTCTCCTCCATAACACAAGATATTCAGCTTCATATGTTCTGTTGACACGTGGTTGGTTTTATTTAAGTTTTTTGTGGGAATTTAGAAAACTTAGAAAAATCTTCCTTGAATCTGTTAAAAATATTTAAAATTGTCTTCGCACAAGGTATACGCCTGTTGGGATAATTAACTGTTTTAAATAAATTATGTATTTTTAAATAAAATGTATTTAATTTAAGTTTTTATTATGAATGAAAAATAGAAATAATTGACAGTTGGAAAAATTTCACTGGTGTATAACTGGTTGCCTACTAAGGCCTCATACATTTGTCCCTATGTGTAAAGTTAAATGAATAAAAATCAATGCATAATACCTATGTGTAATGATAAAAGAAAAACCCGATATAATAGTTGTAATGGATTATCAGACTAAATCTGATACTGAGAAAAGATTATATGCTTCAGAAGTTTACAAAAACATTGCTCACCAAACATTAATAAGTTTATAACATCTACTACTGTCTTAAGCGGAAAAGAAACTATCTATCTATCTAACGACTGGTGCAAATGAACCCCTATGCTACGTCCTATGTATATTCTTTGTAACATTTACCATATAAGTTTGAATTTATTACAAAAGAAAGACCGTTCAATTAAATTGACTCTAAAAACTAACAGATATATTTATTCGATTACTGAGAAACGACTCAGAAGATAAAGAAACCTCAGTAAATAGTGAAGATTAGTGCGCTAATATCAAGCATTTAAACTTTATATAAAACGAAAACAATTCAACGCTTATTAAATTTCATATTATTCTAAAAATATTTGTTCAAATGTAAAATTCCTCTTGTGGAAGAGCCCTTTAAGTGCAAACACTTTCACATATTTTTAACGAAATGAATATTTGAGAAATTTGAGGCTGGTTTCAGAGATGATTAGAAATTGACATTTCACCTACTGAACAGATCCTATTAACAAGCATTTTTGTCAGGCACTTGCTCAAATTTGAATAGTAGAATATTTTACTTAAAAGGAGCATTTACGAATTATATATTAATTTAAAAAGAATTGTTGCTTCCTCTTACAAAATAGTTCTTTACCTATATGTTTTGGTGAAAATGAACTAACGAACAATCGTTAAAATTGATGTTAATTTAAAAAAGGGTTGTTGGAAATTAAAATCCCTTCTACAGAATACTCTGATAACTAGCACAATAGCTCCTATTAACAGGTATCTCCAACAATCATATGTTAAAAAGCAGTGCCTTGCTTTATATGAACAGCTGTTAAATTCAGTGTTTATTAAAAAACATTTTCTACAAAATTAAATTTTGTTATGATAACCAGATCGACACTTTAATACATTTTACTGAACATGAATGACTGATATATTTGTTCTTAACACCCTTCTCCATGTATAAAAATACTTAGTTGGCTATTCCTCGAAATTCCTCGAAAAAATGTTTTCGAGAATATATTATAAATAAGGAGTTTGTATGCTTGAAAGTTATTATACAATGCTCTCCTAGGTGTCAAAGCTTTAAGAGATTCTTATTAAAATGAATATTTGTGAAAATTATCGTTATAACAAGAAAATTAACATTTCACCTACAGAATAGCTCATATTATCAAGTGTTTATAGGAGTCGTATGTTAAAATCTTAACAGATAAGTGCCTTACTCTATGTGAACAGTTTGTTATTAAAAAATATATTCCTAAAAATTTAAATTTATTTTACAGAATAACCTAATCAGCACTTTAACATGTTTTACTGAACATGAATAATTGATAAATTTGCTTAACACGCTTCTTCATGTAAAAAATGCTTCGTTGACGATAGAATTCCTTAAAAAAATATTTACAAGAATATTTCATAGACACGGAGTTTGTATGCTGGAAAATGATTACAGAATACTCTCCTAACTGTTAAACCTTTAACAGATTCTAATAGAAATGAATATTTGTGGAACTTATCGTTTACGCAACAAAATAAACATTTCAACACACGTCTCCATGTATAAAAATACTTAGTTGACTATTCCCCGAAATTCTTCGAAAGAATGTGTTCAAGAATATTTTATAAACAAGGAGTTTGTATGCTTGAAAGATATTACACAATACTCTCCTAGGTGTCAAAACTTTAAGATATTCTATAATAATATTTGTGAAACTTATCGTTTTAACAAAAAAATTAACATTTCACCTACAGAACAGCCCATATTAACAAGTGTTTCTAAGTTCATTTTACAGAATAACCTGATCAGCACTTTAACACATTTTACTGAACATGATTGATTGATAAATTTGTTCTTAACACGCTTCTTCATGTATAAAAATGCTTCGTTGACTATAGAATTCCTCAAAAAAAATGTTTTGAAATATATTTCATAAACAATGAGTTTGTATACCTGAAAATTATTACAGAATCGTTTATACAAGAAAACTAACATTTCGCTCACAGAATAGGTGAGCTATTAAGAAGTATTTCTGAGAATCATATGTTAAAACCTTAACAGTTTGTTATTAAAAAATTTTTTCTTAAAAATATAAATTTATTTTTCAATATAACCTTAGCACATTTTGCTGAACATAAATGTTTATTTCATATACAATGAGTTTGAATGGTTTAAAATTATTACAGAAAGCTCTCCTAACTGTTAAGACTTTAAGATATTCTAATACAATGAACATTTGTGGAACTTATCATTTATACAAAAAAATTAATATTTCACGTACAGAAGAGCCACTATTAACAAGAGTATTTCTAAGAATCATATGTTAAAATCTTAACAGATTAATACCTTCCTCTATGTGAACAGTTTGTTTTTAAATATTTTCATAAAATTAAAAATTTATTTTCCAAGATAACAAGATCAGCACTTTAACACATTTTACTAAACAAGAATGATTGATAAATTTGTTCTTAACACGCTTCTCCATGTATAAAACTGTTTTCTTGACTATAGAATTCACCAAAAAAATGTTTTCAGGTATATTTCATAAACAATGAGCTTATATGGTTTAAAATTATTACAGAATGTTCTCCTAACTATTAAGACTTTAAGAGATTCTAATTGAAATAAATATTTGTGGAATTTAAAGTTTATACAATAAAATGAACATTTCAACACCCTTCTCCATGTATAAAAATACTTAGTTAACTATTCCCCAAAATTCTTCGAAAAAATGTTTTCAAAAATATTTTTTAAGCAAGAAGTTTGTATGCTTGAAAGTTATTACACAATACTCTCCTATGTGTAAAAACTTTAAGAGATTCTAATGAAAATGAATATTTGTGAAGCTTATCGTTTTCACGAGAAAACTAACATTTCACCTACAGAATAACCCATATTATTCTAGGAATCGTATGTTAAAATCTTAACAGATAAGTACCTTACTCTATGGGAACAGTTTGTTATTAAAAAATAAATCCTTAAAAATTTTAATTCATTTTACATAATAATCTGATCACTTCTTTAACACATTTTACTGAACATGAATGATTGTTAAATTTGTTCTTAACACGCTTCTTCATGTATAAAAATGCTTCCTTCGTTGACTATACGATAGAATTCAGCGAAAAAATATTTAATAAACAAGGAGTTTGTATGCTCGAAAATTTTTACAGAATATTCTCCTAACTGTTCAAACTTTAAGAGATTCTAATAAAAAGAAATATTTATGGAACTTATCGTTTATACAAGAAAACTAACATTTCGCTCACAGAATAGGTGAGCTATTAAGAAGTATTTCTGAGAATCATATGTTAAATCTTTAACAGTTTGTTATTAAAAAATATTTTCTTAAAAATATAAATTTATTTTTCAATATAACCTTAGCACATTTTGCTGAACATAAATGTTTATTTCATATACAATGAAGTTGAATGGTTTAAAATTATTACAGAAGGCTCTCCTAACTGTTAAGACTAAGATATTCTAATACAATGAATATTTGTGGAACTTATGGTTTATACAAGAAAATTAACATTTCACTTAAAGAATAGCCACTATTAGCAAGTATTTCTGAGAATCATATGTTAAAACCTTAACAGTTTGTTATTAAAAAATATTTACTTAAATATATAAATTTATTTTTCAATATAATCGTAGCACGTTTTGCTGAACATAAATGTTTATTTCATATACAATGAGCTCGAATGATTTAAAATTATTGCAAAATAATCTTCTAACTGTTAAGACTTAGGATATTCTAATAAAAATTAATATTTGTGAAACATATCGTTTATACAAGAAAATTAACATTCCACATAGAATAGCCACTATTAACAAGAATTTCTAAGAATCATAAGTTAAAATCTTAACAGATAGATACCTTACACTATGTGAACAGTTGTTAAAAAATATTTTCTAAAAAATTTAAATTTATTTTACAGAATAACAAGATCGGCACTTCAACATATTTTATTGAATATGAGTGTTTTGTAAATTTGTTAGTAACACTTTTTCAAGTATAAAAGAGGCTTTATTGACTATTTTTTAAATATATTTTATAAACAAGGGGTTTGTAAAATTTAGAGGAACATGCCACGATTTTTAATAAGAAGGAACTTCTACGAAAATCTACTCAAGAATATTTATCCCAGCAAACAATTATTATTTTGTATCGCTATTTTCTTCGCCTACTTTTGTAGTTCTTTGCCATATGATTTACTTTATAATTGACTTTAACACATTCTACTGCACTACTACTAAATTATAATATAGGTTATATGGAAAACTAGAGAATGTTTTTAACAAATATTATTATTTAGATTACTATTCAAGACAATAACAGCAGTTACGTTTTTTAAAATTATTAGCTGCTCATGGGAGACATTTTCGCTTAGAAAACATGTAAATAAACTTTGGTTAATGAAAGGTTTGTACTAAAACGATATTAAATCTCAGAATGATCAAGTACTGAATGTACTTTCACTTATTTGAGCCATCCAATGTCTAACCACTCTCTTAAGAAAAGAAAACAGTTATGATTAGGGCCACACCCTCCAGGAAAACATTCAAAATCCATCGCGCCCCGGTCGTAAACGTTAAAAGGTCATAAGTATCATCTGATGGAATTCCAATGTAAGTATTCGGAATTGACCCTAAAGTAAACGCCTAATGCTGTATAACAAAATGGCGATCGTATACCCCCATCGTTACTAGATTGAAAACAAATATGAAACGACCCAAAATACGTCACTCGCGATCAAGGGAAACCATTAGAATCAACACAAATATCGTTCCCAGTACAATTTCGACAATATTTACCTTCCTGTCGTGTCTGAATCGATGTGAAAATGTGTGTGGATCAGCAAAAAAACACCCCAAAAATGTACCTGTCAGATGTGAACCACCACTGCACACCACCACTTGTATTCGCCTTTATATTCCTTGCGTACTTATTTGTGTCGGATTTTCGTGGCGTTATTTTTCGCGTTATGCACCACGTTCCGTATTAATTCCGATCATTCCGTGCGGTTTTTCATTAAATTGAGACAGTTTTTTTTTGACAGTTTCTTGATTTAGTTAAACAAGAATCACCGCCGTACATCTGCCAAGCGACACACATAAGCTCGACTGGAAGGGGATAGAATCGACGTGCGTCGCGACGGAGGATGACGACGCCGCCGTCGGTGCCAGTGGTGGGGATAGACGTCGACATGGTCGTCGTTATCGTCGTGTAAAATCGTGAGTACAACGGCGTCAGCCGAAAAGGGGAAACGCGGGGCACGCTATAATACAAATCGAAAATATGAAAATTGGGGGCATTTTCCGTCGCTTTTTTTCACTTTTTACAACATCGAACGTAAAATGCATAAATTCTTACGGCGTTTTAGTCAATTATTGTGCGATAAAGTATAAGGTTTAATTAAGTTTCTAAATTTAGAGTTGATAGGGTAACTTAGATTTGAAACAAAAATGATTACTAATTTAGGAAATACATATACATTAGGTTTATATTAAAAAATTTTGTTGATACGAGGTGTGGCCATTTAATTCACCGATTGGTACAAAATAAAAGTACACAATTAAAGTACGAACATATTTGATATTTATTCAAATAGTTTCCAGTCACATTAACACACTTATTGCAACATTCTAAAAGTTTTTGAAAACAGCCAACACATACATCCGAAGAAATGGTGGTTACATTTTTCTGAATATAGTGATAACTAAAGGCTGCATTAGGTATATGCAGTTTGCATAAATTTGCATATTTGCATAATATATGCATTTTGTATATTATTTGCATATTGATAATCGACGAAGGAGATACTTGTTGAAACTTCATTATATAGATATAATAAAACACAGTTGTATAGTTTCAAAATAATATATAATGTTAACACACTACATATGTTTCACCACACTGTGGCTTCATCAGGTGGATGAATATACTAATTCAAAATATCAATTAGATCTTATATATATCAATACAAAGTACAGAACTAATCTCATTCTAAGAGGGGGTGGACATGTATGAGTTTTAAGTTTAGTAGGGGGGAGTTATTTATGTCTAGTTGGTCATTTAAAATTATACCAAATTTATTATATTTGTTAATTTCTAAACTTTCTAACATATTAAGTTTTTTACTTTTATCTAGAACATGCAAAGTTTTAAAATTAGTGTTGAATTTGTGATTATGTTCTAGGCAATGATTGGCAAAAGTTGAGTCTGTCTTCTTATCTCTGTGGCTTCTTTCATGTTCTTTCATTCTAATATCAAATGTCCGTCCTGTTTGTCCGACATACACTTTTTTACAATCTTCGCATGTCAACTTGTAAACCCCTGAGTTTAATCTATTGTCCGTTTTATTTTTGTTGTTTTTTATAGCGTTTTGTAAGGAACTGTTGGTTTTGAATGAAATGGTCTCTTCTTTACTTGTTTTTATTAAGTTTCCTACTTTGTTTGAAATTGTACCGATGTATGTGATAGAATTATAACTAAAAGTTCCATTGTTTTTTACTGTGGGGTAAATTGAAGATATCGTTTTAGATTTCTGTAGTTTTTTTAGAATATTATTAATTAAATTTATGGTGAAACCGTTATTTAGCGCTATAACGTGTATTCTATTTAATTCTATATCGAAGTTTTCTTTACTCAACGGGACGTTAATTAGTCTGTGAAGCATTGATTGATAAGCAGATAATTTGTGTGTAATGGGGTGAAACGAATGTGCGTGTATAGTTGTGTCTGTATGTGTAGGTTTGTGGTAGATAGAAAATTCATGTTTTTTAGTTGTGTGTGTTATAGTGAGATCTAGAAAGTTTATGGATTTATTTTCTTCTATTTCAATGGTAAATTTGATGTTTGGGTGAATAGTGTTAATGTAATTATGTAAAGATTTTAATTGTCTACAACACCGGATAACATTAACAGCAATATAACTTTCTATAATCATTTTAAAAATCTATCAAACGTTGCTTTTAATACAAAAGAAAAGAATCTGATATCAAAAGGATTTAAATTTAACCTGAATCCCAACATCAATGAAAAACACCTAAAAAACCTAGCGGTAGAAGCAGACTTAGCCCTAAGCAAACAGATAGATAATATTGCCAATAAATATATAACAAAGAACATTATTGAAAATTATAAACCACCCCATAATTATAACAGAGATATCAATACACTAAAATCAATAAAACAAAAAACACAAAGGCAACACTGTTGTAGCGATCCCAGAGACAGATTACATAGTGAAAGTTCAAGAATTTATAAATAATAACTCCTTCACTAAACTAAAATCCGACCCCACCAATAAATATCAAAAACTACTAAAACAAACCATAAATAAGTCAGAAGCACTGATTAATAATAATTTAAGAACAAAATTAACTATTATGAACCCACAACCACCTAAATTATACGGTCTAATTAAATTACATAAAGACAATTTACCGATACGACCAGTAGTATCTTATGTAAAAGCCCCATGTAGAAATTTGTCAAAATATTTAATAATCCTTATCCTTGAATATACTAAATTCAAATCCAACTTTTCAATTAAGAATTCTCACGACTTAATAAATAAAATCTCAAATATAGATTTACCTAACAATTGTAAATTATTATCTTTCGACGTCACTAATCTATTTACAAGTATTCCACCCCAGGACGTAATAAACATAATCTCCTTAAATTTGAACAAAAACAAGACCAATCCCACTGTTACAATGGAACTTTTAAATTTACTAGAAATGTGTTTAAACCAAAACTATTGTCAATTTCAACATGAATTTTATAAACAAACAGTGGGACTAGCTATGGGAAATCCCCTAAGTTCGTTACTCTCTGACATATTCTTAAATCATTTAGAAAACATAATAAGCCAACACCCGTTGTTCAAACATTGTATTTACTGGATAAAATATGTGGATGACATATTAGTTTCTTTTAACGGTACAGACAGACAATTAAAATCTTTACATAATTACATTAACACTATTCACCCAAACATCAAATTTACCATTGAAATAGAAGAAAATAAATCCATAAACTTTCTAGATCTCACTATAACACACAACTAAAAAACATGAATTTTCTATCTACCACAAACCTACACATACAGACACAACTATACACGCACATTCGTTTTACCCCATTACACACAAATTATCTGCTTATCAATCAATGCTTCACAGACTAATTAACGTCCCGTTGAGTAAAGAAAACTTCGATATAGAATTAAATAAAATACACGTTATAGCGCTAAATAACGGTTTCACCATAAATTTAATTAATAATATTCTAAAAAAACTACAGAAATCTAAAACGATATCTTCAATTTACCCCACAGTAAAAAACAATAGAACCTTTAGTTATAATTCTATCACATACATCGGTACAATTTCAAACAAAGTAGGAAACTTAATAAAAACAAGTAAAGAAGAGACCATTTCATTCAAAACCAATAATTCCTTACAAAACGCTATAAAAAACAACAAAGATAAAACGGACAATAGATTAAACTCAGGGGTTTACAAGTTGACGTGCGAAGATTGTAAAAAAGTGTATGTCGGACAAACAGGACGGACATTTGATATTAGAATGAAAGAACATGAAAGAAGCCACAGAGATAAGAAGACAGACTCAACTTTTGCCAATCATTGCCTAGAACATAATCACAAATTCAACACTAATTTTAAAACTTTGCATGTTCTAGATAAAAGTAAAAAACTTAATATGTTAGAAAGTTTAGAAATTAACAAATATAATAAATTAGGTATAATTTTAAATGACCAACTAGACATAAATAACTCCCCCTACTAAACTTAAAACTCATACATGTCCACCCCCTCTTAGAATGAGATTAGTTCTGTACTTTGTATTGATATATATAAGATCTAATTTATATTTTGAATTAGTATATTCTTCCACCTGATGAAGCCACAGTGTGGTGAAACATATTGTCGTGAATTTTTCTAACCAGAGAGAGGAAAAATTGGTAGAATTAAGTTTTGAACTACATTTGAATAATTTGGGATTTAAATGTATTTTTGAATTTTATTTATATTTATTATGTTTGTAATTATATTTTTGACTGGCCCTGTATGTATATTATATTAGATTGGTGGGTGCGGCTAAATGGTGTACTATTGAATTTGATGTAGGAGATTTTCGCGGTAATTTATTTAGAGATACCAGATCTAGCAAACCAAGTGGTCATAGAGTATAAGAAATTCATTTTTATTCTCTGTTTTTGGGTAAAGTCGGGTTTTTTATTTAGTTGGTGCATTTATTTTTGTGCATTTAAAGTTATTGCGATTTTACGAGAGTTTGTGATCTCGTTTTTGATATTTTAATTAAATTATGGTATCTCTCACGTAGTTTTTGTGTTGATTGTGCTTAGATCGATGTAAGTAAAAACACTTAATTATATTATTGTTTATATGATAATTTGCTTATGTTTGTAATTTTAGTGTATAATTTGCGATAATTTTTGACATTTAAATCAGTATATGAATATTAGAGAAAATTGTCATGTTTTTTGTAATGGAGTTTTTTCTTCAAGATAAAATATTCTAGATCGTTTTAAATTCAGGTTGGATTTTTTTGTTTATGGGTTTGATTTTGTCATGTTTTATTGCGCATGACTGTAAGGCTGTCACGCGTATTTGATAACTTTGTAGTTGTTGACATTTGATTTTTAAGGGTTACAGTAGAGGTCAAACTTGACAAATTTCTAAAGTATTTATTAATTATATGTTTGCTCGAGAGTCACAGGGGGTTTTTCTCTTTGTGCGAGTCATATTCATAAGGAGTCTTTCCTCCTAAGCTACTGTTTAATCTGCTTTAGCTCCCTGTACATTCAGTAAAGGGATTTTTTCTTTTTTTTTATTTTTTATTAAACTTGTAAACAAACTAGATCTGATTTTTATTAATGCTTGTCGTTTTACTTTAAATATAACCTGGCCCATATCCGCAAGGATCGACCCGAGAGAAGTGAGCTCAAGGAAATCTACGAGACTGAACAGCCGGAAGCTTAAGTTGTAGTGTGAACAAAAAGATTAATAAGCAATCAAAAGCACATTCCACTGCATAAATATGGCGCAATCCAACGTAGGGCCGATATTGTAATTGGGGCTAATCCAACATGTCAGCGAACGAAGAAAGGTTACAAATAAAAATATAAGTAAACAATATAATTTTAAAAAAATGGAATATTTGAAACAAAGAATGCTAGTTACATGCATGAAGGAGGAGGCGACGGAGGAAGCAGTCAAGGAATAATGGACATGTTGAAAAAAATTATGACAATGATACAACAAAACTACAATGATCTGGATAGAAAAATGGAAGAAAACCATAAGGAGATGGAAATGAGGATGAATAGGATAGAACAACAACAAATGGTTATGGAACAACGACAAGAGGATTGGGAGAGAAGAATGGATAGTAAAATAGAAGAGATAATGGATCAAATGGCACCAAGAAACAGTAACAATCAAATAAATAAAGAAAACATAACAAGTGAAAGTAAAATAGCGCACGTCGAGGAAAAACAAGCAATAGAAGAAAAGGAATCGATAATAATGGAACAAGAAGAAAAGGAGGGAGTAAATAACATAACAAAAGAAGAGGAACCAACAATTACAAAGAAAAATCTAGAGGACGTGCCTGGGGAAGAATCTAAGCCACAGGACGATGGAAATGGTTTTGATGGAGAAGTTGGAAGAAGAAACAATCAAATCAGGGTAAGAAAAGAAATTATATTAAATAAAAGTAATTTTAAAAATGAAGAAGAAAGAGAAATAGATATAAGTAGAACAAATTCAAATTTAGAATGTCAGATAGATAAAAGTAATAATATGAAATTGGTCAATGAATTAAATAAACAGGCAGTTGTCATTAATGATATTAATGATAAGCAAACTAGAATTAAAATGAAATTGATTTCTACAAATGAAATTTATAATTATAATTTAAATAAACATATAGAAAATAAATGCAATAATTCCTGTAATTATATTTTAAAATACAATTGCTTTTTAAATGATAAAAATCAAAGTCATGTCAACAATAAATTTTTAAAATACAATACTCTGAAAATTAAGAAATATAAGGGTACTAAATTTAAAATAATTAGACCCACATTTTATATTAAGGTAAAAGTAAAAATGAAACTAGAAATTATTTACAGTCGGATATTTTAAATAGGCCCAACAAAAACATAGATTTGTTGTAAACTATTAAGATGAATATGCGAGGTATAAGGATTTTTGCTTTTGAAATAATTAATTGGAATGTGATGTACTAAAGGATATATATAAAATTGGAAAAGTTATAGGATTTGATATATGATATTGAAATAAACTTAACGTAAAGGATAATTAGAATTAAATTATTAGTATAAGAAGAGGAATTAGAGGTAAAATAAAAAGGTGTTTATAGAATTTCGTCGAGATAAAAAGTTATAGGATATTTTGGATATGAAAAAGTTTAAAATTCTTTCAATGGAGACTGTGGTTAAATAAAAATTTAAAAAAAGGTATATAACCCCTTACCACAATTATTAGTCGTATCCTAAATACGTATTTCGACAACTAAGTTGTCATCATCAGTAGGTAAAACCATTAATCAAGGTGTCGCATAGTAAAGCCAGCACAACATCTTACGCAACAACCCCACACGGCGTCCACGTATACACTAACTGAAACATGCAAAAATATCGACCGAAAGGATCGACAAAAAATTCGATATTTTTGCATGTTTCAGCCAGTGTATACGTGTAAAGTTGTTGCGTAAGCTGTTGTGCTGGCTTTACTGTGCCCCATGTGCGACACCTTGATCAGTGGTTCCACCCACTGATGATGACGACCCAGTTGTCGAAATACGTATCCAGGACACGACCAATAATTGTGATAAGGGGTTATATACCTTTTTTAAAGTTTTTACTTAACCACAGTCTCCAAAGAAAGACTTTCTTCCTTTAATTTGTTTATAATAAAAACCTCTTCATGTATTTTTTAATAACCAAACGGAAATTAGTTTACAAATCATCCTCGTATTTTTGTCCTAAATATTAATACAAGAATAATACAAGAATGTTATCATTCTGTTATTTAGGACAAAAATACGAGGATGATTTGTAAACTAATTTCCGTTTGGTTATTAAAAAATACATGAAGAGGTTTTTATTATAAACAAATTAAAGCAAGAAAGTCTTTCTTTGGAGACTGTGGTTAAGTAAAAACTTTAAAAAAGGTATATAACCCCTTATCACAATTATTGGTCGTGTCCTGGATACGTATTTCGACAACTGGGTCGTCATCATCAGTGGGTGGAACCACTGATCAAGGTGTCGCACATGGGGCACAGTAAAGCCAGCACAACAGCTTACGCAACAACTTTACACGTATACACTGGCTGAAACATGCAAAAATATCGAATTTTTTGTCGATCCTTTCGGTCGATATTTTTGCATGTTTCAGTTAGTGTATACGTGGACGCCGTGTGGGGTTGTTGCGTAAGATGTTGTGCTGGCTTTACTATGCGACACCTTGATTAATGGTTTTACCTACTGATGATGACAACTTAGTTGTCGAAATACGTATTTAGGATACGACTAATAATTGTGGTAAGGGGTTATATACCTTTTTTTAAATGAAAAAGTTTATAAAATTTTGTCGAGGATATATGAAATGAAATATTTGGAAAATGAAAGTGCATTTATATAAAAAATTTTCGTCGTTATATTTAAATAAAAGGTCGTCGGTATAAGAAAAAAATTATTAGGATAAATAGATATAGATATATATATATATATATATATATATATATATATATATATATGGTAAACCTAATCAGTAGGCGATCAAATATTTCATATTTTGTATTCTCTTGATAAAGGCGTATACAGCCGAAACATGTAGAGTTTTTTAAATACATATATTTTGGAGTAATGTACAGACCTTTGATCGCCTACTGATTAGGTTTACCATATCATACCAAGGTCACGAAGTTATTATATATATATATATATAATATATATTTTGTATTCTCTTGAAAAAGGCGTATACAGCCGAAACATGTAGAGTTTTTTAAATACATATATTTTGAAGTAATATACAGACCTTTAATCGCCTACTGATTGGGTTTACCATATCATACCAAGGTCACGAAGTTATTATATATATATATATATATATATATATATATATATATATATATATATTATTGGAAATAAAAGTATGGTAATTATGAATTTATAAAAAAAAAGAATTGTTGATATGTTTAAAGGATAATGAATATGATATTTGATAATGATGGTATATGAATTGCGGATTTAATTGACATGGAAATGATCAGGATTAAGTAAATGGATATATATAGGATGAGTATTATGATAAAATTATTGTTGAGGAAATTAGAAAGTAATTATAATTATCTACGAATAAAAAATTTATGAAGTAAAATTATCTACGAATATAAAAATTTTGTTAATTATGGGAATTGCGTTGTAAGAAAAAAATTAAAATTATACTATAAAGGAAGAAATTAAGCGTATGATATTATTGTTGTTATTATTATTGTTATTGATTGGGAATTAATGGTGTTATGAATTTGATTGTTATAATGAGTTGGTATATGAGATGGTAATATTATGTTTTCTTTCATATATGAAAATTCATTGGAGATGTTCATGTCTAGGAGATCGAGAGAGTGCTCGAATATTCGACGATAATGACTGTTACTTCGGCGTGTTATTTCGTCTACGATGTATGTAACGAAGCCCATTCGAGAATGTCAAGCAACATGACATTAATAAATTATGTCTAGTTAAAGATGACATAAATAAATTATGTCAAGCAAAATGACATAAGAAATAAAATGTCTTAAGTCAAATAAGACATTGATATTTATAAAAATTTTATACAGAATGTATATAAGATGCTATAATTGTTCGCTGCATCATTACTGCACCATGAGGACGAGGACCCTGCTGCACAACAATGCAACATGTTAGTGCGGGGAAGTAAGACAGAGTGCGATACTGTCTCAAGTGGTAGTGCGAAAATTTATCCATGAAAAAAGATTAGGAATGTTCTGACTTTGTTCTCGGATAAATTTGGGGATTGTGTCGTGAATTTTTCTAACCAGAGAGAGGAAAAATTGGTAGAATTAAGTTTTGAACTACATTTGAATAATTTGGGATTTAAATGTATTTTTGAATTTTATTTATATTTATTATGTTTGTAATTATATTTTTGACTGGCCCTGTATGTATATTATATTAGATTGGTGGGTGCGGCTAAATGGTGTACTATTGAATTTGATGTAGGAGATTTTCGCGGTAATTTATTTAGAGATACCAGATCTAGCAAACCAAGTGGTCATAGAGTATAAGAAATTCATTTTTATTCTCTGTTTTTGAGTAAAGTCGGGTTTTTTATTTAGTTGGTGCATTTATTTTTGTGCATTTAAAGTTATTGCGATTTTACGAGAGTTTGTGATCTCGTTTTTGATATTTTAATTAAATTATGGTATCTCTCACGTAGTTTTTGTGTTGATTGTGCTTAGATCGATGTAAGTAAAAACACTTAATTATATTATTGTTTATATGATAATTTGCTTATGTTTGTAATTTTAGTGTATAATTTGCGATAATTTTTGACATTTAAATCAGTATATGAATATTAGAGAAAATTGTCATGTTTTTTGTAATGGAGTTTTTTCTTCAAGATAAAATATTCAGATCGTTTTAAATTCAGGTTAGATTTTTTTGTTTATGGGTTTGATTTTGTCATGTTTTATTGCGCATGACTATAAGGCTGTCACGCGTATTTGATAACTTTGTAGTTGTTGACATTTGATTTTTAAGGGTTACAGTAGAGGTCAAACTTGACAAATTTCTAAAGTATTTATTAATTATATGTTTGCTCGAGAGTCACAGGGGGTTTTTCTCTTTGTGCGAGTCATATTCATAAAGAGTCTTTCCTCCTAAGCTACTGTTTAATCTGCTTTAGCTCCCTGTACATTCAGTAAAGGGATTTTTTCTTTTTTTTTATTTTTTATTAAACTTGTAAACAAACTAGATCTGATTTTTATTAATGCTTGTCGTTTTACTTTAAATATAACCTGGCCCATATCCGCAAGGATCGACCCGAGAGAAGTGAGCTCAAGGAAATCTACGAGACTGAACAGCCGGAAGCATAAGTTGTAGTGTGAACAAAAAGATTAATAAGCAATCAAAAGCACATTCCACTGCAATATGTAGTGTGTTAACATTATATATTATTTTGAAACTATACAACTGTGTTTTATTATATCTATATTATTTGCATATTTTGGTAGTAATTCAGGATTTTTGCATATCTTAAGTATCTGAGTTTTATTTATTTTTCTAAATCAAATTTATTACAGGCATTACTAAAAATATGTCGTGGATGTAACAAACAAACAAAAATTAAGCAGCCCTCTTTAAATTAAAAATAGCATTTAATTAAGCCTCTTCCCGTTACTTTTCCGATAAGCGTCTCCAAGAATTTATTAAAGCTCTTCCCATACATCCAGGTCGAGACAAAATTCCAGGAAAAGCTAATACCTTAAAACTTCTAAATAAATACAAAAATACATTTTACCAGAAAATTAGGAGTATATTCAAACATATTCGAAAGTAATTTTATTTTAAACGTCATTTTACGTTGGCTTTTCGAAGTGTAAACTTGTGAGTTGTGATAAATAACAGCAAACATGCCGAAAATAGCGACTGTACCTGGATGTACCTGTACCTGTACCTGTACCTATCATGGATGGATTGCACCTTATTCAGAATTGCGTATGGATGGAAAAAGTATTTTGCGTAGCATGCTGCAAGATTGTGAGTAAAATTTTAAGTTTATTTCCTCTTATTAATTAAGTTCTTAATTATTTCTTTATCTTTTACTAACATTTATTTTATAAGAAAACAACCGATGATGTAATATTTTTCTTCAGATTACAAGTGAGAGAAAGTTCCAAGTCGATTAACATATAACAACTTCATCTCATGCTGCAAAACTAACAAAGATGAAAATGGCGAAGAAGAGTCAACAAACATTATCTCAATGTTTGCCATCAACTTACAAAAATCGGAACAAGAACAATTAAATGAAGATTTGTGTCAAATGTTTCTGTCGGCAGATATTCCACTACATAAATTAAACAATTTAAATGTCAAGTTATTTTTGCAAAAGTACATCAGCAAATATAACATTCCCGACGAGAACACGTTAAGAAAAAAATATATTCGCTGTATCTATGCAGGAACATTGAATAGCATAAAGAAGGTTGTGGCAAACAATTATCTTTATATATGCGTAGATGAAACTACTAATAATGTGGGCCGAGACATAGTTCATTTATTGATTGGTATCCTTAACTTATCGGTTCCAGCAAAATCTTACTTAATTTCATCCAAACAGTTGGAATAGGCAAATAATTTGATAATATCAAGGTTTATACAGGAAGAACACGCAACTTTCTTCTTACCGGAATCGATTCCAAAAATGAAAATTCTATTGTTTTTGACGGATGCTGCACCATTCGTGGTGAAGGCAGATTTCAATTTGAAAATCTTTTACCCAAATTTAATTCACACAACATGCTTGGCACACGGACTAAATCGTATTGCAGAAGAAGTCCGAAACCATTTTCCCTTAGTAAATACTTTAATTAGTAGCCTAAAGAAAGTATTTTTAAAGCACCCACGAGTTCAGTTTTACAAACAACATCCCTGGTGTTCCCCTTCCTCCTCAAACAGTAATCACAAGATGGGGAGGGGAACGTGGTTGGCGGCTGCTATTTTGCATGAAAATCATTATGAAGGAATAAAGACAATTATTATGGATCTTGATAGGGATGCACAATCTGCGATAGACGCCCAAAAGATGTATTCGAGTAAAGAAATACCTCAACGGTTGGCGTTTATTAAATCCAATTACAGTTTTATTTCCACTTGTATATTGCAGTTGGGAAAACAATTTATGTCGCTAATCGAGAGCGTTGAAATAATAAACAAATTTGAAAACTCATGTTTTGTGTAATAGGAAAAAATGAGGGTTTTAAAAAGCTAAAGAACATTGCTAAAATTTTGTGTGGTGTTTCGTGGAAAATTTTGAATTAACAATAGATGATATTTCTAATTTGCAATATGCTTCTAACGTAGAACGAACCTTTTCAATATATAAATACATGTTTTCAGACAAGCGTCACAATTTTTCTGTTGAAAACTTTGAGAAATATCTGATAGTAAATTGTTTTCATAGTTAATGATGTTGTAAAACGTTATAAATAAACTTGTAATAAACATAATAGAATATTTCTTTCTACAGTTTTCCATTTTCTAACATTCCTCGCATTTTTTACCTGCATATTTTTCATAAGGAAGTGCATTTTTAGGCTAAAATATCTGCATATTTATGCCCATATTTTCAGTTTTTTTTTTTGCATATAATCCGGCCTTTGGTGATAACTAAAGTAGGACACCTATTTCTACATGTTCAATGTAATACTTATTTAACCCAAAACGTCCTCATTTAATTACTGCATCTCCGCATTCTAGTCTAAGTATGTAACTACGTTAGTACACTTGTTGTCAGGAAATATAATCCTTGCGTCATCAATATAACATTGTATGATTCAAATCAGTACTTCGGCGTCATATTAAAAACTGTAAATTGCAAAATGAATATGGAAACTATGACTTCGTTTCCGGGCCAAATCAGTTTTTTGACAGTCGGTCGAATTTGTAGGTTATGTGAACATATATAATTGAAATACATCTTCGCTATATTACTTTAAAATGACTATAAATTGAACGAGGCTGTGTAAACAGCTAATCAAATTAAACTGTAACGCCACATGAAAAATAAAATGAATCATTTATCATAATGAATTAATGAATGGCAAAACAAAACTCAATAAAATTATACGAGTGTACTACACGACATCCTAGAAGAAAATATAAATTGTACGTGTTCATTAAAAGTATAGTTTTTTATTTGCTTCATGAATGTAAAGAAAATGTAACAATGGTATTTATTCTAGCGATGTCCTGTTAAGATGTTGCAGATCGATAGTATTTATCACACATGCTATTTAAATATTATTTGTTTCACTACTTGAAATTATACGTTTATTAATCATTATCGATGCAGGTAATTTGTCTTGATAAAACTTTAAATTTATATGGTTATTTAACATCAAATTAAAAGGTAGAAATTTTAAAGTGAACAAGATAATTTGATAACTAAATAGACTTTGTCATTATTTAAATACACTGCTCAACAAAATTAGCGGAACACAAATTTAATACTGCATTTTTTAATTAAAAGAGAGACATAATTATCATCTTTGGAATATCAAATTTTCAACATTAGTTAACAAGATTTTAATAACAAATATGCTCTAATTTACCAATGTTCTTGTACAATAATAAACAATTAACAATACCACAAAAATCAAAATGTATTTTATTACTAAAAGTTATTAAAGATTTTGTTTAGATCCGAATATCCAGATTTAATATCATGTGCGCCTCTGTTAGCATTAATTATAGCTTGGCATCGTTGAGGCGTGCTGAGGATATAGCGTCCTAATATGTCTTGTGGTAAATTTTGCCATTCTTCTCCAAGAATTTTGGCTAAGTCCTGAAGAGTATGAGATGCAACAAGGCGCTCTCTGATATTCCTATCAAGTGAATCCCAATCACGTTTGAGAGGATTCATGTCTGAATTCATGGTCGGCCACTCCATCACTTTCTTGTTCTCGAAGAAAATTGATCGTAAAATTTGCTGTGTGAATTCGGCAGTTATCCTGCTGGAAGATAAAGCCATTACCAAAATTGTTGGCAAATGATATAAAATGCTGTTGTAGGATCATTCTAACATAATTCTGTGCATTGAGACGTTGAGGAACAAGAACCAAATTGATACGGCCATTTATGCTGATTCCACTCCATATCATAACTGATCCTGATCCAAATCAATCCACTTCCGGTATACACTCTGCAGTGTATCTCTCTCCAAGAACTCTGTATACTCGTACACGACCATCGCCGAGATTTATCACTAAAAAGCAGTGTCGAAGTTGCCATTTAGCATGTTCGCGAGCAAAGTTTAAGCGAATCCGTTTGTGATCCCTGGTCAAGCGAGGAACTTACACAGGCCTCGAGATGTCAAATTTGCTTCTTTGTTTTCTTCTAACCGTTTGGTCAGAGATTGTTATATCGGTTGTTATACCCGTAGCAAATAGGTTTTGTAAGTCACGAGCGGTGGAAGTTCCAAGACGAAGGCAAGAATTGAAGATATAACGGTCATTCCAACGAGTAGTTTTTCTTCTACGTCATTGCCTAGTTCTCCTAGAGTATCGGCCCGTTTCTTGATACCTATCCCATAGTCTGCAAATAATCGATGGACTGGTTTGTAGTTAATGTGCGACTTATTGCATAGATCGACCATCTTCTAGTAAAGCAACCGCCCTCGCGACTTCGATTTGACTTAAATAAGGCATTTTAATGTTAGAAGTAAATTGACACTCAAAATTGACGTTTGAAATCTCAAAAAGCTAACTTTAAAAAGTTTCGATTGTTTGCTTAAGGGACAAAAACCATTTTGTTTTCGATAGTGTTTTACATTTGAACATCTAAGAAGAAAAAGAAATAATGTATCAACGCAATTTTCTTTTGTGCCTAGCTAAAATATTCCAGACAATAATAAAAAACATGAAAAAAAATTTGTCTGCAATTCAGAGAAAAGTTATAAGTAGAGCTGGGGATGTTTGCGGTGTGCCAGGTTAGTATTCAGTTAAACGCACGAATATAATGACCTTGTTTCGATCGGTGATGCATGCGTGATTTTATTGCTTTACATGCATTCGCTATTTATATCACTTAGGTATGTCAGTTATGTGTACTGTATATAAATAACACACTTACCTTATTTACGATTATTATAGCATAGCGCCAAGTGGATAAGACTTGCAGTAAGTTTGTAGCATTAGATACGTTTCCATATTTGTAGCGGTGAGCGATGTACGCCGTGATGAATAAATTTTTTTATATTTTGAGAAAGACCGCTCGACATCTACGGATGTAACACACGCACAATTAAAATAATCTTTATAGATAGAAACCGAATCTACACTTGCACCATTACTAATTTGTTTTAATCTGGTAAAATCAAAAGCATTGTTAACACACTCTCGAACTTTTCTATTACATTAACATTTTTGTTGTCATTTACTGCGCATAGCTGGGCGTGTACATCGTCCAGTATTTGCAGTGACTCCGCTAACGATAATGCAGTATTTTGAAATTTCTCGATTTCGTTAAACAATCCTATATGATTGTTATAAATAGTTTGTAAATCTGCATCAAGGGAAGGGTTTTGAAAGAGTCTCTGGCTTTCCTTAATGGCTACAGCTTCGGCAGGATTGAATTGTAGAACCACAGATTTTATTTGTTGGAAATACTTGGCATAATAAAATGCCGCCTTTAACCAACTTCCCCAACGTGTAAGGATTGGTTCTGGTGGTTCGGGAATACCAGGGCACCGACTGTGAAACTCTCGAATTCGTTTGGGAGATTTTAGAAACACTTTTTTTGTGGTTGCTATTAATGCATCCACCTCTGGATAACATTGCCGAATAGTTTGTGCCACAAGGTGTAAAGCATGAACTTTACATGTCACATGCAAAAGTCTCTCACAATCTGCTTTAAGAGAACGGCCTACAGAACGCATTGTCGCAGCACCATCGCTCATAAACATCAGGAATTGATTAGTTGAAACTTGAAATTTTTGTAGCGTATCGAGCACTACCTTCGTAATTACTTCGCTAGTGCACTTTTCCAATCTTTTGCTGGCTAATAAAATGGGAAATGTTGATTTGACAGGATCTAGTACACGCACTATAATATTCACAATAGAATGTTTTTTTCGATCTGTCGTTTCGTCGACACATACCCATAACTGTTTATCATTTACTACTGCTTTCATTCTGTTTTCAATGTCCTCACGCACAATTGGTAAATAGGTGAGTAACGTTCTCCGTGACGGTAGCTTTTTGTTGGAATTGTATTTATTCCAAAAGTCGTGAAAGGCTTTTTTATCTAGCAGGTGAACTGGCACATCGCAGACGAGTAGCATTGTCAATAAATCGAAAATGAATTGCGTTTTAGACAGCACATTATTTTTTTTGTCTTTGTGGTGTACACTTTCAACATGTCTTTTACAGTCGTATTTGTCCCAGCAAAGTAACTGTTTATCGTATAATTTACAAACCACTTTTGCTCCATTATAATACAAATCGGGAAAGTCTCGGATAAATTTCTTCACGTCGTTATACAATGGGCGCTTTCTTGGCTTGGGCACGTCCGTCATACTTATTAAATAGAGCTCAAGACAACACACGATCACGTTGCCAGTTCACGACTAACTAAAGTGTTTCGCTGCATCGTGTTTATACGCTGGTGTGGATGCACTACATACGGTCCTGTCGTACCGCAAACATCCTCAGCTCTAGTTATAAGCGTTCAAAGTAGTGTTCCGCTAGTTTTGTTGAGCAGTGTATAAGTTGACATTTTCGCTTTTATAAAAACAGACCATTGGCAATCACAAAAAAGGACACAAGTTTTATGTATTTTCTCGTCATAGGTGTTCTTTTATTTGGCTTTTTCTCATGTATTTCTATTCAGATTTTTGTACATTTGTATTTTCGAAGTTTATATTATTTTAAATAAATATATTTCTATATCGAACAGTGTATTAATTTGCGTATATATTTATTGAATGAGTCGCATTGTTTATTTAATAAAAGTAAATTATTTGAAAGTTACTTACGCTTTTATTTTTGAAGATCCACACTACGCTTGCTATAAAATAAAAACAATCCACAAAAGAAAGCACTAGAACCACGAACATTGGATTAAAACATAGCTAACTAGAAAAATACATAAAACAACCCACTATCCGAAATTTTCCAATTAAGCAACCCGTTTTTGAGTTTATTAAAAATGAAGGTAATCTTATAGCTGTCAGTTAGCAATTTTAAACCGTGTTAGTTTCTTTAGAAATACCAACCTTCTTTATGCATATCAGATAACCCGTGTCAACGCCATCTCTAGGCATAACCATCAAATCCGTTATACTCTGTTTTTTAATAAGAGAGACAAAATTTAAAATGGCCCGCTAAAATATACACTTACGATTGGCTAATTGCCGGTCTGGTTTACACTACCCATTTTTGGTAATTTAGTGCCGCCAAATTGTAGACACAGTTGATCGAGTAAATATTTTCCGATTATTTTTTTGTGTTTCTATAATGTTTAGACAACAAAATATTTTTTTTCAACTATTTGCTTGCGAAAATGGATCCACAGCCTAGTGGACTATCAATATCGCTTCCAAGAAAGCGTGCTACCTTGGGACATGGACATTCGTCTATGTAGGAGAGCAAGCTATATTGACCATCTAGATGGAAATTATTTGTAGTGATCCTACAATAAAGAAAACATGGATTAAACTGCAAATATCGCAACATACATAAATATTTCTCAAGTGTTTGCCGTATTATTCACGAATACAAAGCGAAAGAATTAAGTTCACCACTACTAACCCTTATATTTATTTACGTACCAGTAATTAAATTTATCTCAGCAATATTTAACAACGAATATACTTTCTGTTGTAACCAAATCAATTTGTTTATTTACTTACATATTTTTTAAATTATTACATCCAATATGAAATTCCTTAAATGCATATAATTTTTATGTAACTATTTATTTTATGAATTGCAAATATAAATCAAGTAATAAAATAGATATTAAAACTATTGCCAATTATTTTCTTTAGCAACTGTGATCTATAATTCAGTTTAGTTAAATATCGAAGTGTAAATAAGAAGTGCTACTTCATTTCATTGTAATTTATCATTTAAATTTGCCGCCAAAATTGGTGTCAGTGGAATATACCTAATGCGATGCGGGTTGAGACGGTTTGTCTCTCTTATTAAAAAAACAGAGTATAATAGAAAATTAATAAAATTTATTAATTTTCCGATTAATTCAAAGCAAGGATATCGTTCTAATCACCTTTCTAGTTATCCTAAATACGTGCCGAAACCCGCAATTTGTATTCAGGCTAGAATCAAGGTACAAGCGCATCCATTGATCGAATTAAAAGCAAATTTATCCGCCCACGCTAAGAACAGCATTACAAAGTAAATTGCCTGAGCCGTATGTGTGTGCTAGGCGAAGTTTCAAAATAACGTACTTTCGTTCAAGCTATCCTTGTCATACATGAAGCAACTGTTTGCTATTTGGATGCGAAGCTTATTATTTGAATGTCGTTGATAGAATTATACGTAAGTGACGCAGGGATTAGCTTTGATGATTTCAAGTGTAGGTTAGTAAGTAAGTAAAGATGATATACAGTACAAATCTCTTCCCTATAGTCACCTACAAACGTGTATTACGTATGTGTGCGTTCAAGAAGCGAGGAGTGGGGACGCACGAAGCGATGCATACATGCCATTAGTTACAGTTTACTTGTTAAGTTGGATGGTTTGCTCAACTTTTGCGAATAGTCCGTATTCACGATGGATATTTTTACCCTTGAACAAAAAAAATATGTCGTAAAACAGTATCATCTTGGTCGCAGCATAAGAGAAATTGCACGGGTATTTCAAATTAACTTTCAACGTACCATTGCGTTTGAAACGATAATTACGGGCGAAAATAGTTGAATCTATCCTAAATATTCAACCGCAAACGATTTTAAATGTTCAGAGAAACTTTTATGACAGATTAGGACATTGCTTGTTTGCATTAGGAGACCGTTTTGAGCATACAATACATTAAATAGTTTACTTTTTATTTTTTGAATTCTAGATTTATTTATTATGTATAGAATATAGAAGTTATTATGATTTACCGCTTTATTTATTGTTATTGTTATAGGTATATCTGACATTGTTTTAAACGTTAAAAATATTAAAATCTTCCAAAAAGTCCACACTTATTTGTGTTTATTATTACCTAAATCCCTATTATTGACGGTAGTTCCACATTCATCGACGTTTATACTATGTATGTAATGTACGTGCTTACTGCTTACATCCAAACTGATCTACAGTACATACATACATACATACATGCTATGTGCGCCCCCACTCCTCGCTTCTCGAACGCACACATACGTAATACACGTTTGTAGCTGACTATAGGGAAGAGATTTGTACTGTATACTAAAGACAGAGGAGAACCAGTCTGTCTTGTGAATCTGATCTTATCGATATTATACAATGAGTCCGGCCCGGAAACAAAGCTATAACGAGGACCAGGGAACATCACATTGCGATCCTGCCTCTAGCTAGCTGAACCGACATCACATGGCGATCCTACCAGCCACTTCTGACACCACAATACCTTCTACGTCTTGAAATCGATTCCCTTTGAGGATAGTTTTCACTGTAGAAACAAGAAATGAATCCATCGGTGCCAGGGTCCGGTGAATACTAGATGATTAATCTCAACAACTCCTTCTTTCGCGATAAATGCGCTGATAATTATTGAAGAGTGTGACGGTGCACTGTAATGTAACAAGAACTAAGTACCTTTTTCTCGATATTGTGGCCGCACTCGAGAAATGAGTAATCTCTTCATCACTTCACGGTAGTATGCACCAGTAACTAATTGTCCTTCCGATAAAAATTATGTATGGATACAGCCCGACTATTGAAAAAAGGTAGGCAACAGGGTTTTGATTCTAAATTTTTGCAAACGAAACTTTTTGGGTCTTGATAATGTTTTTTCTGTGAAGTACTCCGGTCTTCATTATAGCCTAGTTTCAGAGGCGGGCTCAATAGGGTCCGATTTCGTTGGTAGAATAAATAACACACTCGGCAAAAATATAAAATAACGATTAATAAATACATAATAATAACATTACAAGTTACGATGTTCACTTGTATAATATCGATAAGATCAGATTTGCAAGACAGACTCGTTCTCCTCTGTCTTTAGTACGAGTATATATATATATATATATATATATATATATATATATATATATATATAATGTAATAATACAGCTTGCTGGTTCATAAATGCTGAGTTATAATAAAGAATTATGAAAAATAATATAAATATATGAATTGCAGTGAAGCTGTAATTCTAAAGTTGACCTCACGTAAGATCGTCAAATGATATAATATTCAGATATAGCAGGTATATAAATAGTTATCACGTTGGTTCGACAATGTTTAACTTAATTTATATTTTAAATAGATTAATTGGGCGCCTTATATATGTGATAAACTATCACCAAACTACGCTATCTCTGCCTTACTTTGCCAACTAGACTCAGGGTGCATGAAAACTGTATGAAATAAGTAAGATTAAATAATTTATCTCAAGCTCATCGCGAGTGATTGGTTGCTGCTTCCTTATAAGTGATTCAAATATACAATAATTAAAAGATATAACTCCTATAACTAAATCTGCATTAATAAAAGATTCATGTGAATATAAAAATAAAATATTTATTGAAAGAAAATTAGGAAACTGTAAATAAAATCAACAAATATAGAAGATAATGTTTAGGTTATGAACTAAATATGTGTGACAATATGGTGTTAAATAATAAAGGTTATGTGTGTAACGATATAATAAATATATGGACTAACTTACAAAGGATATCTTTAATAAATAGGTGAGTACCTTTTAAATTAATGATATTAAGTACAATTTGTATTTAATTTAGTAAAATTTTAAGTATAAGATGTTATGTGATATAGGTAAAAATTCGAGAATCTTTATTAATATGAATTGATTTAGTATTGATAACATGAATGCTAAAGGCGATATATTTTTAACTAGTATTAATAGTAAACCTGTTGTACTGATTTGTAGATTACAAACTTCAAAGTTGATGAGTCTCGACGATGTACACTTGTCCGATCGCTATCCAAATTTCTGACGGCGTGTGAGGCGGGTTATAGGTGACGCTATGGAGATCTTTCCTCGGACTTGGTACGAATCGGCTTGTATCTCCCTGCGGCTTTGTATGACTGCTGGGTACCAGGTATTGACTTGATTGACGAGAGTCCGATCAGTAAATGGTCTGTAGTTCTTTCTTGGTTGGATATCTCGGGTATTTAACGTAATTGTAGATGATATTTGAACTGTAATGCGTAATAATTTTCGTTTATACGTAGAAATCTGTTTAATTGTTTGAATTTCACTCGTTATCTATATCGGTATTTATGCAGGATGTTTTTAATAACTTTTTCGATGAATATATGTTTTAAATTAAAGATATTTTAGAATTTCTAAGTGTAGATCGAAAAATGCGTCTGTTACGATTTTTAATTTTGCATAAGATCATGCCGATAGCGTCTGTTTATTATCAAAGCCTAGTTATCTTATATGCCAAAAAGTCTCGAAGTTTTGCCTTTTAAAATTACTTTCTTAGATAGAAATTAACTATTTTTAATACTTTTTCTAAATTAAAATATTTTTCAACGAATTCTAACGTAAGTTTAACATAAATCTTAATGCTAATTTTTGTGTACTGCGCACGATAAATATTAACATTGCGGGTTAATTTTCCTTGTCAAATAGTGCTCGTGTTTTACTGGCGTCGATATAAAGTACGGATGTATATGAATTAAATATCGGTGATTTCGCGCTAAAATTTGAATTGTGAATGTGAAATAATAAAAATGAAATAGAAGAAAGAAATAGAAATATAGTAATTTTAAGATTGTAATATTATCGTTATATTAATTCGTATACATTTCGACACTACTAAAACATAATAACACCGCTTACATAACCTTTTTATCTCAATTTTCTAACTTGTGTATTTTATATTTCCCATTTCAGGTGCTGATCTATGGGTATGTCGGCTGTGTACGCCTTTATCAAGAGAATACAAAATATGAATCATTCATATTTTGTATTCTCTTGATAAAGGCGTACACAGCCGAAACATGTAGAGTTTTTTAAATACATATATTTTGAAGTAATATACAGACCTTTAACCGCCTACTGATTAGGTTTACCATATCATACCAAGGTCACGAAGTTATTATATATATATATATATATATATAATGTTATATTACAGTGAACGTTGATTGTATATAATTATTATTATTGATTAATATTGATTAATATAATATTGATATGGATATTCGAACCGGATACTAACACGATCAGTTCCCTTTTGATGGCTAGTTCGGGATATTTTCAAAGTCCGACACCAGCTGATTGTTTGACGGGGTCCGTGGGCTCTGTTGAATGGCAGGATCCTCGGTGAACTTTTCCAGTAGACTCGTTTTATATGTTCCAAAATTTCAAAAATTGCTATCTCCGGAATGTGATGGTCTGGTCTTTCGTAACTTCTTCAGCGTGTTGACGACAGGTATTGTCAGCGTTTTAGATATATTAAGCACTTGAACACTAATTATTTTCGTAGAAAAAATTACTTTTTTATCGGAGCGAAATTTTCGTGACCTCTCGTTACGACAATGGTGGTAAAGACGCCGTTCTATTCAATTGTTTCAAGTAAAATTACTGGTCGCTAATCGCCTTGTTCGTACTCATAATTATGTCGTTATACAGTTATAATTTAGGTAATATTTCAATGCAAATGTGTTTTTAAAATTATTTTAAGAATTATTGAATAAGTTTGGTTATGGAACATATGTTGTTTTGTTTACAATAACTCTGTCAACATATGTTCCTAGACAGGTTATTCTGCCGTTATAATTTGGAGGCGGAGCTTAATTATTTCAAATACATTTGAATATAAATACGTTAAATATGTTCTTATAAATCGCGTTAAATATTAATTTGAATTAGAAAATGAGTATAAACATCAGTAATAAAAATATAGAAAAAATAAGTTAATTATTTTAAAGCAAATTTGTCGTCATAATAAAGTATTTATATTTTGGAATTTATTCTTCCCCTCATTGGCATGAAAACATATAGTAAATATGAACATTATAATTAAATAGCTTGTCTTTGTATCTCTTTCAGAGGAGGAGCCTTTCTTGTAATGCTTCATTATATATATATATATATATATATATATCGGCTCTATTTAGTTACTACCGTACTTACTTACTGAATGTTATGCTAACCCAGTTACATATTTGAACTAAAATGCGGAGTTGCAGTAATTAATCAGGACGTGTTGCGTTAAATAAGTATTACATTGCATATTCGGAAATAGGTGTCCTACTTTAATTATCACATTCCAACCCATTGCATGCTTCTTTGGCGCGTCATCTCAGGATCGTACTGAAACACCCATGATTTATCACCAGTGACAATGCAGTTAAGAAAATTAGAATGGTTGCGACAATTCTGAACAAAGTCTTCGCACGATGCAACTCTTCTCTATTTTTACCCACCCGTAAGATTGTGTAGCACGAAGTTTCCACAAATCTTTCTCTTTCCCAAATCATCATGCAATATTTGTCGAATCGTCTCCTTATTAATGTTTAACACTTCTGCCATCATTTGAAAGATCATTCGTCGATCTCGTGCCACAAGTTCATCTACTTTTGCGATCGTATTTACATTTCGACAGACCGACAGACGTTCAGTTCTAGCGTCCTCTTGTATACTCTCACGTCCATCTTTAAATCGTTTGAATCTTCTATTAAACGTGTAATATTCCGCGTATGCTTGCGGGTAGTGAATTCTCCACATACGTAACAGAAATTGTTGGATTATTTATACATCTACGCGACATTATAATATAAAACGACGTGCAGCTATCACAAACCGTCTTACATTGAATCAAAAGAGCCGTATGTAGCTCTTTATAAACCCACATAGCCAGATATCTAGCAATTCTTAATTTGATTGGTTCCATAGCAAAAACTGGCGTGACGTTATTCATGATTACATTGTACTTGGAGAACATACAGTAACGGGAGAGTACTATTCTAATGTACTTCGAGGAACCGTACAGGCAAAATTACAGATAAACCGGCTGCTTTCTCAAGACTTCGGTTGGTTCCTGCATCACGACAATGCTCCGGCCCACAGATCAGCGATTTATCAACGAACACTTGAAGAATCGGCCGTGGAAATTATTGTTTACCCTCCCTACTTACCTGACCTTACTCCATGTGACTTCCATCTGTTTCCTGAAGTCAACAAAAATTGAAAGATCGACAATTTCAGTCGAATTTAGAGCTCAACAACGTGGTAATGAGTTACTAAATAGACTCTCAACAAATGGTTTTTCAGGTGTCTATGATAAGTGGACATAACGATGGGACAAGTGTATTGCACAGAATAGAGAGTACTTTGAAGGATAGTTATAGAAGTTTTCTAAGTAAATGTTTAATTTTTGTACTACAGCGCCAATCTCGTTATTTTCTGATATTTCTCCTGTTTACGTAACTTTTCCACGATATCTTTAATTGTTCTTCCACGTAAAAAAATATGTTTAATTAGCAATCGGAATTCTTTTTCTCCTTATTTACACAACCTATCCGTTATATTTGTTTAACATTTTGACATAGATGACAGAAACATGGCGGCAGTCAGCAACATAATCCGCGTAACGAAAGTGTTACCAACCTTTGAAAAGTCACTCTACCGTCAAACCACGATCGTATGGTGTTACATACGATTGCAGTTTAACATTTTAAACAACAAACGTTTTCCAACGAACTAATAAATAATTTCAATATTATCAATGACAATAATAGATAACCATTGTTGAATATATTAATATAAAGATGGAAACATAGTACATGCAAATGTATTAAAAAAGTATTAATTTAAGAATCGATAATTTGTCGACTACAGAGTGGAGAGGTTCATTCGAGTAATATCCCATCGATGTAACATCCCACGAACGAAGTGCTCTCAACGTTGACCGGCGACGACTGACAAAATATGCAGGGTTAGGCAAATGTATGGATACATTCGAATATCTTTGATACGGCTACTTAAATTTAATAAAATTTCCACATTCAAGTTAAAGCAAATAGGAAATTCGAAGAGCATACTTATTTTTAAATAAGACTTCCGGTATAGCCAGAAATAATGTTAACTTTTTTATTTTAAACAAACACCCTGTATATGTTTACGAATTTAAATAGTGCTCTGACCAGGGAGTTCAGCAACAATCAGGTTTGGAACCCTTTTGTTCAACAACGACAGAGATATTTAATTAAATCTAATAATGCAAATTTTATTGAGAACAAGACAAATAAATATAAAATATATAAACAAAATCAATATCAGTTAAGAAAGGCTTTGAAATGATGACCGTTCACAATATGCAATGTGATAACGTAATGCAGTTTATGTGTATGCAATCAATCTCAACCAGGTCACAGCCTCGTTCCCGTAACGCAAGTGTAACGTGTGTTACAAATACGTCCTCGCTGACGCAAGTTGTTTGCAAACACAATCTGCATGTCAGGGTTGTATAATATTCCCTAAGTAGTCCGAGGACCTTCTCTTATGTATATATACTGTAGTGTACGTAAGAAGCATCATTCAGATTCTAGATATATTCATATTCACAGTCACATTCACACATTCAGTCTACATACTAGTTAGTAAGAATGTATATAGTTGTTAACCATTTCTAAGTGTTATGTATTAAATATATGTTACCCGAACTATGTGTATCATTTAACGGGACAACGATATCTACGTGACGGCTCAACGATGTAGCCCTCAGGACCAGGCTAACATCACGTGGCGTCCTGCCACGAACGTGCACAAACGGCACTAATACCACATGCCGATCCTCCAGGCACATGGGACCTTATCACGTAAGGCCCTAATATCACATGGCGATTCTGCCCCAGGGCTTAAGGCCCCACCGTTAGCACATGGCGATTCTGCCTAAGGGCGTAAGGCCCCACCGTTAGCACATGGCGATCCTACCTGTCCACACCACTAGATGGCTCTGCCAGCCATCTAAGGCCGAAAAAGACCAAGTGGAAATTCGGAACGGACCAGGAAAAAAAAAAATACCTACAGTTTAGCAGGTCAAAACCAAGAGGATGGCAACAAGGAACGGAGGAAATCATCTCCAACAGAAGCTCCACACGAAAGAAGAAACGCAGGTATTCTATTAAAGTAAATTTTAACAAAGACAAATATTACGGTGTATAAAAATAAAGTGCAAGACGTTCATGAATTACGTACATTTCGCGAGTGAAAATGTTTATTTGTTTTATAAGAGACAGTAATATTGATTTAATCCAAGCATACCATGTTATTTATGTTTATGTCTACTTACGCAAGAATGCAAAAGTTGCAAAGCGCGTACCATACGTTTCTTTATGTAAAGGTCAAGTTTATTTAAAAAAAAAAAAATTAATATGTACTATATGACTTAGAGACGTTATATTTCGGCCGTACACTTCGCAATTTTGTTAATAAACGCAAAAGTTTAAGTATATTTTTTTGTTTAGAAGGCGCATATATATATATATATACACATATATCGCAAAATTATGTTATATTTCTTTTAATAAGTTTAATTACGTGCATAAAAAATGCATGCGTTGTACCTTTTAATAAGCGCCATATATTGCATAGTTTACAAACAAAATTAAAAACAATAACTTGTATATTTAAACTAATCGCGAGTAAATAAACATCGAATTCAAAATAGAATATGTATAGTTTAATAATACTCGAGTCAAGTTCGCTTATAAGAATGCAAACACATCATTTATTTCTAAACGACGATACTTGGCATTGAATATAGTGCCGACGCATTCAAAAGTTCGCAATAAAAGAGAATAACTTTAAATTAATAGAAGAGACCAATATACGAGGAGTAGTATATTAATTTTATGGGTAAAGATTCCGAAAATTTGTCACAAATGCCTTAGAAGTTGATTCCAATGCCATAACGGTTAGTAACGGGACAATACGATAGCATCCTAATCACGTCTGGAGCTCTATAAGACAACAGAGACCTATCGATTGTACCTTTACGACACCAACAACAGTGCAACCTACAGGACAGATCATCCTAGAGTTGTGGACTTGGCGAAAACGTTAACCAACCGAATCAGACGAACTTCAAAGTAGGAGAAAGGCAAAAAAGACTCCAATTCGCCCCTAGGTCGTGACGAAGCAAGCATGCGCTTCCAGGAAGTGATCCTGCACGACAGAAAACGCTCTCAGAGTTTTTTTTTTAGAGATTGCAGTTGTAACAAAAGTGTGTTTTGTTAACTGGTCTCAAGTTTTTCTAGATTGAAGAAAAGGCTTACAGCATAAGGGATCAGCAGCACGTGCCACCTTACTGTAGTCAGAATAAGCTTCAAAGATAGTTCTGCGCAGGAACATGACAGACACGAAATATGTGCTGTCCAGGGAAATACACGAAAAAGTGATTTCCAAAATAATTTTTTCCATGGAGGAAAATAGATAGAAAAACGGAGAGTCGATTTATTTTAAAGTATGGTTGGAAGGGGAGCATAAGAATTGGGAGCGCACAAAATTGAAGACAAACAATCAAGTATAAGGAATCGAAAACGAACAATCAAAGCAAAGAGTTAACACAAACAAGCGAACATGAAGAATTCAAGACAGAGAATCGAATGCGAAAAATTAGAAATTAGAAGCAAGAATTGCAAATACGAAGTAAGTCAACTATTAGATATATACGAACTCATAATATAGAAATAAAATATAAAAAGCGAACAGACTAACAAGATTGAGACAGTGTACAAATTACAAAGGCCAAATTAACGATTATTATCAATTACTGATTATTATCAATTAACGATTATTATCAATTAATGTTTATTATCAATTAATTATTATTATCAATTAACGATTATTATTAATTATTATTTTTGCAACAATGTAAAAACGTACTATGTAGCAGTACCTCGAAAATTTATTTAAAGTTTTACAATCTATGTTATATATTTATCATTACAGTTTATTCGTTCATATATTTATTCGTTAAATATCTATTAGTGTATTGTATTGTATTGTATTGTATTGTATTGTATTATTGTATTGTATTGTATTTCTGTATTGTATTATAATATTGTAGAATAGGAATAAGGAAGGTAACCGGAGAGAAAGGTCTAACGTAAGAAAAACAAACACCTCAGCGTTATTTTTCTTAACCCCCAGAAGGGTGGTGTGATAACGTAATGCAGTTTATGTGTATGCAATCAATCTCAACCAGGTCACAGCCTCGTTCCCGTAACGCAAGTGTAACGTGTGTTACAAATACGTCCTCGCTGACGCAAGTTGTTTGCAAACACAATCTGCATGTCAGGGTTGTATAATATTCCCTAAGTAGTCCGAGGACCTTCTCTTATGTATATATACTGTAGTGTACGTAAGAAGCATCATTCAGATTCTAGATATATTCATATTCACAGTCACATTCACACATTCAGTCTACATACTAGTTAGTAAGAATGTATATAGTTGTTAACCATTTCTAAGTGTTATGTATTAAATATATGTTACCCGAACTATGTGTATCATTTAACGGGACAACGATATCTACGTGACGGCTCAACGATGTAGCCCTCAGGACCAGGCTAACATCACGTGGCGTCCTGCCACGAACGTGCACAAACGGCACTAATACCACATGCCGATCCTCCAGGCACATGGGACCTTATCACGTAAGGCCCTAATATCACATGGCGATTCTGCCCCAGGGCTTAAGGCCCCACCGTTAGCACATGGCGATTCTGCCTAAGGGCGTAAGGCCCCACCGTTAGCACAGCAAGTCTATGAACAAATTCTTGAATGACATTTGCCAAAGCCCCCTACTATAAACAACAGATTTTAAATGACCCCAAAGGGAAAAAATTAGGGTATTTAAATCTTGATACCGTGCTGGTCATTCAATATCCTTTACGACCAATCCACCGATTTGGGAAGGTTTTGTTTAAAAAACTTCTAACATTAAGGCCATAGTGAGGACTGCTCTATCTTGTTGGAACCAAACACTTGCAGATAATTCCCCATCTTCCTCAATATTAGCAACAACTTGATCGCAAAAAAGATCTCTCCAGTTAGCGTAAGTACTATGAATGAAAAAAGGACCAGTATTACGGTTCCTAAAAATACCACCCCAAACGTTAAATTTCTGCGGATATTGTGTATGCGTTTCTAGCATGTAATGAGGGTCATACAGTAAAAGCGCGCTTACTGCGTATATATAGCAATAGGGGAATATAAGTGGGGATGTAAGTTGGTTGGTCGCAAGATAGGTTGGCTATCACATTCAATTATGTCACTTATGTTATTTTGAAGTCTGCCAAATTGATTAATCGCGCCCCACTTATTCTCCTATCGTAAAGCGCCAATCACAAAATTTTGTATATTCGCAGTAAGCACGTTTTTAGTGTATTGACCAATATCGACAATTATAGCGATTAGCGGTGTCACTCAAACAAAACGTAGCCTGGTCGGAAAACAGCAAATTGCACATAATATATTTGTCATTTCGTAAAATTCATTTTTCTATTTTGCGTTCGAAATGAACTCATTATGACACCCAAAACAGTATCGAAATGAGCTTCATTTCGATACGCTTTTTTTCATTTTTCAATGTTGGCGTTGTTCGAACACAGAAATAAATATCATTGCTGTCATTTGATTTTAAGAATTTAAGTACATTTGACAGATATGATATATGTACATACTCTACACAAACAACGTATATTGTATACAATTGACAACAAGATATATTTAGTTTCTATGTCACTCATGTTTATATTTTTAAATAAAATATCAAGTAATGTTAACGAAAATGAATAAATAATATGTAATATAATATACTTCGCGGATAGCAAGATTTAAATTTGAAAATGTCAAGTATCAATGAGACCAACTGCATGCCTTCAATAAAAATAGAACTCTGAACTTTCAAATTAAATAATTCCAATTTATTAATGTAAAAAATGCAAAATAGAAAAAATAGTATAAAAAACTCGTTTCATAAGGCCTTTTGCCGCACTCGCTCTTTAGAAAACTCGCCGCTATCGCGGCTCGTTTTCTAAACTGATCTCGTGCGGCAAAATGGTGCCTTATGAAACTTGTTTCTTAATATACTATTCTACGATCATCATCCCCGTCCAATAATTCTCGCACTAAATGTGGTTTATACGGATGATATTTTTCGTGTTTCGATATTCTGACTACTGATCAGCAACTTGTATCATAGTTTAGTGCGAGAGATATAGTAGAAGTTTGTGCGATATCTTGAGCAATAACTTAATTTCCAGCCATGTTATTCCTTTTCAAAGTTTTACCAACAGTTCGTTATATTGGATGCCGATCTTGATGCAAATTGTTAAATAAATCGCGTACTTCTCCATGAGCTCTGACGCGGTCACCAAAACCAATCATCAGATTTTCATTACGTTCTTTTTCTGTTAATCGAACCATTATTAATATTTGGACGTCTACAAAGTTAATTCTGACAGTTTAAGTCAAGTACTGAATTTTAATTCCAAGTAAACATGATTTTAATATATCAGTTTTAATTAAATATGTCTGTCGTTGTTGAACAAAAGGGTGCCAAACCTAATTACTGCGGAACTCCCAGAACTCTATTGAAATTCGTAAAAATATACCTACAGGTTGTTCCATTTAAAATAAAAAAGTTAACATCCTTTGCGGCAAAACCAGAAGTCTGATTCGGATATAAATATACTAATCGAATCCCAACATGTATTTAAGTAATTGTGGAAAATCTTATTAAGATCTCAGTAGCCATATCAAAGATATTCGAATGGATCCATACATTTTCCTAACCCTTTATTCCGGATACGCCATTAATGTGTCGGCGGAGTTTGACGTGAAAACTAACAAAAATAGGAAAGTGAGATTTTCTGTATGTATATAGTATATTACTCATATAAGTACTCACGCAAAAAAAAATGTCTTGTCTTAAATGTAACCTATAAATGAGAAAAGGGATAAATTTATAAAATTCGATGGACGCAATCGAGCTATCCACATTCCTTGTTCGGAATTATCCGACGCTGAAATAAAGTGTTTCACATTGCGTTCTAGTGTGAGACGTAGAATTAAATACTTATGTGTCGAATCATCAACTTCCCAAACTGATATCTTTGATTAATGAGCTGAAAAACGAAAACCGACTTCTGAAGGAAAAATATGCCAATATAGCTATCAACTCTAGCGCTGAGTCTGTTAATCCCTCAACTGTGATTATTACTGAGCAAATTATTAATGAAATTCCTGACAGAAGTACGCGCTCTCAGAACGTCATAGTTTATGGATCTCCAGAGGAGGGACACTCTAAGCATGAGCAGAGGCAGTGTGATGCGGACATGGTGCATGGCTTGCTTGGTCGGGCTGGTATGGTTTGTGACAAAATTGCACCGGTTAGGCTTGGTAAGTTTGACTCTACCGTTCAGCAGCGTAAACGTCCAATACGAGTGCGTCTTCAATCTGCTAAAGATGTCTTCCGAATGCTCCGAAAATTCAGAGATATAAAATCTGATACTCAGTTTTCTCATTTGTCCATTGCAACTGACCATACCCCACAACAAATGGCTTTCTTCAGGTCAGTTAAAACTGAACTAAACACACGTGTTGCAGCAGGCGAGACTAATTTGCGGATTAAGTACAAAAATGGCATTCCAACTATCCAATCAGAACCAGGAAAACTGAATGTACCCAATAGGTTAACAGCCACTGTAAGGGTATACTATCAGAATGTTAGGGGATTGAAAACAAAAACACACACTTTTTTACTAACGTGATTGCTTTGTCTAGTGATATAGTACTTATAACAGAAACCTGGTTAACTGACTCCGTATTTAATAACGAACTATTTACGAACTACTACAATGTTATTCGGAAAGACAGGGATCGTATGACGGTCAATCGTTCCAGGGGAGGAGGAGTCTTGGCTGCTATAAGGCACGACATTTCATATAACATTCTAAGTACAAGCCATATTAGTGCACTGGTACCTCTTGTGGATCTATTGATCTGTAAATGCAATATTACTGGTTCTACTATATATCTTGCACTTGTCTACATTCCTCCTAACATTTCTTCAGAAGAGCTGGAGACTTTTACCTCGGCAGTTGAGACTCTTCTGGTTGGTAATCCCTTCATTCTTATTGTCGATTTCAATCTTCCAAATCTGTATTCGCCTCCTCATCAGTATTACAATAAAATTAATATATTTCAAAGTTTCCTAAACATTCTTAATGTAAAGCAATACAACAACATTCTTAATAGTGAAGGTAAGATGTTGGACCTGTTCTTCTCTAATATTACCACCAACTTCCAAGTACAGCGGTCCGAATCCCCTAACGTTAGAGAAGATTTATATCACCGTAGCCTTGAAATTTTATTCTATCCTTTACTTCTTCTGAAAAACTTTTTCCTTCTGCCAATAATTTCAGATATAATTTCCATAAAGCAAATTACATTTCTTTATACAGTAATTTAATTAATATTGATTGGACTTTTCCGACGCATTATTCTGACGTCAACTTAGCCCTCGATGCTTTTTACAATACATTATACGCTGTATTGAATCTATATGTGCCTCGTAAGGTCCAATCTGGATCCTCTTACCCGCCTTGGTTTACATCTGAAATAATTTCTATTCTCAAAAATAAGAACTACTATCACAAAAAGTGGATCAAAACTCGAAATATTGACTCCTACAATGAATTCAAACGTCTTCGTACTATAGCAAAGGTGAAAATTCAGGATAATTATACATCTTACCTTTCTGCAATGGAGCATTCAATAAAAACAACCCCTTCTAATCTCTGGAGTTTTCTTCGCAATACACAGCGCTGCTGTAGGATACCAAATTCACTTCATGACAGTAATGGTAATGCTTTTTCGGATCCCAGTACTATTGTAGATGCCTTCGCGGATGCGTTTTCTACTGTGCCTCCTTGTCGGGGTTTACATGTGATGGATCGGACTACCGTTCCCTACCCTTTTCCTTTTCGTTGACCACCGTGGATGAATTAATCGATTTAATGAGCAGTTTTCCTGACAAATACACCACTGGAGATGATTCTTTACCGAGTTTTTTAATACGTGACTGTAGATTTGTCCTGGTATATCCTCTGAAATTCCTTATTAATCTATCTATAACAACTAGTATCTTTCCTGATCGGTGGAAGAACACGAGAATTATCCCTGTACATAAGAAAGGAAATCGCGTTGATTAATAATTACAGGCCCATCTCTATTATTCCTAACTTCGCCAAACTGTATGAGAAGGTATTATACACCAGGCTATTTAGTGGCACGCGCTCTCATACCTCACCGAACCAGCATGGTTTTGTCACGGGTAGATCAACTGTCACCAATTTGGCATCGATTGTTCAGCATATCGGTGAGGTTTTGGACGACAGAGGTCAGACTGATGTAATTTATACTGACCTATCCAAGGCTTTCGATCAATTGATCATGAGATTTTACTTCATAAGTTGGGATCTTTTGGTCTCGTTACAACTTCTATCAGTCTTCTTCGGTCTTATCTATTTCAAAGAAAATGCTACGTGACCTATAATGGGTTCTGCTCCAATAATTTTGTTCTTTCTTCTGGCGTTCCTCAAGGATCAAATTTTTGTCCTTTGCTATTTGTTTTGTTTATGAATGATCTCCTTTTCCAAGTGAAGTGTCCCATTCTCGCCTATGTAGATGATATAAAAATATATTCTGAGATTTCCACAACTACCGATATCGTTAAACTACAGCAAAATCTGGACGTATTAGTTGCATGGTGTGACCGTTTCAAACTAAAATTAAATATCGACAAATGCAGCGTGGTCACTTATCCTCGTTCTGCTACGCTTCACGAGTCTTTTTATTTTATTAAAAACAATATCTTAACCAGTAAAGCTGAAATAAAGGATCTTGGAGTCTTATTTGACTCTAATCTTACCTTCAGATCGCATATAATCCATATGTCTTCCGATGTCTACAAAAGTTTGGGATTTATTATGCGTATATGAATATACTTTAATGACATCACTTGCCTTAAATCACTGTACCATGCTTATGTTTTGAGCAAGATGGAATACGCTTCATTAATTTGGTATCCCATTTATGCTTGCGATTCCATTCCTTTGGACCGTGCTCACCGTAAGTTTTTCAAGTACCTCACTTTCAAGACTGATGGTATCTACCCGGAACGTGGTGCATCTCAGGATGATTTGCTTTTACGTCATGGCATGTCATCACTAAGCGTAAGAAGAGATAATATTTGTAGGAAATTCCTAGTTAAACTTATGGAAAGCATTATTGACTGCCCGTTCATATTGAGCGAATGTCGTTTTTGGTTCCTCGTATGAACTCTAGGTACGAAGCTACATTTATGGTTCCCTTCGCGAAGACAAACGTCTTGAAACGGACGCCTACCTATATTCTCTCCAACGTGGCCAATAGAATGCAGGATGATCTATTTGCTTGAGGATGGCTCGCGGATGGACAGCACTATTTTAAGTCTATACTTCATTTGATTGCACTTCCATGTCATGTAATTTATAATTATAATGTACCTTGTAATTGGGCCTAGCCTGTCGGGTATTAAAGTATATTATTATTATTATTATTACACCGAATATTGTAAAAGTATTTACAAGGACGTTACGAGGGCGTTACAAATTCCCGCACCCACCTTCAAATGTTTCAGTTTAAATGGATTGCTATAGTTTTTATAAATTATTTCGATAGCCACCTAAATTACCTTTGCAGTGATATATGATTATGTGCACTTCCGACAACTAGTTTATACTGATTATATTGGAATTTTCGTCAAAAATTTTACAGTTGCATCGAATTATTCTTTGAACATCAATTTTAGGTCCAACACTTTATATGTTTCAAGATGGTATAATGTCAAAATTTATATAGGGTGTTAAAGAGGCCGTAATTTTTTGAAAGGGAACCTATATTTTTCTATATTTTCAACAAATTCTCTATCAAAATTAAGAATAATAATAACTTAGAAATAGATATTTTCCGGAAAGACACCAATGTTAACAAGTTAATAACCGCAGATTTAAATCATAGTTTCCAACAAAAGATGGCTTCCTTCAATTTTCTTATCCATCGGTTGTTAAGTTTCCCGCTTACAAAAGATAGATATGAAAAAGAATTCAGTTTAACCAATAGCATCGCAGTATAATGGCTTTTACTCGAAAATATAATTAACCTAATTAAGAAACTTGGGCGTAAAAAACTAATTTATGATACCACGAGTTTACTACCTCAAAAAGATAAAGGTGATAAGTTTGTTTGATTACTGTATCACTCAGCTTCCAGAAATCTGAACACTATCTTAAAAAACGATTCTCTTCAAATAGCGTTTAAATCATGTAACTCATCAAAATCATTTTTAGATAACACCAAGGATAAAATCGAAGTAGGACGAAAATCTGATATATATGGGATAAAGTGTAACGATTGTAACCAAAATTATAACGGGCAAACTAGACGTTCAATTTCAACTCGTTGCAGGAAACATATGGCCCATTTTAGATTTAATAGAGTTGAGAAATCTAGCGTTGCCCGACATATTTGGGACACAAATGCCTCCAAATAATCTTAGATTAATTAAAAATGTAAATAATTATAGAGAATTCGATAGCTATGAAAGTACACTCCGCAAAAAAATTATGGAATCACTCAATTTTTTTTGGAAATTAGTTATTTTTTCAAAATTGTATGTTCTATAACTAAGTAGTACACAAACATATTAAAACAGAACAAAATGCATTGGAAAACAAAAGACCGCAACTTGATAAACATAACAATTGAAAAACTAACACCAACGCAAAGAATTTAATTAAGGGAAACTAGTAGTCTTAACCCACCTGGTTTGCTTCTTCAGTAACCACTGCTTCTAGCTCTTCTAGCATTCTTGGTGAAACTTATCTGATTCGTAGTACCCACACGTTGTGATCCCAGACATGCTCTATTGGATTCATGTCCGGGCTTCTAGCTAGCCACTCCAACACACGTATGTCGACCTCATTTAGGTAATTTTGTACAATGTTGGCAATGTGGGGCTAAGCGTTATCATGCATTAAAAGGAAATTCGTGCCTATGTAAGGTGCAAATGAAACCACAAGTGACTCTATGATAATCCTAATATACCTATCTGCGGTCATAGAGCTATTATGAGTAACCTCCAACTCCATCTTAGCCCCGGAAGATACACCTCTCCATATCATAATCGAACCACCTTCGAAATTTCTTGTTTTTCTAAAGTTGAACTGACTCAAGCGCTCACCATCTCGTTTATATAGTGGCAGGCGTCTATCTGATGAGAACAGGTAATACCTAGACTCGTTTCTGAACAGAATGTTAGCACAATATTCAGCGGCCCAATCACGACGATCTCTCACAAATTGTAGTCTGTGTATTCGGTGTTCTCTAATGAATGAGTATTGGGCCTTTGGCCAGCATTCTTGCACGTATTCCTTTTTCTTTAAGTCGGTTCCTTACTGTCTGAGATGTATTTACATTTCGAACGGTGAGCAGCTCGTTGTTTATCTGTCTTGCAGTATAATGTAAAGCTGTAAGTCATAAAAAGTTATCCTCTATGGCGTAGTTGATCCCTTCCTACGTTGTCCTGGTCTCATGTTATATCTCCCAGTTTCTCTATACCTGCATACCAGTTTCGAAATTGTCGATTGTCAGACATCTAACACCCTACCAACGTATCGTTGACTCCTGCCATCGTTAGTTAACGAAATGGTTTGGATAATTTCTTCGTGACTCAAATTACGTGCATTGCGCATTGGAGGATCATCATTCATCTTTACCAAACCAGTCAATAGGGTTTCACATGGAAACACGTGATAAATGTTAAAAGACGAAACTGTAGTTTTAAACTTACCAATTTTTGAAAGAAATTAGACGATCTAAAGCACCTAAAGCTCACGAAATTAGAAAAAAAAACTAATCCGATCTCAGTGATATTTTATTTAAAAATATAAACACGAGTACATAGAAACTAATATATCTTGTTGTCAATTGTATACAATATACAGTGTTTGTGTGGGCTACGTATATATATCATATCTCTCAAATGTACTTAAATTCTTAATAGCAATTCATGTGTTTGAACAACGCCAACATTGAAAAATGAAAAAAGCGTATCGAAATGAAGCTCATTTCGATACTGCTTTGGGTTTCATAATGAGTTCATTACGAACGCAAAATATAAAAACATATATTTTGATATCAAAGTAAACTAGATTAGATTACTTGAAGTGGCCGTAAAGCCTATTCCACTGCGACCTTTCTAGATCTATTGTGGTCCTCATACCTTGTTAGAATACTTCCTCTAGCCCTGTTCTCTTAATGAAGCTCAATAGCTTCGAGAGCGATTCTTTTAAATATAGTTCCACTTTATTATATTGATCTCCATTTGTAGAAACTTCAACCTCAACGGCCTAGGGACACCCTCTTCATCTAGAGTTGTAAGAATTGTCCCCTCCAACGGTTCTAGAATCTTAGCCATTGCGCGCTGTTAGAATCTGCCCAGGTAACCTGGTCTGTGTGTGCATTTGGCGAAGCGGACTTGAAGCCCTTACTCCATTATGCTACAATATGCCTCCATAATAGCTCTCTGAACTGCCTTGAACTTATCAGGTTCCATCTGGATGGCTGGATAGTCGGCCCATATCACCCCGATTTTCTCCAAAGCGATAGCCGCCTTTTTTAGTCTTTTACTTCCCTGGAAATTCTCAGGTATACTACCCTCTGACCTCTGTATTTTTTTTACTTTTGTCCTTTTTTGTTTTGTAATGGATATTTAAAGCTTTGATACCTTTTCTAGATTCTTTTGGCCTCTTTGCATGAGCCTGGTAAAGTTGACCTTGGATACTCTCCTTTTGGTCTACATGTAATCATGCCTTTGTTTTACCAGCTTCTATACTCTAACCTTGGAAATTTCATATACATTTCATATACATATACATCCTTGCCTTTCTGACTAGGCTTATCATGGAAGGTTCTTGCCTTACAACTTTACCCACTCGCATGTTCCTTTTGTGTTTTTTGTCTATGTTGATGTGTACTTTTTTCATACTTATCCGACGAGCAGAATAGACCAGAAATAACTATCCACCCAATTAGAGCCCCATATAGCCGGGATAACCCATATAAGAGGATTTCGCCTGATGCCCCCAGAGAAACGTTAACGACCTCACTTCCCTGCCTCAGCACGTTACTTTACACCTTCATTTGGATTTAGCTCAGATACCTCGGGAACGCTATTTCCCTTCCTCACATACTATCTGTGAGCCCTTGAGGGTATGACCTCTCAGTGGCTCACATATACTATACTAGAGTACTTCCTCTAGCCTATATTTATATTTAAATATGGTTTTCCGCTTTAGTATATTAATTTCCCATTTGTAGGTTCTTATCCAACTTTCGCATAGCCTACAGATACACTCTCCATCTGGAGAGGTAAGTATTCATTCTAGAACCGTGTGTCCCACGGCTTTAGAATAGCGACTTTGTTCCTTAGCCATTGTACGCTGTCAACATCTGCCCAGGTCGCAACCGGGTGGCCTGGTCTGTGTGTGTATTTGCCGAAGCGAACTCTCTTACTCTATTATGCTATCCATTACTCACATAACGTGCCTTCAAACACTTTCCTCATTGGAGACGGCCATGTTTTTTTTTAGTGGTTGGTGCACGTATTTTGTCACAAACGTATAACTTTGATAGTTTGGTTATGTCATGTAAATGTCTGTAATAATTAGAGACCGCACGCATTAAGCCGAAACTACAATGGACCATATAAATAGTCTATAACATCGCTAAGTACACAACACCCAATTATTGAATAGCACTATTCATTCGGCTAACCGCACATCTGTTTTTTATCATTGAATTGTGACGCAATTACTTCAATATTACACTTAAATTCCTTTCTTCATGGGCGTAGATAGAAGCGTGAGGAGTTTTTATTATTCATTTTATTTATTAATTTATATTTCGTAAGATAAATAAAGTACGGTGAATTAGTTTCTTTTATTCATTGTTTTAACTGTTAATTGGAAAACAAACGGGTGGTTATCTATAAAACACGAAATACATTTATATTTGTTCATTTCTTAGTTCAAGTTGAGTAAAGGAGTATTAATATTACGAGCAATACTTTCTCAATGTTCTCTTGTGTAAAATTTGTTCTCTTTGAATGCAATACATCCTTATAGATAGAAAACGTCCTTTCTACATAGCAACTGATTATAGGTGCATACTGGAAATTTTCTCTTATTTCAACGTATTTAGCAGTTATATTTTGCGGCTTTGTCCCAATACACAATTGCCGCAATGTTATTAAATCTGGATTTATATTAAAAACTACGTCTAACTGTTGCCGAAGGCCACTTCCGAAGTCACTTGGAATATTTTTTAAATTATTAATAGCCACATCTAATGTGGTTAATTCATAATTTAATTTGAGATTTTGATTTTCAAAATAAGTGATTAGTTTTGGCAAATTTCCAAAGTGTTTCTGAAGAAAGTACAACTGATTTCTTAAATTTGGAATTTCTATTAGTTCCTTGCACTCAGAAATACTTCGAGCATTGTCATTCAAACCTGTAACAAAATTTTGAAATTATCGAAATTCTCTGCATAAAAACTAGTAGCTTCCAACCATGTTCTCCATCTAGTTATTACTGGAGAAGAAGGCAGTGACAAAGATGGAAGTTTTTCTCTGCAAAGAGCTCTCAATGGTGCTTTACTGAAAGTTTTTTGAAAGCGGATACAAGTCTATCAACTTCCGGAAAGGTGTCTCTGAGGAAACATATCGTAATATGCTGTATATTACTTGTGTAGCACATGCTCTCCACAGAATCTGTAAATATATCAGAGACACCTTTTTGCAGTTGTGCGTAAGTAACTAGCAGATTAGGATACAGTTGCCAGAAATCCTGTAAGCACTGATTCGTGGAATAAACCCAATCTGCATTTTCTAATTTTTGGCCAGTTCTATAGTAAGTTTAAATAATAAATATTTTGTGTTGTAACTCTAACATTATAATAAAATAATTTAAAAAATATAAGCGTTTATAATTTGAATTTAAGTATGATAACTGTCAGAATTTTGAGTTTTCTAAATCTTCGCATGTGCATCAATCTTTAATTATTTATTTACTTTAAACACGGCCTACTATAATGAGGAAAGATTTCGAATGCACGTTACCATCTATGAGCCCCTGAGGGGTGATACCAAGGTAAATATTCGATCTTTTCTGAATCATATTCTGCAAGACTCATCTCGCTTTAGCCCTACTACAGATCTGAGCATCCTTTGCGCCAGCAAAAAAATTCTGTTGACTTAATTTACCTTACCCCAAAATTGAAATTCAAACCTCGCACTACTGTAAAAATTCGCAAAGTATTGGAGCAGATTAATATGTTGATATTGCCTTTATGTGCCATATACATTTACTATTACACAATTATCCAGTTTAGGCTAATTTTATTCTATAGTTTAATTAAAAATAATTAGTAATTACACTGCAAATGACGAACAAAGTTATTTATATTTTTAAACCTACTATTCGAAAAAAATTATTTTTAATTTCGTATTGTATAAGTGTGCAGAACATTACTATTTAAAGTTTTAGGGATCCACAGCTTTTCTTGAATCATAAATAATTCCTTTTTTTTACATTACAATAATTTTTATTAAATTAAAAATGTATAAAAATAAACTCTCCAGTTTCACCAATATATTCCTATAACGCACGTCGAGTCTTCCACCAAATGAGCATGTGTAGTTGGATGATATTCGTAACATTCGACGCGTCGTTTGAAAAGCGCCTGTCCGTCAGCGACCCCTAGCGGACATCCGCTGAAATCGCTACAATAGCAGCGCGCGCTATCCCATAGTCAATATACGTGGAGTTTGCGCCATGGGACCGGTACATTCATCGAAAAAAGTTAGTTTGTTATTATTTAGTACATGCAGGTCCATATAAACGTGGGGAGTGGAGAGATATGACGGAAACGGGGTGAAAATCGAGGGTAATGGAACGAATGGGGGAGGCACGGGGGAAGAGCTAGGTACATCTACACATGTGTATAGATATGTATGTACAAGCTTGAGAGATTAAATATTAATGAAAGTATTTTAGCAAGTTGATGTCAGTCATATTTATTATGTCTCCTTTTACGATTATTGTCGCACGTGTTGTATGTTGGTATTTATTAAAATTTTAAAAAAGTTGATGTTTTTGTAGTACTTTTGCGAAAATGTTAGCTGGCAGGAGCAGGTGTGATGTGAACATATATAAATTATTTATTTCTTTTGCCTAACCGCTATTGATTGTATTATATTAATTCTGTATACTCTTAATACATAATATTGAATTTTAATATCCCAGATTTTTAGTATTCAAATGGATAATACGGAACTCTATAAAAATATAAATAACCGGATATCATAAAACTATTGCTGTTAACTCTTAGAAACGGCACAGTTAAAATACAAATAGAAGTTTATAAGGTATTTGCCTGGACAATATGCACTACTCAAAACATAAAAGTAGTAATTTTTTTGAACTTATTTTAAGAGTTTCGGATGAAACTTGAAATATGTAATGATCCATTATTTATTGAACCAATTTTAACAAATTAAAAACAGAAGAACACTAACAACCTATTACTAACTTTTATGTACTAACATGTGCAAAAATAAAATTGTTGAAATCAAATCAAATTAAAAAAAGTCTGAAAACTTGGCTAATTTGTACAAACTGAAGTGAATATCTATTGTGGTCTCCCCTTGCCTGCACAAGTGCTGCGCAGCCTCGTGACATGTTATAAATAACAAAGCATCTTGAGGAAAATGGTCCCATTCTTCAATTAAGGCCTGTGCTAACAATTCAATTGTAACTGGAGGATTTGCACGTTTCCCTAATTGATCCCAATCATGTTCGATTGGATCTATTTTACGGATATTGTGGTCATCAAGATAATCAGTGACGATTTGAGCAACTTCTGTTATTATCTTGCATAAAAATATAATTTTGACCAACAATATTTGCTCCAGAGATCACTTTAAGCTCTACAATGTCGTCAATGTACCTTCGATCTGGTAGTCTACCATTGCGAACAACATCAGGGTACATGCGAATGTCTATTGTTATTCTACCCCACACGACTATGAATCCACCACTAAAAGGGACGGTTTCATGCACTGTATTTGGCATGAAACGTTCTCCAGGCCTCTTCCAAACTCTTAGACGTCCATCATTACCTGACAGAACATACTTGGACTCATCGCTAAGTATAACAGAAGTCTAATGACGAAGTTGCAAGTTTAAGTGTTCTTTTCCAAATTCAAATCTCCTTCGACGATGTTCTCTGATCAATTTACGCACTTTTGCAGGACGCGCTGCTCTCAAATCAACCTCTATTAACCTATTGAAAACGTTCCTCTTATCCTCACTAGACTTTCTTGCAGGTCACGCGCAGTTTGTTTACGATTACGAACGGCTTGCAATCGCAGAAAGCGGTCATCACCTACAATAATTTTCTACCGCCGACCTGTACCTGCTCACCTTGTTACGGCACCTGTTTCTCGATATCGTTTCCAAAGCTTCCACACGCAGTTCTCTGCACAACCCCAAGCTGTTGGGCAACATAACGTTGTGAATATCCTTGCTAAAGTAAAGTTACAGCTCTACTTACTTCTATCGATGTTTATTGCTGAGCAATTGACTGCTTCTTTTAAATGTTAGTGAACTGTCAAACTGGTCTAATATTGTTCAACACTAAATTGGCTCAAAGCCTGCTTAAACATTTATTCTTAAGTTATTTTTTTTTATTTAAATTTTTGTATTGTTCGAACATTTGAGGTTTAAAGTTAACTATAACAAGAAGTATTCTAGTACAGTTTTGTAATTATGTGAATAAATGACGCTTCAATGTATTTTTCAGATTTGTTCCAAATCTCTTAAAATATGAAAAAAAAATTTAATCAATTAACAGCCTTTCTTTCTGCTCCCTTCGGGATTTATACAATTATTCCACATTTTTTCTTTCTATTCTCTCATACCTTGGCACCACCCAGAAATTCTCGGAATTTGAATGTGGCGCGCGAAGAGATGGTTATACAACTTTATAGCGCTAGATGGTGTGAGATGCGTCTATACTAAGTCAGTCTGTCAAACAGTACCTTGCTAGGTGATTTCTGTGTTTATTTTAGTTGAGTTGCGTTTGAGTTATCCTGCGGCACGACAATGTCTAGTGAAATCATAAAACGTGCAATCAAATTCTACTTAAAGCTTGGTAAAATGACATAAAAAACTCTGAAAATGCTTGAACAAGCGTTTGGTGAGGGTTTTAGGCCAGGCGCGAACTAAGCTGTGATGCAACCCTTTTAAAAATGGACGTGTGTCGGTTGATGATGATGAGCGTTCTGGTCGCCTATCGACATAAAACACGCCACAAAAAGTAGTAAAAGTGCGTTATACTATCCTGCAAGATCAAAGGAGAATAATCTATGATAAACGTGCTATGTATTGTGGAGTTGATAAATTATTTAAATTGGCCCACAATACACAATAGCTTGCTCGGTTTCACTCTACTCAGTACAGCCTTCCAGGAGCTCTTATATCTTCAGGGTTACCCTCAAAGGGTATGTGTTAAATAAAACAAAAGGTATTAGCAAAGAAAACAAACATTAACAAAACAAACATGTAATAAAAATTTAAAAAAAAGAAAAATCGACTTTATAGAGTATAAAGAAGTACTGAAGCAACAAATAATGCAACAGCGTGAGGAAAACTTGTATAAATATTGACTGGTATACAAAAAAAAACCTCACGTGACCGCGAGCTAAATTAAAACTGATTATATAGTTGGAAAAACTTTCAAACTTTAGATTACGTTATCCCACAACTTCAAACGTCAAAACAGAAAATCATCTGTCAGCGCGCAACTCCAACAAAATGACAAAAATCATGCGCTCTAATAACATGATCAAACTCCCACCAAATTACCCTGACCTTCAATATAACTACAGCCAGCCAAAAGCAAAAACTAGCTAAAAAAAAATAAAATGTTGAAAATTTTTCTGACTATAAAATATTATAAACTAAAAATTTACTGAATTTACGAGCTCAATCAATATACAATATAAAAGAGAGATTTCATATAGGTCGCACAAATCAAAAATTACAAGTATCAGAAACTCGTAATCAATCGAGAATTACTTTTAACACATCAGAATAACACAACTAAAAACATAAACCGAAATTAACTATAATATACTGAATAAAAAGGAAGTCTTTATTCAGAAAAATGTAACTCAACCTATCTGTTTAACGGATGGAAAATCTCTAACGCTGCCCTACGGAAATAAACCTCTCCATACCTAAAACAAAATCAACAGAGCGACCACGACAATATACTTCCGAAGTGGCGAGAACCTCAAACATCATGACCACGCTCGAACATTCTACAGACGTGGACAAAAATACACATTATAATCGAATTTTAAATAAAATATAAAATATCTTTAATTATTTTTCTGGAATAAAATGTACATAAATATATAGTCTTTTACTGTTTCTTTAATTTTTCTCTTCGGGAAAAAATTCATGACAATTTGTAACATTGTCAGCTTGTCATACGGCGTTTATCAAGGTTACTCACTTGTTGTGCGTCAGTTCCTAGCCTCAACGGTGACGGCAGTTCTACCCCACCCTTCCTATTCCCCTGAGCAAGATCTGGGGAGTAAGGAGGGTGGGGTAGAACTGTATGTTTCCTAAGTTGAAACTGAAAGTCAAGGGGCGTCGTTTTGAAACGATTGAGGAGATACAGACCGAATCGCGACAGTGTTGAACACGTTAGCACGCGAAAACTTCCAGCATTGCTTCCAGTCATGGACAAATCGCTACGATCAGTGTATTCATGCGGAAAGACAGTACTTTGACTTTGTAAGAGAATTTATTGTTTTTTTCACATTCCGGAAATTACTGAGTGGCACCTCGTATATTCCAAAAAATTTCTTCAGCAACTCTGCAAAATGTTAATCTGCCTTACAAGCTCCCGCACTCAGTGTTCATTATTGCTTCTCGGATTCTGGATTGGAACTGCGTCCTTGGCACTGCCTCCTTCTCGATCGACGTTTGCCCACTCTTGCATGGTATATCTTCAGAGCTGCTGCTATTGTTATCGTTGCTGCATTGAAGCTGAAAGTTTATTAGTTTAGGTTTATATAGGGGCTATTCCTAGTTTCTAGAACGTCTTGGTTGCGGTTGAGTTGTTGAAATAGAACAGTTTTGCCAGATATTTTGTAGAAAATATCTGTCGTATTGACATGCTTTGGATTCACAAATTTTGCGATTAACATAATAAGGGTTTCGGAATAGAATCTTGACAGATTAATATTGAATTTGGCTTCCAATTTCCAACTTTCAACAGGTCCATATCCGATTAACCATAGCGCCCTAATACAACGCTCGTGTTCAGCAACACGAGTGCTTACCGAATGCTTTATTTCACCTATGTATACACTGCTACACAAGCATGGAATCCTATCAACACCACAGGTCAAGGTATTATTCTATATGATTGCAATACTTGATAAAAAAATGACGGCCGATAAGGTAAAGTGGGGTTTACCGATGGTTTTGATTATGTTTGAAAAGGATTATACTGATATAGCCGGCTAGACCTCATATATAAGGTAATTGGAATAAGATGTTGATTTATAGTGCGGTAAAGTTTTTTTTGCTTAAAAATATGTAAGATAACAATGCTAAAATAACAAAGGAAAAATATTATATCCTGGAAAGTACTGTGTACCACATGTGGTAGAATGTATATTGGCTATACAACGAATTATGCGTTTCTGTGCTAGAAACACAACATAAGCATATATGATACGATATCCCGAAATAAAGCTGCCCGTAATAAAATGTTATCAAATTCTCGACGCTGGATGAGTTCCTTAAAATTCTTATTTAGTAGCAAGAGACGCTGATACCACCGATTAGCTTTCCGTAATGATGTTGCTAATATAACAATTCATCTAACTGAACACTAAGCGTACTTATCGATGATTTGGGATTTCGTTTTAGTTTATGTGATGTGGAAAAACATAAAACGTTTTTCCTCAAAATTCATATGCAAATTATTGCATTGAAATCATTCATGAAGCTGGACGAGAAGTATATTTGCCTTATTACACACGTCCACAAGATCAGCTCCCGAATCAACTGCACTCATATCATCGGCATATTATAAACAAATAAAAGTTAGTTAAAGATTCAGTCATTTACAAAAAGTAAAGACAGCACAGGGCGAAGAACTGATCCTTGCTCTTGCTCTTAATGGAGTACTAATCGGTTCTTCTATAAAGAATTTATGCAACCCTTCCGCAACAACAGTCGGTTTATCTGTTAGAGAATTACTTACATTTATATAAACATTTATTATAACAGATTTTGTGTTTCTATGTAAGTTCAGCTATCACAGACGTAAAAGAAGTATTTGGCAATATGTCATTAAAGAAATTTTATGAATTTTTATTTCTTCAGAAATTCTGAAATTCATAAAAATTTCCGATTTATTGAACACCTATTGAATTATTTTCCACGAATTATAATCATCTGGCACATTAATATATTCAACCTTCAAAACCATGTCTTCAATTTGTGAAATTTTCTCATCTTCGTCACCATAAATAACGTTTACTTCTTTCAAGATGTATTCTTTACATATACTTTTATTATAAAATATATTTTGTAACCCTTCAAATCATTTCACTCTGTCACATATGTGGCCCTAACATGGAGCAGTGTCACAGTTACACGTATACACATATATGCTTACTTTTTTTACAAAACGATAGCATACATTCTAGCAAGTTGATGTAATGTTGAATAAAGTTAGTATTCCATTTGTTCGAATTATAACAGAGATTGAATAACTATGATTTAATTTCAGTTGAATGCTTAAGTGTAAAACAAAAATAAAATGTATATTAGTTTCCTTTTTTATTGAAATGCAATGCGTCTCAGGACATTTATTTATTTATTATTATTATCCAACAGCAACATACATTACTTATTACAGGATAATGCTATACATAGAATAAGCATTTAGTACATTACTATAAACAAACCATATATAAACTATAGTATATAAACCAAAATTCAAAACAAACATATTTAGATTAATTGAAATTTCGCAAGCAGTGAGTTTTTGAGTGAAATTAATTTTATGTTAAATAGATCAACATCACTACAAAAAGAAATAACACTCCCACACACCGACATTACGGATGACTATAATATGTTCTATTCATAAAAATATGGAATTTACCATGGAACAAGAAGTAAACAATAACATTAATTTTTTGGATCTAACTATTAAAAAAATAAACAATAAATTAGAGTTTGATATTTACCATAAAGAATCTCATACTGACATAACTATACATAATTCGTCAACACATCCCATACAACACAAATTAGCGAGTTTCCATAGTTTTTTACATAGATTAATTAATTATCCACTATCCAAAGAAAATTATGAAAAAGAATTAAATTTAGTCAAACAAATAGCTATCAATAACGGCTACACAGATACTTTGATTGAAAATATGCTGACAAAAAAACTTTTCAGAAAAGCAATCTCTATGATATATCCTGCAATAAAGGATAAGAAAAATTCAAAATTTAGATTACAAACGTACATTGGGATACCTAATAAGCATATTTCAAGTTATTTAAAAAACTTAATATTAACACGGTTTTCAAAACTAATAATAATTTATCCAAACACATTAAAAACAATAAAGATAAAACAGACAAAAATAAGAAATTTGGAGTATATAAGTTAATGTGTGGATGCGGTAAGATATATGTCGGTCAAACATGAAGATCGTTTGAAAAACGCATTGCCGAGCATTGTTCTTCGTTTAAAAATAAAAAACAAGATTCCACTTTTGCGAATCATCTATTAGAAGAAAACCACAGTTTCGATAAGGATTTTCAAATTCTGCATTTAGCAAATAAAGGCAACAAATAAAATTGACTGGAAAGTTTCGAAATCAATAATTTAAAACACTCACAAATTTTATTAAATGACCAATTAGATTTAAATAACTCGCCTTTATTAAATTTATTTACTTAAAATCTGTTTAGACGATAATATAAATGTATATGTAGTTTATTAAACAAATTTTATGCGTAAACATGTTTAGTACCCTATAATATATAGTTAGGGCCGACCAGATGTTCCATATTTTCTCACTACCGACAATACTTGTGTAAATTCATAGATTTCTTTAAAAACATTGTAAAATAATACCAACCTTCTTGATTTTATGTATATATCTTTTAATTTAGTTTATAACGTACTCTTTAGGTGTAAGCACCTAAGGAAGCCACTGTGCTGGCGAAACAATTGTCGTGTTACGATTAAAGATTAAAGGTGAAGATTAGAACCCTAGTTTTATTTCTATTTTATATTATTGATTGTAACTGAACATGAGAAAATTTCACTTAACACTAAATATTTAAAACCTAGTGGTCATAAGGTCTGCAGGGTTGTGCCGCTTAAGTCTACTATTATTATTTCTAGTTATAAATAATGATTTTGCCGTACTTGTTTTGGGTGGACCTCCGTTGAAACTTGGGACTATAGTCTAATTTTACTTACAAATCATGCCTTATCATTTCACTTGGCACAACCCACGGTACATCAACAATCATCCGAAGCACATTTGCCTATAATCTTTCCAAAATCTCAAACTTAAAATTTGATGATAGCGTCATATCATAAATTCAAATAGATTTTAGAATAGCTTTGTACACGAAAAGTTTATTTTCAACAGACTAACTTCACTTGTTTTCATACGCCACCTTCTTAGGCATGATTGTACCTTGCTGACATGTTGTTGCTAGGTTACTGTCTACAGTGTAGTACAGCAGTGCCATCTGCGAAGATTCCAGTCATACTCGTAGTCCATTATACAACCTTGGGGCACACCAACCCTCACGGAACACAGAGATGTATGTTTTCCTCTATACTTGATTAAATGCTCAAGTGCTTTTGTTTTCAAGGTATGACTTCATTATAATATATAAGTTTTTACGAAATATTTTTCTAATTTTATGTAGGAGTTCCTTATACGAGACTTTATCAAAGGACTAACTAATGTCGAGAAATGCTATTGTGCAGAATTTGTTTCCTTCCAGTGCCTCGTTGATTGCATTTCTAATGCAATGAACTTGTTCGATCTTGCATGCTGCTGTATAAATGCAAATTACTGGCTTGGTACAATCTGCCTTTCTTCTAGAATGGGTTCAATTTTCTCTATTAACCATTTTCGTGAGCAGATGGAGTAAACTGATGAGTCTATATGATTTAAATTCTTCGGTAGAGAACGGAGAGTGTTGTAACGGCTACCACACGTGCGAGTTCTCAGTTCTATTTCTTTATTAAGTTGTTTTTCGAGAATTTTTAAGAAGGTTGCGCCAAATAGATTCATTATTTTCTTTGATAATTTTATGATATTTTTAATAATAATCAGTTTGAGTTTTGTAAGGAGAGATCAACTTCATCCGCTATAGTTCTGGAGAGATTACGGGAAAATTGATATAGATGTCCAGAGCTTGGGTGTATTTCTGGATCTCGTAGAGGCATTCGATTAGGTGACCATGACATCTTGCTCGAAATTTATGAAATTTATAAAGTTTTTTTTTATTTTTTATTATTAGGAGATGTGCGATATGTGTTAAACAAGGTGGCGGGCAATTTCAACATTTATTGTAAAGTGTTTTGTTTCTTATAATAATATTTATAATACTTACATTTCAAATGTTTCATGACACATTCGAATATTTATAAATAAATAAAAATTTATAAAAGTTTTTTTTTGCAATAAACGTTTATCAAAAATAAACATGTTATACATCGTTGAATTCAGAAAAAAAAAACCAATCCGAATAAAGCCAAAAATATATATGTTGCCATTTAAAATAAAAAACTTGACTGTCGTTTGACATTAATGAAAACAATTGAAAACAAATAAAACACGGCTATCTTATAGTGTTTTTGATGCTATTAAATTTACTTTTTGTTTAAATAAAACCGGACAATAAATAACGAATTATGAATGTTGGCGTTTTTTACGGGACAGCCTGTATATATATATATATATATATATATATATATATATATATATATATATAAGGTAAACTTAATAAGTCGGCGATTAAAGGTCTGGTTTACTTCAGAGTATATATATTTAAAACAACCCTACATGTTTCGGCAATACGCCTTTGTCAAGAGAATATAAAATATAAATGACAGAATATAAATGTCAAATAATTAAGTTGCTATGGTTTAAATTACTCAAAGATACATGCCAATAATAATAATAAATCATGCCTTAGTATTCCAAAAAATAGATAGCAAGGTGTGAAAATATGTGTTATTCGCTGCTAGAAGCTTGTGTCTCTTTCTGGGTATGAACCTGTATGTTGGTTGCTGCTGGCAGCAGATTTTGTATTTGTGTGACCGCTTAAGTGTATGATTTTGTATGTTAGTGCGCTCGTGTGTGTGTTTAGTGACCGGTCGCGTAAATTTAGAGAGATCGGATAACCAGCCGTTGCGTAGGGCCGCCAACCCTTTCCCGGCAACTTCTTTACTTTTCCGAGCAGTACTTCGACGGCCCGACCCCCGCCCTAACGAGGCAAGGCGCAGACCAGCGAAGCGCACCCTGCACGGGGTTGCTCATCGCCAACCGAGGGAACACTCTTAGTGGCTACCTCAGTCGACGATGGTCACACTTTGTGCCATCTTAACGATTTCCGCAGAAGCGGGGGCAATGCACACATGTCGAACGTGTGTGTGCTGTTAACAGCCCAGGACCGGTCCTAGTAGTGTGTGCATTGCGCGGCGCCGTGATTTGCGCCGCGTAGCATGGTTCCTCACTCCTGCTGGAAAGACGGAATGGCACCTGACTGCCCAACGGGCAGACCCCAACCCAACCGTGCAGGGTGCGCTTCGCTGGTCTGCGCCTTGCCTCGTTGGGGCGGGGATCGGGCCGTCGAAGTACTGCTCGGAAAAGTAAAGAAGTTGCCGGGAAAGGGTTGGCGGCCCTACGCAACGGCTGGTTATCCGAATTTACGCGACCGGTCACTAAACACACACACGAGCGCACTAACATACAAAACCATACACTTACGCGGTCACACAAATACAAAATCTGCTGCCAGCAGCAACCAACATACCCAGGGTTCATACCCAGAAAGAGACACAAGCTTCTAGCAGCGAACAACACATATTTTCACACCTTGCTATCTATTTTTCGGAATACTAAGGCATGATTTATTATTATTATTGGAATGTATCTTTGAATAATTTAAACCATAGCAACTTAATTATTTGACATTTATATTCTGTCATTTATATTTTGTATTCTCTTGACAAAGGCGTATTGCCGAAACATGTAGGGTTGTTTTAAATATATATACTCTGAAGTAAACCAGACCTTTAATCGCCGACTTATTAAGTTTACCTTATCATACCAAGGTCACGAAGATATTATATTTATATATATATATATATATATATATATATATAGTAAACCTAATCAGTAGGCGATATATATATATATATATATACTAAAAATAATAGACTTTGATTGGTTTAGCGACCTTTAATGAATATTGATGTTTTATTCTACGACGTTTCGACTTTTATTATTATTCAGTCTTTTTCAAGTAACTAGAAACAAGAATTAATACAATGAAAACGTGAGAACATATTTGCCTTTGTGAGACTGAATTAACAATTAAAATTAAATTTAGATTAATAATGAGTAAAGAAAAATTAAAATGAATACATCTGTATAAATGAATTGAAAATTTAGATTATACTACTAATACAGTAAAGAAAACAATAAAACAAATGAATTAACATATATCCCCACACCCTATATAACTGGAGTATCCGAAAAAGTAGACAATATATTTAAACCATTTAATTTTAAAATAGCACACCAAAGCGGAAAAAACCTAAAATTCCTACACACCAAACTAAAAGACTCAACACCCACACTAAAACAATCACACACAATATACAACATACCCTGCAAAGACTGTGACAAAGTATACATAGGCCAAACAAAACAGTTACTACAAGAAAGATTGAAAGGTCACAAATACGCGAAAAATCAAACTGCCTTAAAAAACACCAATTGACACTAAAACATAATTTTGATTTTGATAACACCAAAGTAATAACACAGCAAAAGAATACAAAAGCTAGGGATGTCTTAGAAATGATCCGTATTTTCAAAAACAGCAGAACAATCAACGACAGAAACGAAATTGATGGACTTTCCAAACTCTATTACCCACTCATAAAACAATAAAATAATCAAACCCCCCCACACACACAAACATAACCACCAAAAAAAAAAAATTTTATTAGTACCCATTTGTAAATACTTTTACTATATACCCCTTAACACGTTCCTGGCCGTTTTGCTAATTTCAAAATAGAACAGAAAGCCACTTCTCTAAATAAAAGACACATATTCGCAATATACGAACCAGTGCAGTCGGTTCCCCTAAAAATGGTCTCGGATAGCTCCGATGACACATGTTACACAGAATGAGTGTTTGAAACACAAAAAAAACGGTGAGTTTATTGTCATTTATTGTCATTCATTGTTCTTTACTGTATTAGTAGTATAATCTAAATTTTCAATTCATTTATATAGATGTAATCATTTTAATTTTTCCTTACTCATTATTAATCTAAATTTAATTTTAATTGTTAATTTAATTGTTAATTCAGTCTCACAAAGGCAAATATGTTCTCACGTTTTCATTGTATTAATTCTTGTTTCTAGTTACTTGAAAAAGACTGAATAATAATAAAAGTCGAAACGTCGTAGAATAAAACATCAATATTCATTAAAGGTCGCTAAACCAATAAAAGTCTATTACTTTTAATATTCAGACACGGCCAATAAAATAAATAAGAAAAATAAAATTCTTATAAACACTAAATATATATATATATATATATATATATATATATATATATATATATATTTATATATGAAGTAGATGCTGAGGGCACTGGGGATGATGTTACAAATATAAGAGATCTTTTAATGTTAACAAGTATAATTATAATAATAAGTATATAGCACGATGGTGATGATATATGTAGCAATTACTATACGCACCACGATGGGCCATCAAATGAAGTAACGCTGAAGGCTGATATTAAATAATATAAAAGATAATAAATGTTATGAGATACAATAAATATATTGCATTGACGATGTGGTTCCAAGTGTACTGGTATGCTTATTGATTACATATTGGTCCACCTAAACGATCAGATGTTGTGTGTATATTAAAATATGGATGTAATTAGTGTTATAAAGGTATAACAATAATATTTGGGCACCGATATGAGATTTAATATCCCCTTTTAAATGTATATCTAAATCCAATAGCTGATTTAGTAGCAGTATACAATGCTATGCATAGATGTCGCGGATAGCATAAGATTAATAAAAAATATTTACGTTTTAGTAACACTCAGATAGGTCTGTCTTCTTCTTCTTCTGTTTTAGGTTGGACGCCAAAACGCCCAGGCACTTGAGCACACTGCTCTTTGTACTATCCCCAATAGATCTCTCAGTTCCACTTTGTTAGTCTTGTGTCCTCGAAAAACCTACTATCCTCCTCAGGGAAAGTTTGAGTACACTCGACGGATCTAATAGATGTCTCCTGAAACATTTCTGTCTGAGTTCCTTCAGTTCCTCACACGTGCATATTACATGAAGGCTAGTTTCCCCCTGTTCTTCTAATCTCCTACACCAGGGCTCGCTAGCTAAGCCCATGCTGTACAGATTCTTCCTTAAAGGACAATTTCCGGTTATTAAACCGGTAATTATTTTAATTTCTTTTCTGTTACCACGAATTAGGTTGGCTGAAAGCTTTCCGTCCAGCTCCCTTAGTAGTGTTTTGGTATGGAGTTGACCTTCCGTTAACCTCCATTTATATTTATGTTCTTTTTCTAGCCATAACGAGATCTCCCTTTTAACGGAATCCTTAGCGATTCCACATACAGGTTCTGGTCCTATGAAGTTCCTATTAGTTCCTCCTTTGGCCAGTTTGTCGGCTATTTCATTGCCCTTAATTCCCTCATGTCCTGGCACCCATATCAGCGACATAGTATTGTCTTGTGCCAATTTATTGAGGAACTGTTTACAATATTTCACCAGCTTAGATCTGGTAGATGGATTCATAATGGCTTTACTAGCTGCCTGACTATCAGCCATTATGTTGATTTTTTTGTTTCGTAGATGACTTTCCGAATTTCCTCGGCGCAGGCTGCGACTGCAAACAATTCGGTCTAGAAAACCGTTGTATGTTTCCCCAGACATATCGATATCTTTCTTCTAGGGCGCATTCCGCATATACCTGCACATGCCCTCTGACTAGATTGTGATCCATCAGTGTACCAGGTGCCGGCACCACAATCGCTCGAGCGACTTTTTGCCTGTTCCCTGGTCGGTATAAATATGTTCAGCTTAGATGTAAACATAATCTCAGGTACCATACTGTCCCCCGGCATTTGAAAGATCGGCTCTTCTAGTATAGTACCTGTGATATCTGTATGACCCTCTACAACCTTATTAGGACACCATACGTCATTGGCCTTCAGCCTCAGGATCGCAGCCTTTGCCTCCGCCTCTACAAATAGTTCCAGCGTAGAGAAACCCACGATAGCCTCCACGGAGGCGGTTCCCGTGCTGCTCATGGCTCCCATGGGAGGGATGTCCGCTCCGTCCTCCTCTACCAGACAACTGCTCCATAGGTAATCGTTGGTCTTACTACTGCTGTGTACAACCAGTGTACTACATTTGGTTTTAGTCCCCAGGTCTTGCCAATTAGTTTATTATGCGAATAAAGTGCAGACACCAATAACAATTTAAACAATTAAACAACATATATCACGATTTCATATGTTCCACAATTATCAGAAACACAATTAAATATACTTTAAAAAAATATGATATAGCTTCAACATATAAACTTACCAATACTAATAAACATCTATTTCCAAAACTTAAATTAAAATACAAAGGTATTTTTAATAATATAAAATATTATTAAAAATCTGGTGTGAAGAACACAAATACAGATTCACTATTAATATTTTTTGTGAACGTGTCCGAACATATCCCTCCCCAGAGACGCAGATACGTATTTCGCCTTTCTACAGGCTCATCGGTATGCCCCTGCTGGCGAAAGGATATCTGGAGAGGGATATATTCGGTGTCTGCACTTTATTCGCACACGTGCATAATAAACTAGCACTGCATTAGATTGATGATAAAGCAATGTTGACAAATTTGCCGATTCCTAATAGGCGGCACTTTAGAAAATATATACGTTTCGCGAATATACACTCGGTGGTACTAACACCTCTGCCGATCAAAGCGTGAATAAAAATATACATATTTTTCCATTTGGGCGTCCATACGAAATATTTGTAGACCGAGATAGTGCTATAAAACAAATTTTATGCACTTGTTAATGCGGCGTTCGTATACGAACGCAAAATTAGATCGGACGCCAGATGAAATGTAAATCGTCAATTGACGGACGCCCGATTGATAGCAGAATATATATATATATATATACATATATATATATATATATATATATATATATATATATATATATAAAGATATTAAGTGGTTTTAAAAGACCTTTTTTTCCTTTTGTGTTACACCTCTCCAGAATTCGCATTAGTTATAAAACTTATAAAACATATATACTTTTGTATTGTATTGTTTGATACGATAAGAATGCGTTCACGTCATTGATAGAAACTTCGATCTAACAAATATACAATTACCAAAATACCCATTTAATATAAAGGTACTAATCGAGTAATACCAGGGTGATACAACCTATGTTGTCTGTCTGCAAACTCAAAATTTACAAAAATTATTTTGAGACGTACCTATATATCGTTTTGTTCACATTTGATGGAATAAATGTCATTTGTTCAACATAACCTATAAATAACAAATACAATTGACAACACAGCATTGACGTGAACGCACTCTTATCGTATATCCAATACTATATATATATATACTGATATTGTCTAATGAATAAATATACGAGGCGTGTTTTTAAAGTAAGGATCCTTTCAAATATAAAAAAAACTAAGGAACTTTTTATAACAATTTTATTTTTACATAAAAGCCTGTACTTTAAGATACTTTGCCACATAATTGCCGCCATTATTGACGCATTTATCATATCGAACAACAAGCTTTTGTATCCCGTTGTCTACCGCCTGATTTGACAGCCACTGATTCACGGTCGTTTTGAGGTTATCGTCGTCATCAAGGTGCTTTCCTCCGAGATGCTTCTTCAAATTCAGAAACAGGTGGAAGTCACTGTTGTTCCCAGCCAAACGATGCGATGAGACCTTGACTTCGATTGGCTGCGTGCGGCCGGGCATTGTCGTGAAGCAAAAGGATTCCTCTACTCAGCATGCCGCGCCTTTCGTTTTGGATTGCTCAATGCTGTTTTTTAATGTCTCACAGTAATTTTCAGAATTTATTGTTTCACCACGAGGTAAAAAGTCGACAAACAACGCACCCTTCCTGTCCCAAAACACGATACACACGGAAATTGTCTGTTTGAATTTCACTTTCTTGGGTGATGTTGAATGCCGCCATTCCATGGATTGCTGCTTTGATTCCGGCGTAACGTCGGCCACCCACGTTTCATCTGCTGTGACAATTTGGTTTAAAAAATCACCTTCGCTGCCTGTGCTCCTCCGTCAACATTTTTGGTATCCATCATGAGCACAGTTTCCGATAATGTAAGCGTTCGGTGATAATTTCATACAGAACGCTTCTTGAAACTTGAGAAAATTTATGAGATAACGAAGAGATCGTGAAGCGCCTGTCATGAACATTTTTGCGGCCATCTTTAAAAGCTCTAACCCACATCCTTACCATTCCATCACTTATAATGTTTTCTCCATACACTTCACTAATCTGACGATCAATTTCAGCTGCTTTCACGCCTTTAGCACTAAGAAATCGGATAACAGCGCGTACTTCACAGTATGCGAGACGAGATCGACGATCGGCGGAGGCATTTTAAATACTCACAAAACAGTGTAAATACGGTCGATTGTTGCCGTAATGGCGTCTATGGCTTGTCAATAGATGAAGGATCACAATGCGTATGCGAGAACTGCCGATCGCAGTGCTGCAGTAGCGGAATTTCAAAACGGTACTTAGTTTAAAAACACGCCGCGTATTATATTTTAATATTTTATTCCATTTTTTTCTAATTATAACAGCAACCGAGTAACTATAGTCAAAACTCAGTTAAATGCTTATTTCTGTCCACAAACATCTTAATCGTACCAAATGAAGACAATGCGTTTCTGTGAATGGAAAAATAAATCTTAAGTGTAAAACAAAAAGAAAATTTATATTGGTCAAAATGACCTCACGAAGGTTAATTTATCATCAAGTTACATCAAAAGTATTAGTATAACTAGAAAAGCTGGCACTAAAGTCGTTAGTATAATTTTCCTATAATTTAGGACGAAATATTTGAGTTTATTTCCATATTAATTGGTACATATTCCAGGGGCAAAAGTTCAACGTTTTTAATAGCTTCCGCGTGGGTCGTTTTAACTTTTCTCTATTTGTCGATAGAAACTGTCAATGGCGAAATTTATTTACCCCTAAATTCAGAACTTGGTCTATCTAATATTTACAGGCATATGATTTAGTACTGAATACATTTTATGTTACTAATTAGATGATTTTTTGTTATGAACTGATATTCTTAAAATATGAAACCTGAACTAGGTTGTTTTATTAAATGAATATCATAAATTGGGCCAGAGTATAAAAACTTTAAGTTTTTAAATTTAAAAAGATACCTCTATGGAAGACATTTTTAAATACATAGACAAAGTTTTATAATAGGAAAGTTTTATTTTAAATAATACATGAACATTAATAATCATAGGTTAATATTTAACATATACCGCGTTTTTCTTTTATCATTACACATACGTATAATGACTTCTTCATTTACCCTTACACATCTGCATAAATGTATGGCGGCGGCATAGTAGGCAACCAGTTATAACCAATAACATTTTTTAAATTGTTAAATATTTCTGTTTTCCATTCATACTTAAATCTTAAATTAAATATATTCTTTTGAAAAATACATAATTTATTTAAAACAGTTAATTATCCCAACAGGCGTATACCTAGTGCGAAGACAATTTTAAATATTTTTAACAAATTCAAAGAAGATGGTTGTTTTCTAAATTCCCACAAACAAAATAAATTAAAACCAATCACGTGTTAACAGAACACATGAAGCTGAATATCCTGTGTTATGTAGATGAACGGTCTATAGGATCTCTTTTAGATGTAGCTAGGCCATTTTGGAGTATCGTACAGTTCAGTGTTCAAAATGCTGAAAGAATTAAAATATAAGCCATACAAGATATTAAACCATCAAGAACTTTTCGAGGAAGATAAAGTAAAATGAACTGAATTTTATGATATAATGTTTAATTTGTTAAATGAAAACGAAGAAATTTTAAATAAAAATTTTACTGATAAAGCAAACAATTCCGTAACAGATTTAAAGAGTTTCATGTACATTCCGTATGGCAATCTAAATAATTTTCTTTTGAATGCTTAAACATGCGTATCTTTAAAAGTTAGAAAGCATAGTAAGATGAAACCCATTAAGTTATTTCTTTAGCTAATAGGAAAAGGTGAGTGTAATTTTAATAAAATAAATACTGTGATGACTCATCCTACAACGCGCGTCATATTAGTCTCGTGTTATCTGGAGCGTTCCACATACGTCGAGAACATATAAGCCATAATATAAAAGCCGTCGAAAAAGGGATGGGGCATTCGATACCCGAGTCTCGCGAAGTAAACATAAATATAAAATACATAAATGTACTTCTTGTTGTTAATAGTTAGTTTTATATTGTTATACGATTTAATATTAATATAGTGTGTGTGTCTAAAGTTATTGTTAGTTTTATTTAAGAACCCGAAAGGACAAACTTTACAGTGGTATTCAGGTGTGGACTAATTAATAAATAATAAACTAAGTAGACAATTAAGTGTTAATTAAGTATTCGATTAAATAAATATACAGTGCGGAAACACGTTATTTTAAATATCGTGATGGCCAACAGAATGAAACTGACGGAATTAAAAGTGTCCGAGTTAAAACGAGAATTAGAAGAGAGGGATGAGGATACAACTAGCAAAAAGTCGATCCTCCAGCAACGACTTCGCAATGTGTTGATCCAAGAAGGCGAGGATCCAGAGAATTATGTCTTTCAAGTTCCAAGCGGAGATGCTGACGTGAATTTGCTGTTAATTCAAATGAAGCAAATGGAACAGAATAATCTGGATAGTGCGAAAAATATGGAACAAGGATTAATAGAGAATGCGCAAATTCAAATGCAACAAATGGAGCAGAAGAACCTGGAAACTTAGCAAAAACTCTAGAACAAATGGAACAGAAGAATCTGGATAGTGCGAAAAATATGGAACAAAGACTAATAGAGAATTCGCAAACCTTGGAACAGCGTCTAATAGATTCACAAACTCAAATGCAACAAATGGAACAGAGAATCTGGATAGCGCGAAAAATATGGAACAACGATTAATAGAGAATGCGCTAATACAAATGCAACAAATGGAACAAAGAAACCTAGAAACCGCTAGAATCCTCGAGAAAAATCTGGAAAAGAAATTACTAGAAAATTCTAGAAACTTCGAAAAAAGTCTGGAACAAGTGGAGAAAGTTCTAGAACAGCGATTAGCGGAAAAATCAGAAGCGTTAAAAGAAGAGGTTTTCATAGCTGTAGAAGAGAAAATTGGAGAACATTTTAGACTTTTAGAGGCAATAATGATTGAGATGAAATTACCCGCTACCACGGGTCATTCTGATCCCAAGCAGGTCAACGAAGAAGTCATACCGCGGCCCATCGAAATAAAAGAAGAACTTGTGGCTATTTCAAAGACCAGAATCAAGCCACCAACCTTTGATGGAAAGACGTCATGGGCAACTTACCTGACGCAATTCGAAGCGGCCGCAGAAGCAAACGCATGGTCTTCTGCCGAGAAGGCGACTGCTTTAGTCATAGCATTGAGGGGTGATGCTAGTGATATTTTGCAGACATTGCCTCCTGAGGAACGTAAAGATTCTCAACTCATTAAACGCTTGGAGATGAGATATGGCCATGCGCATTTGGAGCAAGTATACCATATCCAACTGAAGAATCGATCACAGAAGAAAAGCGAGAATCTTCAGGAATTTGAGGCAGATATTGCTCGTCTAGTTCGACTTGCATATCCGATGGCGCCAGATAATTTCATGGAACACCTAGCGGTCCAGACGTTCATAGATGGTCTCCGGGATATTGATACGCAGCAAGCATTAAGGTTGGCAATCCCGAAAACATTGATCGATGCTTTGGCGCACGCGCTTGAGTTTGAGACTACAAAGCAAGCCTCTCGGAACCATGCTCGTGTCTGCACTGTTGACAAGCAGGAAAATGAGGAGTTCATGGAGCAGGTGGTTATTAGAGTTCTAAACCAGATCAAATCAAATAAAAGAGTACTGCGATGCTGGAATTGTGGAGAGATTGGTCACGTTCGGAGTAAATGTGGTAAGGTGGCCAAGAAAGCATCGTCTGAGCAGCAGGAAAACTAAAGCGGGTCGATGAGCGGGGGCAATCATCGATCCAGCATCAGGAAGCCCTAAGGACGCCTGGCCGAGTCGCATCCCTGCAACATCAAACCAAAGGCCTGTATGTGGACGCTGTTATAGAAAGAAAGACCTATGCTTGCTAGATACTGGATCGACGAAAACCATCGTGCGACCCGATTTAATTCCCAGAAATAAAAAGTTATTTTCCAGCAAATGGAGACTTAGGACAGCTACTGGAGAAGCAGCTTCTGTGGAAGGTGAAGTAGATGTCAATTTTGTCATAGGACCAACATCAATCCGACATCGTGTTCTCGTAGCCGACATAGAAGAACAAATAATCTTGGGATTAGACATCATGAACACCTACGGCTTCCAGTTAAACATGAAAGAAGGCACTTTAAAAATAAATAATGAGGAATTGTTTCTTCATGGGAAAAATTGTGGTAGTGTACAAGTGATTACAGCAGAGAATGTTGTTCTGGATGCAAGAAGTGAGACATTTTTGACGGCGTGTATGGTAGGTGATTATTTGGACGGAAATGTTACAATGTTGGAACCAAAGGCTGATGATGACGAGGTGGGCCGAGGAATAGTAGTTGCCAAAATGCTGGTTAAGACTCAGAAGACTGTACCAATAAGGGTAATGAATGTGAACCATTACCCTGTTTCATTGAAGAAGGGTACTATTCTGGGGTGGTGTTCGCCAGTGTCGGCCGTCGTTCATCGCATAGAGGCGAAGAAGAATGGATTCGTGCAGGTTCCTGAGAAATTGTCCAAGATAATCGAATCCGCCTGTCAAGGATTGAGCATGAAGGAACAAAGTCAAGTTAAGGACCTAATTAAACATTAGGAAGACGTCTTTGAAACTGAGACTGGTACGAAAGGTAAAACAAATATTGTAATGCACAAAATAAATACCGGCGATGCAAGTCCAATTCGACAAGGACCAAGAAGGTTACCACTGGCAAAACGTGAGGAAGCCGAGTATATTATACAAGATATAGAAGGCCAAGTAGTAATTGAACCATCGAATAGTCCATGGGCTTCACCAGTGGTCCTTGTCAGGAAGAAGGATGGATCTACCAGATTCTGTGTGGACTATCGTCGTTTAAATAGTGTGACCAAAAAGGACAGCTATCCTCTCCCAAGAATGGACGATACGCTAGATACCTTGGCAGGAGCAAAATGGTTCTCCACTTTCGACTTAAAGAGCGGTTATTAGCAAGTGGGAATGGATCCCAATTATAAAGAGAAGACTGCCTTCAGTTTAGGTACAGGACTCTGGCAATTTACAGTCATGCCATTTGGACTGTGTAACGCCCCAGCTACTTTTGAGCGACTCATGGACACTGTACTGAGGGGACTGTCTTGGAATACCTGCCTGGTATATCTCGATGATGCGATTGTGGTAGGGAAGACCTTTGAAGATCACATGAAAAATTTGGAAGTAGTATTCCAGAGGTTGAGAGATGCCAACCTGAGATTAAGTCCAAAGAAGTGTCACCTTTTCCGCAAGGAGGTAAATTACCTTGGACATGTGGTTTCCAGAAAAGGAGTTGCTGTGGATCCAGAAAAAGTAAAATCTGTGGAAAAATGACCGGCACCCAAAGACAAACATCAGCTAAGAAGCTTTTTGGGATTATGCACATATTATCGACGCTACGTTCCTGGATTCTCCAACATTGCAAAACCACTTACTCGCCTAACAGAAAATCGAGCATTCATTTGGAACAACGAATGCCAAGCGGCCTTTGAGTTGCTAAAAGGTACGTTGATCAGTGCACCTGTTTTAAACTATCCACTGCCATCTGGGAGGTTTGTTTTGGATACGGATGCCAGTAACGTCGGGATTGGTGGCGTGCTCTCTCAAATCCAAGATGGACAAGAAAAGGTCATTGGATACTTCAGCAAGACCCTGTCCAAACCGGAGAGGAACTACTGCGTAACCAGGAGAGAACTATTGGCAGTAGTTAAGACCATTGAGTACTTTTACAAGTACCTGTATGGACAGAAGTTCCTGATCCGCACTGACCACGCCGCCTTAAAGTGGCTCTTGCCAATTTAAGAATCCAGAGGGTCAAGTAGCCAGATGGATTGAGAGGCTACAGGAGTATGACTTCGACATTGAACACAGAGCAGGCCTCAAACATCAAAATGCAGATGCCCTCTCCAGAAGACCCTGTCCAGAAGACTGTCGATATTGCAACCGAATCGAAGACAAATCGGCCAACGCTCTTCGAACAACCGTGGTTGATGACCAATGGCAACCTGACAATTTGCGCGCAGATCAAGAAGCTGATCCGGATCTTGTAGTCCTCAGGGCTTGGAAGAGAAATGGGCAACGACCGACCTGGCAAGAAATTGCTCCCCATTCACGGGAATTGAAGTCATACTGGGCACAATGGGATACCTTAACCATAGAAGACGATCTCCTGAGTCGTGAGGTCGAAAATCAAGATGGAAGCGAGCGGAAGATGCAAATGGTGGTTCCCACGAAAAGAATACCAGAGGTATTGCGAGAACTCCATAATGGTGCTTCTTGGGGACATTTTGGAGTCCATAAAACACTGGAGAAGGTGCGCCAGAGATTTTACTGGGTGAATTGTTCACGAGATGTGAAAGAATGGTGCCGAAAGTGTGCTAATTGCGCAGGAAGCAATGGTCCCCCCAGAGGCGTCGACGTGCACCCATGCGCCAATACAATGTAGGAAGCCCATTTGAAAGGATCGCCATAGATGCCGCCGGCCCTTTTCCAGAAAGCGACAAAGGAAATAAATACATAATAGTGGTCATGGATTACTTTACCAAATGAGTTGAAGCATATGCTCTACCAAATCAAGAAGCTGGAACTGTAGCAGACGTGATTGTGAAGGAGTTCGTCAGCCGTTTTGCTATACCCTTGGAACTTCATTCCGATCAAGGGCGAAATTTTGAGTCCAGTCTATTCGAAAAGATGTGTGGACTTTTGGGCATACGGAAGACGAGAACAACTCCCTTGCATCCACAATCAGATGGAATGGTAGAGCGAATGAACAAGACCATGATCAGACACTTATCCAAAGTGGTCTCCGAACACCAGAGAGATTGGGACGAACATTTACCATTATTTCTAATGGAGTGTAGGGCCTCCGTTCAAGAGACAACTGGCCAATCACCAGCAAACGTGCTATTCGGGAGGGAACTCCGATTGCCCTGTGATTTAAAGTTTGGGAGCAAGCCTGGTGAAGATCTTGCCGGAGAAGATTATGTCAGTACGCTCAGACGACGACTAGATAATATACATGAACAAGTCAGACACAATATCCAAGATGCTAGTGACAGAATGAAGGAGAGCTATGACATCAACGCCGAGAAGAGTGGTTACCATGAAGGCGATCGGGTTTGGTTATATAATCCACAACGCCGACGGGGCCTATCTCCAAAACTTCAAAAGAATTGGGAGGGGCCGTACGAAGTGTTGAAGCAGATCAACGATGTAATATACCGCATCAGGCGAACACCTCACACTAAGCCAAGAGTCGTACATTTTAATCGATTAGCCCCATACTCTGGAGACAATAATGACGGAACCGCTGACTTGCGTCGATTGGATAGCCAATACCAGGAACCAACCTTCGAAGACTTTATGGAAGAGTATTCTGGTTCGAAGAAAGCTCGATTTTGGGTAACCATCGAGAAACAGCAAGATTTGTTTACGGTGCCGCCAGGCTTCGCGCTTGTTCATTGCGTAGCCCGAGATCTGCGAATGGCCAAGGGAATTGCCTGGGAATTTAAAGAAAGATTTGGCAGAATCGTAAAATTAAGGCAACAGGGGCCAGCAATTGGGAAAAGTCTCCAAATACTAAATGAAGGACAGCCCATATTTTATTTGGTCACGAAAGAACTTATGCCTTATGGGAGGCCCTGGCCCACTTGCGAGAACAAATGTTACAGCAAGACATTCTGAAATTAGCAGTTCCAAAATTGGGTTGTGGATTGGACCGCCTGGACTGGAGAATTGTAAGGAGCATGTTGGAAGTAATCTTCCGACATACTGGTATGGAAATTCTGGTATGCAGTTACCGGCTTGAATATTCCTGTCCATCCAGGCAAGATAAGACCGTGGACTGTTATTTCGATATGACGTCACAATGTAACAAAGGCCCTACCTGTCGATTTCGCCATCGGTTGAGCAACCAAAACTTGACATGTTTCGGGACGAAACTTCATTCTTAAGAAGGGGGCAATGTGATGACTTATCCTACAACGCGCGTCATATTAGTCCCGTGTTATCTGGAGCGTTCCACATACGTCGAGAACATATAAGCAATAATATAAAAGCCGTCGAAGAAGGGATGGGGCATTCGATACCCGAGTCTCGCGAAGTAAACATAAATATAAAATACATAAATGTACTTATTGTTGTTAATAGTTAGTTTTATATTGTTATACGTTTTAATATTAATATAGTGTGTGTGTCTAAAGTTATTGTTAGTTTTATTTAAGAACCCGAAAAGACAAACTTTACAATACTAAGGTTACTTATTAATATTTTTAAAATTTCTATTTAGGAACATTATCATATCAACATTTTTCGGTTTTAGTCTGGCCCACCTTTGTTCTATTATTAAACGAGCTGTACTATACACTCCCACTTTCTGCTGAACCTGCTGGAATACAGAAGTATTTCTTAACATATTGTTTAAGGGTGTCAGCTCCATTCCTGTTACCATTTTTTTTAAAACATACCTTCCAAAATAAAAGAGGATCTACGTCCTGATTTGAATTTGGCCTTTAGAGGTTATTGCCTTTTAGTTATTATTACATCGGCTCTCATTGATTTTACTTTCTCGTATTCTTTCTTGCAAAAATCCAAATAATGAAAGTGACGTCTAATGTGAACTAATGTCTGTTTCGATTACAGACATTTGTTCTTTATTTTCAGGATCTATTTTCTTTATAATATTTAGAATTTATTGTTCTAAAAAAGAAGTAGCCCCAGTAGCATTTTCAGTGCTACGAAAACCTTCTCTTTTAAATTGAGGGTCTCAAACAGTTGCTACTCTAGTAATTGATCCTCCTCTTATGAAAATAGCTTTGCTTTAACAGATTCCAAAAATTTGTTGCATTACTCAATCTTTAATTCCAGTAGTGATGCTCTCAGATAATTGCACAGTGTAAAAGTTATTGGAATTATTAAAGAAATAATAACATATTTATTACCTACAAAAATTGTTACGCCTTTATTTCGCTTCATAATTTTTCTTAATAGTTTTCATTATTTATTGACGAATCTCGGTATATTATTTTGCTTGCGCATCATTTAATACGTACGAATGCGAATAGCGCTATCTGTGATTGAATTTGTAACTATTATCCCCTTCTGTTAGCGTCTGCTGGTACGCGGAAGAAGGACAAGACTGGCCGACAGCCTTTGGTATGTAAGGTCGTAAAAAAGTTGGACTTATATAATTTAAACGTTTAATTACGGATCAGGTCAGAGAATATTTTAGAACAGCCTATTTTGCCGCTTGCGACTTAAGAAGGTTGGAGAAAATTATCAACCGACTTTGGGTTTTTCTGCTGGGCGTTCTACTTCGACATCGTTTTCGTGAAAAAATTAACTTTCCGCGGAAGATACCACGCACTGTCTCTCCATCAAGGGCAATTCATGGTCATCTAAGCCACCGAACAGCGACACACCGGAAGAAATTAATTACCATCTCAGACGAATAGGGAAAGGATACAAGTAACTTGTATTATATTGCTATCATATTTTGCCGTAATCAATTTAATTTCCTTGAGCATAACTTAAATATTAATTTTGCACTCATTCAATCTTTTATTAGCGTAACTTATATATCATTTTTGGTCATATTAAGATATGTGTATCTATTTGACATTGTTAATGCCAAATTATTAATTCATCTACTTGAAATTAAAATCTAAATTTTTAAAACATATATTGTTATCGATCTATTTTATAGATATATCGTCTGCAGTCACGATTTTTTTTTGTGCCACCAGATGTATTGTTTTTTTTCATGTACATATTGCAGTGGAATGTGCTTTTAATTGCTTATTAATTTTTTTATTCACACTACAACTTATGCTTCCGGCTGTTCAGTCTATTAGATTCCTCGAGCTCACATCTCACGGGTCGCTCTTCTCAGATGAGGGCCAGGTTATGTTAGAAGTAAAACAATAAATGTTAATAAAAGACTCAGTTAACTAATTTACAATTTTTAATTTACAAAAGAAAGAAAAAAAAAATCCCTTTACCGAATGTATAGGGAGCTAAAGCCAAATTAACAGTAGCATAAGGAGGAAAGACTCTTTATAAATAATGACTCGCACAAAGAGAAAAACCCCCTGTGACTCTCGAACAAACATAAAATTAATAAATAATGGAGAAATTTGTCAAGTTTGACCTCTACTTTAACCCCTACAATTTCAAATGTCAAAAACAACAAAGTTATTGAAACCGCGTAAATTGGCTTACAGTCATGCGCAAATAAAACACGACAAAATTCAACCCACAACTAAAAAAAATCCAACCTGAATTTAAAACGTTCTAGAATATCTTGAAGAAAAACTCCACTAAAAAAAAAACATGACAATTTTCTCTAATACTCATATACTACTTCAAATATCAAAATTATCACAAATTATACACAAAATTATTATTATAACCAAAATAATCGTAGTATCAATTATATAAATTAAATATTTTTATCGAACTTACATAGATCTATGCACTGATAACACAAAAAAGTACATGAGAGATATCATACTTATTTCACAATGAGATCACCAACTCTCGTAAAAATCGAAATAACATTACATGCACATAAATAAATGCATAAACAAAATTAAAAACCCGAATTTACTTAAAACAGAGAATAAAAAATGAACTTCTTATCCTCTACCACCGGTCACTTTGGAAGTCTTGATATCTCTAACAAAATTTACCGCGAAAAATTCCTACATCTAATTCAATAGTACCACAACTGTCCGCATCCATACGTTTAAACTAATAAACATACAGAGTCAGTCAAAAATATAATTACAAATATAATAAATATTAATAAAATTCAACTCTTGTACATAATTTAAATCTTCCATCTTTTTCTCTCTCTCTGGATAGAAAAATCCACTACAATATGCAGGTGTTCGATAGACTTTGATTTTAAGATTTAAGTCATTAGTATTTTTGTATAAGAAATTTTTACTACCGCTTTTCTGTTGTAAAATTTTTGTAACTTTGAATCTATGGTACCGTAGGAAAAAACGGGGAGGGGGTTTCTATAATTAAACTTAATTTTCTATTTATTTTCATCATTGTTTTTTTGCTTTAAAGTTTGAAATATATTTACTGACTGTTACACTTTATTTTGCGATACCTAGTTGCGGTTTTTGAATAGACATTTTTTATAAGTTTGATGCCAGATTATACAGTCGGTACTTATACACTGTAAAGATTTAATTTTTAAAATATATTTTCATCAAATTCATTTTTGCATATATTAATATTTTCATTCAGTTTAATTTTTTTTTTATAATATTCAAATAATTTCTTGATTCGTGAATATATGAATTGTTTGTTCTCAATTATTTTGTTTTGCCTTTAGCCCTTCCCTTAGCAATTTCGATACAGGTATCCTGTGCAAACCTTCTGGTATATTACGTAGGTACATAGTAAATTTACATCTACAGCGTGGTTGAGTAGTTTGTATGCGCATGCGCCTAAGATCGCGCAATCTCTTTTCTCAGTTTTCAGTCTGGGCTTCCATAAGTAAAACTGAGTGGCGCTACCTTTTATTTTAGCCACTCACACCCGTCTCAACTGACTAAGGGCATACATAAGAAAATAGAAGCTCCATACGTTGTGCGCTACAACTACAGGTATATTTTTGATCTCGACCATCTTCAGACACCTTCGCTGCGCCAGCTTCGCGGCTACGTAGCAAAATTTCCCATATACCAAAAAGTTTAAGTATATCAATACGTTAGCATGTATTACGCATTTGTAACAAATGAAACAGACATGCAATATACACAAATTGCATATTTGTTCATATTTTATAATTTATTTCTAAAGTGCACCGTAAAGATATAAAAAACCATTTATTCATAATACATCAAAATTACACAGAGTCCACATAAGCATTTCCGTACAGCGGGAATTTCCAGATTAGTGTCTTTCAAGTCGGGGAAGTTCCAGTGAATCTACCAGCAATGAGGTTGACCTATAGGTCAGTCATATCGCCAGTTGTGTTTAGTTAGTTCTCGAAAGTATATGTAGACGTAATTTTACCTTGTTATTTTTGATATGTTGAAATCATATTCACATGTATCGATCTGGATAAAAGATTATCCTGAATTTTGTGTCGATAATGACTAGAGCTGAGGATGTTTGGGGTATAACCATGGTTATATCATGTAACCATAGTAATTTACTATGGTTACATGATATAACCATGGTTATACCGCAAACATCCTCAGCGCTAATAATGACAGAGTGTTTTATATGTATTGCAATAAAATTGTAAATTTATATTTGTTTACGTTTAATCTCATATTTTAATACCTGCAATTAATTATTGTAAATTCGATGCGACAAAAAATTTCAATTAACTCAGCATGTAGAAACTGACTTGCATAAAAGAAATATCACAAGATTTAAAAATGCACCACAAGCTGCTATGAATCAATTACAAATGAAACAGACATGCAATATACACGTCTGTAACTGTACACATAGACAAACACCTCGTATTTTCCAGCATTTACTGCTGCTTAAGACACGTGTTTCTGCCATCTACTATTAGGCGTCATCAGTTAAGCTAGTGAAGTAAGTAAAGCTTAAACAAATCGCCTAATAAGGTATAGCAAATTTTATCCTATCAGGTGGCACCATATAATCTAGTGACATCTGACGGACGAAAGAGACTATGCGGAAAGTGGCAACCCTTCCCTTGACCGGCTATGCCGGTACAGAAGGGAAGAAAATTACGTATACAGGTGTAAGTCCATTAACACAATACCAGATGGCAGCAAATATTAAAAAAAAGGTTTAAGTATATCAATACGTTAAGAACGTATCACGCATTTGTTACAAATGAAACAGACATGCAATATACACGTCTGTAACTGTACACATGGACATACACCTCGTATTTTCCAGCATTTACTTCTGCTTAAGACACGTGTTCCTGCCATCTACTATTAGGCGTCATCAGTTAAGCTAGTGAAGTAAGTAAAGCTTAAAAGCCTAAAAAAACATAAGGTATAGCAAATTTTGTCCTATCAGGTGGCACCATATAATCTAGTGACATCTGACGGACGAAAGAGACTATGCCGAAAGTGGCAACCCTTCCCTTCACCTGCTATGCCGGTACAGAAGAGAATAAAATACGTATATAGGTGTAAGTCCATTAACACGATGCCAGATCGTTTATTAAGGAGTATTAATATTAACTGCAATACTTTTTGAAGATTCTCTTCTGTAAAATTTGTTCTTGTTGAATGAAATATGTCCTTGTACATAGAAAACTTCCTTTCTACATTTCAACTGCTTATAGGTGCATACTGGAAATATTCTTTTATTTCAACGTATTTAGCATTAGATTTTGAGGCATTGTCCATACATAATTGCCGAAATGTTACTAAATCTGGGTTTCTATTAAAAACTGCGTCTAACTTTTGCCGAAGGCCACATCCGAAATCACTTGGAATATTCTTCAAACTATTAATAGTCACATCTAATGTGGTTAATCCATCATTTAATTTAAGATTTTGATTTTCAAAATAAGTGAATAGTTTTGGCAAATCTCCAAAGTGTTCCTGAAGAAAGTACAACTGATTTTTTAAATGTGAAATTTGTGTTAGTTCCTTGCACTCAGAAATACTTCGTCATTGAAACATATAATAATATATATAATATACATATATATATAAATACATATATATATATATATATATATATATATATATATATATATATATATATATAATAATTTATTAAAATATCAAAATTCTCTGCATAAAAACTAATAGCTTCTGACCATGTTCCCAATCTAGTTATTACTAAAGATGGAGACAGTGAAAAAGATAAAAAGTTTTTCCCTGTAAAGAGCTACTACTCTCAATGGTGCTTTTCTGAAAACTTTTTTAAAAGCGAAAACTTCAGGAAAGGTGTCTCTGATATATTCACAGATTCTGTGGAGAGCATAAGCTACACAAGTAATATGCAGCATTTTAGGATATATTTCTTTTAACAATCTGCCTGTTTTCAACATATATGCAGCACTCTCACTGACAAATAAAATTATTTTTTCTTTGTACCTGTCGTCCGAATGAAGCATTTGGTGCGTATTCTCGTAAATGGTTTTAGCTACTGTTTCTGCATCAACTGTATTTATAACTTTTGTTGCTATTACATATGCGTTATATGGAATAGTTGGATGTAGTACACCAGCTACAACATTTACCACACAGCGTCCTAATGTATCGACAGTTTCGTCGGCACTTATCCACAGGTACTGATTTGAAAGATGGCTTCTAATACGTTCTACTGCTTTCGTGTATCACTTAGAAATATAATATTCGCGTAAGGTGGATTCATCAGGAACATTTCGACCAGTATATTTTTTGAGAAATATTTTGAAGGTGGGATTGTTAAGTTTATTTAATGGAATATTTACCGCCATTAAAGTTTCACAGAGTTCTTCGTTAAAATTGTCAGATTCCAACAGGTCTAATTTCTGTGTATGTGTTTCCGGTACTAAGTGCGATTTCTTGGAACTTTTTAACGATATTTTACAGACTTTGCAATAAATTTCGGAATCACTGGCAATGGACATACAATCAGTTTAACCCTTAATCCAACTCGCCATTGATTCACGATGCCATTCTCGACGTTGCTCGAAATCATATCTGAAAAAGTAACTTAAACAATGTTCTATATCTAAACAAAGGAAAATAAAAAACGTATGCATAAGTTATTGAAACTTAGCGAAATTAACTTACGTATATATGTATATATATATATATATATATATATATATATATATATACGTAAGTTAAATCGCCAACTGATTGAATTTACTATATATATATATATATATATATATATATATATATATATATAAAATTCAATCAGTTGGCGATTTAACTTACGTATATATATATATATATATATATATATATATATATATACATATATACGTAAGTTAATTTCGCTAAGTTTCAATAACTTATGCATACGTTTTTTATTTTCCTTTGTTTAGATATAGAACATTGTTTAAGTTACTTTTTCAGATATGATTTCGAGCAACGTCGAGAATGGCATCGTGAATCAATGGCGAGTTGGATTAAGGGTTAAACTGATTGTATGTCCATTGCCAGTGATTCCGAAATTTATTGCAAAGTCTGTAAAATATCGTTAAAAAGTTCCAAGAAATCGCACTTAGTACCGGAAACACATACACAGAAATTAGACCTGTTGGAATCTGACAATTTTAACGAAAAACTCTGTGAAACTTTAATGGCGGTAAATATTCCATTAAATAAACTTAACAATCCCACCTTCAAAATATTTCTCAAAAAATATACTGGTCGAAATGTTCCTGATGAATCCACCTTACGCGAATATTATATTTCTAAGTGATACACGAAAGCAGTAGAACGTATTAGAAGCCATCTTTCAAATCAGTACCTGTGGATAAGTGCCGACGAAACTGTCGATACATTAGGACGCTGTGTGGTAAATGTTGTAGCTGGTGTGCTACATCCAACTATTCCATATAACGCATATGTAATAGCAACAAAAGTTATAAATACAGTTGATGCAGAAACAGTAGCTAAAACCATTTACGAGAATACGCACCAAATGCTTCATTCGGACGACAGGTACAAAGAAAAAATAATTTTATTTGTCAGTGAGAGTGCTGCATATATGTTGAAAACAGGCAGATTGTTAAAAGAAATATATCCTAAAATGCTGCATATTACTTGTGGAGTATGCTCTCCACAGAATCTGTGAATATATCAGAGACACCTTTCCTGAAGTTTTCGCTTTTAAAAAAGTTTTCAGAAAAGCACCATTGAGAGTAGTAGCTCTTTACAGGGAAAAACTTTTTATCTTTTTCACTGTCTCCATCTTTAGTAATAACTAGATTGGGAACATGGTCAGAAGCTATTAGTTTTTATGCAGAGAATTTTGATATTTTAATAAATTATTATATATATATATATATATATATATATATATATATATATGTATTTATATATATATATGTATATTATATATATTATTATATGTTTCAATGACGAAGTATTTCTGAGTGCAAGGAACTAACACAAATTTCACATTTAAAAAATCAGTTGTACTTTCTTCAGGAACACTTTGGAGATTTGCCAAAACTATTCACTTATTTTGAAAATCAAAATCTTAAATTAAATGATGGATTAACCACATTAGATGTGACTATTAATAGTTTGAAGAATATTCCAAGTGATTTCGGATGTGGCCTTCGGCAAAAGTTAGACGCAGTTTTTAATAGAAACCCAGATTTAGTAACATTTCGGCAATTATGTATGGACAATGCCTCAAAATCTAATGCTAAATACGTTGAAATAAAAGAATATTTCCAGTATGCACCTATAAGCAGTTGAAATGTAGAAAGGAAGTTTTCTATGTACAAGGACATATTTCATTCAACAAGAACAAATTTTACAGAAGAGAATCTTCAAAAAGTATTGCAGTTAATATTAATACTCCTTAATAAACGATCTGGCATCGTGTTAATGGACTTACACCTATATACGTATTTTATTCTCTTCTGTACCGGCATAGCAGGTGAAGGGAAGGGTTGCCACTTTCGGCATAGTCTCTTTCGTCCGTCAGATGTCACTAGATTATATGGTGCCACCTGATAGGATAAAATTTGCTATACCTTATGTTTTTTTAGGCTTTTAAGCTTTACTTACTTCACTAGCTTAACTGATGACGCCTAATAGTAGATGGCAGGAACACGTGTCTTAAGCAGAAGTAAATGCTGGAAAATACGAGGTGTATGTCCATGTGTACAGTTACAGACGTGTATATTGCATGTCTGTTTCATTTGTAACAAATGCGTGATACGTTCTTAACGTATTGATATACTTAAACCTTTTTTTTAATATTTGCTGCCATCTGGTATTGTGTTAATGGACTTACACCTGTATACGTAATTTTCTTCCCTTCTGTACCGGCATAGCCGGTCAAGGGAAGGGTTGCCACTTTCCGCATAGTCTCTTTCGTCCGTCAGATGTCACTAGATTATATGGTGCCACCTGATAGGATAAAATTTGCTATACCTTATTAGGCGATTTGTTTAAGCTTTACTTACTTCACTAGCTTAACTGATGACGCCTAATAGTAGATGGCAGAAACACGTGTCTTAAGCAGCAGTAAATGCTGGAAAATACGAGGTGTTTGTCTATGTGTACAGTTACAGACGTGTATATTGCATGTCTGTTTCATTTGTAATTGATTCATAGCAGCTTGTGGTGCATTTTTAAATCTTGTGATATTTCTTTTATGCAAGTCAGTTTCTACATGCTGAGTTAATTGAAATTTTTTGTCGCATCGAATTTACAATAATTAATTGCAGGTATTAAAATATGAGATTAAACGTAAACAAATATAAATTTACAATTTTATTGCAATACATATAAAACACTCTGTCATTATTAGCGCTGAGGATGTTTGCGGTATAACCATGGTTATATCATGTAACCATAGTAAATTACTATGGTTACATGATATAACCATGGTTATACCCCAAACATCCTCAGCTCTAGTCATTATCGACACAAAATTCAGGATAATCTTTTATCCAGATCGATACATGTGAATATGATTTCAACATATCAAAAATAACAAGGTAAAATTACGTCTACATATACTTTCGAGAACTAACTAAACACAACTGGCGATATGACTGACCTATAGGTCAACCTCATTGCTGGTAGATTCACTGGAACTTCCCCGACTTGAAAGACACTAATCTGGAAATTCCCGCTGTACGGAAATGCTTATGTGGACTCTGTGTAATTTTGATGTATTATGAATAAATGGTTTTTTATATCTTTACGGTGCACTTTAGAAATAAATTATAAAATATGAACAAATATGCAATTTGTGTATATTGCATGTCTGTTTCATTTGTTACAAATGCGTAATACATGCTAACGTATTGATATACTTAAACTTTTTGGTATATGGGAAATTTTGCTACGTAGCCGCGAAGCTGGCGCAGCGAAGGTGTCTGAAGATGGTCGAGATCAAAAATATACCTGTATTTGTAGCGCACAACGTATGGAGCTTCTATTTTCTTATGTATGCCCTTAGTCAGTTGAGACGGGTGTGAGTGGCTAAAATAAAAGGTAGCGCCACTCAGTTTTACTTATGGAAGCCCAGACTGAAAACTGAGAAAAGAGATTGCGCGATCTTAGGCGCATGCGCATACAAACTACTCAACCACGCTGTAGATGTAAATTTACTATGTACCTACGTAATATACCAGAAGGTTTGCACAGGATACCTGTATCGAAATTGCTAAGGGAAGGGCTAAAGTCAAAACAAAATAATTGAGAACAAACAATTCATATATTCACGAATCAAGAAATTATTTGAATATTATAAAAAAAAAATTAAACTGAATGAAAATATTAATATATGCAAAAATGAATTTGATGAAAATATATTTTAAAAATTAAATCTTTACAGTGTATAAGTACCGACTGTATAATCTGGCATCAAACTTATAAAAAATGTCTATTCAAAAACCGCAACTAGGTATCGCAAAATAAAGTGTAACAGTCAGTAAATATATTTCAAACTTTAAAGCAAAAAAACAATGATGAAAATAAATAGAAAATTAAGTTTAATTATAGAAACCCCCCTCCCCGTTTTTTCCTACGGTACCATAGATTCAAAGTTACAAAAATTTTACAACAGAAAAGCGGTAGTAAAAATTTCTTATACAAAAATACTAATGACTTAAATCTTAAAATCAAAGTCTATCGAACACCTGCATATGTACATGAAAAAATACAATACATCTGGTGGCACAAAAAAAAATCGTGACTGCAGACGATATATCTATAAAATAGATCGATATCAATATATGTTTTAAAAATTTAGATTTTAATTTCAAGTAGATGAATTAATAATTTGGCATTAACAATGTCAAATAGATACACATATCTTAACACATTTACCACACAGCGTCCTAATGTATCGACAGTTTCGTCGGCACTTATCCACAGGTACTGATTTGAAAGATGGCTTCTAATACGTTCTACTGCTTTCGTGTATCACTTAGAAATATAATATTCGCGTAAGGTGGATTCATCAGGAACATTTCGACCAGTATATTTTTTGAGAAATATTTTGAAGGTGGGATTGTTAAGTTTATTTAATGGAATATTTACCGCCATTAAAGTTTCACAGAGTTCTTCGTTAAAATTGTCAGATTCCAACAGGTCTAATTTCTGTGTATGTGTTTCCGGTACTAAGTGCGATTTCTTGGAACTTTTTAACGATATTTTACAGACTTTGCAATAAATTTCGGAATCACTGGCAATGGACATACAATCAGTTTAACCCTTAATCCAACTCGCCATTGATTCACGATGCCATTCTCGACGTTGCTCGAAATCATATCTGAAAAAGTAACTTAAACAATGTTCTATATCTAAACAAAGGAAAATAAAAAACGTATGCATAAGTTATTGAAACTTAGCGAAATTAACTTACGTATATATGTATATATATATATATATATATATATATATATATATATATATATATATATACGTAAGTTAAATCGCCAACTGATTGAATTTACTATATATATATATATATATATATATATAATTAATTGTTAAAATTGTTAAAGCAATGAAAAAAATAAACTAACTCACCGTACTTTTATTTATCTTACAAAATATAAACTAATCAATAAAATAAATTATAAAAACTCCTCCCGCTTCTATCTAAGCTCATGAAGAAAGGAAGAAGTGTAAAATTGAAGTAATTGCGTCAGAATTCAGCGACAAAAAAACAGATGTGCGGTTAACCGATTGAATAGTGCTATTCAATAACTGCAAGTTGTACTTAACGATGTTATAGGCTATTTATATAGTCCATCTTAATTTCGGCCTTTCATGCCCGGTCCCTACTTATAGTAAATATATTGCCATTCCCAGTAACTTATACTTTAAACACAGCTTCATATAACATTTAAACTGTTCTTATGTAAAACAACAAATGATATTGGAACAAATAAATGTAACCCAAAAATATTTATCAATGCTATGAGTGCAATAAAGTTACAAAAGAAGTAATGTAATATTTGTGAAATGCAACCACAACAATAGTAAAATATAATATATGGACGGAACATGTGCATTCTATAACAATACATAAACAATAACGCACACATATAGACATATATTTCACTAAACTGTATAGTTGACACGTTAATTTCCTTTGCATAAATGTATATATGTCCTGCCTGTTTTCCCGAATATATCATGATTTAGTTCTGTAATTGAATAATTTGTTGAGCTCTTGAATCCTTGGGTTTGACACACTCTAATTTATGCTTCGATACTCCCCCGAAGTAAACTATACATTCACCCGCAAACAAACAGACAAGCACATACAAAACAGGGAGAGAGAGAGATAATTTTTGACAAGACATAAAGTGAACGTGTGCGGTCTGGGTTCAGGTATTTCCTCTCATTTTCTCTCTCGGTCGCTTCGATTGTTTCGCAGTTGTTTTGTTTTAACCTTTTGTTTTCCCGGACGAGGGTGGCTTAAGCGGCGAAGACGACACAACAAACAGGGTCGATTTTCTCGAGGTAATACATTTTAAATTATACATATTTCAAGGTTCTTGTGTGAAAGTATTAAATTCTTATAACGGTGCGAGTAAACTTTATGAGTTCTTAGGAAATTCGTTTTCGAATACATCATGAAATATTTAAAGATGGAGTACAGGGTAGATAAAAAAATGAAACGTCCTTGAGATAGTAGTGATGTAATACACATTTGTAATGTAACCCAAATATGCAAAGCGCATATTTTGCACATTATATGGATTGTTTAAATATTTGCATATATCCTTAATACATAGCATAGTGTGCTTAATTGAAAGAATTTCTTGAATTGAAAGAAATCTTCCATTATAAAGTAATTTATTTTATTATGTTTGCAATTCTCAAGAAAAAAAATTTTTACGAGGTACAAGAATATGAGTATTCCCAGTCTTAAATTCCGAGAATTCAAAATAGCTCGTTTTAACCGTTAACAGAGGTTTTATTGTACCTATATTTACATAAGTAAGTAAATAATAAATTTATGTCTGTATTTTATTTCTGATTGTGCTTTTGAAGAAATAACATCGATTTGTGTTTTGTAGTGTTGTGGTATTTTATTTATTTTTATTAATAAATTGGCCAAAGTCAGTAGAGCGTCAGTGTGGGTTAAGCCATACAAAGAACTACGTATAGATATGGGAAAACTCTACTGTCCTGCGTGCGTTAAAATTGTAAGTATAATTTTTGAATATTCAATATAGAGGGTGGTGCGAGATCGGTCGACATCTGTTATTTTTTTTAGTTACAAAAAAAAGTTAAAAGCAAGTTACATTCTTTTTGAGGGACATGCACAATGAAAATACAGAGTAATGTACAGGGCGTTTCAATTTTGCCCTGTCAGTATTAACTTATTTTTTTATAGGGAACCCTAGGTATATCAACCGTTTGGGCACCATTTGGACACACGGGGTGCTTTCGTTTTAATATTTTGAACTTATTTGTTAGGGATTTAGATTTAAGTATTGATATTATTGCTTTTCAATTTGATATTTCAATTTTTGTTTTTTTTTATTACAGATTCCATACGATAAAAATATTAAATAGACCAACACGTGAAAACATCTGTTCATATTACTAAATTGGGTAAGACAAAATCTGGAGACCTGTCACAACCCACATTAACGCAATGTTTCAAAAAGCTAAACAAACAAGACATACTTAACCGAGACCTATGTCATGCAATGTTGACGTCAAATATTCCCTTGTCAAAGCTACGTAATCAAAACTTCACTTCTTTTCTCCTGAAGTATTGCAAGTTCAGTGTCCCAGGTGAATCAACACTACGAAGAAGCTACGTGAGTTTCTTGTATTCGGAAGTAATTGAGGAAATTAAAGCTAAAATTTGGAACAAACCTTTATACATATTGTGATGACTCATCCAACGATACGTGACGTATCACACCTTTGGCACCTTCGCGATAGATATAGAAAACTCGAGAAATATTCGACGGCCGTTATATAAGCCGTCGAGGAAGGGATTTATTCATTCCATACCAAATCACCGCCGAGTGAACTTCCATTAATATAAATACATAAATGTGCTTATTGTTAGTAATTAGTTTTAAATTGTTATTCGTTTTTATTATTAATATAGTGTGTGTCTAAGTTACCGTTAATTTTATTTAAGAACCCGAATAGACAAATACTTTACAATGGTGTCCGGTGTGAGTTAATTAATAAATAACGGTCTAAGTGGACAATTAAGTGTTAATTTAATATCTGTTTAAATAAATATACAGTGCGAAAAGACGTTTATTTTAAATATCGTGATGGCGAATAGAGTGAAACTCACAGAATTAAAAGTGACTGATTTAAAACGAGAATTAGAGGAGAGAGATGAGGATACAACCGGCAAAACGGCAATTCTCCAGCAACGGCTTCGAAATGTGTTGACCCAAGAAGGCGAGGATCCAGAGAATTATGTCTTTCAAGTTCCAGGTGGAGATGCTGTCGTGAATTCGCTGTTGATGAAAATGGAACAACGGCTGATACACAATTCGCAAACCTTGTAACAATGTCTAATAGATTGACAAACTCAAATGGAACAGAAGAATCTGGATAGTGCGAAAAATATGGAACAACGACTAATAGAGAATGCGCAGACTCAAATGCAACAAATGGAGCAAAAGAATCTGGACTGTGTGAAAACTCTGGAACAAAGTCTAATAAATTCCCACGCCCAGATGGAACAAAGAAACCTAGAAACCGCTAGAATCCCCGAGAAAAATCTGGAAAAGAAATTAGTAGAAAATTCTAGAAGCTTCGAAAAAAGTCTGGAATAAGTGGAGAAAGTTCTGGAACAGCGACTAGCGGAAAAATCAGAAGCGTTAAAGGAAGAAGTTTTCATAGCTGTAAAGGAGAAAATTCTAGACTTTTAGAGGCAATAATGACTCAGATGAAATTTCCTGTTACCATGGGTCATTCCGATCCCATGCAGGTCATCGAAGAAGCTATACCGCGGCCCATCGAAATAAAAGAAGAACCTGTGACTATCTCGAAGACCAGAATGAAGCCACAAAACTTTGATGGAAAGACGTCATGGGCGACTTACCTGACGCAATTCGAAACAGCCGCAGAAGCAAACGCATGGTCTTCTGTCGAGAAGGCGACTGCTTTAATCATAGCATTGAGGGGCGATGCTAGTGATATTTTGCAGACATTGCCTCCTGAAGAACGTAACGATTATTCTCAACTCATTAAACGGTTGGAGATGAGATATGGCCACGCGTATTTAGAGCAGGTATACTACATCCAGCTGAAGAATCGGTCCCAGAGAAAAGGCGAGAATCTTCAGGAATTCTAGGCATATATTACTCGTCTGGTTCGACTTGCGTATCCGATGGCGCCAGATAATTTCATGGAAAACCTAGCTGTCCAGACGTTCATTGATGGTCTCCGGGATATTGATATGCAGCAAGCATTAAGGTTGGCACGACCAAAGACTTTGGCGCCCGCACTTGAGTTTGAGACTGCAAAACAAAAGAGTACTGAGATGCTGGAATTGTGGAGAGATTGGTCACATTCGAAGTAGATGTGGGAAGGTGGCCAAGGATGCATCTGCTGAGCAGCAGGAAAACCAAAGCGGGTCGATGAGCGGGGCCAATCATCGTTCCAGCATCAGGAAGCTCCAACGACACTGTATGTGGACGCTATTATGGAAGGAAGGATTTATGCTTGCTTGCTAGATACTGGATCGACGAAAACGATAGTACGACCCGATTTGATTTCCAGGAATAAAGAATTACTTTCTAGCAAATGTAGACTTAGGACAGCAACTGGAGGAGCAGCTTGTGTGGCAGGTGAAGTAGACGTCAATTTTATCATAGGACCAACATCAATCCGACATCACGTTCTCATAGACGACATAGAAGAAGAAATAATCTTGGGATTAGACATCATGAACGCCTTCGGCTTCCAGTTAAACATGAAAGAAAGCACTTTAAAAATAAATAATGAAGAATTATTTCTTCATGGGAAAGATTGTGGGCATGTACAAGTAATTACAGCAGAGAATGTTGTTCTGGATGCAAGGAGTGAGACATTTTTGACGGCGTGCATGGAAGGTGCTTATCTGGAAGGAAATGATACAATGTTGGAACCAAAGGCTAATGATAACGAAGTAGGCCGAGGAATAGTAGTTGCCAAAATGCTGGTTAAGACTCAGAAGACTGTACCGGTAAGGGTAATGAATGTGAACTATTACCCTGTTTCATTGAAGAAAGATACTATTCTGGGGTAGTGTTCGCCAGTGTCGGCCGTCGTTCATCTTGTAGAGGTGAATAAGAATGGATTCGTAGAGGTACCTGAGAAATTGTCGAAGATAATCGACTCCGCCTGTAAAGGATTGAGCAAGAAAGAGCAAAGCCAGGTTAAGGATCTAATCAAACATTACGAAGACGTCTTTGAAACTGAAAGTGGTACGAAAGGAAGAACTAATATTGTGATACACAAATAAATACCGGCGATGCAATTGGAAAAACGTGAGGAAGCCAAGCAGATTATACAAGATATGGAAGACCAAGGAGTAATTGAACCTTCGAATAGTCCATGGGCTTCACCAGTGGTCCTTGTAAGAAGGAAGGATGAATCTACCAGATTTTGCGTAGACTAACGTCGTCTGAATAGTATAACCAAGAAGGACAGTTATCCTCTCCCAAGAATAGACGATACACTAGACACCCTGACAGGAGCGAAATGGTTCTCCACTCTCGACTGAAGAGCGGCTATTGTCAAGTTGGAATGGACCCCAATGACAAAGAGAAGACTGCCTTCAGTTTAGGCACAGGACTCTGGCAGTTTACAGTCATGGCATTTGGACTATGTAACGCCCCAGCTACTTTTGAGCGACTCATGGACATTGTACTTAGGGGACTGTCTTGGAATACGTGATAGTAGTAGGAAAGACCTTTGAAGATCAAATGGAAAATTTGGGGGTGGTATTCCAGAGGTTGAGAGATGCCAACCTGAGATTAAGTTCAAAGAAGTGTCACCTTTTCCGCAAAGAGGCAAATTACCTTGGACATGTGGCTTCCGGAAAAGGAGTTGCTGTGGATCCAGAAAATGTAAAAGCTGTGGAAAAATTGCCTATACCAAAAGAGAAACATCAGCTAAGAAACTTTTTGGGATTATCCACGTATTATCGACGCTACGTTCCTGGATTCTATAACATTGCAAAACCACTTACCCGCCTAACAGAAAATCGAGCATTCATTTGGAACAACGAATGCCAAGCGTCCTTTGAGTTGTTAAAAGGAGCTTTGATTAGTGCACCTGTTTTAAACTATTCACTGCCATCTGGGAGGTTTGTTCTGGATACAGATGCCAGTAACGTCGGGATTGGTGGTGTTCTCTCTCAAATCCAAGATGGACAAGAAAAGGTCATTGAATACTTCAACAAGACCCTGTCCAAACCGGAGAGGAACTACTGCGTAACCAGGAAAGAACTATTGGCAGTAATTACTTGTAAGTACCTATATGGGTAAGTACCTGTATGGGTAGAAATTCCTGATCTGCACTGATCATGCCGCCTTAAAGTAGCTCTTACATTTTAAGAATCCCATGGGTCAAGTAGCTAGATGGATTGAGAGACTACTGGAGTATGACTTCGACATTGAACACATTGACATTGAGAGCAGGCCTCAAACATCGAAATGCAGATGCTTTTTCCAGCAGGCCCTGTCCAGAAGATTGTCGACATTGCAACCGAATCGAAGACAAATCGGCCAACGCTCTTCGAACCACCGTTGTTGATGACCAATGGCAACCTGACAATTTGGGCGCAGATCAAGAAGCTGATCCGGATCTTGCGGTCTTCAGTGCTTGGAAGAGAAATGGGCAAAGAAATTGCTCCCCATTCACGAAAATTGAAGTCATACTGGGCACAATGAGAATCCTTGTCCATGGAAGACGATCCTGAGACGCAAGGTCGAAAGTCACGATGGAAGCGAGCGGAAGATGCAAATGGTGGTTCCCAAGAAAAGAATATCAGAGGTATTGTGAGAACTCCATAATAGTGCTTCTGGGGGTCATTTTGGCGTCCATAAAACACTGGAGAATGTGCGACAGAGATTTGATTGGGCGAATTGCTCACGAGATGTGAAAAAGTGGTGCTGAAAGTATACTAATTGCGCCGGAAGTTATGGTCCCCAGAGGCGTCGACGTGCACCCATGCGCCAATATAATGTGGGAGACCCATTTGAAAGAATCGCCGTAGATGCTGCCGGCCCTTTTCCAGAAAGCGACAAAGGAAATAAATACATAATAGTGGTTATGGACTATTTTACCAAATAGATTGAAGCATATGCTCTACCAAATCAAGAGGTTGGAACTGTAGCAGACGTGATTGTGAAGGAGTTCGTCAGCCGTTTTGGTGTACCCCTGGAACTTCATTCCGATAAAGAACGACATTTCGAGTCCAGTCTATTCGAAAGGATGTGTGGACTTTTGGGCATATGAAAGACGAGCACAACTCCCTTGGATCCACAATCAGATGGGATGGTAGAGCGAATGAACAAGACCATGATCAGACACTTATCCAAACTGGTCTCCGAACACCAGAGAGATTGGGACGAACATTTTCCATTATTCCTGACCTCTGTTCAAGAGACAACTGGCCAATCACCAGCAAACGTGCTATTCGGGAGGGAACTCCGATTGCCCTGTGATTTAAAGTTTGTGAGCAAGCCTGGTGAAGATCTTGCCGGAGAGGATTATGTCAGCACGCTCAGACGACGACTAGATAATATCCATGAACAAGTAAGACCTAATATCGAAGATGGTAGTGACGAAATGAAGGAGAGCTACGACATCAACGCCGAGAAGGGTGGTTACCATGAAGGCGATCGGGTTTGGTTATATAATCCACAATTCCGACGGGCCCTATCTCTAAAACTTCAACAGAATTGGGAGGAGCCATACGAGATTTTGAAGCGTATTAACGATGTAATATACCGCATAAGTACTAAGCCAAGAGTCGTACATTTTACTCGATTGAGATACATCGAGATACAGCAAGATTTGATTACGGTACCGCCAGACTACGCGCTTGCTCATTGCGTAGCCCGAGATCTGCCAATGGCCAAAGGAATTGCCAAAGAATTTCAAAAGAGATTTGGCAGAATCGAAAAATTAAGGCAGCAGGGACCAGCAATTGGGAAGAGTCTCCAAATAACAAATTAAGCACAACCCATATTTTATTTGGTCACGAAAGAACTGTCAAGCCTGAAGCCAACCTATCATGCCTTATTAGAGGCCCTGGCCACTTACGTGAACAAATGTTACAACAAGACGTTTTCAAATTAACAGTTCCAAAATTAGGTTGGGGATTGGACCGCCTGGACTGGAGAATTGTAAGGAGCATGTTAGAAGTGGTAATATTCCAACATACTGCTTTGGAAATTCTGGTATGGAGTTACCGGCTTGAATATTCCTGTACACCTAGACAAGATAAGACTGTGGACTGTTATTTCGATATAACGTCACAATGTAACAAAGACCCTACCTGTCGATTTCGCCATCGTTTGAGGGAACCAAAGCATGACATGTTTTGGGACGAAACTTTATTTTTAAGAAGGGGGCAATGTGATGACTCATCCAACGAAACGTCAGGCATCACTCCTTTGGCACCTTCGCGATAGATATAGAAAACTCGATAGATGTTCGACGGCCGATATATAAACCGTCGAGGAAGGGATTTATTCATTCCATACCAAATCATCGCCAAGTAAACTTACATAAATATAAATACATAAATGTGCTTATTGTTAGTAATTAGTTTTAAATTGTTCTTCGTGTTTATTATTAATATGGTGTGTGTCTAAGTTACCGTTAGTTTTATTTAGGAACCCGAATAGACAAATACTTTACAATATGTATTGATGAAACCACGAATTCAAGAGGACGTTGTATTACCAATTTATTTATTGGTGTTCTTAGCGACGAGATTCTGCCAAAATATTACCTCATTGCTTTTCACACAAATGGAGGAATCTAATTTGCCATTAACCCGAAGTATGGAACTAATAAAACAATCTGAGGTGTTTTCTTTTTAATATCGCAGGCCTAATAAGGGACAAATTTTTTCAAAAATTCAAAAATGTGATGGAAAAAAAATTGTGGATTTCGGTATCTTAGCCAAGTAACTAATATTTTAGAGAGAGAATTTACTGAATCCATTGATTTGGATCCTGTAATATTAAGCAATTTTTAAAACGCCGCTATTATATCGGTTGATGTGGAAAGTAGTTTTTCCATTTATAAATTTTTGTATTCAGACAGGGGACAATTTTTCACTTCAAGAAACATTTAGTGGTTTACTGTTTTTACAACTAATGACAACCTGCTTTGTGTAATAAATGCATATCTAGATACAGTTCAGTATGTAGAAAAATTAAAATATCTGTTTATTTTTAAGTAAATCAATAAATTGATGTATTATAGGTATTTATTTATTTGCATATTTTCAACATTTTTGTGCATATTTTGACTAAATGATTTGCATATTTATGCGCATATTTTTGGGTTTTCCCCTTTCATATTTGGGTTTTCCAACTCATTTGTATTTAATATATAAGTTATGTAACACTGTAACGCTTTAGTAGTGAACAGCGTGCTTTTTGTGTAAAATCATTCTACGAAAATATTCATTCTTACGTGTCCAGAGAACGTTTCAAGGTCCACCTAGTCAAAGAATTTTGAAAATGGATTTACATTACCATTCTTATAAGATCCAGTTGGTTCGGGCTTTGAGGAATGATGATCACCGTACCCTCTTAATTTTGCTACTTTGATGCGGGAGGTCAAGATTTTGATAGTATTCTTTTTAGTGACGAAGCAAATTTTCACGGGGACGTGAATAAACAGAATTGTCGATACTGGTCCGCGGCATACCCAAGAGAAAAGCATTGCAGTCGCTGTGCACACTCAAAAAGTAACTGTATCAGCAGAAATGTCTTTCAGAGACATTATTGGTTTTTTGAGAATAATCAGGACAATCAATCACAGTAAATGCCCAACGATGTTCTTCGATGTATTCGCAATTTTGTAGGACCAACATTTGAAGAGTTTGATAATCGCACATGGTTCCAACAGGATTAAAAATATTATTTTTAAATAAGAATTGAGTATTTTACTCAATGCTGTACTTGCGTTTTCGTTTTCCGATTGTGTGTCGAGACAACAGGCGTCGAATATATAACATAGGAACACCTGCACGGTGCAACGCGCTTCTTCTTCACCACTTTAGCCCTTTACTAAAGTTTGGTAGTTCGATTAGTGTAAATGTGTATTAATGAGTGCCGCTTTAAGTATCGTGAGATTTATGAGTTTGAGGAAGACTTTCACTAATTAAGTGGATTTAACCCCACACATTGGCGAATTAATGGATTTTTGCACGTACCCTGGATCGTACTATGTAATTTGTTGAACCTTCCAAAATAACTAGGAGGTAAGACAACGCCATTTTGTACACAGTTTTCAAATTCACCGTTTGCATATTCCGTTTTGGTAATATATACAAATAATATCCTAGAGTCCTTGTTTCTGACTCCTTACTGTATCTTTCATCGCTAATAATAATTTGGGAAATGAAGTACTGACATCGGACAAGGAAAGGAAAATAAGTATCGAGAATCGGACAAGGAAAAGAAGAGACGCCTCCGTGTCGCTGAGATATTATCGTTGCCGCCCAAAAGGCTTTTTTAATTCTAAATATGATTCATTTCAAAGCAACTTGATACGTAGTTAATATTTATTTAGTAACTCACATTTAGTAATTTGGAATAAAGATTTAATCAATAAATTTTATTTGTAATACTTAAACATCTAGTTAATTACCATTTTTATTTAGCATACCGTTTTTCTAAAATTTATTTAGTGTTATATTTTTGTTAGAAAATTAAGACCTATTGTGCTTGAATTTATTATATTTTATGTAAACGCTGAGATCTCACGAACGTAAATTATTATTTTATTATTGTGGAAGTATGTAATATGTAGACACGGTTAAAAAAATTGGACCGTACATTAATCCAACTTTTAAATTACCATTTAATATTTTTGTGCATTTGTTTATATATCATTTAAATATATATACAGGGCTTCCTTGGATACCACCTGGATCAGCGTGAATACGTTAACGCATGTACGTCCTCCGCGTAACATATATTTTTTTATACAAGTAGCCACAAAACGCGGTGGCGCCCATTTTAAATTTAGATCAGTAAAGTTACCAACGTTTCGACAAGAATCGCACTACCGTCTTCACTCGAGATGTAGCCGTGGTACTGGCCTGCTGACTTCTATTTTTAAGACGAACCCGGCCAAGTAAGGTTAGTCCAAGTAGGGCTAGTGAGTTTAATTAAAATTTAGAAAGACCACATTTTCGCGAGTTTTGTTGCTTGCACGAGGCAGGTAGCATAGTGCCATAAGCCATACTGCGAATGAAACTTTAAAGGCAGTAGATGTTTTCGCGTAGATGTTTTCGCGTAGAGGTGATATTGACTGGCCTGCAAGAAGCTGTGAGTTGACACAACTAGATTTCTTGTTGTGGAACTATCTTAAAAGTAAGGTGTATGAAAATCCTACGGCGATGTAAATGGACTTAAAGACCGAATACGTGAATAAATTACTAACATCCCTGTAACACCGTGTAAACGCGTTATTCTTAATGCTCGACATCTTTTAGATGAGTCAAGGGCAACATTTAGGCGACATTATTTTTTAGGTTTAATTTTCTGATGTTAGTAAATATATTTCTAAATTAAATTTAATAAAATGTTCAAAAACCAATGAGCTATTTTATTTTTAAAGTCGAATTTCATTCTGAGTCACTCTTTATAAGGTTATCACAAACTAAGGGATATATTTCACCTTATAATAATAATAATGTCAGGGAACCAAATAATGTCGTGCGGTTTTTGTATAGAGTGATACGAATATTTTTTAAGATGTTAAACGATAGCACATGTTTGTTATCTGTCATCTACTTTAGGATGAATCCTTCTGTTATCGGACACATACACATTTGGTAGAAATTGTTAATTCCTAGTTTTAAATAAGTGAAAATACCATCGCTTTAAAGCGACTGGGGCCCGAACCTGTACAATCGACTTCCTAGTGAAATAAAAAGTTTAAATACAACAAATAACAATTACATTTTGAAGAAGGGTTAAGCAACTCCTGTTTTCACGTTCTTTTTATGCAGTTGGAGAGTATCTTGATGTGTTCTTTAGCTTGTTGCTTCCGGTTTCTTCGTATCTGCTTTTTTTGTTTTTTATTGTTTTGTGGTGTAAATACATATTTATTTGTTTGTATTGTTAATCTTTTGTATTTTTACTTTAATGACGTGTCATATAATTTTTATTATTTTAACAAATAAAGACTGAATACTGAAAATGGCAACAAATAAAACTTTAGTACGAGGTTATTTGCTCTATAAGTACGGTACTAAATCTGCAGTGGCGGCGCGAAAAATATGTACCGCATTCGAAGATGATGCCGTAAGTGAACGAACAGCACAGAAGTAGTTCAAGAAGATTTCTTTGGGAGATCTCAGCTTGACCGATGAAGTACGCGCTGGGAGACCGGAGGTAATTAACAACGAGGATATTCAACAAGTTGTGGAGGAAAATTCCAAGACAACGTGTATAGCTTGCAGAAAGATTCAATTTGAGTGATGAAACCATTCGTTTGCGCTAATCAGCTAAGAAAGACGTGAACCATTTGTTTGGAAAACATTTCACGCAACGATAATGAACCATTTCTTAATCTTGATCTGATGGCACATTCCTAAGGCTTCCTTGCACCCAAACAAGATTTTATTGTGTGTTTGGTGGACAAGAACTGGAATTGTCCATTATGTGTTTTTGGAAACGGGTCAAACCATCACTGCTAACTTGTATTGTGAACAATTTCAGTGAGTACAAGCAGCACTCATCCAAAACAGCCTTTTTTGATCAATTGAAAGAAAGTAGTATTCTTAGGAGATAACACCATAACTTGGTTGGGAAACGTTACCACACTCTCCATATTCTCCTGACATTTCGCCAAGTGATGTCTCTTGACAACTATATTAAGCATAGACGGTTCAAAACTCGAGTTGATGTAATAAATGCAATCTATTAATTCTTTGATTCAAAATCCATAGACTTCTACAATACCGGCATACAAAAATTGGCGTCACGTTGGCAAAGGGTTATTGAGTGTGGTGGTAATTACTTCGATGAATACTAGTGTATTATTGTTGCTTAATAAATATTTATATTTTGCAATCAAAAACCGCACGAACTTATTTGGTTACCTGATAACTTTATTGTCCAACAGGAAACCTAATTACAGGACAATACTATAATAAGCATATACATTTTATTTCGTTCGATTGGAAAAATCTAAAAAAAAGATGATCAACAATAGAATTTTGTATAATGAATTATTTTATTTTACAGTCATATACATCGGAAGTTACTGCAAGTGAGAATTAATGAATATTAAATCACATTCTTACATGTAAATGTCGACTTATTTGATGCGTTCATAACTACAATCCGACAAACTAAGTTTGTACCAGTATGCAGAACACACCCTTTCGCGACAACGAACTTCCTGGTAATTAGGTTAATTAAGAATTAAGAAATACTGAAAAAAACAAGTCAATCAACGGGAGGAAACGTACAGACGGCGTTTCGTTCTAGTTGGAACTTTTCAATGCACGGCATTACTCGAAGACGGACATTGCTGTTTCATTTCTATACTTTCTGTATATATAGTTAACATTTAGAACTTACTGCAAGTGAGAATTAATGAATATTAAATCACATTCTTACATGTAAATGTCGACTTATTTGATGCGTTCATAACTACAATCCGACAAACTAAGTTTGTACTAGTATGCAGAACACACCCTTTCGCGACAACAAACTTCCTGGTAATTAGGTCTTCGAGGAATGCCGTGCATTGAAAAGTTCCAACTAGAACAAAACGCCGTCTGTACGTTTCCTCCCGTTGATTGACTTGTTTTTTTCAGTATTTCTTAATTCTTAATTAACCTAATTACCAGGAAGTTCGTTGTCGCGAAAGGGTGTGTTCTGTATACTGGTACAAACTTAGTTTGTCGGATTGTAGTTATGAACGCATCAAATAAGTCGACATTTACATGTAAGAATGTGATTTAATATTCATTAATTCTCACTTGCAGTAAGTTCCAAATGTTAACTATATATACAGAAAGTATAGAAATGAAAAAGCAATGTCCGTCTTCGAGGAATGCCGTGCATTGAAAAGTTCCAACTAGAACTAAACGCCGTCTGTACGTTTCCTCCCGTTGATTGACTTGTTTTTTTCAGTATTTCTTAATTCTTAATTAACCTAATTACCAGGAAGTTCGTTGTCGCGAAAGGGTGTGTTCTGCATACTGGTACAAACTTAGTTTGTCGGATTGTAGTTATGAACGCATCAAATAAGTCGACATTTACATGTAAGAATGTGATTTAATATTCATTAATTCTCACTTGCAGTAAGTTCCAAATGTTAACTATATATACAGAAAGTATAGAAATGAAAAAGCAATGTCCGTCTTCGAGGAATGCCGTGCATTGAAAAGTTCCAACTAGAACGAAACGCCGTCTGTACGTTTCCTCCCGTTGATTGACTTGTTTTTTTTCAGTATTTCTTAATACATATACATCGAATAAATTTTAATTATTTGTTTCACCACACATTTAAAATCAAATAAAAAGGAACCTGTTACTACATCCATTCTATCGAATACAAATACATAAAAACTCCGGATTTAAGTTTGCATTAAAGAACTATTACCTACCACCCTAATGGGATGTGATTCTTCTAATAATAATTTTCGCCTTGATTATGGTTAGTTACATTCCAAGAATTGTTAAAAGATTATTTTGGAAATGTGGGCAAGTAAATTAATTATTTAGTGCTCCAAACCATGAAAAACTAATCACATTCCTTTCACCTAACTTACCCGTAAACTATCGTTTACCCGATGATAAATCTATTTTCTTTTGATTTCGTATGAGAAGCGAAATCCAAATTTAGATATTAATGTATAAATCACTTTTATGACAAAAAAAGGGTCATAAAACTAATGTATACACAAATATCTAAATTTTTCAACCAGTCCAATGCTGGAGAGTTGCCTTACTCAGCTAGTGGATGCCACCAAGGAAACTTCTTGTGTGTCATAGTTTGTTCCACACTTCTACTGTCACAGAGCCTAGTATCGCTAGTTTCCATTTCTACAGCATTGAGTTACACCTTCCATCTCATGTGCGGAACTTATTTAATTGGGACCATTGCTTACGTGGGACAGTTACGCCCATCAAAGGTTCTGAAGCATTACAAATTAGATGTCAATTCCTTAATTCAAGGTTTTGTTTGAGAAGGGCAATCATTCACATTGATGGGATTCTGGACTTCCGTATCCAGCCAACTCAGTCTCCTACATTTCAGCCGGGTCCTTAGGACGCTCTCCAAATCATCGTGTATGGGAAGATAAATGTTCCTTTTGATAGAAATGTAAGCGATGCTCCGGGATTTAAATCTTTTTCTATTACAGGAAAACGACCGAAACAATCCACTTTCGTCATTAAAATCCATGACATAATAATTGTAGTAGATTTATATAAGCCTTGTGCCGACTTATGAAATTTACGATGAAGTTATATTTATGTCTAAATTGACAAAATTTAGACATAAATATAACCTATAAAGATGATACTGTCAAATAATTCGAATTCGACAGCATCATATAAATGTTTTTTCATGATGACCAACATCTAATGGAATATCCTTAATAAAACTAGTTGAAATGATGCCAAAATTATAATTTTTAATTAATATTATTCATCGAAATTATTCTACAATTACTGTTATATACATATAACATATTTCAGATTAATATAATTATAAATTTAGTAATATATAAGACAGTTATTTTCGCTGTTATGAGACTGACAATACAGACGTCACTGTTTTTAGTTGATGACGAAAGTGGATTGCTTCGTGCGTTTTTCTATACCAGCATGATAATATTATATCTAGAAAGCATAACATATTAACTGCGACACACTTGTAATAATAATAGTTCACTAACCTTAGGCCATCAACTTTAGTCCTTTGATACTTTGAACATTCTAATCTTGCCACCATCTACCTATAGCGCCGTTTTGGAATATCCATGTTTCATCTACAAAAACAGACCCCAACAAATAGTTTCCATTTTTATTTTTGATTTACTATTTCGATACATATGATATATTGTATTCCGAATAGCCATTTAATCAATCTCAGTATCAGTGACTGTTTTTTTTACGATCCTGTGTTTTTTTGTGGACTGCTCAAGGTTCTATCTTCCTAGATATCTTGTAATAATACCCGAAATAATACAAGGATGAAGTTTCAAAGCGTGAATATATTAATTTTTTTCAAAATAAATGTTCTTTTTAACGCATATAATGTGTGTTTTTTTAATACCTTTCTTTTTCAATAAGGAGAAACTCTGACATTAGAACAGTTGATTTGCCAAGTCGTACTGCCATTTTATTCAGTATTGGTTGACATTTTATAATGCAAAATCTTACAGCCGAGCAGCGACTACAAATTGTGGAAATTTATTTCTAAAGTCAGTGTTCAGTTAAAAATCTTCACAAAGTGCTTCGCCCAATTTACAGCATACATTATTGGCTAACTGTGACGACTATTCACAATACGGATTGAAAATTTTGCACTCAATTTACTCTTTTGGACTCCCATCCACCAACTAGATTGGGTAGAGTGCGCACTGAAGAAAATATCGTCGCCGTTGGCCAGTGTTGAGAATTATCCAAATTAATCGATTCTTCATCGTGTGCTCATCGACTTTGTGGAAGCTTTTGCGCAAGGATCTTGGCTTACATGGGTACAAGATTAAATTAGCGCAAGAATTGAAGCCAACCGACCATCGTTTTCAACGTCATTTCAGTAATTGGGCGCTTCAACAGTTGGAAGTTGATCCACTATTTTATGGTCAACTTGAGTTCAGTGACGAGACTCACTTTTGGCTCAGTGGCTTTGTGAATAAGCATAATTGTCACATTTGGAGCGACACTAATCTACAGGCTTATCAACTCAACTACCGATTCACCCCGAAAAATGCACTCTTTGATGCGGTTTGTGGCCCGATGGCATAATTAGGCCATGCTTCTTCAAAAACGAAGATAATCGAGCTGTCACCGATAATGCCAACCGGTAGGCATGTCCAACGATCTTTTATTTCCAGAAGTGCATGAACATGGTCTGGAAGACCCTTGGTTTCAGCAGGACAGTGCCACATGGCGAAACCATCGATTGATTGGAGGAACTCAGAAATGGACCTGCACACTGGTCTTCAAGATAATGTGATTTGACGCCTCTATAATATTTTTTGTAGGGCTATTTGAAGTCATTGATCTACGCAAACAAGCCAACAACTATTATAGCCTTGGAAACCAATATCGAGCGCACCATTCGTAACATACGACCTGAAACGCTCGAAAAAGTAGTCAAAAATTGATGCTCCAGGATGACGTGCCTCAAATGCTCCCGTGATGACCATATACCCGAAATCATTAATGTCATAAAACTATCTTACCGATTTAAAGAAATAATCCTCATTTCCCTAACACTTCTGTTTTTTATATCAATCCTGCACCTCTTAAAAAACACACTTTACTTTATCTTCCGTATATCCTTGGATCACCATTATAACGTTCTTTCTCAAAATAGGAAATCAAAGAAACAACGAGCTTCTTTGATTGATAATTCAATCATTTCGGAATTTTGAGGTTAAATCCTCTTCGACACCCAACTTTTCACCAGATAAGCGGAAGATTGCCGATTACTATCGCGATGAGAGTGTTGTTTTGAAAAAAAAACAGGTAAGATTAATATAAAAACGCGAAGTTTAAATAAAAAAGGGAATAAGTACACAGTAATAAGGAGAAAACCGGTAAAAATTAATTATATTTAAACGAATTCAAATGTCAATCGTCAACAGCGATTTTTATGTTGCAAATGTGCATTTTGGAGAGGGTGACGAATATATTCGTTTTTTAATAATGCTATTATCGCGTGAGATTCGAAATTATGATGCCTTCCTGAATCCCCGTAATTTAGTGAATTTCGGAACTTACAGTGCATGGAGTATAGAGGTGCTGCTTGAACGTCAGAGACCGGTACAACGTTACACCTAGATATGGTGGGGGTTGTGGTTGATCCGACCACCACTAAATTCAACATTTAGCTCTCCGTTGGCTTCTTTGTTACACAAATGAAAGGCTTCGATTGACGTGCCTATTGAAGGGTTTGGTTGTAAGCGCCATTTCTTATAACACTCGTCTAAAGCTTGCAGAGTTTCAGCAAGTTGTAATTCTCCATCCTCTAAGTTCTTGGTTTGCGTGCATAAAGCCAGGTCATCTGCATATAGAAGTTTTCGTGATTTTGTGAACGGAATATCATTGATGTAAATGCTGAACATTAGAGGAGCCAGAACTGAGCCTTGAAAAAGGCCATTCTTCGTGGTTTTGCCATTACACGTACCATTGTTTAGCCAGACTGCGATTCGACGATTGCTCAGCATATTCTGGATAAGTTTGCTTAATTTAGCACATAGAATTATTTTTTTTCTTTAAATAAACATTTCAAAATTGTTTCATACAAAATTTTTGATTGAAATAAAATTCTGTTCAAACAAATTTCTTTCGAACAACTTTCCGCAGCCCAAATGAAATATCTAGATTATGACTAAATAATTACAAAAATATTTCAATCGACATTAAATATTAAGACAAAACACAACCTAATACAAAAAGATAATATACAAAATAAAGGAAGACCATGTGCCCACGAAGAGTCTGTTACCATTCCTAGACATATACTATACCGACGACGGCGACCGCAACAAAACATTTGTACGTATTGTTGGCATATAAAATGAAGAAGTATATCGTGTCGTAAAACGGGGCACATTGAAACACACCCGTGACACCAAATACGGGCAATCTACATTGTTATACAACAATTTACATAAAAACGCGCACTTTGAAAGTCCCTTCTACACGCCAATAATTGAATGTTTACCTGGTTCATGATGAGATCTAGGTTTTAGAAAAATTAATTTTCCACGTGTCAAAATAATACCAGCCGTTCATTCAAATTTACATAATTTAAATTACATATCAAAACCATATATTTTAAAGTATTTTCTTCAAAGAATATTTTAATTGACATCACAACCCTTTAACTCGCGTCTTTAATTAACTCTTAATTCTTTAGATATCGCTATTTGCTATTATTGGTTATCTAGCTAAATCATAAAAGCGATTCTTCCTACCTCGGGTTTTCTTACTTCGCAGCCTGCAAGGGGTAGACATCTCTCACCGCAAGTGCTCGTCGCAAGTATACACAGTGAAGCGATGGTTAGCGTTTCTTTCGGTTTTTTACCACGCGTCCGTTCGCGACATCATTCAAATCAATTAAACTCTGTATCGCCCGATACAGATATTATTTTAATCACATTTACAAGTCCATTTTATTGAATCCTACGAGTGTACTCAAACTTCCACTGAGGAGGATAGTGGCTTTTATCGAGGACACAAGACTAAGGCCCAGATTTATAGTCCCGGGCAAACTTATTCAAGATCTCGATCTTCCGCAAGATCGTATTTCTGAGATCGGAGTATCAAGCAGGCGTTCGGTTTTATAAACAAGTGTTCGGACAATCTCGGGGAAGATTGACTTCAAGCTCGGAAATTTAGGGAATTTTGTTATGAGAGTAACATTTTCGCGCGAAATTGTTGTTTGTTCCAATTTCTTGTGAAGTTAAGAAGTTATAGGATAGAATTTCAATTTGTTTTAAAGTTTATTGAATATTTGTGAAGGTAAATATACAATAAATGTATGTTTTCTAGGCTTAACAAATAATTAGTGATTGTGATTAAATGCAAAATATGTTTTAAATATTATTTAGAAATTATCTATTAATTTTACAGATGAATGGAAATAAATCTGCAGCCTATACCAATAAGGAAAAAATGCTTTTGGCCCAGCTTGTTAAAGACAACAGCATCGTCGAGAACAAACCGACGGTGCTAGTTTGTCGGAAAAAAATCAGGCTTGGGAACTCATAACAGTAGCTTATAATTCCCAGCCTGAAGTGAATATTCCACGGACTTCGGGGCAGCTAAGAAAGCTGTGGACAAACTTAAAACAAAGGTATGTGACTTTTTAAGTGCAAAAATATAAATGAAAAAGATAAGGTGGGTTGATAAAATACTTATGTTTAAGGAAACGAAAAGAAGTCACAGCACTGCGTCACTCTTTTTTAGCAACAGGAGGTGGTCCACCTCTCAAAACTATAAAGATTGATCCAGTGCTGAAGTTTGTTGAAGATGCTGCCCCAAGTGTAAATGTTACAATGGATTGTCATAGGGATAGCAGAGGACGATTCGAAAAAGGGATGTTCATTGAATGTAGATATAGTAAATTTAAAATTATACAATTGAAGGTCAAGCTGAGGCCAAAAAGATGTGGAAGGAAGAGGCTGCAGGTGCTAGCCTTCCGTTGTCTGTAGTAGGTAAGCACAAAATATTTATTATCTACGCATACATAAATAGTAAGAACAAATTTTTTAGTTGATTCTGATGAACTCCCTGTCTCTACTCCTCTGGCTCTTGTCGATCATTTGTTTCTGACAAATCGTAAGTGTATGCATGCGTATATTTTATATACAGCCTTACATATAATAACTGTTCCAGTTTCAATGGAACCCCATGAAAGTGCCGCTCTGACAATTAATAAGACGGATTTTGGAGGAACCATGCCCCTTGGTACATACAACTACTTATATTCTAATGGTATATTATTTATAATTACCAATAAAATTAGTTTCAGGTAGTACTTCTACTGCATTAGAACCTGGTTCATCCCATGCAGTAAAAGTATCAACTGAAGAAGGTGGTAAGGTTAAAAAAGACCTCACTTAATGGGAGGAACCCTGCCTCATGGTAAGTATAGCTGCATATATTTTAAATATTGTTGCTTATTCACAAACAATTAGTTTCAGCTAGTACTTGTACTGCAGGAGGATCTGGTTCATCCCAGCAACATGATTCTGTAGTTAAATTACATGCCGAAAGAGGAAGCAGGGTTTCTAAAATTACAAAGTCAATTAGGCATGAGCAAGAACTCCAAGACTTGAGAAATCAAATATTTGTAGAGAACTTGCTGAACTTTGTTTTGGTTTAATTTTTTGTTTTTGTGTTCACAAAATATTGATATATGGTACATTATATTATGTATGTTTAGCTTATGAATAAATAATAATAAACAATAGTATTTCAAAGGAAATGGGCTTTTTTGGTATGTGCATTGCTTTTGTAATTTGTTTGGATTTAATTTTTTGTTTTTGTGTTCACAAAATACAGATATAAGGTACATTGGCTTATGTTTGTTTAGCTTATGAATAAATAATAATAATAAACAATAGTATTTCAAAGGAAATGTGCTTTTTTGGTATGTGCATTGCTTTTGGAATTTGTTTGGGTTTAATTTTTTGTTTTTGTGTTCACAAAATACTGGTATATTATCATTATCTTATGTATGTTTAGCTTTTGAATATATTGGAGAATGTAACTTTTATAATTGCTATTATATATTTATATGGTATAAGGTGCTTCCTCTAATCTCATTTGTTTTCTGATATATATATATATATATATATATATATATATATATATATACACACATATATATATATATATATATATATATATTACTTTTAAATTGCTTTTGTTCTTAATGTATATACAGTATTTTTTGTTAGAATTAAATATTTTACATGAAATATAACATATATATGTGTAACATGTGTTTTATTTTTCTATCAACCATATTCCTACTTGTATTCCAGGGCTAAATAAATTTATGTGAAGATGAGAAGTATTAAATAAAACATTTTATAATTCAAGGGAAACTCCTTGTGTTCAGTTATAACATATTCTTTTTGAATTGTCTGAACACGAAGAGAGAAAACCCATTTTTATTAAATAAATCAACATATACATACATGGCAATTGACAATACTAATAATTCATGCCTTAATATATCTGTACAGAATATCTAAGAATGTTTGTTCACTGACATATAAATACAAAACAAAATACCTACTAATGTTGAAAATGTTGTTGAATAAAGTGCCTCCTAAAATCCAATCCCCTTTCACCATCATAAACATTCCTAACTACTGGTACTTCATCATCAATATTTGCTTCAAAATTATCATTTTCCCTCAGACCGATATTATATAAAACAGCAGTTGCACATATAATTGCAAGTGATGTTTGCAACTTTGTTTGGAGACCTCTTTGTAGACATGGAAATCTTCTTTTCCAGGTACCAAATAATCTCTCAACAATATTTCGGGTTCTTACATGTGCCTTGTTATATTGTTCCTCTTTTTCGTCACCTATTTGACAACAAACTTCAATTTTTTCTCAAACATATTGTGTTTATAACACTACCTGGCTGTAATACTGGTGTAAGTAGATAATGTCTACAGGCATATCCATTATCCCCAAGTAATAAACCTGGAATATCACCTCTTTCCATTTGTACTCTTACAGAACTTCAATCAAATATAATACTATCGTGACTAGATCCTGGATGTCTAACAACAATATCCATTATTTCCCTATTTGGACCTGAAACAACCTACAATAGATTTTATAGTAGCTCACCGTTGTGTGAATTATACTGCACCTGCACATTTAAAGAAAAGAATCCTTTTCTGTTGCGAAACACTTCACCATTATCACCTCCGGGATTTGATATTTTGATGTGTGTACAGTCGATACATCCAGACACATTCGGAAAGTGAGCTACCTCGTAGAACTTCAGAATATTGGAACGTAAATTTTGCATAGTTCTTGGAAAATGAACAAAATTTCCCAATTGTTCTGCTATTAGCACAGATACCCTTGTTCTTGATTTTCTTCCTCAACAAAATCGATGTACTCCAGAAAATCATCTACTTCAAATTCTTGGTATAAATCCATATCCATCATTTACTAACACACAAATCCAAAATTGAAAATTAAAAAAGGTTATGTGTTATGAATTGTGATTGTCAAACAGGATCTCAAGCCGCCAACATCACGATTTTACATAAGCTCATGTTTTTTCCAGTCTTGGGCAGCTGCCGGATCTTAACATCCAACTATAAAACGAAAATGTTGCGCGGACAGCGTCTTAAGATAAGCTCCTCAAGACCAGGACCTTAAGCTCCAACTATAAATATGGGCCTAACAGAGTGGAACTGAGATATGGAACTTGGGATAGTACAAAGAGCAGTGTGCTCAAGTGCCTGGACGTGCTGACGTCCAACCCAAACCCATTTTATTGTAATTTATTTTAAGCTTGTAAATACTCATTCGTCGTTCCTGTACGTAAAGCTAGTACATATAATTAAGGACCAGAGCCGAGAGGCCAATGACTCATCATCCACGGGCGTATTATTGAAAATTTGTATTTTAAATAGTTTTATAATTGGAAAAGGAACGGGTGGTGATCTATAAGATACGAAATACATTTTTATTTGTTCATATTGTAGTTCAAGTTGAGTAAAGGAGTATTAATATTAACTATATATTACTAACTATATATATATATATTTGGCTTTAATGTGCTGGCTCAGAGATGCATGGACGTTAATCAACCGTTGTACATCTGCTTTTTGGACTACAACAAGGCATTTGACAGGGTTCGCCATGACGACTTGATTCGGCTTCTCAAAGCTAAAGACATAGACAACAAGGATATTCGGATAATAGCTTATTTGTATTATAACCAGACAGCGAATGTCAGGCTGGGTGAAGAGGTATCGGAAGATATAAGGATAAAGCGCGGTGTGAGACAAGGATGTGTGTTGTCCACGTTGTTGTTCAATTTATACTCTGAGAACATCATTCAGAAAGCGTTAGCAGAAACAACAATAGGAATAAAAGTTAACGGAAGAATTATTAATAACATTAGATATGCGGATGACACCATTATTATCGCAGAATCACTGGAAGACTTACAAAGATTAATGCACCAGGTTGTAATAAATGGCGAAGAAAGTGGCCTCACACTAAATGTTAGAAAAACTAAATTCATGATTATTACAAAGTCTAACCGACATCAAGAAGGCTTATGTATTGGAGAACAGCCAATAGAGAGAGTAAAGAAATACAAATATTTGGGAACAACTGTTACCGACACAAATGAATATACAGAAGAAATTCGAACGAGAATCGGCCAAGCCAGGAATATATTCAACAAGATGAGGAAAGTATTGTGTGGCAATGACCTTAGTCTGCGTCTCAAGATCAGGGTATTGAAATGTTACGTGTTCCCGGTGCTGCTGTACGGGATGGAAGCCCGGGCGCTAAAGCAAGACACTAACAAGCGTCTAGAGGCATTTGAAATGTGGGCATATAGGAGGATCCTGAAGATAAGATGGATAGATAGGGTTTCGAATAGTGAAGTACTTAAAAGAATTGGGAAAGAGAAGGAAATATTGAACACAATAAAGATAAGAAAACTACAATATCTGGGCCACGTGTTGAGAGGGGAAAGATATGCTCTGCTACAGATAATTATTCAGGGTAAGATACAGGGAAGAAGAAATATAGGAAGAAGACGTATTTCCTGGTTAAATAATTTGAGACAGTGGTATAAATGCAGCTCCATTGAACTATTCAGAGCCGCATATTTTTATATTTCAGCGTATTTAGCAGTTAGATTTTGAGGCATTGTCCCCATACACAATTTCCGTAATGTTATTAAATCTGGATTTCTATTAAAAACTCCGTCTAACTTTTGCCGAAGGCCGCATCCGAATTCACTTGGAATATTTTGTCAAATTATTAAGTCACATCTAATGTGGTTAATCCCCGTCATTTAATTTGAGGTTTTGATTTTCAAAATAAGTGATTAGTTTTGGCAAATTTCCAAAGTGTCCCTGAAGAGTATTTTTTCTTTATACGTCTGAATGAAGCATTTGGTGCTTATTCTCGTAAACGGTTTTAGCTACTGCGTCGGCATCAACTGTATTTATAACTTTTGTTGCTATTACATATGCGTTATATGGAATAGTTGGATGTAGTACACCAACTACAACATTTACCACACAGCGTCCTAATAAATCGACAGTTTCGTCGGCACGTATCCATAGGTACTGATTTGAAAGATGACTTCTAATGCGTTCTACTGCTTTGGTGAATCACTTAGTGCGTGAGGTGGATTCATCACGAACATTTTGTCCAGTATATTTTTGGAGAAATGTTTTGAACGTGGGATTGTTAAGTTTATTTAATGAAATAAATGAATAAAATTGTCAGATTCCAACGGGTCTAATTTCTGTGTATGCGTTGGCGATGCTAAGTGACGTTTTACGTGCGATTTCTTGGAACTTTTTAACGATATTTTACAGACTTTACAATAAATTTCGGAATCACTTGCAATGGGCATATAATCAGTATGACCCATTAATCCAACTCGTCATTGTTTCACGATGCCATTCTCGACGTTGTTCCATATCATATCTGAAAAAGTAACTTAAACAATGTTCTAAATCTAAATAAATAAAAATTAAAAATGTATGTGTACGTTATTGAAACTTAACGAAATTCACCGGACACTTACGTCGAAATAATTAAGAAAAGTAGATTCGGTGAAACAATATTAAACAGGATCTATTACAAAAATTACGAAGTTCCTATGTCATTAACAGTTAATACAATGAAAAAAAGAAACTAACTGACCTTACTTCATCTTACGAAATATAAACTAATAAAAGAAATAATTTTTAAAACCTCCTCACAGTATCTACGCCCATGAAGAAAGGAATTTTACAGTTATATCGAAGTAATTGCGTCACAATTCAATGATAAAAAACAGATGTGCTGTTATTCGAATGAATAGCGCTATTCAATATGTGCGTGTTGTACTTAGCGATGTTATAGACCACTGGTTCCCAAAGTGGGCGATAACGCCCCCTTGTGGGCGCTGCAGGTCTAAAGGGGGGCGGGGAGGAGACTCTTAGACACCGACTGAGCTCTCGACTCCTGACGCGTCGAATGAGATAAACGAGTTTATGCATGTTTGTCTTATTCCTGTCGGTGCGTGCTGCTTATGCAATCCTATATAAACAACGTAATATTTATTTTATTTTCATTTGCAGTTTCGCGCGTAATAGATAAGCAGTAGTTAAGTTCAACACTTACTTACGTATTTCTCAAAACAAAACAATGTCGGAAGTAAAAAAGAAGAGACGGCAATACTGTGCGGAATATATTAAATTCGGATTCATTGAAAATCCTACAAACCCATCGTCGCCTTTGTGCCTTCTATGTCTAAAAACATTTTCGAATGAAGCAATGAAGCCTTCAAGACTGCAAGATCAATTGAATAAAATGCATCCAGATAAGAAAGACAAGAATGTAGCATATTTTCAAGACCTAGAGAAGAAGCATAATACTCAGCCAAGTGTAGCAAAACTCTTTTCGGTGGCTGCTAAGCAAGATGACGACGGACTTCGAGCTTCGTACAATATCTCTTTGTTAATTGCTCAAAAAGGCAAACCACACAACATCGGAGAAGAGTTAATTTTGCCAGCAATAAAGGAAGTAATAACTACTGTGCTTCATAAACCGGCCGCAGATATTATCCGAAAAATTCCTTTGAGTAATAATTATGTGCAAAGACGAATTGATGAAATGGCTGGAAACATTGAAGAATCATTGTGCAATCATCTGAGGACTAGCCAATTCTCAATTCAGCTCGATAAGTCCACTTTACCAACTAATGAAGCATTGTTGCTGTCTTACGTGAGGTTTATTAAAGATGAGAAAATATGTGAAGAACTATTGTTTGCTAGAAATTTAGAGACCGACACAAAAGGCGAAACCATATTCAATACATTGGAAAAGTTTTGTGATGAGAATGAGATTCCCTTGAAAAATATTATATCAGTTGCTACGGATGGCGCTCCGGTTATGACAGGGTGCCATAAAGGCTTCATAGCGTACGTAAAAAATAAAATTCCAGATGTCCTTGCTGTACATTGAGTTATTCATAGACAACATTTGGTTGCTAGAAATTTAAGTGAACGACTATTTCAATCACTGCAATATGTCATCAAAGCAGTGAATAAAATCCGTAACTGCTCTTTGAATGATAGATTATTTCATCAGCTTTGTGTTACTAATGACGAAGATTTCAACCGTTTGTTGTTTCATACCGAAGTTCGTTGGCTATCAAGAGGCAATTGTCTGACTCGATTTTACAACCTGTTTGACTCTGTGATAGAGTTTTTGCAAACTAAAGATACAGAATTGCGCAACAAGCTCATTACATCAAAAAATGATATAGCTTACATGACAGACCTGTATAAATTGTTCAACAACATGAATCTCCAACTGCAAGGCGATGAACTAAATTTAATTAAAATAAAAAATGTCGTTGCTGCTTTCACAGCCAAACTGCTTCTGCACAAAAAGAATATGGGCATACGTGAGTTTCACAATTTTCCGAATTTATCAGTATCCTGCAGTAACGACGACTTGTTTGCCTACTGCCAACATTTGGAAAACCTCCACATTGACTTCACCGAACGATACCAGGATATTTTGAACTTGGAAATACCAGACTGGGTGTTGGATCCGTTTTCAAATGTCAACACAGCAATATCACCACATCTGGAAGAAGAACTTGAAGAACTAGAATTGACAACAAACGAGGAAATAAAAATCAAGTTCAAAAATGGCTACCAAGAATTTTGGCTACAAAAACCGATCCCGCAATTGTACCCTGGATTGTGGTCAATCGTTCAACGATTCTTGATAGCATTCCCATCGTCATATTTGTGTGAACGTGGATTTAGTGCTGTGGCAACGCTGCTTACTAAAAAGAGAAATCGTTTGCATGTTACCGAACGTGGTGACTTGCGGCTGTTCTTGAGTAAATTGGAACCTGATATCAACAAACTTATTAAACAGCATCAGATTCATCCTTCACATTAGTTTTTATATTAGAATCGATTATGTTTGTTTTATTTTGAATTTTGAATAAAAGATACTTTGTCTGAATACTATAAAATTGCGTTTCAATAATCATTCTCATTGGCAGGTGTAGCCCGTAAAAGTTAACTTGAGACCTGAGCGCCGTTGTGTACTACCTACTACGCTCAGGTCTCAAGTTAACTCATTCATTCTAAACGAGACTTTTACTATAACAGTATAACACTATAACCCATAGTAAAAGTCTCGTTTAGAATGAATGTTTAATCTCCGCTAATATAGCTCACAATAATTAATTTAGTTTGAAGTTATAGTGGTTTTTAAGTAGGTGAAAAACTGGGGGCGCTAAAAAATAATTTATTCTCAAAGTGGGCAGTAGACAAAATAAGTTTGGGAACCACTGTTATAGACTATTTACATGGTCCATCGTAATTTCGGCCCGATGCGTCGGGTCTACATATAATATTTAAATGTTTCGATCTATTTCAAAGCTTTATGAAAATATTAAAAAAACTTTAAGGACAACATCCTTGACATTGTATGTGTATTATTTCATCGCATTATAATTCACTCATTCTTCTTATTGTTAGCACGCCCGAGCGAGTATAAGCCAGCACTAGTATGTATACAGCATTGAAAATGGTTGGCTTTTATCTCTAAAATATTTTCCTCTTTCCTTATTACAATACGCCCGAGCGAGTATAAGCCAGCACTAGTATGTATACAGCATTGAAAATTGTTGGCTTTTATCTCTAAAATATTTTCCTCTTTCCTTATTACTTATTGCAATACTTTAAAATAAAATATTTATAGAACGGAACTGTTAAATACTTTATAATGTTTGATTACATATAATAATAATCCATGATTCGTAACTCACGATGCAAAATTTTTTGAATTGAGATCTTTGAAATCCCTAGTGATGCCTCAATTTCGCGATGTCACATATCGATCTTCGTTGATGAGCTTGCGCACAGCATCGACGTTTTTTTGAGCGACTATCGTTTTTGGCGCACCTGCTCTTGGATCGTCGCTAAAACTAATCTGTCCACGTTTGAATTCTCCATACGAATGAGAAATTTTTTTGATTGATGTCGTGCTTCATTACCGAAAACGGAAATTCTCACGGTTTAATCGTATTTTTCGACTAACTTGTCGAGTTTGACAGCTCGTTGTAGCAAAACACTACACGTATCACACTGAAACTTTGGATTTTGGCTAACTAAAGATGGAGGTTAATTTTTAGTACTGACATTTGATTAGTGGTGCCCTCTATGTCTCAGTATGCAAAACATAAAAGGCATCCCTCGTAACAAAGATTTTGTAAGAATTTTACCTACGTAAATTTATAATTCGTGAAAATATCTAATTTCATAATAACATTGCTTACTTTCTTCAATACAATACATGTATCTATTGAAAGACGACTATGCACGTTAGTTTTTACTGACATTAAACTTACATAAAAGCAGATATATACAGTAATATAATTAAAAGAGATGTTAGGTTTCCCCAAATTTAATAACTTCCTCGACTAATTTATATATACAATAAAATAAAACACTAAATATTGTTTTTTTTTTAATTTATAGGAACATTAGCTATATTTTCTTTATCAGTGTCTAGGTAAACTTGAGATACCTCCTTAATTAATGGGTACTGAAAATGATTTAGGTTCGCTTCGTACATTCTCTTTTCGTATACTTGAAAATGTTACCTGCGTTGACCATTTTTTCGTGCGTTGAATAAAAGTTTTACCTAACAAATGCTCGTTTTTACACTCATATTATGACCGCGGATGGTTTATATAACTCTTCCTTCACACTTTCTTCAGGCTTAGGACTGGCAATATATAAAATTAAAATCTTTAGAACTGTATAAAGGAATTAACTTGATATATTGGCGTGTTTAAAGATTTGTGTCCTCAATTATGAGTTAGTCAATAGTTAAATTAAATTGTAGTAAAACGATATATAGATACACTAGAGTCCCGTTTAATCGAATTTGATGGGTCCGAGAGGGATATGGTTAAGCGAAAATTCGGTTAAACTGAAAATGTTGGTGTACATAGTTTCATACCTGAAAATACAGTAGCTAATAAAAAATGGCTTTATTTACGATTCAAGCTACTCTGAGTTGGAAAAACAACACTATTTTCAAGTACATATGTGCATAAAATGAAAAAATATTTTTCAAAATAAGCAGTACAAAACAACTTAAAATTCAACAGTTCCTTACTCTTAGCAGGGCACAAATATACACTAATTCAATTTGTTGAAATGGCTAGAGATATTCTTTTGCTTGAGACTTGATCAGCGCACGATCTCGAAGACGTTTCATCAGCAGCAATTCCGCAGGGGATATGTGACCTTGCTGCTGCATGCACAACATTAAGTCATCAAACATATAGGTGGCGGCGGTGTGGTTCGAGCCCTTTTTTCTTCAACGATGTCATCGTCATCAGAGTCATCAGATTCCGTTTGTTGACTTGTCGAACAAGCAGCTTCATCACCTTGAACTCATTGTGACACATCTTCAAGTTGAATCTCTGATTCTTTATCAAATGTATGTAACAGTTCCAAAATGTTTTTGTCGTTTCCTGATTTATCAAATTCCCAAGTGTTGTGTTGAAAACGGAAGCAGATACGTCAGGCCAATTTTCTTTCCATGTTTTATTCAGAGCAACTGGTCTAACTTTGTCCCATGCTGCAGCCGTCATATAAATGACATCTTTAATTGTCACTTTTCTTAAAGTAGCAGTGATGTCCCTTGGACCTTCTTCATAATTTGTGTCAATGTTTTTACTCAGAAGCTTCCTCCTATATCGTCTCTTAACCGTCTCAATTGCTCCTTGGTACATGGCTTGGATAAACGATGTCACCGCTTGTTAATTCATCCTCCCGTGGGTGGGTAGGTGCATTGACAACTATAAGAACGACTTTCAGGGGCAAACATTCCTTTACCAAGAATTTTTTCAAGCTGGTACAAGGTGTTGAAGAAACCAATTTTTAAAAATTATAGATGACAATCACGCCGATTTTTGAGATGTGTAATTCAGGCGTAATGGAGTGCGTATGACATTAGCGCTCTCAGGTTTACCAATTTTATTTTATGGTCCCTAGCTACTTCATCGAACTTATAAATAAGAGTACATATATATATATATATATATATATATATATATATATATATATTAGTTATAATTAGTTGGCAATTTAAGGTCTGGTTTTACTTAAAAATGTATATATTTAAAACAATCTTACATGTTTCGGCATATGATGCCTTTTTCAAAGAATTTAAAATATATACGTTTTAAATTCTTAAACCGCCAACTAATTGAATACAAAGGTCACGAAATAATTATCTTTATGCATATATATATATATATATATATATATATATATATATATATATATATATATATAGTAAACCTAATCAGTAGGCGATTAAAGGTCTGTATATTACTTCAAAATATATGTATTTAAAAAACTCTACATGTTTCGGCTGTATACGCCTTTTTCAAGAGAATACAAAATATGAATGACAGGATATAAATGTCAAGTAATTAAGTTAACTTAATTACTTGACATTTATATCCTGTCATTCATATTTTGTATTCTCTTGAAAAAGGCGTATACAGCCGAAACATGTAGAGTTTTTTAAATACATATATTTTGAAGTAATATACAGACCTTTAATCGCCTACTGATTAGGTTTACCATATCATACCAAGGTCACGAAGTTATTATATTTATATATATATATATATATATATAAGTGTTTAGATAATTTCTTAGCCGTTTATTAAATATAACAATTGATAAATTATTGGAGTTTTTCGGCTTTTATATGAAATATTTACAAATATCAAATTAGAATATATGTAATTGCAGAGTAAGTGGGGATGTAAATATTGCTGTCTACAAATTACAAAACAAATCATACGAAATTTTTTTTTAATTGAAAAATATGGTCTACGTTTGGACTCGAACCCAAGTCTACAGCTTGCCGGGTTGTCGCTTTTGCCACTAAGCCACAATAGACCCAGGTTCAAGCTATTTAGAAATGCATTATAAAGTAACAGTGTTAATGAATCAGATGTCAGTTATTGAATGTAGATGTATTAAATTTTGACACTTCCGATTCTAACAGTAAATAACTTGTTGTATACCGTTGGTGTGGTCTTCTTTAAGGTAGCGTTCCAGTCACCACGTTATCATACTGATCAACTAACGCCGAACGTACTTATGTTAGTAGCTCAACAATAACAAACGTTGACTGATGCATTTGATCTAAAGAGATCAGTTAGGAAGTCAAATTTTCTTAACAGACAATAGTATACTAAACACTCATATAGCTATGGAGTAATAATTAGCATTTCCAACATTCAAATCTGACATCTGCTCTCAAAATACTGACATCTGCTCTGAAAATACTGACATCTGCTTTCAATAACTCACATCTACTTTCAAAATAGGCATCTGCTTTCTAATCTGACGTTTGCTTTCATAACTGACACCTGCTTTCAAATCAGACATCTGCTTTCATTAACTGACATTTGCTTTCACTAACTGACATCTGCTATCAAAACTGACATGAGCTTTCAAAACTGACTTCTGCTTTCAACTTGACATCTACATTCAATAACTGACATCTGATTCATTAACACTGTTACTTTATAATGCACTTCTAAATAGCTTGAACCTGGGTCTATTGTGGCTTTGTGGTAAAAGCGACAGCCCGGCAAGCTGTAGACTTGGGTTCGAGTCCCAACGTAGACCATATTTTTCAATTAAAAAAAAAATTTCGTATGATTTGCTTAAAAACAAATGCATATGCAAATAAAACAAATCACAATTTACATATATTAAGAGTAGACGCAAGTGATGCCGCAATTAGTGGAGTTTTAATCCATATTAATAATGGAGGTATAGAGGAACCGATTTGTTTGATATCAAATGTTCAAAAGCTTAGATTTTATTTATTGGGCAAGAACTTCATAGTAGAAACAGATCATGCTGCGTTGACATCACTATTGAGTACAATGTTTAAAAATAATAGAGTATATCGTTGGTCTTTGTTACTGTCAGAGTATAATTTTGAAATTCGTCATATAAAGGGAGTACTAAATGTTACTGCCGATGCGTTATCGAGTATGTATAACAATAAGAGTAATTTTAATTATGTTGAACTAAATGAATATAATAGGGATTATGCTGAGGGGGCATTTGAGTATGATGTGATCCTTCAGGTCCAACAGAATGAAAGTTTTGACAATTTAAGAGAGGTATTAAGAAATCAAGATAATTATAAAAGTTTTATAATGCGCGAAGATTTAATTAATAGAAAAATATTAGCGATTAAAGTTATGTTATGGTTATTGATGTTTATGCTTGACAAACATTATTACAAATATTTTTTCTCTTCCATACGCAATCTATGTGAGAGATGTCCAGGAGGTTGAAGATGATATCAACCATTCGCCGATTACTGTTTACTCTGGAGTGTTCTTCGTCTGCGATGTATGGACAAGGCCTATTAACAAATAAAACAATAATACAATAATATAATCAACAATCAAAATGACATAAGTAGCAGAATCAGATTTGAAGTTGGTGACTCCGTTATTATAAGGAGAGTTAATGATATTATATGGGTGCTCTGCAGCTGTTCGCTTCACAGGTGCGTATCGAGGAAGATGGCCCAGAATGAAACTGTGCATCGGCTGAGTGTGGGGACAGAAGTGACAGTGTAAGAAACTAAATATTTTCTGTGAGTGCGGAAAACTATATAATGAATAAGATTTTGACATGTCCAGGCTTATTAATTATATAATTTTGGGGATATGCAATGGATTTTTCCTTAAATAATATTTAAAATTTAATTAAAAATAAATGTACATAATTTGTGGATATCTGTGTATATCCGATATGTTATTTCATGTGTGAGACAAAAACTTGATTATTGAAGGTCGACTTTATGTGAAAGCGATGGCGACCGAGATATTGAGGGGGAGACCAAGTTTTGCCCTAAGACAAGAACGTTGTATTTCTTTGAATAATATATATATATATTTAATTTAATTCGGGATGATTTGATTGTGTTAATTAGTTGATGGTATTTCATTTTTAATTCCCGATAATTCTACGAGATTGTTATTCTCGTAATTTTGATATAGTATTTGATTAAACAACGTTTTGTCGTAAACGTGTCTCCAATAAAAAAATTTTTATGTAAGTAGAATTATATTCTTAAGATGTGTTAATTAGAAGAGCTTTTAAAAGTGTATTTCAATTGTATTAATAATTAGTTAAGAGTCGTAATTAGTAGAAATAAATAATAAAGAGTATTTTTAAATTTCTATGTAAAAAAATATAACTGAAAAATTATGCTCGTTTGGAAGTCAAGGGTATTTTTTGTCACATGTTACTGCGCGTGTGTAAAAATTTTGAACGTGTTTCAATAAATATTATACAGTGTGGTTCTCTGGGGAGAAATTAAAAGTAAATTTTATTCTTTTTTAGATAAGTTGTTCGGAGTAATTTAGAGGAAGTTTTAATCCACTTAGCTGTCAATTTACAGTGGATATATCTGACCTCATTGTGTCATCGAAAGATACTATATCTTTATACTTTATAAAGATAGTTTTTTTTCTTTTTTGATTTTTTTTGTATTAAAGATTCAGTTTAAATTTTATTCTGTGTTTTATTCTTGTTATAACTTTACTGCTCATTTATTAAAATATAAGTAACTCAGAAAATATATAGTAAGTCAATATAAATGTTGTGATTTATTCACTGGCGCCAGACTTATATTTCGTAGTAACAGTCACGTCTTTCCGATTGGAACCCGAGAAGTGAGAAGTCTCAATTTTTGGAAATCAACCGGCTGAGTATCCTAGTTGGGAAGATTAGTTGTGGATGGTGGCAAATTTTTTCTACAAACCACTATTCATAGCAATATGTTGTTGTGAGGCAAATTGCCTCAAACAATATATTTCAATTTTATTAATTTAAAACTAAATAAAATTCTGAAAAATTAAAAAATTATAATTATATATTTAATTAAGACTAAATATAATCAAAAGAAAATCAAAGGAAATATAAACACAATATTTTGAATAGTTTTAATATCTAATTTTAAAATATGTAATTAGTTGTAAGTATGTAATTAATTCTGAAACAAACCAATGAGATGTTGTGGAGCAGATTTCAAGGGGACGTTATTTGTTTTGTTATCGGCGTCTTTTTGGAGAGTAGTGGTACGGAGCCCATAAGATACGGACGCCATATTCCGTAAAATTATAGCATTTTTCTTAGTCCGCATTTTCTAAGAATAAAGATTAAAAATATTCTAACGACTAAAAGTACTTAAACATATATCCAAAAGATAGTGTTAAGTTTAATTTATCAATTGAAAACCATTTGTACGGAGTAAATTAAGTATTTAATAAATTATCAACCTAAGCATCATTTTAAAATTAAAAATTTTAATGGCTGACCGAATGAAAATTTAGAGAATATTGCTTTAAACTAAGAAACCGTATTTTGGTACCAGACTCATCAATTCTTTGAATACCAGACCTTCTAAAGTCATTCGGGACCAGAATGTATGACAAAAGAGGAATTTTTCCAGTTTCCAGATATACGCCGAGATCCTTCCCTTCTTCCTGGCCTAACTCCGTATTCTGATTTAGAAGGTACCTTAAATTACATTCATCAAAGGAAAATCACTTGTTAATTATTTTAAAATAGATCGATATACCTAGACAAATAATAGTAAATTCAATCAGTTGGCGATTTAAGATCTGGCTTTACTTTAAAGCATATATATTTAAAACAACCCTACATGTTTCGGCAATGATGCCTTTATCAAGGATATAAAATATAAATGACAGTATACAAATGTCATATAATTGAGTTGCTATGGATAAAATTATTCAAAGATACATTCCAATTGAGTAATAATAAATCATGCCTTAGTATTCCAAAAACAGATAAACAACAAAAACAGGGAAAAGCAAGACATGAGTTATTATTATGTATGCGCCCGTGGAGCGTCTTAAGATGCAAAGTTGTCGGCATTCGCCTTAAACGAGAAGGAAAACCACGAAAACCTACTCGGACATTTGTATACTGTCATTTATACTTTATATCCTTGATAAAGGCATCATTGCCGAAACATGTAGGGTTGTTTTAAATATATATGCTTTAAAGTAAAGCCAGACCTTAAATCGCCAACTGATTGAATTTACCATTTCGCCGCGTTTGGATGATTTGGTCCTGAGAAGGACAACTTTCTTCCTGACGTTTCGGTGACATCACTTCACCTTTTTCTAGAGGATCTTCTCGTTGCAATGGTAACTTCAAGAGTGCGTCGATTTCCTGTGCCGCTCGTATTATATGGTCCCGTCGTAGTGGGGACGCGTGTCTAACTCCTCGTTATTGGTCCGTCGGTTGTTCTGTCGCTTTCGACTATTGGTCGATCGGTTTGCGTTCGGTCCGAGTTAGTATGACTGAGCTGTGGCAAGTTGTTATCATTATGTCGCTTGTGTGTAATCTGCCTGTTGAGCAAGGCCGACTTCCATGTGTCAGGCAAACACTGTCCGCAAACTCAGGCAAACAGCGTTTGCCTGACACATGGAAGTCGGCCTTGCTCAACAGGCAGAGTACACACAAGCGACGTAATGATAACAACTTGCCACAGCCCAGTCATACTAACTCGGACCGAACGCAAACCGATCGACCAATAGTCGAAAGCGACAGAACAACCGACGGACCAATCACGAGGAGTCAGACACGCGTCCCCACTACGACGGGACCATATAATACGAGCGGCACAGGAAATCGACGCACTCTTGAAGTTACCATTGCAACGAGAAGATCCTCTAGGAAAAGGTGAAAGTGATGTCACCGAAACGTCAGGAAGAAAGTTGTCCTTCTCAGGACGAAATCATCCAAACGCGGCGAAATATCCCGAAGAACAACGCTTCATATATATATATATATATATATATAAGGTAAACTTAATAAGTCGGCGAATAAAGGTCTGGTTCATTACTTCAAAGTATATATATTTGAAACAACCCTACATGTTTCGGCAATGATGCCTTTGTCAAGTAATGAACCAGACCTTTAATCGCCGACTTATTAAGTTTACCTTATCATACCAAGGTCACGAAAATATTATTTATATATATATATATATATATACATATGAAAAATGTGTGAAAGCCATATCCATCTGGAATATGCAGATGCCAACATTTCATAGTTTTTACTAATCATCAGTACACCTCATCCAGAAATAGATACGACTTTCATTTCTATACTGCGTGTATATATGGAAATGATGAAAAACGCAATGTTAATGAGAATTAACAATTATTAAATTCCCACATTACATACAATATATATATATATATATATATATATATGTATATATATAACATGTAACACCTGCAAGTTGAAAAAATTCCCCGAATCTTAATTCGGTTAATCCAAAAATTCGATTAATCGCGATTCGGTTAATTGGGCTCTAATGTATTCACAAATTTTTCACCAAGCGACTTCATCATTTCAGTTTTAATTAAAAAATTTATATATTTCCTTGCCCTCTTTGATGTATTCATCATTATTTGATCCTATAATGAAAAATTCGTGAAAAGTCACATCCATCCCGAAATGTGTTGATGCATTTCTCTCTTAAAGGAGCTTGACAATACACAGTATCCCGAACAGACATGACTTCTCACTCCTATACTTCACGTATATATAGTTAGTCTAATGAACTTACTGTATATGAGAACTATTAAATGCAAATGTCGCCAAATAATTGCTACCTAAACGCGACCAAAACAAGTTAAGACAAGTAATAAGGAGGTAGCGCGATGTTCTGCTTGCTCTCCCCCTCTGGCCTGAACCTACCTGAAGATGGTCGTCCCCAGGATAGTACTCTGCCGGCTAACTCAGTATATTAAAAGAAATCTAGACCTTCGACGTAACCCCAAGATATATATAAATTTGTACGAAGGCCCGACTGAAGGTTCTAAGCCTCATTCAAAAATCTAAACTAACTACTGGCTGCTGGTGAAGCTAGACAACCAGTTAATTAATAACATTAAAAGGATATGTTTGAATTCAGGCGTTTAAAGCCTATCGGTCAAAGTTAAAAGTTAAAGTCTTGTATGCTATCTAAATTTTGAGCAAAATACAAGGGTTGCACAGAGAAGCGAATAGCTTCTCTGGTGCCTACTAAGGTTAAAATAAACAATCAATTAATTACAATTTGATAAAGATAGTATCGGGTTAAATAATGATCAACAACAAAAAATAATATATATCAACATCTACTTAGCTTGACAACCACAATGTTCAAATTTCAAAATCCCTTCTCGTGAATGCCTTCACAGAGGTAGATCGGAATGTCGATTCCTAGTAAGATTCAATGGAGATCAGCCGCCATTTTTGAGACGCCGTGTAATTGTAACAAAATTTCTCAGAACTGGAAGCTCTGAAGATACCAGAAACACCGTTGAGAGTGGATTGAGGATTTCTGTACGAAACTCCTTCCAGAAGATCGCAATTCTACGATGCCTCGCTGCGAGGAATAATTGCGTATCCGAAAATAAGAATTTGCCTCCACGTGGTGTGTCCCTCGAAATAATTTCGAAGTAAATGATCGGTTTAAATACTTAAAAATTGGAAAATAGCTCCAAAATTAAATCCTAAGGAAGATAAAATAATCGAATAAGCAAAAATACAGAAGATAAAGTTATTTCTTACCGCAAGTCTAAGACCACACACAAAACACGACTTATACTGTCGAAATTGACGAACGATCTGCGTCTAATCGAGACGAAAGGGTATGGGTTGGAGAACCGACATACGTCATAAACAAAAGTGCAGATCGGAAGTTTCGACAAAAACGGAATTAATTTAGCATAAACCCTAATACGGTGTAAGAGAGCACAACAAAGCTATCAAGCGCAAGTATGATAATTAAAACACCGCAATAAAGGTGAAAAAGACAAATAAAGATCTTACCAAACGTAAAGCGATCTATAAAAAGAAGATCACCAAACGTCATGAAGATGGCGCTTCAAGTGAAAGAAATGAAGTGTGCGCAAGTTTACCTTAATTGAAAATTTAATCAGATAGATAAATACCTTAATAGGTTCACAAAATTCTGGGAAAAATTATCACGATAAAAGAATAGATCTCAGAGTAACCAAAATTGAAATAATAGTAAATATTAAATGTATCGTGACTAAGCATATAAATTCAAAGATGTCGGCCAGCGTCCTGATATATAAAAAAAGACCGGGAAAATATATATCGAGTATATAAAGACATCCAAAATATTTGGACATAAGTAAATTTTGAGAAATTAACGAAGTTTAAAGATGCCTAAAGAGATTGATAATTAATAACAAAACTAAACAAAATAGTAATAAACGAAAATGATGAATTATGAAAGGCCTATGTTGTCTTAACGCAAGTACATAATGAAATTAATACATTAAAAATTCCCGAATGGTCTCTAAGTGATTTTTCGAGGGTAACAACTCCACCTTTTCCCGAAAGAAATTTACTAGAAAATTTCTCTAAGTAAAAAAAAGTAATGACGGAAAGCGAGAACGTAAGCCAAAGATAAGGCAGCTGAGCGAACAGCAAGAATGTGCGGTAATCTAAATCGTCGGAAACTATCTGAAATGTGAAGAATAAGAATTGGTTAAGTCGCAAAAGAAACGATAAAATGAAGATAAGGGGATCTGAAAACACCAAAGCTATCAGCCAAAAATCTGATAGATCAAAACCAAAATTAGAACGGCAAATCTAATTCAAAGAAAACCAGGTAACACTAACAGAAGTGTACCAACAAACAACACCCAAAATATATATCAAGAAAAACTATCTAAAAATAGATAGGAGTAAAGTGAAACGCAGAAGGCGAAATTGACACAATGTCAAGCAAAACTATCGACGTAAGGATTGAGTGACGGAGGAGACTCGCTAGTACAACAACAACAACCACAACAACACACTATGTCAACAGTTGCTCGGCCTAAACAACCACAGAGGCCCTTCGACATTCGGTCGGTACGGGGATTACAAATAACGAAAACTAATAACAACAAAACAAACAATACTGAACGGTCGTCACCCCAGCAGCGGAATGCGCAACAGCTGTGTTAATTTCTACATTTTGACAAACTAAGTTTGTACCAATATGCAGAAATGCTACACGCCGCGACGCCACCTTCCTGGTTGTTAGGTTAATGAAAACTTCGACCGGGATATTGAGTGTTGACAAGCTTCAGTAAGAGCGAAATGCGTCCACACATTCCGAGATGGATGAGACTTTTCACGAATTTTTCATTATCCTAACAACCAGGAAGGTGGCGTTGCGGCGTGTAGCGTTTCTGCATACTGGTACAAACTTAGTTTATCGAAATGTAGAAATTAAAGCAGCACATTAGACGACATTTGCATGTAAAGCGACATTTAATGCATTAGTTCTCATTTACAATAAATTCATTATATTATTTGACCCCGTTGAATGATAAAATTGTAATGGGTAGAATAGTCATACAGGAAGTTGAGTAGTTCATATATGTTTGGATGGTATTTACCAATTTTCTTATTGAGTTGTAGTAAGTTGTAGAACTAATAGAAACACATATGTTGATTTTCAATTAGTTAATTATGTAGTAGTTTACAAGAATATTCAGGTAGAATCTCTTAATTAAAAAAGATGCTGTTGATTAAGGACAACCAAATTTCAAAAAAGATTAACCCTTTTTTTAATAATAAAAATAACATTTTTAATTGAAATTTAGCTCGAAAATCAGAAGAAATATGGAATTATAGTATTATTTCAATGCATCTTAAAATATGTAGTTAATAAATTTTTTAAAATATCTTTTAAATTCACTAAATAACTTATAATATAAGAAAATATTTGTTTTAACAAAATTAACTTTTGTCATGAAATAATTCTTATAAGATTCAGAACTCTCCAACGACCTACTAAATTATTCGTAAAGGTGAAAATTTTTTTTATAATATAATTTGAAAATAATTTTTCTTTTTTTGTTTTAAACTTTTTTTAACAATATTAATAAAAAAGAAAAGTTCTACTGTATGGCAGTTTTGAATAAAATTAGAAAAATATATAATCCTTCAAAATCATAAAATTCAATTTATATATAGGTACATAAGTTATATTTAATTTAATAATATTTTAATAATAAGTTAATTTTTTATATAAGTAATTTTGTTTTGTATCTATAAAGCCCAACAACAATAAAACAAGAAAAAACTTATTATTGAATAAATACTATCCGGAAACATACATACTTAAATATTTTTATTCATTCATTTTTTCCCTAAGGAAATATACTAAAAACAAGACGCGAGAATCAGTTCACATTTATATTTATATATTTCTGGTAAAGGATATTGGGTGTTTATATTTAAACAAACATACGAGTATGTTTACTAAACAAACGCGTGAACTGTTCGCTTTATCAATGAACGAAGCGTGTGCGTAAAAGTAAAAGACCGTCCTAAATGAGATCGGCTTTAGTAGATTGTCAACCTTTTTGTTAATATGACTGTACGTCTAGCAATTTTAATGTAAATTTTGTTTGTTTATATGAAATGAGTGCTCAGAAGCAAGAGAAACGTCAAAAATTTCGGGCAAATTCTTAGCTAAAAATGTATTTTGGTAAATTTATAACACTTTCCATGGGTTTTTATGTTATATTATTATTGGCTTTGTAGAAAACGATGAATTCGTCTATAGAGATAGAATGTACACCACCAGAAGTATTTGAAGCCGAGAAAAACAATTCTCTCAACCTATTACCACCTAAATCCAGTTTTCCTACAAACAATTTATGGATTGGCGAAACAAAAAAGGAATAAAATCGTCTTTTTCTGAAAATGTATTGATAGTTTACATTGGAGAGCTATCTGAAAAACACAAACCCAGTTCTTTGTGGACTCAGTATTCTATGGTTCAAAGTACCTACCCTTTGCGTTCATCATAACGTAGATATAACGAAATATTTGAAATTAAGAGCACTGTCGAAGCGTAACTCAGATGGCTACAAACCAAATAAGTCAAAAATTTTAACATCAAAGGAAATTAATCGATTTATCCACGAAGCTCCAGACGACAAGCACCTTTTAACCAAAGTGGCATTGACAATTGGTATAAATGCATACCGCAAATAAGAATTAAACCATCTGAAGATTAATTATATTGAAGATCTGCTGCTTTGGTTAAAATACCCGACACTAAAACAAAGGAACCACGTTCCTTCACAACTACCGGTGAATTTTATAAAATTTTGAAAAAATATGCAACGCTTAAACCACCAAATACAAATGAGCATCGTTTCTTTTTAAATTATCAAAGCCAAAAATGTACTAAATAACCGCTAGGTGTGAACAAACTTGGCAGCGTCCCTAAACAAATAGCCATTTATTTAAGCCTTAAAAATACAGAACTATACACAGGACATTGTTTTCGTCAGTCCTGGGCTACCATTCTTGTTGACGCAGGTGGAGACATCACAACTCTTAAGTGCCACGGTAGATGAAAATCTGCTGCTGTCTCCGATGAATATATTGATGAATCAATTACTAATAAAATGCAAACTGCAGATAAAATTTTCAGTGCGGTTTTCAATTCATCATCATCAAACGTTAGAACAGAATCGGAAATAATCAATTCCTCGCCTTCACAATTTAACATTTAATATCAACATCAGACGCATACTCTCAACTCAAATTCTTTAAGAAACCCCATATTCAATAACCGTCAAATTAATAATCTAACCATTAATTTTATTGATTCTAAAAAATTAAAATTTTTTCAATAAATAATTTTTTTAATGTCGTGAGAAAAATACTGTACAAAACTCGCTATCGTTTGCTCGTGAGATTTCAAGATTCTCACTCGCACGATATCACTCACTTTCCATTCCCGTTATGTAATACCGATAGGACCAGCTCGGAACGGGCCATAGTCAACAATGAGTGGCAACAGCGTATCCCCTCTAAGCGCAGCAGCTTCAATTGCAGTTAAGAATTTAGTAAGACTTAAACCGCACAAGGATATAATCGTTTGCATATTCGTTCTGTATACGTAATTTGCCCATTTGTTTCGGACATAATAAGGTCCAGTTTATTATTATTATTGTATTCTTAGCTGCTACGGAAAAGTAATTTTAAGTAATATAAAAACAATAACTTTTCTAAAAGATAAAAAGCATTATTACTGGAATTGAAACCATACAATAGAGCAGAGTATCTACTTTGTATAACTGTAATTACATATTCACTGTTATGACAGTTTTATAAACATCGTATAAAAAATGTATATTTGCTTTAAAAAAATAAACAATTTATTTACATCAACTACATTTCCAGACAATTTTAAACTTTTAAGGGACAGTTCTACAATACACATTAACCCATCAATTATATCGTCGAATAACCTGAATAAGGATAAAGTTTAGTTAATCTCTAGTTAAAACTTCTACAGTGCCTAATTTTAAATAAAATTTGGAATATATTGCAGTATAACTTAACACTGCCATAATAGATAAGTTGAGCTTTGCACAAAGGTTGGTATAAATATTTGAAATCGCAGTACAACATAATACAAACTTATTTGTTGTGAAATGTCTTTTTTGGTTCGAAATTATTTGTTGACTGCTAGTAAATTAGAACTTGTACGATTACAGAGAGAAATTTTGAAAAAGGAACATGACATGGAGCAAGAAAAATAAAATTTAGCAATTGAACTTTCAAAAATTAAATTAGAGCAAGCAAAGTATTGTACTTGCACTAAGTTATAGATTTATTATAAGAAACATATATAATATATACAAACAATCGTTATTTTATTTATTGTCTTCACCAAATTATATGAATTTGTTGTGTATATTAAAAATTTAAAGTTAACAGAAGATTAGAACCAAAACAAATAAGGCAGTCGAATGTATCTCGCAATAACTTGCTACAAAAAGATGAAAACACATTCAAATGTATTTAATTGAACATACATTTTTATATGCATTCGACCATCGGACTTATGTTGCGCGCGCGGAGTGGCTTCGTACACACGTTGCCACATCGCATTACGTTCCATACGTATATGGTTGCCTATGGCCCGTAGCGGGCAGGACCTATCGGTATACTAACCACACTTAACTTATAAATAGAGTAAATACCTATTTACTTCACCAAAATGTTTTTTAAGGCTTTCATTTTTTTAAATCCCTTTTAATTACAGAAGACAGATAATAACGTTTACAAACGTTGAATATGCCAGACTTTAACAAAAAAAAATTATTTTCACATTTGGTACATGCAGATTTACATGTACAACTGTCAGTGACGTATTTACTAAATGAGCGTATAGAAAGAAAATAGCTATAGTTTGTCAAATTTCATGTAAAGATTGTGATTTTTTTTTAGTTAGCCAAACCAAGAAATTATTATTATATTCGAGAAATTACTCTTGAAAAGAGTTTAATTTATGAACTAGCAATAATGCCTGATCATCAATTTTGGTTTAGAGAAATGCATGCAAGTGCAATCGCTTGGTGGAAATCATACATAGAGCATATGAAAGAAAAGAGTATTTTTCGTCAGGTTTCTTAGATATTTCCCAGGCTTTTGATAGGGTCTGGCATGATGGGTTATTGTTCAAACTAAAATCTAAATTACCACACCCTTACTATCAGATTATGAAAAGCTATCTTACTGATAGATATTTTCTGGTACAAGGATGAACTGACAACATTGAATCGAATACAAGCTTGAGTACCCCAGGTAGTGTTATTGGCCTTATCCTTTATAAAATTTATACTGGCGATATATCAACATCGAATACTACAAACACCGTGACATATGCTGATGATACAGCATTATTAACGACAAATAGTGATCCTACAGCGACATCGGGTTATCTCCAAAGATCATTAAATAATCTCCAGGAGTGACAAAGAAAGTGGAAAATAAAAGCCAATGAACTAAAATTAAGGCATGTAACATACATTTCGTCGAGATACTTGTCCTCCTTATTTCATTTAACAATGTTTAGATACCCCAGAATGAAAGCGCCAAATATCTCGGAATCCATTTGGATAGACGACTAACGTGGACTAAGCATATCTTCTCGAAGAGAAAGCAGCTAAGACTAACGTTCTCCAAACCAAGTGGCCTGCGATCTTCATTATCTTTGGAAAATAAATCTATTGTGCACAAGGTGATTTTGAAGCTAGTGTGGACCTGTGGCGTTCAACTGTGGAGTAGCGCGAGTGTCTCTAATTTGGAAGTACTTCAGCGGTTTCAATCTTAGATCAATTACAAATGCACCCTGGTTCGTAACGAGGAAGCAAGACACGCGTGTATCAAGTATCTTATATGCCTTGAAGCACATCCAAATCCTTTGGCATTGTACCTTTTGAATAACAGTGCACAAACATACCGTCTAAAACAGGTATAACACCTTTAGATATAGTAAACTCACACAGTTAATTGACTTATATTTACAATAATGAGTTGTTTTCGGTTATTTTTATTCATTAGTATCTTCCCGTAGGTTCCTAACTAATCTCCTATTATATATGATTACAAATTTCACTGGGTAAATTATGAAATTTACATGAAGTCGATAAAAAAAAAGTTAGCCACACCGAACGCATCTTATATTTGAGAATTATTTCCAATAAAATCGACAGTAAAAACAGGAAAAGAAAACGGTCTTCACTCTAGCAATACATGTTCATTTCATTCTACCAAACATAATATCCACTAAGAAAATACAAAAATTTTAGAAATTTAATCTAATAATAGCAAACTTTTATTTTTAGAAATACGAAATTCTATTTAGAAACTGTTACGGTCAATTAAAAAAATATATTTTTTCTAATTTGGGCGATACGTATACTTACTAATTGTATTCGGAATAACACTTATCTCCGATGTGCGAAGTATGCTCGGTCCGATTCTATTTTTAAATATAATTTTCACTAATATCAATGCGTTTATTGCAAAGATTAATTAATAGTTCTAAATTAATGTTAAAACAAAATGATTTAATCACATACACATGTATTAAATAAATCTGTTAAAGATATTTTTACACTATTTTTTAAAGTATTTTGTACATATTTCGATGAGAGCTTCCCCAAAAGGAAAATTGTAGTAAACGAAAATAACAAATGCAAACATAATAAAATGTCATCCGAACTGAAACAAATGCGCAACACACTGGATACCTTGTCGACTATAGTAATTGTTACGAAGAACGCCGATGCTTACACACACACATCAGAAATATAAAGAAAAATACAAACGTTTAGTAAGAAATTGAAAATAGAGAAAGATACCTAAATAGAATACGTCAATCAGATAATTAAAAGAGACAATTTGGATAATTAATATAAAGATGAAGAGTAAACCTTCTCAATTAAATGCCGCCGACCTGAACAATGTATTTATAGGGCACGGAGTAGCACTATATGAGCAGGAATAATATTCAAATATTTAAACCCTACCTAACGAAAATTAATATACAAAGCGACAAATCGTGCTATCCTACACAGGTGAATGAACATGATCTGTACAATATAGTCTCTAAAATTAAAGCAAAACTGACACGAGATCACTACGAAGTAATAACTAAATTACTGAAAAATAATGCTTGTTGGAAGGTGATTTTCCTGAGGAGTTAAAAATTTCTAGTATAATTCCCATTCGTAAAAAGGGTGACGTAAATTGTCCACAAAATTATAGAGCTATATCCATTCGGCCTACGCTATCAAAAATATTTGAACATGTGATAGTTGCAAGATTTTTAGAATATTAATGCGATTAATTATTGCAAAGCCCAACACGGCTTCAGAAGAAAAAGTACAAATACAGGAATAGCAAAGATTTTGAAGTCTGTTAGAAGCTACAGATAACTACCAGTATGGGGAGATCACATGCTTAGACTTGACACGAGCTTTCAACACAGTAAATCATTCCATGTTATTGGAGAAACTATATTATTATGGAATCCGTAGGGTTGCTTATGATCTGATGTCTTCCTATCTTAGTGTCCGAAAGCAATATGTTGAATATGCGGGAACAGGCGGCAGACGTGGTGAATGTGCGGCAGGGTGTGCCATAAGGATCCATTCTCCACCCCCTTTTATTTATCATATATATTAATGACTTTCCAATTAATATATCATCGGAACAAGTGTGTCTGTATGCTGATGACATCAATTTTAGTAATGGACGGTACGAAGGAAAGAAGAGACCACTAATCTCATGTAGTCGAAGTACAAACAACTGAATGATTCCAAAAAAATAATCTCACACTAAATTCCACAAAAACACAAAAGCTCGCATTTACAACTAAAACAAGTGAAGGTTATAAGTGAAGGTTATAAAGTTCCAATGATTACACTTAAACAACAAGTTGGAATGGTCCAAACGCATAAATGAATTTGCCGGAAAATTTACTACAGCGGTGTACACAATTAGGAAAATTAGGATTCTAGCAATTACCATGCTGCACGTATGACGTACTTTGCAAATTTCCACAGTGTGGCTACATATGGCATGCAGTTTTGAGGCATGTCAACAGAGGCAGGACGCGTGTTTCTCCTTCAGAAGCCCTGAAATCGGACGAAATATGTAGTCAGGCTTTTGTTTTTGAAGGGATACTTACCATACCGTCGATGTATATCTTAAGTGTGGCAGGATACGTTCACGAAAATGTGGAAAAGTTTTCGCAATGTGGTGATGGGCACGAGTACCAGACTCGAAGAAAAGACGTTTTACAAATACCATACCATCGCTTAAGGAAAATCCAAAGATATGCGGACTTCTGGGGTCCCAAAATATATAACAAACTATGTGCATGTGAAATTCCTTTTATTCGGTTGACGAGATTCTAAATAAATGACTTCTGCACGATATGTGCAAAGTTTCTCTTACATGTTCTTACAGTGTCCTTTGTAATATATTATATTTTAGAAATATTTATTTGGAATATTTTAACATTGTTTTTGACTTTTATTATAGTTGTGATTACAGTAAATAAATCGCTATCACCATCACTATACACCTGTAAAAATAATCTTATATTTTCATCTCAAAAAATTACATTGTAGCTGTTAGCAACTCAATATAGTCATGAAAATTCTCCTAAAGCAACGAACTATAGTAAACAAAAGAGGAACTTAAGAGGAATAAATAGTGTTTATTAAATAAATGGTTCGAATGTTCAAACTTCTTTAGCTAAACGATCATGAAAATCATTTTGTAGCTTTTACCAAAGTTTCAGCAAGGTGTCTATTTGTAACGCAATTAATTCAAAAGTAGTTGGCCTTCCGTGACTGTAAATTTTTATTTTAAATTATCTCAAATTAAAAAAATCCAACGGAAAGAAATTCGGTGATCGAGGTAGTCAAGTTATTATGGCATGGCACTCATTGTTACTCATGCGAAGTTGTTCTTTTCTCAAAGTTATTAATTCTTTCCTCGAAAACGAAACGTGTACCCCACTTTGTACGGTATCTATAAATTTAAGTAAACAAAAACAACAGAAACACTTTGTGAAAGAAAGGGTATATCATCTCCTATTCGCTATTTATTACTGATATAGATTACTTGTTCTCTAATTTCAGCAATATCCACATTCGTAAAACAAATCCATTTGTTTTTATTCAGAAAACTCTACAAATATATTTTCTCGTCATATTCTCGATTAACTCAGCAATACTACAGTCAATATAAATAAAAGAAACAAAGACAATAATAATTATAATTATAATGAATGCTATTAAGCAACAATATAATTATTAATCTATACTTCTATACTAATATTATCTAAACTAATATTATAAAGAGGAAACATTTGTGTTTTTGTATGTATGTTTGTAATGTTTTCACACAAAAACTACTGGACCGATTTCAAAAATTCTTTCACCATTAGAAAGCTGCATTTTCACTGAGTGACGTAGGCTATATTACATTTAAAAAAAAAAGGGATCCCCAATAAAAATGTATTAATGTAACCCAAGGTGTGAAAAAATTAGTCACAAAAAATCTGCCATCGCGTACGCTGCGGAAACTATTGTTGATAGAACAAAAAAATGTTCTACAGTATTATGTAACGTATTAATATCTACAAAAAAGTCCGCGAAACCATATGTCTAACTACTGTAGTTATGCCACTATAACTACTTTTTTACATTTTAAAAGTTAACAAAAGTGCCGACAATAATCAAACCATATTATCCATACCTCTGTATTATTCCTTATCCTATTAAATGATATTTTATTAAAGACCATTTCAATACCAGTAAAATACCTTTTAAATTATTAAAATCGAACATTCCATTCAAAAGATATAACGAATTTAAAAATGTCAATCTAAAGAAAATAATGTTATAATATAATGTAGTAGTATAGCGATGGCCATATTCATTTTGTTTGTAATAAATTGACAATCGAAAAATTATAACTGGAATAAGAATAGTATTGGCAGAAGGAATTTAATAACAAGTTCAATGAGAATGAAAAGTAATAGGAAACAGGCACAGAGAAGCTGTTATAGAAAGAAGTTAAACATAAAGTGATATAAAATCCAAAAATTAAGGATCACAAGAAAGGAAGATTAAATATTTAAGAGAATACACTCACTATTGTATTTATTCAAGGTAGGATCGAAGAAAAGAGAACATTTACGATACAAATTTTATTAAAAGAATTTAAATAACACTGGGATATTTGAAAGGTGACGTTTTTGAAGTAATTTCGACAATGTGTCAAAAGCCAAGTGACAGGAACATAATTAAAATAGCGGGTTACATTGTTTATAAGTTATGTTAAATAACTAAATGGACTAAACAAAAATGTAATCAATTCATCAGCTTTACAATTAAAAAAATTATTTTTTTGTCAAAAACATTTTTTATCCTTTAACTTCACATAGCCACAGCAACGCAATTGGATGATATGTTTTCCCAGTGAATTTATATTTACTATAATACATTTATCTCTTTTCTCATTCATTTCATTTCAGATTGAGTCACAGCGAAGCGTGGTCGGGATTAGCTAGTAAAGACTAAAGAGGAAACATTTGTGTTTTTGTATGTATGTTTGTAATGTTTTCACACAAAAACTACTGGACCGATTTCAAAAATTCTTTCAACATTAGAAAGCTGCATTTTCACTGAGTGACATAGGCTATATTACATTTTCAAAAAAGAAAGGGATCCCCAACAAAAATGCATTAATGTAACCCAAGGTGTGAAAAAAATAGTCACAAAAAATCTGTCATCGCGTACGCTGCGGAAACTATTGTTGATAGAACAAAAAAATGTTCTACAGTATTATAGAACGTATTAATATCTACAAAAAAGTCCGCGATACCATATGTCCAACTACTGTAGTTATGCCACTATAACTACTTTTTTATATTTTATAAGTTAATAAAAGTTCCGACAATATTCAAACCAAATTCTACGTGGGTGAAACCGCGGGGCATTGCTAGTAATTATAATAAAATAATAAATCCAATAACTCATAAATTTTAATTTCAGTTTGTTACTATAGTAATATTTAATAAAGGCTAAAATACACCATCATAGAAATACATGTTAAAATTGAAACTCTTGTTGATACATATTTAGAATCAAGGATGGCAAACGGGAATGACATTTTGTTGTTAATAGATGGTAAATAAATATTGGCAGCACCAGGAATTAGAAAAATTACTTGAAAAACCAATTTCGAAAACTATAATCCCTTGAATTCACTAGAAATACACGTGACCTTGAAATTTAAGACAGAATCAATTTCGTCAAAGTTTTAAAGCTGTAATACATCATCCTAAAAAACTGCAAAAATTCAAGTACACGATAATATTCAGAATCAAGGATGATAAAGGGTAATGACATTTTGTTGTAGGTAAATAGTAAAAAATACTGGCAGTACCTGGAGTAACTTGAAATATCTCCTCTTGTAATGTCTTTTAAACTTTATGAAAGATTTTATTTTAAAAAAATAATGAATCTGATATTTTGAGACTGGCTTATACCGGATGTTCCACAAAAATTTCAAAAGGTTATAACGTTATAACGTCTTTATTTATTATCTAATTTTAATTATCTACACATCGAATTAAACGGTTTCGGAAAGACTGCATACAGCAATGCGAATTATTTTTTTATCACATATAATTTACCAGAAGCGTGAGTAATTTTTTTACCTCTCAAATTTAATTTTTTTTTAATTTTTACAAAAGAAAATTTTCTACCGATTCCAGTAAAGTAATAAAAACACATACTTCGATAAAGAAAAATTAAGAAAACCATAGTTCTTCGCAAACTTCTGTCACCCACAGCAAGTCACGAGACAGTGTAAGCAGTTGTACACTGACAACGTTAAATTGACTAAATAGGTACTTATTTATTTGCTGTAATTCTCAGCCATAAAAAAACTTTAATAAGGAAGAGAGAAAGAAAAATTTACTAAAAATGAAAAATAAATACAATTAGAAATAAACGTTCCTTATTGTGTTATTTAAAAAGAGCAACTAAAAAAAATAGAAACGCTGTCCTATAAATATTGCTCGAACTGGGCACCATTTCCACCAATACATAGTTTGCACCTCTTTTCTTCAGAAATAATTGCATTTAATATGTTGGGCGGTATTTGTCGACAAGCATTAATAATTCTATTTCGTAGATCATCTACGTTTTCAGGTTGTGTTACATAAACAATTTCTCTAATTTGGTTCCATAGAAATAATTCTAAAGGGGAAAGATCTGGTGAACGGGCGGGCCATCTAATTGGTCCATTAGTGCTTATCCATCTTCGATCAAGCTGTCTATTTAAAAATTCTGTGTTGATTACAGCATTATGTGGGGCAGCTTCATCTTGCTGGAAGTGTACATATTGATTAACAGGTAATTCTTCTGAATTCTCCACTATATCTTCAAGCATGTTATGATATTTTTTGCTGGTTTAGGTTACCATGAATAAAATAATGTCCAGTTACTCTTCTGCCTAAAATTCCACACCAAACATTTAAAGTAAATCTTCTCTGAATATTGTTTTAAACAGCAGATCCAGGATTTTAGTCGCTCCAATATGTGTGCTTGTTCTTATTAAACACGGCGTTATTGGTAAAAGTGCGACGACAGAATTTTAGAATAAAATAGTGGATCTTCCCGTAATTTATTTATAAATAAACATTGCAAAAATTCTCCGCGAATAATCATCTTTCAGCAAATTATGGATGGTTTGAGGTATGTACTATGGCGGCATTTCAAATCCGGACGATTATATATTTATTTTCACTATAATTAAGCATTGTAATTCGGTTTTTGTATAACTAAGTTGTGGAGATGACAGCATAGAAATATTTATCTGTAACCTCTCACGCAAAATTATGTTATAAAATTATGTTACTGAGTGAATAAACGAAGGAGAAGAATTTATTAATCAGAGAACTGCAAATATTTGGTTTTAATTTTTAATACTTTATTGCAGCCATTTCTATCTAGCACCTCTTGTAAACGTCTAGGAATCGATTATAACATTATGTATAAATTCTGGCTTTCTCTATCTTGTTAGATAATTCTTGGACATTTTCTGGCCTAAAACTACTCCTGTTTATCGTCTTAACAACATATATCCACACATTCTTGATGGGGTTCAGATATGGACTTCTAGAACACCACGGAAAACAGTCATATTATTTTCTCTAAACCGCTGAAACCGTACAAATTCAGGCCCAGACGTTTACTGAGAATCTTCCGCTCGCTTGTGATTTTTGAGTATCTTTTTCGTCAAATCGTGAATTAGGTGATCTGCAAACATGGATTCTGCCATTATGAGACTGAAAAACTTTTTCATCTCAGAAAATAACATTTTCCCAAAAATTAAAATTATGCGGCATAAATTCCAACGCAAAACCAATCCTTACTTCATTATTATGCGCATTAAGAAATGTTGTTTTCAACCCGATTTCTCAAGTCTGAAATTTGTCTCAACCGTTTTTTTTGCTGTGCGGACACACCAGGGGTAATTTGTTGTTTCGGGCGGATCGTTTCTTATAAAATTAACAAGATTTTCATCATGTTCGGGAGTTGACACACGTATACCATCGAAGCCTCGTTTTCTATTAATAACTCCTCGTCGCTACCATTTAATTTTGATATCTGAAATGGTACTCTTCACCACGCCAAATCTATCCGCCAATCTTTTAACTGACCATCCTTCGTCTAGTAACGTAATTATTTGAGTTTTAGTTTCAATATTTAAACTTCAATATTCAATATTCAATATTCAATATTCAATATTCAAGCCTGAATATAACACTGACAGATTTGTAAACAGATGCAAATAGAGGTTATACATATTGCTATGAATTGTCATTTTGAAATTTGCTTATTCACAATTCACGACAAATCTATCCAACTAGGATACTCAGTCGGTTTAATTTCAAAAAATAGGACTGCTTTCCTCTCAGGGTTCCAATCGGAAAAGTGGTTTTTCTCTTCTACAAATTTATAATGCGCCAGTGAAAGAGTATTGACAAATGTTATAATTATTTTTCTTTAAGTTACTTGTAATCTTTTTGAAGTAAGGTTTAATAATAATACACACAATAAAATTTAAATGAAACTTTAATACAAAAATCAAAAAAAGAAAAAAAAAATTTATCTTTATTAAGTATAAAGATTAATATTGCCTCATTTAACAATATTATTAAGGTAAAAAGAACGCATGGAATTGACAGCTGCATGCAATCAAAACTTCCTTTATGACATCCGATCAAAATTAAAACTAATAAATTACAACGATGCTTTTTAATTTCTCCCACAAGTAACAAAATCAAAACAAACTAACTTGACAGACCGAAACAAACTCTAACGCATGTGCAACCACATGTAAAAAATGCCCTTGATATCCCAAGCGTACTAGAAATTTTAAAAAACCTTCTTTGTCATTTATATCAAATAACTAAGATTAAATTTCAAAACGATAATAATAATAATACAATAGAAAATTACAATATTCAATTCGTTCAATATAAAAATAAGATATCTTTTACTAAATATATTACTTACGCAAAAAATATATTCATTTACTCGAGACACAATGAGTAAGAAAGTGTTAAAAATCAATAACGAGATTCACAAACTCGTAAATAAATCGGTAATGATATACGCAAGCACAAAACACAATTAAATCAAAAAACAAAATCCGAAATTACTAAAACAAAGATAAAGATTTATCTTTAAATAAATACACCTTTCTTACTTCACTCTACACTTGTGTCTGAGGATACAGCAAGCTCGCAGGCTACGCTTAAAAAAAAATACAGTATTCAAAATTGTCCACATCTATGAAAACGGCTTGCTCCAACAGCGCAAGTCAAATATTTCTAAATTATTTAAAATAATAATACACACATAAATAATTAAACTTTTCAAAATATTTGTAGGGAAAAGTTCATAGCAATATGTCATATGCCATCTACTCTTAAAAAGCCATATTCAAATCAAACAAATTAACTGTCCCATTTTCAAATGCCGCGATAGTACGATCTCAGTTTGTGTTTTTTCAAAATAGAACCTAAGGTTGTGCTGGATGATCCAACGCTGCTAGCAATCTCTCTAACGGACGTTCTGGGATTTTCTTGTATGCTCAACAAAAAGGTTAAACTTAAATTTCCATCTACGGTCTGTACCCCTTTCTTTGGCTTTTTAAAAGATCCAAACATTTTCCAACATCCAAATTTCTTATGATGTGGTGATTCTCTATCAGGGAAACGTTTCTGATAAATTCTAATACCGTGACACGGCCTTTTACCACATTCGAAATAAACTCGAAGCATGTCTTAAATATTCAAAATTCATATTTTATAGGCATTAATAATGAGCAAAATAAAGAAAACTTTATACCATAGATCACATACATATAGATGCTCGACTTAATGTTAATGAACGCACCCTAGTATAATTAGGGCCTATATGCAAGAGGGGCAAAGGGATATATTTATGTTATGTAACCAACGTTACAATAAATTTTTAACGCATATTAGATATTAGTAAACTGGCGATACACAATACTGTACATTTTGTATGTATCTTGTAACGGCAATAACTGAACTTCAATTACTGCAGCTAAAAATACACACAAAAACCACAATAAGATATATCGACAGTTTACTCAAATTCGTTTTCATTAATGTTTATTTCTTATGGATCCCTAAATTTTCGCGTTTTTCAAAACATACTAAAACTTTTGAGGAAAAAAAAATTAAAAAATAAACAGTATATATTATGGAAAAGAAATTAAGCCAAGGAGTGTTTAAGAAAACTTTATAATTATAAGACATGCTAGTTATAATATACACATAAAACATTACATTTAAGGGTTTCTTCTGTTGATAAATTTTTTATACTTATTATAAGCATATAATTTAATTGTGTCACTTTCTTCAGATACATTTATTTTAAACTTGCCATTTAATATTAAATTTATGCAATGTATATACAAATATTAGTAATTGAATTACTTACAATGTTAGTAATTTGCCTTTTATGTATATGACAGTCCCAAAAGTCAAAACTAACATTTTATTGGTTACACTAACAAGATCTTCTTTTGGAAAATGTTTTACGCAAACATAAATTGTCTTATATAAATACTCTCTTAACCTCCTAATAGAACTCGCATTATTTATAGATGCAATCCATTTGTCAAAAATTCGACCACAAATAACAAGCTCAACGCAATGTGAACACCTATTTATGACCCACTGTGAGTCACAAAGATTTGCAAAAAGCTCTGATTTTCTTGTATTTTTCTTTATCGAAGTATGTATTTTTATTACGTTACTAGAATCGGTAGAAAATTTTCTTTTGAAAAAATTTAAAAAAAATTTCTGTTCGAAAGGGAAAAATGACTCACGTTTCTGGTAAATTATATGTGACAAAAAGATAATTCAAATAGCTGTATGTAGTCTTTCCGAAACCGTTTAAATTGACGTATAAAACATTAAAATCAAATAATAAATAAAGACGTTATAGCGTTTGGAAATTTTTGTGGAACATCCCGCCTCATTTTCACTGTTACATCCTTGATCCTGAACAATCGTTTTTGAAGATGTACAACTCTGATGCCACTGACAATTTTGTCACGTATCAGTGAATCTTCTAACATACCACTTACAATTTTTGCTAACATTCATGTCAGTTAGAAAACGATCAATTTCACCTTCATTCTGTGTTCATGTGAAAAGTTTATACCTATCATATGTTTCATTTCTTAACGGTTTACAGTAAGTTTTAAAGCTTGAAATGTCTCTGGGGCTTCTTCACCTACCATATTTAGAAAAACCGCAATTTTAGTATCTCGTTTCTTATTACCTGTGCCCGTTGCACTTAAGTAAATTCAGAAACTGGCTAAACCCTTATCGAAATTATCACTAGCATTTTGATCAAACACAAGGCTTTGAAGCAGCTTTGACGACTCCATTTTGAATTTTTTTGTAAATTATAAAATGTGTACCTTTATGTTTCATTTTTAGCTTCTTCTGTGGGTTCTACCAACCTATCACATTTTTAACATGTCACAAGTTTGGTTTCATTAATATTATACAGTGCATTTCAATTGAAACGAGCCACCTCAAATAACTCTCTCTATCTGCTGTGATTTCTATAAAATTATGAAACCTGTCAATTTTCATATGAAGGGGGACAACTTTTAATGTTGAGCCTGACAATATAAAATCATTCCTGGGGGCACAGTAGCCCCCACCATAAAAACTTAAATAGAGAAGATGGCCATTGTGATCACTCATTCAAAAGGTCTTTTAATTCTCTTTACGGCAACATGTATCCAAAAGTCATTTTTTTTATCAGTAAGCAAAAACATTTGCATTTTTTTTTTATTAGTAAGCAAAAAGTGCATTATTTGCAACCTGTGTAATAGAACATGACTAAAATAACTAATAATACAATCTTGCTTCAAATGCTCTTGTGACATTTCGCAATTTTTTGTGATAACCAGGGTTACTCATATTTGTTTTTGTCACATTGACTTATCATTTTTAATGTCGTTTTTCTCCATATTTTTTGCTTCTATTTCCGCCGTTTTAAACTTATTTTGTACGATATTAGTTTACGTTTGCATTGTTTTAGTGGAATGTTCTTTAGTGGAGTTTAATAGTGAATTCACAATTAATAAATAATGGTCTGTTCTATCCAAGAAAGTGTGAAATGAGTGACTTTGTATTATGAGAATGAAAGGTGTGCAAGATCTACAGCTCGCTTATGAACGAAAGTCATGCAGACCTAAATATGCGACACAAGTACGTACTGGAATTAATCCAAAAATTTACAGAAACGGGCTCTGTACATAACAAAAAACAACATTTTCATCGGGTTGTGAATGAAAATATCACTGTCGAAGACTTAGGTCAGGTCGCAGTGCTTAGAAATGAGACGTCGATATGACAGGTATTTCAAGCATCGCGAGTAAGCTGTTCTTCAGTTTGTAGAACACTTCAGAAGTTCAAATTTCATCCTTATAAAATTCACTTGTTCACGAATTGAATGAGGATGACTTTGACAGGAGGTTGGAATTTTGTGAAATATTGACCAAGCGCATCAACAACAACCAAAACTTATATCTGCTTTTCGGACGAATCATCTTTTTCATTAAATGGTGAATCGTCACAACTGCAGATATTGGAGTAAAACTGTTATTCCTCCTGGTTTGAAAGAATTTTCGGAATTTGTTTGACCGAAATATAAGTTAAAATAATGCCATAGTTTGAAATAACACTAATATATTTACAGGAAAGTTATTAATAAATTGAATCTTGGAGTTCCATTAATAATATAAATGTATGAATATGGCCTTAATAGTAAAGACCGAGAAACTGGCTAAAACTTTATATTCTTGAAGATAGATCGCTGTTTTGTTCCAACCAATTACAAGGGAGGGAGAAAACAACTAAAATAATTATAATGAAATTGCGTTGCAAAGATTTTACCCTTCTTCAAGGAAAGGTAGATGATGCAGTTTACCAACATCATAAACTGATTAAAATAAACAATATGCACATGAACCCTTAATTATAATACTGGCAAATAAAATAAATACTAAATACAAACAATACAATTGTTACAGATATTGAATGACAATGTACGGAGTACGTAAATTATAATAAACAGCAAGTGAGCTAAAGATAAAGAACAGTATTCGAAGAATACAGGAAAAATGCAATTAAACCGAAATCTCTAAACCTTATCGTAAAAAGATGAATACATTGTAACATTCAATATAATAATTACAATAAAATAAATATAACAATAAAACTTATGCTATTATATAAGTTTACATCTGCAAATGAACACATTTACAAACAGGATTATACCTGTATTGAGTAAAGTGTTTTATGGCCGTAGGAAACAAGACAATGCATAACCAATATAATACCTGACCAGACTTACGAAATTAACAAATTAGATATTTGGGAAACTCCAAGATCTTTCTATACACTTAAGATTTACAATTAATATCAAATTAAAACCTATGTCAAATCTATTTGATTATACTTAAATAAAACTAAAATACAAATTAAATCTATAAGTATGGACGAAACAAAAACGAATTCCCATTTTAGGCGGGAAACACATACACAATGGCCACAGAAACTTAATGTATGGGCTGGTATCTTTGGCTGTCATCTCATAAGAATCATGTTCTTTGACGGAACTTTAAACGGTCAAATGTATTTGAACATGCTGGACGATACAATTAATCGTTTGATTACAGAAAAATTGGACCAAGATCCAGATTTGTTGGAGAATGAAGGGCATCTTAAGTCTAAGGTGTATGCCACGCGTCCAGCTTCGTTACAAGAGTTACGTCATTTGTTGAAGAATGCCAACGAATAACTCCAGAAATATCGCGAAATGTCAGGAGAGCATTTGAAGCAAGATTGTGCTGCTATTGTATGGAGGTTAATTGTCATAATTTTGAAAATTTAATAAAATAAAATGCAAGCCATTTCACTCTAGTCGTGTTTTATTACAAAGGTTGCAAATAAGGTTTGTTTACTGATAAAAACATGACTTTTTGACACATGTTGCAATAAAGAGAATTAAAAGACCTTTTGAATTAATGGTGACAATTCCCATCTTCTCTATTTAAATTTTTAAAGTTGTCCTCCTTGATATGAAAATTGACAGGTTTCATAATTTTATATAAATCACACCAAGTAAAGAGTTATTTGAGGTAGCTTGTTTCAATTGACATGCCCTGTATGTAAACAGCAGATTTTAATTAAACTTTATTAAACTACTACAAAATGTGTCATGTCTATCTTAGAACTATTATTCTCTTCTCTCGGTTAGACTCACACCATAACTCAAGTAGTGACAACATAATTACACAACTAGATGTGACAAGTGCAATTATTGCTACTTGAAAAGTTAAATTAATAAGTTACTTAACTATATAATTAAATTAATTAATAAATCTTGTTCTGAATGTTTTCACATGATTAAAAATGATCATGAAGACTTTCAACGTCATTTTAGAATAAATACAAATTGAGGTGATTATTACATTCATGCCTTAACATTTCTTTTATTTTGGTGTTTATAGATTCAATCAGTTGAACTCAATAAACTGTCGCGTTACTGGGTTTCACGAATATTTATGAAAAAAGGGACAATTCGTCAATTTGTCGAACAACACTAATGCATACAGCACCTTACTATACCTATACAATCGAATACGCTCTGATACGTTTCCTAACCGTCATCCCGGTGGTCTCCGAAGGGATCCATTTGTTTTAATGCAGCCACCATCCAGTTTCTAATAAACACAGGTTTCTATTTACAGCTATCCATTCATGTGCCCTCGGAGGATTGAAACCGCGAGTCATTGTGTTCTCTCGTGTACAGGAGGCTAAATGTGAAAATATTCATTAATTAAGTGAGTTGTATGTTCAGGAAAGAACTCGCTGTACATAATTCGTTAAGTTTTCTTAGGTGAACACAAATGGACTTTTATATTAAATTTGAAATATGCGAAACACCTTTTCCTGTTTAGTTTTAGCCATTTTTCCAATTCATATTATACAGGGTTGCCGCTCAATAGCGCCCAAGCTATACGAATCTGAAGAATACGTAAAAATGTCTAAATGAAAACCAAAAAAGGAAATTATTTGTAATTCATCAAAAATGTTCAAATTTTTAGGGCCAAAATATAGTTAAAGTCGGTCCATATCTCTGTTTATTCTATATTTGCCGAAAAACAGCTGTAAAATTCAAGTTCATTGAACTGCAAAAAAATCGATAAAATTCTGGACAATAATTTTAACATTCAGTGCATACGAGTTGCGTCACAGTTTCTAAGGATTAGTAATCCCTCTTAAATCTGTATACGGGTTGCATTAAAGATACACTTCGAAATGGTAAATGTTCAAGGTGAAAGTAGGTCTTTAAATTGTCATTAAGTAGTTCTTTAAAATGTCATTAAGTAGATCTTTAAATATTTTCCTTAAAATATTTCTACATATTTATAGACGATATTGATTTATCGCCAAATTAGTTATCATGGAAGTGAATACTATGTTTAGTGAGAAAGGAAAATTATTATTAGTAATAAATAATTACAAATTCAGAAGAAGTTCTGGAAATTCAAATGGTGTCCGGTAGAGGTGTGCAAATAAAACTTGTGGGGCAAAGGTTTATACAAAAACTGGAAATTATTCCATAATAAACAAAGATTTAAATCACAACCATCCAGGTGACAGCTCAATTGCAAGGTAAGTCCTTAGTAATTCAGTCAAAAGGAAAGCACAAGATGACATGTACGAAAAACCTGCAAAGTTGATTCATCGTGAAATCTTACATGTTTCGGCATATGATGCCTTTTCAAAGAAATTTGAAATATAAATGACAGTATATTAATGTCATAAAATATATATGTAGTTGTCATGGATAAAATATTCAATGATACATCCAAGTTCAATAATAATAAATCATGCCTTGGCCTTTTATAAACAGTAAGACAACAAAAACGGGGGATTGGCAAGCTATGAGTTATTATTATGTCTGCGCCCGTGGAGCGGCTTAAGATGTTAACCACAAAAACCTACTTGGACAGCCAGTCGGGGATTTAGATACGGAACTGCCATCATGATAAGCAAATGTACAGATATTTAAATAACATATGATATATATTTATATAACAGCAACATATATTATAATGGTAAATTGCAAATCGTTACATAAATAGGTTATAATATATACTGCTTAGATTTTTTATATCACTTCTGTTGTTAATTTAATATTTTTTCATGTTTAATATTAATCATTTGTTTAATTCCTCTATTCATTGTGTGTTGTTCTTTATCGATTATCTGTGTTTCCAAAATCGAAATGGTAATCGCGTTGTAATTTGTGTGTAAATGAAGCAGTTTTTTTCTGTTTTAGATTGTTTGTGGACTTGTATTCTTTTGTATAAATATTGTTTAGTTTGGCCTATATAGTAACTATCGCAATCACGACATGATATTTTATATATTAAACTGTGGCGCAACTCGTATGCAAAATATTTAAGGACCTACTTAATGACATTTGTTCACTGGGGGTAGGATACTCCCTAAAATTTTATTTCTAGGATTAATTCAGGTGCTTTGGCGCAACTCGTATGCATCCTTAACAATCAGGTCCTATTGATAGAGAGTGAATGTTGTTGTTTTCTATCAAAACATATTTAGCCGCACATATGCGATGTTTTTTTTTGGATATCAATAATAAGCCTTTATGTCGTAATATGGCGACAAACCTATGCCGCATTAATTAAAATATTCCCAAAACTAAATATAGCAAGTGCCAAATAAGATGGCGAAAGGAGGGGGTGCGCAGAAGCCGTTTTTATAAACGTTCACGTTATGTATTTTACTCTAATAAATTATTAATTTATTAAGTGATAAATGTGTAGTTTACGGCACCTATGGTATCTTGCAAATTGATGTAAAACTAAATACAAATCTCCCCAATACTTCCAACCCTTCCAACTTATCTGGCGCTTGCTATAGTTTGAACAAGAGACTTCTTTTAAAAGTTAAATTATTATGTTTATAATAAAACAAAAATCATCGTAAAACAAAATGCTTTATGTAGCGTGTCCCATGCGATAGATACCTGGGTTTTAATTATTTGTATGGTGCTATTTACTTGTCTTTAAATTTGTGGTGGTACTGACAAATACCAATAAAACAATATAATTCATCGGTAAAGAAGAATTACTGATGAATTAGAGATGGAAGCCCGTATTGCCGCCCGTATATTTACCTGTGACAGGGCCGGACTCGAATAAAGAAAAATCATTTTCTCGTTGCGGACCGCGATTTTTGTATGAAGGCATTACTTACATATATCTTTCACCCCTTTTTTTCTTAGTCACTATACACAACTAGCACTGTATAGAATGACACAAAGCTCACTTTCGTGGAACTTATTCTCAATATTTCAACTGCCGAGTATCTTCGAGCATTAGGAACAATTTAATATAATTATATTGTGATAAATATTGAGTTCGGGTTCGATTAATAAAACGCACGGTAATTAAGAACAGCAATATTAATAAATAAATAAGCAGTTATAGTTAGTCTATAACTAACAGCAAATAGCAGTTACATTTATATTTGTGTATACGATCTTTAGCACGGCGATCACTAATTTTTGTATAACCTATGAACTTTATTAGTGACAATATGAATATATTTGTCCCATTTACACAACTAAAAAACTATGATTTTATGCTCATAAGAGTTGTACGGGTTTTATATGTCGCGCAGTATAACAAACCTATATAGGGCCAGGAAAACGATTGTCACTTTGGATATAATTTTAAATCTTTCTTAAGAATAGTGAGGCACGTTCCAACTGATAACTGAACTTCTTGCAACAGTTTCGCAATTGATTTCTTTTGTGAGTTTTCCATTCAATGTCGAACATCTTAATGCAATCAGCAGTTCTGGGATTTACGAAATACTGTCCCCGTTTCACGAAATCTGTCAACACAACCATGAATTTGACTAACTAGTTGTTGATACGTGATTGCAAGATTAGGGAACGGTTTCCAAAAATTCTGTATACATTGATTAATTGCACCAGTTCTAAAATAACTTTCAAGAATAAAAACTTTTGTGTTGTATTTCTAACATAACAATAAATAATCTAATTTGATTAATTATTCGAAAATAAAACACTTGGCTTAGTTTCACAACTTCTTTAATTAGATACACTAACAATTGTTTCGGCTATTAGGCCGGAGTTTGAGATAGCTCTTTGATAATGACCTAATAGCCGAAACAATTGTTAGTGTATCTAATTAAAGAAGTTGTGAAACTAAGCCAAGTGTTTTATTTTCGAATAATTAATCAAGTTATTACAAGAATGTTTCACCAAGAAATATCTGCGAAGTCAACCAATGAAAATAATCTAATTGATAATACAACTTTTCAATAAAATGACTTAACTATGACAGTTCCCAAATTTATATTGAAATTATAGGCTACTCTAAATGAAAATTTAATTGAAGACATGGTATCTACAGAGAGATCAAAAAAAGTCGACCGTGCCGCTTCATCGATATATCAACATTAGCACGAGTTTGCCATACGTTAATTAATTGTAACGGGTGTTCAGAAACATTCGAAGTCAAGTGGGCTCTGAACAAAAAATCGTACATCTTTACTTAAGTATCTGATTTGTAATAATTAGAGAACGGACATTCTTACCACATGACTAAGTTCTCCGAATACAATAGCCGTTGTCCATTGTTAACGCTGCGAAAATCAGGTGGCCGAGAAAGTCAAACACAAATACTTCATTGTATTACGTCGGGATGTACTCAGCGAAGTTTATAAACATTTCCAATTGCGGATTGCGTTTAATGGAATATATTCTCCGAATACAATAGCTTTGTTGTCCATTGTAATCGCAACGGACCAGATGGCCGGGTAAGACTAACAAATACTTCATTGAATTACGCCGAGTCATGTGGTAAGAATGTCCGTTCTCTAGTAATAATTATTAAATGTCAACTGTTGTCTGTCAAAAATCAATCTATCTCAGACATGACTTCATATTTTCAAGGACTACTTTGACTTCGAATGTTTCTGAACACCCGTTAGTATGAATTATTTGGTTTGTAACTTCGCTAAGGTGGCTGTCAATCCAATATTCTGTTATTTGCATTATTCGAGTTTGTCTGTCACTTGTCGCTTCTTGTCGCTTTTCTTTCCCTTGGTTTACTGTGTTTAATTGAATATTAGCAATATCTTTCCAAGGCAATAAAAGTCACATTTCGTTGTTACTTAAGTTAATTTTTTTTTGGTTTATGCAAGTATCATTTTTGCTTAATTTTAAGGTTGCGTAGATATCAATTTACGGAAGAACAAGATACATTTATTATTTTCGTAGCAGAGAACTGTTATCGAATACAAAGTGGAAATATACTCTTGATTCGTGTAGGCATCAATTTCACACTTGATTTCCGAAACAGAATTTCAAAATTATGTTTTTGCAAGATATGTCAATCATCTTATTAGTCGTTTTCGAGAAACAGGCAGTGTATCTAAGAATGCTCTTCTGGTAAACCTAGTTTACTAACAGAAGAAGTGCTAGAAGATATCCAAGAACGGCTGAACGTAAGTCCTAATAAATCTTTAACGCGATTAACAGCACATACAGGTAAAGTATTACTTTGTTTAATATATAGAAAATCTACTAATTCTGATTTTATATTCATATGATTATCTTATGGAACATGCCATAATGCCACTAAAAAACAAGCGCGGCTCGTGATGACGTATTGTAGGGGCACGTACAATGATGCGAGTGTCTCGTGTGTTTTCGGTGTTTACTAAGAAAACGCTACAGTTAGTACACGAGAATACACGAAGCACTCACATCATTGTACTTGCCCCAACAGTACGTCATCACGAGCCGCGCCTGCTAAAAAACTACATTTACATTCATATAAAGATCTGTTGTACAGAAATTTAAACGCAAGGAAGTTTGTATTGTATATTGTTAATAATAATCTTGTGGATGACAATTTGTTGGACATAACATTGTTCTCAGACGAGGCCTGGTTTCATCTAAGTGGATATGTCAATTCCCAGAATTATTGACACCAGTCATCTGTAAACCCATATGTTTTTAGAGTAACTGACATACATCCTATTAAAATAGGTATTTGGTGTGCAATATCACGAAGAAAAATAATAGTTTGAATTTTCTTACATGATACACTAAATGTAGAACGATATAAAATTAGACAAGTTGACTATAATTAAAGACAATTTGGCTACTTTAAACAGGATGGTGTCCCTGCTCACACTGCACATAATACAAAAATATTTTAATAATAACCAACTGATTAGCAGAAATAGATGGGCCGCTCGATCACCAGATTTGACTCCATTTGATTCCTTCCTTGTTGGGTATTTAAAGAACACAGTGTTTAAGATTCCACTACATACGTTACCAGAACTATAAGATGCTGTTACAAATGCTGTTAACACTGTAATAGGAGAAGTGTTTCTAAATGAAGACGTGTTAATGTGTGCTACAAAATGAAGGACATCATTTTGAACATAATGCTGTGCAATTGACCTAGCGTGAAAAATGAAAATAGATTTAATAATGTATAAATTAATTAAACGTAACCTGATTAAGCAAAAAGAAATTGAAAGGAAAACCAACCGAGGTTGTATCTTTTTAAATGAACCTCGCATATCATATCTTAATGTAGTATTAAAATTTTAGATGTATATTACCAAGAATTTATATGTAGATAAGTTATGTCAACAAATTTTAGGTTAGCTTGATTAGAATATAAGTAAATTAATAAAACATGCTGTATATACCAGTAAGATCATAAAAGGATATATAATCTCTTCTTTGTAGATTAGTAACGTTAGTAATCACATTTAATTTCAATTCATTATATTTTTATAAATAATCTTGCCAAAACGGATGCATTAACAGGCATTTTAAAACAAGAAAATAATTATATAAGCCATACAAACGGAAATCCAGGACCACTAAAATCTAAAAACAACAAGAATATCAGTAACAAGAAGCAAACAAACATTGTAAAATACAGATAAAGTAATTAATGCACTAATATTACGATGTGCGTCAAAATTAGAATACACATCAAAGGTGCAGGCTCAATGACGATAACGTGGATGTACAAGGGAGAAATGAGTGAAAGCAAAGGACAAGACAACACCATACGAACAAGCCAGGGAGAAGAAAGAGATGGAAAACACTATGAGAAACGTAAAAGATACGTAGACAGTCTTCCCCGAAATTTTTCAGGTTCGAACGAGCATTAGAAGCCGTTCTGGGTAGAACGAGATTAAAAGTTTACAATTCCATAATAAAAATTACAATTATTAAAATTACGACGAAAAAGAAAAATATATAAACAAGGAAATAGCACACGGAGATGGAAAAAACAAAACTACCCACGATAGATAAAAATACACAGGGGTGAAAATGTTAAATAAGTATGAAAATTAGATAAAACAGAAATAAATGATATGAAGTGGAGATGAAATTCGGAGAAAACTCAAACCCAAGAGGATAAATAGGACCAACACCATGAAATTGAGGCATTCAATGATTTATTGCGAGAGTCACATTTATTGCGCTACATTCATTTTAAAATTTTAATTTTGATATCGATAAACTCTCGAAATATCTGCGCCATTTTAAATCTTAAATTCAAAACGTTCAGAAATAGGCGTGGAAAATAAGAAAATACGTATACAGTGTGATGATAAGCGTCATATTCTGTAGGAACTCGTTTTCACTTAAATAGACGCTGAATAGCACACACGCTTTGTAGAGAATTATCAGTAGAGACCAGAGATCCATATTTCAGATATATACAGGCTTTGAGTACTAATCTCAGCACTAGGAGGGCAAATACCCCCTTTTGCGAGTGCAATCCTCAAAAGTGTCTACTTGCGAGATTCATTTGAATTAGAATCAAAGCCCCCGTGTATGATTTACAAAAGAATATTTTTATATAAAATTTTCATTGATAAGTTAAGATATAAGTTAAGGATGAAGTATTTTAAGTTACAACAAAATGAGATGTGAAGGTATAAACAAACAATAAAATAATTTTAAACAATTACTTCTTGTTATATTATTTCTTTGCATTTACTTTGGACGCTAGGCCTTGTTGTATAGAACCCAAAAAGATAACCCTGAGATACCCAAATATTATACAGAGTCTCAACAAAAATATGCTTGTGTAATTGCCTACACAACCAAACATTATATTAAAATATTCAAAAGCGAAGTACACAGCAATATGTAATAATTAGAGACCGGACGCATCGGGCTGAAATGGACGTCATTAGGACGGACGATATAAATAATCTCCAACATCTGTAAGTACATCACGCATTTGTTGAATAGCACTATTCATTCGGTTAACTGCACATCTATTTTTTGTGTGCGGTTAACCGATTGAATAGTGCTATTCAATAACTGCGTGATGTACTTACAGATGTTGTAGATTATTTATATCGTCCGTCGTAATGACGTCATTTCAGCCCGATATGTCCGGTCTCTAGTTATAACATTTCTTGTAATGTAATACGTAATATCGATCTCTAGTATAAATTAGTTATTTAAGTTAAATTAGTATTTTTAATAAAGATATTTTCAATTGTTGAATGTATTTTTTTTACATATCAGTCTCTATATTAAATTATTTCTAATAAAGATATTTTTAATTGTTGAATGTATTTTTTAAGTTATTAAAACACAAATTAAGTAAATATTAATACTCTCGGAAGTAGTTCATGCATAAAATCACAGATGTCGTACGAACGAAATACAATTCAGAATATGACATATGCGGCAATTACACCAGGACTATAAAGCGACACGGTCAACCTCTTTGAGCTCTCTGTATATGTTGCGTATACACTAAAATATATATACAGCTTTTAACAAAACATACGCATCAGCTGCGGTGTCCGAGTGGTTAAGGAGATGGACTTGAAATCCATTGGGCTCTGCCCGCACAGGTTCGAATCCTGTCCGCAGCGACTTATTTTTTTTTTAATTAAAGTTTTGCTTTATATTATTCTATCTAAATTAAACAAAAAGAATTTATATTTAGTTTTCTTATACAATTCTAACAATATAAACTGTGATATATGTATTAATAATCCAATCAGTTTAAAATGTTATATGGAAGAAGCAAAATACATTTTAATAATCATTCCTAATTATATATACCTATCGTTGAAGCTAAAATAAGAAAATTGGATACTAGTAAAATATTGTTTTTTGCAATCGTTTTCCACTTCCCACTATGAGACCCCGATAACATTTTTTTACAGTTTCAGCAAATTCGCAGCGCATCCACTAAATGCATCGATTTTAAAAACAATGTGGGTCAACTGTAAATACTGCTCAATCACGTTGCAAAATTAACAAATCCGATTAACAAATAATTCATTTGACAACATAATGCACTTGTGTTCAATTTTACAAACAAATTATTACTGACATTTATATGTATTTCATTTCATTACTTTCTCTTTGATACATACTAAAAGTTTTAAAAAATAAATCTCATTACTTCAACGTAATCAAAACCTGTGTTCAGATCGAATTTGAATATTACAAATATATTTAATATATAATTTATATGTACATGGAAACATCTATTTTCACATTTAATTAAAAAAAAACATATCAAAACAAATATAATCCAAAATTAAAATGAAACCGAAGTTTGCGTTCAGGGCAGTAGTGGTAGTGTTGTGTGTTAGATACAATCTAGCGATTGGATTTCGTTTAAAAACAAAGGAATTCGATAAAAACAACGAAATTGAAGCGGTGAATAATAGTAGCGACGGTGGTAATAATACTAATAACAATGTAGTAAAAGTAGAAAACAATCAGAAAAGGAACGAAATTGAGGGTATTAGTCAGGTCGAAAGACGAAGGGAGAATTTAAAATTAGACGAAGAAACTCTGAGATTTCGACGGTCTGCCTTCCGTCAATGGACGATTCCCGATCAATTTTATGATTACGCGGAAAGGTCCGGGCACTTAAAACGAATTGAAGTTGAGAAGATTGCGAATGAAGATAAAAAATTGGAAAATATTTTCGAACGGGATCGTGACACTAGTACTAGTTCTTCCAACTGTAATACGAGTGAATTTTGTGAAGCTATGAAAATTTCCGAGAATAAAACTGTTTTGCGTAATTATGACAATGTCTCAAGGGATTTGAGATTCTTAGCGTCAAAAGTACTAAATTATCCTGTCGTATTTGAAACACTCTTCCCTAATAAAAAGTATACTGAACAACCTGGAATCGTCAAAGGTAAGGTCAAAATTTTTAATTTTTTGAAAAATTACACTAGTTTACAAATTTAAGGTTGATTACTGGGGCTTGAATTTTAACAGGTTATATTGATTAAATATGTTATTGTGATTTCAAACATGATTTAGATTTTTTCCTATCACATCCAGATACAACACAAATTATGAAATAAAGAAGCATTGCTTTTTACGAATGTATAGTATATACGAGGAGGTATTGATATATTCTTAGCCCACTAGTTAAAAAAATTTATTAAAGTTGGGACGTCGATCTCAAAGTAACACCAAGAAATTTTGCCGAATGCGAGTTAAGTAGATCCTCTCCATCAATATGAAAATCAATTACAGGTGTTTTTCTTTGGTATAATAAATTTATCAAGGAGTATGATATGTTGTACGCAACAGTGGATTTTTGAACTCGAAACTTCTGAGGCTTTAGAGTTAAAGAACCGTGATTCTTATTGCTGTTTTGTTTCTTGGTCGTGAAAATTGATCCATGTTTCACCCATAGTCACAAGGCGGTTCAAAAAATTTGGATTTTCTTCAAAACGGGCACAGATTCACCGTGATGCTTTCATTCTTACTCATTTATGTTCGACGTTCAAACATTTTGGAATCTATTTTGCAGAATTTTTTTCATATCTAAATCGACGTAACTATATGATAGACACGTTCAGATTATATCTTTAGTGTCTCAGCTATATGTTTCAGCCCAATTCGATGGTCTGATAATATCTTGTCAATATTTTCGGGGTGGACACCGAAGTCGGTCTTCCTGAGCGCTTCTCATCTTCAACGCTAAGCTTTCCTCTTTTGAATGACGCAATCAAATTTTTGGCACTCGCATATGTTGGGCATTGATCGCAAGTGTGTTAAGCATATTTCGTAAATTTTCTTACCACTTAACCTCTTTAAATACAAGTAGTTTATGATGCCTTTGATACTCCTATTTATCGATTTTCACATTTGCATACGACATGCTTTCTTTCAAAATTTACTGCACAGCAATACTTCAACTTCTTGATGTAAGATTTTACAACGACACTTTTAAAATGGCATTATTTCTTGTCATTATAACAAGATTTTGTTTTGTTCAAGGAAAATGGTCTAAACTAACTAGATATCAATACTATTATCAGGATAAAATAAAACAAATTTTTAATGAATTTCACTTTTTAATTGACACTGCAACGATCGTTATATGTCTGATGAAGCTCAGGTTGGAGCGAAACGATCGTTGCAGTGTCAAATAAAAAGTGAAATTTATTAAAAATTTGTTTTATTTTATCCTGATAATAGTTATAATGGAATGTCATCAGGTAAAGGCTGAAACAATTAGATATCAATACCCCTCATAACTATATGTATTGTATTTAGTAATGACACTTCTTTGAATTTGAATAATCAAAGGATACATAAATACTAAGTAGTATTAGTCGAAATTCTAAAACTTTTTAATAAGACCTTTATCTTTTTGTTCGAAAAGAATGTTTAATAATTTTTCTTTCACGCACAGACGGGGGGATATCTCTTCTTAAACACCAACAGTAGTCGGCCATCATGTTTGTATTCCACCCACCCTGGTACCCCCACTTCATTTCTTTTATGACCTGATGGTACCTCTCTCCTTGCTCTTCACTCATTTGTCCAAAATTTTCGGCAAACAAATCAAGACGAGCATGCGAAAAGTAATTTTTTATCCTGATATTGTAATCTAAATCGCGAAATTTTTGCAGCTTGTTTTGAACAACTTTTTCATAACCTATTATTTATGATTTCCTAGAAAGTTTTACACTACACTTTTGAAAGCAACCCAGGCTTCCCTTTCAGCAGCACAGGGCCGCGCCGTAATGGTATGCACGTGTGCAAGGCACACAAGCGGCCAAATCAAAGGGCGGCGAAAATTATTCAATATTACTAGAGACACTGGTCATTAATAAATAGGTTAAGGTAATACTAACGTCACCGTGTAATTTAAAAAGCGCGCTGGCCTATCGACAGAAACAATTCAAGTGGGTGACCGGTTATGTTTACTTTCAAAAACCATATCCTTGATAACACACTTCTTCTAATCGTTATATTTTTGGCGTGTGTATAGAATTTAAAGGGTATCGAGCATTAAACTTGTTATTGTTTAGAGCGTTATTTGTATTACGGGGCTTTTTATCACTTATTGGTGACTGGAAAATATATGGTTGTGATAAGTAAATATAACACTGTTTGGTTTACCTTAATATATTTTTGTAAGTGTTTATAATTTTAAGATTCATCAGCAAGCATGTGCCAGGTTCTATCTAAACTTGTTAGTGTTGAAAATGTTATTATATTACGGTCTGTTTTACTAGCGCATCAATTACTAAAATTTATGACTGTGAGATGAAATATGAATGGTAAATTTTCGTTTTCTTATGCCTAATATTTCGTATTGAATACAATATAGAATATAGTTAAAAAGGCACATTTAGTAACTTGTGTAAATTCATTCTCTATTGAATGTTCGAAAATTAATAGATTTATCAAAAAATAATATCTGTATTATTGGAATGTTAGCATAAAATAATGTATGCACTATAATAATATTCGTAACAGTTTGAAAAACACATATTTCTCATGATCTTTAACACATGAATGATTTGAAATTTTGAATATATGGATTACGGACCCTGCGCGTAATACCTCATATTTGTCTTTACATGCACTCCTAACACATAAATGTAATTGTTTAAATAGTAACAAATTAGGGGCGGTAAATTTATGCCTGCACACAAGCGGCCTAAAGTACGGCACGGCGCTGCAGCAGTAGTCACAATAGTTTTAAACTAATTTTCCAAAACCAATTTTTTTAATTTGGAGACTAATGAAGATACCCTCCTGAAGTTTTGCGTCCGACAATCCAAGAAATTTACTACAAAGGTACTTAAAGCAGTTTCCATCCTTAATCAATGCTTTTACAAATTGCATCATTATACCTAATTATATATGTAATGCAGGAAAAAGTATATAATCAGGCTTCACTAACCTTTTGTGCACAATATTTTTTTTCCAATACAGCATTCTAGCTCTGCTATCTCATTCACAAATAGGAACACGGCATTTTAGTGTACCTTGCAACCTTGTTCGCCTAACAACATACATATCACTTTTAAATCTCCACATAGTCTCCACATGATCTTGATATTTCATTTTCTCCAAAAACAATTACAGATTGTGATAAGTATCTTTCTACTTGGGACAAATATTTAATACGATTACAAATACAGGGGTATAAAGCTTGTAAATCGTTGCTGAAACTATAGTTGTGTATAGATTTGCGAATATCTTGGTAATTCTTTGTTACCAAAATGTGAAAACTTTTACGTCATAGAATAAAGTAGTATGTATAAAACACTGGCACATGCTTCTATTTAAACCACATATACACTGTATCTCTAAGAAATGTATTTTCCAAGTTCTTAATAAAATGTTGTGTTTAAAGTGAGCTTTTTTTGCATACCATTAAATATGATTGAAGTTAAATTTTCAAAGAAGATTAAGATTATTATATGTTAAATGTTTAAAGAATATTTTATTATATAAAAACTTTATAAATTTTAAAGCGAACTCATAATTTGTAGTAACGTGCCATCAAAAACTTTCCCCTTTATAGTAGGCTGTTTTTAAGTAATTAAATAATCAAGGATTGGTGCACATGCGAAGCTTTAGAAAATTTCAAATTCTGACAGTTGTCATACATAAATTCAAATTGTATTTTTGAATTATTTCATTATAATATTAGAGCTACGACATAAAATATTTATTATTCAAATTTACTAGAGACTGGTTAAAAAATATGGGTAATTCTACAGTTGGTGTTTCGATTGTCATTGAATAAGAAAAATCCTATCAATTAAATGTGTAAATATAGTTGTAATAATTCGTGGCTTGAAAAATGGAAAATCAAAAGACGCTTTTCTGACATATTTCGTATTAACTCAACCTATCAGAAAGCTATATATATATTATATATATATATATATATATTATTTATATATATATATATATATATATATATATATATATATATATATATAGTGACTAAAAGAATACACTGTCAAAATTGCTTTGTTAATATGGTTCTGGTGATTTAACACTAAAAGATAAGCAACGCTCTGGCCATCCAATTAATGTTGACGACGACCAAATCATAGCAATACTGGAATACACATCGTCTTAACACAACATACGAAATACCAGATACCTAAACCTGATATATATATATATCACATACAAGCATTGAAAAGCGTTTAAAATAGCTACGTAATAAACTATTTATAGCTGCCTCATAAACTCACGAAAATTCATATATTGGGTTGATGCATAACTTCGTTTCTCCGGAATATACCTACCTACTACTCTACTCTGTTTATGACTGCCTCTCAACGATCTGGCAATTTTTTCGATTGCACACCTGAACAAATTCAATGGTTTGAAAGTGAAGAAATCGTCAAATCAATTTTAAAGGGCACCATCGTTACTAAAACGGTAAAGGTATCTATAAAACAACCTCGAAGGTTGTTTGATAGAGAACGAAAGAGATGAAAACCTCTAACGGAGCGAGACCAGAAGATCGCGGACACGGAATGACCTCGCAACCGAGTTCCTGAATAGCCACTTTTATAATGTTAGCAGTATGAAGGCGAATGTTATCATGCTGCAAAATCACTTCGTGATTTCTTGCTGTTTTTTTCTTGAATTGCGAAGTCAAGTCGACGAAGTTGCTAACAATAAACCTCAGCAGTGTTGGTTACATTTCTCGTGAGTAATTCATAGCAGATGGTTCTTTCTTTGTCCTACCATATACGCAACATTAGCTTAGGATGATGAAGATCAGTTTTTGCTCGGGAGTTGCCTTTTTATTAAGGCTAACCCATTCTTTTCTGTTCTAAATGTTAATATGAGAGCACCATTTTTCGTCACTAGTAACAAACTAGCTAAACGATGACGAGAATCACAAATGTTGACACGTTCATTCTTATTGTTTTCCTTCAAAACATGCGACAACCAAACACACAGTTTTGTACTTTGCTCATGGAATGCTATGGTGGATTGGTTACAACCCATTATAATGTCCAATTCCCGAGTTGATGGACGTGTATCATCACAAATTACAACGTTCAGGCGCTCTTCATCAGAATGCTATGGCCCTCCAGAAAGTTAATCATCGTTTATGTCAAAATGATTCTGTTTAAATCAAGAAAACCATTTCCGTGCTATACTTTCCCAAATTACGTTTTCTCCCTAAACGGCACAAGTGGTTATAGCGGCTTTCGATGCATTAACTCTTCTGTTAAACTTGAACAATAAAGTATCGGAAATTCCCATTTTTTTTCTATTTGACGTTCCATTTTCTTTTGTCGTTAATGAACACAAGCTTTGCATAAATTCTAAAACTATTCAATCAAACAATAGTACGACATAAAAATAACTTTGATATATACACAACAATTTTTTCTTTAAGACTTTCTCGTCCTAAATATATATATATATATATATATATATATATATATATATGTACAGTATGTCCTTGAAATAAAGAGACAACATATGAAAAATTGAAAGGTGCAATTACATATATAGAATATATATACAAAAAATTGTGAGTCAATTACAACGCGAACCCTAAAATTAAAAACCCCCGAAAATTAAATTAGGTGCCCTCTATGTATTAAGTCATGGATACTGTCTTTTGGGACTGCAGCGGGATTCTCCTTATCGATTATCCTCAGAAAGGTGAAGCAATAACAGGTGAATAATATGCATCCCTTTTAGGTCAACTGCATGATACAATACAACGCGGAAAAACACACTTAAAGATGAAACGTGTGCTTTTTCTGCAGGATAACGCACTTTTCAATGAAAAAATTCTTGCATTACATTTCGAACTGCTTCGTCATTCAGCTTATTCACTAAATTTGACCGACTCAGTTTTTCGCTTTTTCTTAACCTCGCTCGGCGGCAGGAGATTTGAGTCGAATGAGGAGGTAATTACTGAAACTAAAACATATTTAGAACACTCACATATCTTACTATTCTAAAGAAATGCAAAGACTTGAATATCAGTGGACTATATATAATGAATTCCAAATAGAATACGTTGAAAAGTAAAACAACTTTTTACAAAAAAAATTTTTTTTTGCCTAACCGCACTTATTTCCGAACCTCCTCCGTAATTGTGAAGCTACTGTCATTTGTAGTGAAAATCATATATTACAAAGGTATTTTTAATAATATAAAATATTAAAAATCTTAATCTTAATCTTAATCTTAAAAATATTTTATATTATTAAAAATACCTTTTTATTATACAAAACTAGTGGAGTTTTACCCACTCATGTATGTTTCAATTATTCTGATAAAATCATATATCGAGGTGTGGTTAAGACATGTGTACTCAAGTACATGATATAGTGCTAGATACCGTCGAATGAAAGTGCGCGAAATAGCAGAGGCTCTACATAAATCACGTAGTTTCGATTTTGTCTAAGGAATCGAGCATGAAAAAATTATGCAAGATGGATGTCGCATTTATTGACGGTGAATCATAAACGCAGGCGAGAACGTATTTCAGCTCTCAATTTAGCGAAGTTTAGACATGATCCAAAGGACTTTTGACGCCGAATTATACCGGCATTGTCAAAAGAAGAAACGAGTTTCTTTTCTTTTAATAATGCGTTTTAGTGACAAAAATTCTTGAACTACATTTCAAACTGCTTCGTCGTCCCGCTTATTTATCAGATTTAGCCCGTTCAGATTTTCTCAGGCAATGATTTGAGTCGAATGAGGATGTAATCACTGAAACTAACACAAATTTTAGACAGTTTTACAAAGCTTATGGGCCCGAAGCAATCAAAATACTTGAATATCGACGGACTAAATGTAATGAGTAGAAACCGGACACGAGTGGCGGAAATTACGATGGGCCATATAAATAGTCTATAATATCGCTAAGTACAACACGCAGTTATTGAATAGCACTATTCATTGGAATAATCGCACATCTGCTTTTTGTCGTTGAATTGTGACGCAATTACTTAAATTTTACATTTAAATTTCTTTCTTCATGGGCGTAGATAGAAGCGGGAGGAGCTTTTATAATTTATTTTATTTATTAGTTTATATTTCGAAAGATAAATAAAGTACGGTAAATTAGTTTCTTTTTTTCATTGTTTTAACTGTTAATTACATACTTCGTAATTTTGGTAATAGATCCTGTTTATTATCGTTTCATCGAATCTACTTTTCCCAATTATTTTGACGTAAGTGTCCAGTAACTTATACATACATACATTTTTAATTTTCATTTGTTTAGATCGAGAACATTGTCTAAGTTACTTTTTCGGATATGATATGGAACAATATCCAGAATGGCACCGTGAAACAAGGGCGAGTTGGATTAAGGGTCAATTTGATTGTATATCCATTGCCAGTAATTGCGAAATTTATTGAAAAGTTTGTAAAATATTGTTAAAAAGTTCCAGGAAATCGCATGTAAAATGTCACTTAGCATCGCCAACACATACAAAGCAATTAGACCCGTTGAACTCTGACATATCCTAATATGCTGCATATTATTTGTATAGCATATGCTCTCCACAGAATCTGTGAATGTATCAGAGACACCTTTCCGGAAGTCGATAGACTTATATTCGCTGTTAAAAAAGTTTTCAGAAAAGCATCATTGAGAGTAGCTCTTTACAGGGAAAAACTTCCATCTTTGTCACTGCCTCCCTCTTTAGTAATAACTAGATGGGGAACATGGTTGGAAGCTACTAGTTTTTATGCAGAGAATTTCGATAGTTTACAAAATTTCGTTACATGTTTAAATTACGATGCTGGAAGTATTTCTGAGTGCAAGGAACTAATACAAATTCAAAAATCAGTTGTACTTTCTTCAGGAACGCTTTGGAAATTTGCCAAAACTAATTACTTATTTTAAAAATCAAAATCTCAAATTAAACTCAGTAGATGTGGCTATTAATAATTTGAAAAACATTCCAAGTGATTTCGGATGTGGCCTTCGGCAAAATTAGACGCAGTTTTTAATAGAAATCCAAATTTAATAACATTGCGCCAATTGTGTATGAGGACAATGCCTCAAAATCTAACTGCTAAATACGCTGAAATAAAGGAATATTTTCAATATGCACCCGATGTAGAAAAGACGTTTTCTATCTACGAGAATATATATATATATATTTTTTTTTAATTGTTTCGACCTTTGCTTGATGTAAATCCATATCACAAATAAATAAAACACACATAAGATGTTTTAGATTTACACTTTATTAATAAAATAATGACAGCTGTTTCGCTAACACAGTAGCTTCTTCAAATTCAACTTAAGACTGTTCAACTTAAGTCTTAAGTTGAATTTGAAGAAGCTACTGTGTTAGCGAAACAGCTGTCATTATTTTATTAATAAAGTGTAAATCTAAAACATCTTATGTGTGTTTTATTTATTTGTTAGAATATATTTTATTCAAAGGAAACAAATTTTACAGAAGAAAACTTTGAGAAAGTAATATTAGTACTCCTTTACTCAACTTGATCTGCAAAATGAACAAAAAAAATGTATTTCGTATTTTATAGATCACCACCCGTTTATTTTCCAATTATATAAACAAAATTAAAAACTCTTTAAAAATATAAATTTTCAATAGTACGCGGGCGATGAGTTATGGGCCTCTCGTGTCCGGTCCCTAGTAATGAATTCCAAGGAAAATATATTGAAAAATAATTTTTTTTTTTTTAATTTGTGTTTTCTTATCTAGATTCACTAAGTACTAAATCTCCCTCCTAGTTGTGAAGCAATTATCATTTGCATCTTTAGAAATAATTTGGTGAAAATTATACATCGAGTTATTATTTATTAGTTCACCATTTAATTTTTATAATAATAATAGTCTCTTTCCCGTACTAGCCTTGCAGGCCTTTGGGGTAGTAACATGTTAGGCTTGTTACAACTTGAGCCGTTCGGTACAACTAGGATGTTAACGCGCTACGCACTGACCGTCTATTATTGCCCCAGAGTTTTACCTCCAGGTACTCATTTTTGTTAGCCTGATTATGTTAATTTATTTATAATGGTGTACATCAACAAATTTAGGAAACTTTGTATTTCGTATTCAAACTAATTTGTAAGTTGCTAAAGAACTAGCACTGCATTATTACACTAGTTGCTGTGCTTATCAAAAAAAGTATTGAATAATTTTTAGATGTTACTTTCAGCTCCCAACCAGCAGAATCGTTTAAGAAGGCAAGCAAGTTATTCCAAGGAATTAAATGAAAATAATTTGTTTTCTTCAAATATCCCATCATCCCAAGAATACAATCAAGAACATATATCCGATATTAAAGAAGAAATTTCAAAATTGCAAAGTTTAGTACAAATTTTAAAGGATCAGCGATCTATTGTAGATTTACTGAATGAAATTGAGAACGAAACAAATGATGCCGATATCTATGAAAATACTACCAACCGAAATAACTCAACAATTAATAGAATACAAACAGATTTCGCCAATTTGAATGACAATGAAGGCTGGAATGAAGGTAATAAAATTGAATATTTTTTGTCAAACCTTGCTAAAAACGTAAGTGTTTTTGAGAAAAAGCTTGATGAATTAAATTACTTCGTCAAACATATACTTTTAACAAAATTAAATGCTGAAACGACTAATGGGAAAGAGGTACAAATCTATTTTCAAAATGAAATTACTAAACAAAGACAAGATTTATTAAAAATGAAGCGTATAATCTTAAATTTGTTTAAGAAGTTAAACAAAAATTACAGAATTAATTCGATTTCACACAATTTATCCGAAGATGTCAATGATAATAAGGATTTTGGACAAATTTTAAAAGAATTGAAAAGGTTGGAAAAGAATATATCAATGATATTAAATGAAAAATCATTCCCACCCAAAAATACTGAAACAGTCGCAATGTATCTTAATAAAATGGGCAAAGATAAAATCGAAACTTCGGTTGAGGATCCTCTATCGACTAAATCACGAATATCTGACGAAGACGATGAAGTTGAAAATGATATAAATAATTTATTAAAAATCATTGAAAGCAAAGAACTACCGAAGAAGGATGTTAAAGAAAATATAGACGATTTATTAAAAGAACTGGATCAATCTGACAATGAAGACTCCATTGAAGATTTATTGAAAGAGCTTAGCAATAAGAAGGACGATTCTACCGAAAGTGAAGTTGAAATTACAGAAGCTCTCATAGAATTATCGAAGCTTCTAAATAAAAATCTCAATACAGAATCGAACCCCAATCGTATTGTCGATCGTTTCCGTAAGACTTTAAAGACCAAAATTAAAAACAAGAAATCCAACGATGAAGTAATGGCGAAAATCTTACGACGCCTCCTGAACAAGCCGCAAAGTAAAAATTTAGACGAAATCAATGATGATGATAGACTCGCGAGATTAAAGGAATTATCTAATCAGATTAATCATTTACCGCAGAAAGATGACAACGACGCAGAAGAAAATCAAAATTTCGAGACTTTAATTCAAAAACTTATTACTCAAAGCTCAATGCAAAATGAGACAGCAAAGAAACCCGCAGGTCCAAAATTGAAACTCACAAATAATCAAATATCTAAATTAATAAACAAACTTACAGCGATGCAGAATGAAGATAGTAATATAAAAACTTCTACATTAACAAAACCCACAAAAGATTTATTTGACCTTAGAAATATTCTATTATCTGGAACGTGCAAATGTGAAATATTACCTTGTTTCAATAAACTGCATTCTCTAGAAATTTCAGAAAGTTCTCAAAGTTCAAACAAGGGATTTGTACCGCCCCAAGACTATAATAATTATTTTGAAAACCCATACAAATTCAATCGTCACACGTGGCCCAGTTATCGCCAAATTTCAAACTCAAATTACGAAATGGTACCTAACAAAGTTTATAATCAAAATTATTTACAACCTTATCCCGCGCCAAATTTTTTTCCGGATTATAGATACGAAAATGTACCAACACCACCAATTCAAAATTTTCCGAATTCTGAAGGAGTCGGTCAATATTTTGATCAATCGTATGTACCTCAATATTTATATGATTCGCCAGAGAATTCGCTTTTTAATAGACAAAAAAAAATTAAAGAACTCGAAGGTCAGTTAAATAATCTCAGAGTAATAACAAGTGATTTGCAAAAATATGGTCAAAATGAAGGAGATATAAAGGTATTAGATAATTTGAACAAACAAATAAATGATTTACAATATGTAACAAATATCCTACCGAACGATTCAATTTTTAAGCTTCATGAGAATTTTCAAACAACCAATCAAGAGAAGTTGAACAATAATGCACAAAATAATAATTATATACACGATAATAACATTAAAGAAAATCAATTACAATACATGGGATCCAATAAAAATCTTATTAATAATCAACAATTTCCCAATACCAACCTCATTCAACCACGATTACTTCAACCAATTTTACAACCTAATAAAATATCTGACAATCAAGCGATTTTTAATTTAAAAGGGTACGAACCTCTGGTGGCAAGGGCCGAATCTAAAAATATTTTAGGAATGAATAATACATTAAAAAGTAGTATTGCCGGCAATCATTTGGAAAAGAAAATCAAAAGATCTACCAATGAAATTGACTCTGAAAAATTAACAAACCTACTTATTCGATTACTGGAAGATGGTCTAGAAGATGAAGAAACGGTAATAGAAAATGACGGATCAGAAGATATTGGTACGGTAATATTAAATATTTAGACTTTATCGATAAATTTTTTAATATTTCCTTTTCGTTTTTTAGATCAACAAAATAACGAAATAGATTTTAGCAATGAAGAGACGTTTCCAAAATCAGCCAGATCTTCAATATTTCAAACAAATCGACATATTAGTAAAAAGCGCATTAAAAAATTCAATGTTTTCGATAAACTTTTCACTAAAATATTAGATAAAATTATAGATAAACTAACAATAGCCGTATTTAGGGTAATCGAAAGACTTTTTGGATTAAATACATTTTATGCAAATTTTTATCCAAATTATCCATATGGAAATAATATGATACAAACATTTAGGAATTTCGGTATTATGGGTTATATACCTTTATTTATAATAAAAAACTTGTATAGTTTAAGCGCTTTATTTTATCAATTACAAAAATCACCGTTTATAAAAAATTTTTTGGTACCCGGTGGAATTGTGGGTTTAGTTGCCGCTTTTATTGTTTTTCTAATTTACTGGTTTCAGCCTAATTATTATAGCCAAGAGCAATATTTAGGATATCAAATACAACCTTATAATACATATGATCAACATAAAAACTCGCAGTACTCATATTATTCAAAACCTTCTACATCTTATGGGGAGTATAGAAATCCCCAATTTTATCCTATTCCTAGAAAATCCGTAATATATCCATTAAATAATTATTATAACAAACAAAATATGTACAGGAATTCTTATCCAGGTAATTCGAATAATTTTGTAAACTTCTTGTAATTTCATGTAATAATAAATATTAAAGTTTATTTATGCTTTTATTTAAAAAAATAGCACATTAATATATAAACACATCAAGCGCATACAAATTAATACAAATATGTTAAAACAAATCTGTATTTGTACACAGGGACATACACCGCGTATTTAACCAACGGTCACTTCAACCGCAGGCACGTGCGTTTCGATTTAATTGATCTCATCAGTGCGAGTTAACGAAGTAACGTCTTGTGGTTCGGTCCCGCAAGTAATCACGATCTTATCCCGTCAACTGACAAGAAATATCTCACGACATCTAGCGGACAAGATAAACTCGCCGGTATGAGTGTTTTCTCTCGAATGGCTACACCAATGCAGGGCAGAAAAGCACACGTATAATTGTATATTTCATTAACTCCTATCCAGATGGATCAATATATCAAAAAATATCATATCGCTGTGTAAACACATCAAACGTATACAAATTAATGCAAATATGTTAAAACATATCTGTACCTGTACACATAGACATACACTACGTATTTAACTAATGGGCACTTCAACCGCAGACGCGATGTAAATGACCTCATCAGTACGAGTTTACGAAGTGACGTATTTCGCATGTTACGCTCCCGTCAGTAATACGCGTTATTAGTCTAACGTCACGACGCCATTTTTGTTGTGGTAGGCAAAGGTCGTGAATCCAAACAAATATTTTCTCCATAAGAATTAGCTAGTGTTGAACTTTTTATTTTTTATTAACATAAAAAGCGTTAGTTTTTAGAGGTTGTAAGTATCTTATTACCAAAACGTACGAATTTCCAAACTATAAGCTATATAATGCTTGTGGAAATAATCTTTACTTTGATCATTTTCAGTTAAATAACCTAAGTGCTGAGGTTAGATTACTAGAATTAACATTACGAAACGTAAAAGTAAATTAAGAATCATTGTTCGGGCAAAATAGATTTAATTTTGTATTTTTAGTTTTATTTAGATGTAGGTATATTTATGTTTATATATTTAATCCTAGTTTTAAATTGTAAATATTATATATTGTATATAGAAAATGTCTTGGAGTTCTGAGATATCTTTAATATGGTTAATTACTTTAGGACTGTTCAGGTATTACATTTCTTCATTGTATACAGTCATAAAAACTATTTATTTTTATTACAGGCACAACCCTTTGCATCCATTAGGTAAATAATGTATTTGAATAAGCATAATTATAATAGAATAAGTTTTATTGTACATATTTCCTGTTATATATTATTATAATAGGTTAAATGGTTTCGGTTCGATACGATTCTGCGAACATTAGTTTATCTCTGTGCATTGTATATTTATTACTTTAAGAAGTATTTTATTTTCTATAATTAAGGGTTTCCGGCGTATATTGTTTATTTTAATACATTTATGACGTCGGAAACTACAGCATATACTTTTCTTAGAAATGTAAATAATTGTTATATGGAATTTTGCGTATACTCTTTTTCATTGTTTTCTCCCCCTCTTTGACTGGTGGGGAGAAAACTTCTTGCCGAAAAATAAGAGAATGAAGAAGTAGTTCCAAACAAGATCTCTTAGAGCTCACTACAGTTACAAGTACGATCTCTTCGAGTTAAAGCTTAGGTCTCAGTGATCTAACAAACAGCTCCTACTAAGATCTCAGTGATCTAAATAGGACCAAATATTATTTATAAGCCATTTTTCTCGGTTTTTAGTATTAAGACCAGATACTGCATTTAGCATTTATTTAACGGAACTCCAAAATTAAACTTGTAAATATATTAGTGTAAATAGAAAAAATATTGTATTATTTCAACACATACTTCGGTCTACACATACCGACTTCCTTCAAACCAGGAGGAAGAAACAATCATTGTAGAAAGTTTTTAATATCTGTAGAAAGAACATTTAGTCCAATGATAAGTGAAAGTGTCATAGATAACTTTAAATTATATTAGAAAGTTGATTACATTTGAAAGGAAGATAATGAATAAATAAGGAATTTCTAGCAATATGGTTATGTGTTGGGGCCCATGATTACAAACGTTTCAATCAGGGGTTAATGTTAACATTCCACCATTTCTAACCACAGACCAGTCTACTCCAAAACAGGTGAAACAAACCGAGAGCATAGCTCGTGCAAGGATACATGCAGAACGTGCAATACGAAGAATTAAGAAATATAATATTTTAAATTTTATTCCAACTTCATTGTTACCGCATTCTGATGTTGTATGCCAAACTGTAGCAGCACTGACAAATTTGCAGTATCTTCTCATTATTTTTCTGAGCCAGAATAAATTATTTCTTATTTGTGTTTGATTTTTTTATTCCTTTAATATTTAACATATAATTTGCTTAGTTGTTATTGGATTTTTTTTTTAATTTCATATAATGGGTGTTTCTATAAGAGTGCAAGATTTGAATTGCCTGCCATGTTTGATAGTCATAATTTATACGTGATTATGATGTAACACATCGACAACTGACAGATGGGAGTTAGTAAACATGGAGCATTATACGATAGAATAACGCGTACTGATTGTTAAACATTATTATCAAAATGATGAAAGTTTGATTGCTAGCATTCGTAAAGTGCGTCCAATATTCGGTCGACAGAATGTTTCTAATTCAGCTACAGCGAAAAAAATTATCGAAAAATTCGAAGGACTGGTGCGGTTAGTGATGTGAAACACACGACACGAGCTCGTAGAGGTCGTTCAGAACAAAACATCACGGCAAGAGTGTGGCCGAAAGTCGAGAGACGTCGATTCGTCACCGTGCACAACAATTGGGCATTACAAAGGTCACTCTTCAGCGTATTATGACTCAAGATTTGCATCTCCACACCTACAAAAATCCAATTGACTCAACAACTTCTGCCAACAGACCATGCACAGTGAAGAAAGTTCACCAATTGGATACTTGAGCAAACAGAAGTGAATGCCGATTTTGCGGACAAAATCATTTTCAGTGATGGCCTCATCACTGAAAATGATTTCCACCTTGATGGCTTCGTAAATCGGCAAAACTGCCGCATTTGGGGCTCAGAAAATCCAAGAATGATTCATCAAAAAGCAATGCATCCGAAACATGTTACTGTTTTGTGTGCATTGTGGTCTGAAGGAATAATTGGACAGTATTTCTTTGAAGATTATTGTCGTGATACAATAACGCAGTTTTTTGTGCCTCGATTGGAAGATATTGCTCTTGACGACATGTGGTTTCAACAGGACGAGGCCACATGTCATACCGCCCGTGAGACATTCATTGTCTTGCACGAGTTTGCTCCTAGTCGTGTCATTTCCCAGTTTGGTGACCAGAATTAGCCGCCACGTTCTTGCGATTTGACACCTTTGGGTTTCTGGCTGTGGGACTATCTGAAGTCACGGGTTTATGCCGTTAAGCCCGCAATCACCGAAGCATTGAAGGTCGAAATTAGAGGCTCTATCAATGTAATATCGCCACATGTATACAATAATGTTATTGCGAATTTTGTCGAAAGAATATGCCTATGCCAGCAAAGCCATGGCGGTCATTTACAAGATATTTTGTTTCATACATAATTCCCAAATGTATACATTATAAATCAATAAATACTTTACTACAGAAAACCATGTTTTATTGAACCTTAAAATCTTGCGCTCTTATTGAAACACCTTTACAATTGAACTGTAAAGTTCAAAATAAGTATTTTCTATTTGCATATTCTATATTGATAAAAGGACTTGGGTGTAAGAAACTAGCACTAAAAAACTCTTAAATGCTAATACACCTCAAGACACCTCACATTGTTTAATTTATTAATTCACAATTAAACTAATGTGAGTTATCTAGTGCGCATTGGCAATTAAGTGGTTTTTAGTGATACTTTTATAGCCCCCTCTATTATTTCAAACCATTCATATATTTAATTAGTATATATATGCTATGGAGTTAGTCGAAAATCTTTCAAATTTAACCAAAAGGTATTTTGCCTTTTTTCCATTCTATTTTATAAAAGCTTTACCTACTAATAATAAAACAGGCACTTTCATATATTTGCTAAGAATATATTACTTTTTATATATAAATATATGGAATAAATTTATTAATATAAAATTCTTTTAATATATTTATATTATTTCGCCAAGTTGAGTCATTTTCGGTGCATACTATCTTACTTTCAGTTGGTGTCCACACAATTAGATAACATAAATCTTTTCATGTTATATGTAATTGCCTTTGGATTTTATACAAATAACCATGCTCTGTGTTAATAATACTTTTTCCATTTTGCATTTTTAAAATATATGATGTATCATTTGTTAATGCCTGTGCCAATGATATATTTCTATATTTAAAAGGACATTTTACCTCTATGAGTCTATATTTAAAAGGACATTTTACCTATATGAGAGCAATTTGTAAGGTTGTTACTCTTGTTACCTCTACACTAAAGTCAATTCTTCCTAAAAAAATAAAAATTATTTACATAGTACATATTATATTGCCAATTGTTTGGAAATTCGCTCTTTTTTGTGATAAGATACTTACTACCTCTAAAAACTAACACTTTTTATGCTAATAAAAAATAAAAAGTTTAACACTAGCTTATTCTTATGCAGAAAATATTTGTTTGGATTCACGACCTTTGCCTACCACAACAAAAATAGTGCTGTGACGTAAGCACTAATAGCGTGTATCACGATCTCATCCCGTCAGGTGACAAGAGAGGCTCGCCTTTTTCTCTCCAATATGTAATGGCGTAACCATTCAAGAGAAAACGCTGTATATAATAGGGAAGTTTTTCAAAAAAACCCTCGGACCCGTCGATTTTTATTTTAAGTTTAGAGTTTTCTTTCGTCGAACTAAAATATACAGCAAAAACCAATATGACGTCATCATTTTTTTTTAATATAATACCAATTTTTGATTACAGAATCATTCAAAATTACCTTGTCGTATGTAAAAAATCTGCCCTTTCTAATTCTGTAATAAGTCATGGGTGTTTTTATTGAAAAAAAATTATGACGTCATACCGGCTTTGGAAATACCCTGTACATTTCAATTTCACATAAGAAAACTCTAAACTAAAAATAAAAATCGATGGGTCAGAGGGTTTTTTGAAAAACTTCCCTTTTAATTTTTATTGAATTTATCCGCTATTTTACGAATGCACTGTATATATACAGTGTGTAAATGAAATATACCGACTGTCGCTAATATATAATAAATACGTAAGACAGGAATTCAAAACTACAAAAAATTTGATTCTATCGAAACTTTCAATTTTGCGGAAATTTAGGAAATTGACTGCTTCAGTTCACCAAAAGATCCCCTTCAAATTACGACAATGTAATAAATATGTCTATGTGTGAAAAGTTTTATAGACATGTGTCACATGTATTCATTCATACATTTTCTTATGCATCAGCTGTTTCGTTGTTATTTATAAATAGGTCAATGGCCTGATCTTTGTAATACCTCGAAAAAAATACAAAAAATTTTAAACGGTATAAGAGTTTTGTGTTGAAAAATACGTTGCCGAAGATCGTCTTTCACGGCCGCAGCTTTCATAACTTGGATGCAATGTACCGAGATCTCTCAAACGGTATATGGTTTGTAAAATTAAATCTAAAACATCTTCGGTTCGGAAACCGCCTTTCATACATACGTCTAGTAGCTCTACATTTCCACCTGTTTCACCGTATAATAAGACGATATCTGTTGATTCGAGATTTGAATAAACTATACTTCACGGAAGTTGATAACAGACTGATTTCTTACTTACAGTACAGTATACATCATCGCATCTACAACTCCCACCATTAAGCTTCAGTAGCGGTAGCAATTATAAAGGAATACTAAATTTACCAGAGTCGGATCGGAGTATTTATTAATTTTTTTTTCTTTGATCTTGTTCGAGATAGAGTTTTCGTGCATTAGCATTTTATGCTTAATACTCGTATTATTACATATTAAAGTACTCAAACATATTTCGTTTACACCCTGAATATATATATATATATATATATATATATATATATATATATATATATATGGTTAATTTCGTGATAACTATTAATTAAATAAAAATGCTCATTTTAAAGTTTTATTTACCATATAAGTACCATAAATCTATATAAATTTACCTTTGCAAGAAAACATCTAGTAATTGTAATCAAATTTATGTGATGCAGTCAAAATAAAAGTCGAAACGTTAAAATGAGCATTTTTATTTAATGAATGTTATAAAGCCGAATTCCAAGAAATAATTAGCACATTTATAACTTAAGAAACGGTTAAGAAATATAGAAAAAGAAATTGGCGATTTAAGGTCTGGTTTTACTTAACCCTAACCGTACTGACAACATTTTTATACGTAGACTCCTGATAAGGGTACCCGGGTACCCGCGTTCGTTTATTTTTCCGTTACTGTTTAAATATCAATACAATGCTTTGCATTGTAATTCGGGGGATTCCAATATTGTTATTTTAATGTAAAATACAAATTTATTGTTTGTGTACGTCGTTTTTGCATTCTCAGTTCTTGTTTGCTGTTGATGCGTACGGTCGAGTTTCATAGCTTTCGTTTGCTTTTATAATTTTTTTAATGTCGCGCAAACGTAATGCACTTGTTATGGAATTGAACGATTCCGAAGCAGAATCTAATGGTGTGGGATTATCATCTGGAGCTGCAACAAGTAATGCAGGATTGGGCCCTACCCAAGCTACTAAAAGCAAAGCAGACATACCACCATCGAAGACTTTAGATCATTTACCATAGCGTAAAGGTTATCTTAACATCTCTGCGTAAGCTTTGTTGAACATATTATTTTTTGTTCGTTTTAATAGTTTATTTCGCGAAATTTGTTTAGATTAACTGCAGAAGATATTGATATATTATTTGAAAACGAAGACGAGGATGATGACATAACAAATTCCATTGAACATGAGTGTTTAAGTGATGAGGAATGGCTTCCTGATGCAGATGAAGCCTCCGATACAGAAATGGAAGGCGTAGTTGAGCCTGACGAGGAAGAAGAAAATGAAGATTTGGAATTGCGTGACGAAGTTTCAACAATTGCTTCAAAATATATAGCAAATGACCAAACTGAATGGTATGCCCAAGAGATACCAAAACTCAATCCAAAAATATTTTGCGCAAAAAAGGTGGGTTGCATCATATTCAAACATATTGCTGTGTACAGTCGGTTTAATTAGAAGGATAGTCCACTATTCACCACAATATGTCCGAACTTGAACTCAGCCTGCTTTTTCTTTTTAAATGAGACTCCTCTTCATCCAGGGTTTCCCGTAAAGGAACGTGGAAATAAATATGAATTAATAATGATACAAACACATTCACGTACTCTTTTATTTAAAAAAATTTAAAAAAATCTCTTTATAAAATGTAAAGACAGCTAATGCATCATTTATACAGAAGCACAGAGGAAAAAGATTGTATGATAATTAACACGCATACAATGAAAACCTCAAATGAAACGCGAGCAAAATTAATCCCACTAGATTGTTTAGAAAACTTTCAATTTCATTAATTACTTTAACCCCAAATAAAACGTTACAGATCCAACTGTCAGACGCGAGAATAACATTCACTCATGCGCAATAACACGAGCATAAATCTCCCACCAACCTTAATTCAAAATGTTCTAGAACAACGTGACAATAAAAAAAACTCCCTTATAAAAAATGATAGTTTTCTTCACCATCTATCTATTAAACTAAAATAGATATAAATTCATAAATCTAAATCATCAAAATTACAATTAAATTAGAATGAAAAGCAATGAAATAAAATACTATGAAAAAATACTTACGCTAGCGTAAAATTTTCACACACAAAAAAATAGAAAGATATCGAGTGGATGAATTTAAACAAAATACGAGATGCAAACACTCGTAATAAAATCGATAATGACTTTAATCACAAAGCACAATAAAACAAAAGAAACTCGAAGTTACACAAAAATATCAAAGATAAAAAAATAAGTTTTTATCTTCAGACTGAACCGATCCACTCGAGCACAAAAATATCTGCGGAAATAAGCATAGCGCATGATAAACGTAAAAAATATCATTATACATCAAAATACGATCCAGGCTGCATAGACTTCCGGGAACGCCCTAATCAAAAGTACACATACAAAATATACAGTCATGGTTATAAATGTACATAATTAAATTGTTAAATTTAAAATTCATCTTTTTATTTTATGAGCAGTAATTTTATTACTTATGTAGGTGGACCACATCGCAAATTCAATAAAGTGATGACAACTAAGGAAATATTTGACGAGTTTTTTACAGAAAATATAAAAAGTGAAATCCTCAGACACAGTAACAAAAAAGGAAATGAACTAGCATTAAATTTCAACCAGAAAAATGCAGCAGATATAACAGCTTTAAGAGTGAAACCTCGTAAGTTTCGTTTGATTTCAATGGAAGAACTGGATGCATTTATAGGAATTTTATTGGTCATGGGATTAAATGGTGCCAGCGATGATCCCCTTCAGCTCTTTGGGGAAATTACGCTCATCCACTATATAAAGCATCATTAAGTCGTGACAGATTTCAACAAATAATACGTGCAATACGTTTTGACAATGCATTCACACGATCAGCTCGCAAGCAAACTGATAAAGCCGCTACTATTTCTGATATTTGGAATACGCTTACTGAAAACCTTCAAGAAAACTATTATCCAGATGAAAATGTAACCATTGACGAACAATTATTTCCATTTCGTGGCCGTACCAGCTTTACGCAATATATTCCTTCAAAGCCGGCTAAGTACGGAATTAAAATATTTTGGTTGTGTAACACAGCCAATAGCTATCCTTTGAATGGAATTATTTATACTGGTAAACCACCTGGTGGTCAGCGGCAAGCGAATGTGGGAGAAAATGTTGTTTTAGCTCTGGTAGATTTTTACAAAGAATCCGGAATTAATATAACTACTGATAATTTTTTTACGTCACTCCCTTTGGCAAATCGCCTTCAAATGAGAGGAATAAGTCTTGTCGGTACCCGTCGTCAAATCAAAGCGTATATTCCGAAACAGCTACGGCCAAACCCAACGGATGAAGTGGGAATGTCACGATATGGTTTCAGTAAGAGCGGGACTTTTTTGTCTGTGGTAACGAAGAAGAAAAGTGTTTATTTCTTGTCGACAATGCCCAGCTTTTAACGGAAAGGAAGAAATAAATGATTTTTACAATAAAACGAAAGGCGGAGTAGATGTTATGGACCAAATGGTATCGAAATATAGCACTAAACGCAAAACAAATAGGTGGCCCTTGGCCCTTTTTTCTAATATGGTTGACGTGGCTGCTTTGGGTGCATTTTGTATATTTTCCAGCCTCAACCCAAGTGCCAAAAAGCTCGAAGCTCCCGTCGTAGTTTTTTGACATCACTTGGCGTGGAATTGGCAACTGAAAACATGAAAAAGAGAGCCAATGACAATCGTATAATACGTTACGCTAACGCCCGAGCAGCTCTCGAACTAATGTTAAATGAAACCATCCCTAAGGAAGTTTCTCAGGATGCTGCAAGTCCATTGGAAACATCAAAGCGGGCTAAAACTGGTCGGCTACCAATTAAAGGTCGGTGCTACCTTTGTGTGGCTATTGACTCGAAATCGGATAGCAAAACGCGCAAAATATGTAATGGCTGTAAACGGCCAATGTGCAACACGCATAGCAAAATAATTGCTCCACGCTGCATAAATTGTTAATTTCCTAAATTTTATTTTATGCAATGATACCAGTACAAAGTTAGATATAAAAATTTATTAATTTTAAATAAAATAAAATACAAAAACTACTCTTATCTTTAGTTTTTCTTTGCAAAATGCTTAAATTTGTATACGGATACCCAGGTACCCTTATCAAGAGGGTAAGGACTATTTGGCTTTCGGTGGCTCCACAGCCAACCCAAATAAATCAAGAAAGCTTAAAATTATAAAAATCTTTGGAAAATTATATTATTAACTGAAGGAACTTGCGGAATCTCAACTTTGTATCTTTTATTGTTTACGAGATATTTGACTTCAAAGTTCGTTCGGGTACCGGGGTACCCGTGTCAGTACGGTTAGGGTTAAAAATGTATATATTTAAAACAAACCTACATATTATGGCATATGGTGCCTTTCTCAAAGAATTTAAAATATTAATTTATATTTTAAATTCTATTTTTAAATATATACATTTTTAAGTAAAACCAGACCTTAAATCGCCATCTAATTGAATCTACCATATATTATATATATATATATATATATATATATATATATATATATATATATATAAGGTAAACTTAATAAGTCGGCGATTAAAGGTCTGGTTCATTACTTCAAAGTATATATATATTTAAAAAAAAACCCTACATGTTTCGGCAATGATGCCTTTATCAAGGGAATAAAAAATATAAATGACAGAATATAAATGTCAAATAATTGAGTTGCTATGGTTTAAATTATTCAAAGACACATTCCAATAATAATAATAAGTCATGCCTTAGTATTCCAAAAAATAGATAGCAAGGTGTGAACATATGTGTTGTTCGCTGCCAGTAGCTTGCGTCTCTTTCTGGGTATGAACCTGTGTGTTGGTTGCTGCTGGCAGCTTGCGTCTCTCTCTGAGTGTGTGATTTTGTATTTGTGTGACCGCGTAAGTGTAGGGTTTTGTATGTTAGTGCGCTCGTGCGTGTATTTAGTGACCGGTCGCGTAAATTTAGAGAGATCGGATAACCAGCCGTTGCGTAGGGCCGCCTACCCTTTCCCGGCAACTTCTTTACTTTTCCGAGCAGTACTTCGACGGCCCGACCCCTGCCGACAACTTTGCATCTTAAGTCGCTCCACGGGCGCATACGTAATAATAACTCATGTCTTGCTTTTCCATGCTTTTCCCTGTTTTCTGTTTTGTGCTGATGTGGTCCTCTACTGGGTTGTAGCCTAGCATATGCGCTACCAAACTCTAGGGGGGTCTGCCCAATAGGCAGTCAGGTGCCATTCCGCCTTTCCAGCAGGAGTGAGGAACCAAGCTACGCGGCGCAAATCACGGCGCCGCGCAATGCACACACCACTAGGACCGGTCCTGGGCGGCAACCTGGCTAGGCTGCTCTTAACAGCACACACACGTTCGACGTGTGTGCATTGCCCCCGCTTTTGCGGAAATCGTTAAGATGGCACAAAGTGTGACCGTCGTCGACTGAGGTAGCCACTAAGAGTGTTCCCTCGGTTGGCGATGAGCAACCCCGTGCAGGGTGCGTTTCGCTGGTCTGCGCCTTGCCTCGTTGGGGCGGGGGTCGGGCCGTCGAAGTACTGCTCGGAAAAGTAAAGAAGTTGCCGGGAAAGGGTTGGCGTCCCTACGCAACGGCTGGTTATCCGACCTCTCTAAATTTACGCGACCGGTCACTAAACACACGCACGAGCGCACTAACATACAAAACCCTACACTTACGCGGTCACACAAATACAAAATCACACACTCAGAGAGAGACGCAAGCTGCCAGCAGCAACCAACACACAGGTTCATACCCAGAAAGAGACACAAGCTACTGGCAGCGAACAACACATATGTTCACACCTTGCTATCTATTTTTTGGAATACTAAGGCATGACTTATTATTATTATTGGAATGTATCTTTGAATAATTTAAACCATAGCAACTCAATTATTTGACATTTATATTCTGTCATTTATAATTTTTATTCCCTTGACAAAGGCATCATTGCCGAAACATGTAGGGTTTTTTTAAATATATATACTTTGAAGTAATGAACCAGACCTTTCATCGCCGACTTATTAAGTTTACCTTATCATTCCAAGGTCACGAAAATATTATATTTATATATGTATATATATATATATATATATATATATATATGAACTTCATGTGTATGAGAATTAATAATTATTAAATCTCATTTTTACATGCGATTGTCGCTATAATTTGTTGCATTTAGTTCTACAATTCGGCAAATCACTTTTGCCCTAGATTGTAGACGCAACAAGCCGCGACATCAACTGTACAAGTTGTCAGTACAAATGAAAAATTTTGTGAAAAACTTATCTGCGCGGAATGTGCATATATCGATATTTCACTGTTTTTTACAGATCATCAGTGCACCTTACCGAAGACAGACATGATATTCACTTCTATACTACGTGTATATATACGAACTGTAATGAACTTCATGTGTATGAGAATTAATAATTATTAAATCTCATTTTTACATGCGATTGTCGCTATAATTTGTTGCATTTAGTTCTACAATTCGGCAAATCACTTTTGCCCTAGATTGTAGACGCAACAAGCCGCGACATCAACTGTACAAATTGTCAGTACAAATGAAAAATTTTTGTGAAAAACTTATCTGCGCGGAATGTGCATATATCGATATTTCACTGTTTTTTACAGATCATCAGTGCACCTTACCGAAGACAGACATGATATTCACTTCTATACTACGTGTATATATACGAACTGTAATGAACTTCATGTGTATGAGAATTAATAATTATTAAATCTCATTTTTACATGCGATTGTCGCTATAATTTGTTGCATTTAGTTCTACAATTCGGCAAATCACTGACAACTTGTACAGTTGATGTCGCGGCTTGTTGCGTCTACAATCTAGGGCAAAAGTGATTTGCCGAATTGTAGAACTAAATGCAACAAATTATAGCGACAATCGCATGTAAAAATGAGATTTAATAATTATTAATTCTCATACACATGAAGTTCATTACAGTTCGTATATATACACGTAGTATAGAAGTGAATATCATGTCTGTCTTCGGTAAGGTGCACTGATGATCTGTAAAAAACAGTGAAATATCGATATATGCACATTCCGCGCAGATAAGTTTTTCACAAAATTTTTCATTTGTACTGACAACTTGTATAGTTGATGTCGCGGCTTGTTGCGTCTACAATCTAGGGCAAAAGTGATTTGCCGAATTGTAGAACTAAATGCAACAAATTATAGCGACAATCGCATGTAAAAATGAGATTTAATAATTATTAATTCTCATACACATGAAGTTCATTACAGTTCGTATATATACACGTAGTATAGAAGTGAATATCATGTCTGTCTTCGGTAAGGTGCACTGATGATCTGTAAAAAACAGTGAAATATCGATATATGCACATTCCGCGCAGATAAGTTTTTCACAAAATTTTTCATATATATATATATATATATATATATATATATATATATATGTAGACAAGGAGTCTTTGCCGTTAAAACAAGTATGAAAAACAATTGTTGTTGGGGAATCCGGCAATCAAAAAACCATTAATTAGTTAATGTTCTTTATTTTTTTACCCTATATTTCGCTCTGAGGTTTAGAGCTTCTTCGGGGGGTCACTTTAATAAGAAAAAAATGTACATAACTTAGATATTTAGTTAAACAATCATAAGAAAAATTCTACTTACAAATGTGAACACTTATTATGCGAAAATTATATATTACAAAACATGATAGGTCGATAAATTTGTTAATTGTCCCACGTAACACAAACAAAACGTCATAATTAATTTAAAACTCTTTAAAAAAAAACTATTATAATTTATAATATAATAACACATCTAAAAACAATCATGAGCAACGTGTAGTGAATCAATTCACTCATGATGTAATAATACACTCTGTCATTTCGGAAGTTAAAAGGAACTGCATGGAATTTATTTAAAATTCAATGCAGTTTGTCGTTCTATGTGAAACAGATGTAAAAAACATGCGTCGGTGAAAAGACCCACAGTAATATGGACATCATACGACTCTGTACTAGGAAGAACGCGCGTGCCTTATCTCAACAAAGAGATAGACGAACAGAGAACGCTAGTTTGTAAGATTACTTGTAAAATGTTTTGATGTTATTAATTCAGTCGTATTGTAACTTTTGCTTTAAAATGTAATAAAATTATTTCTTTTTAAAAACAAGCTTTGCCTGTTCAAACCTAAAACTGGCGCAGTCAGTCCGGATTTCTTTACGTGCTAATATTCAAGTGTAAATTAGTGCGGTGTGTGTCAACACTTTGGAAGAAGAAAAAAACGAACACGAAAACCTGGGAAACAGCGCAAAGTAAGTACCATCTTGATTACAATACGGTTCCCTGATTATTGAAATCAAACTTCCTTTCATTGAAGTCAAATCTCAAGTTAGAGTAAAAAATTAAGTAACAATTAAGTGAAATTCTATTAATTAGAAAATCGTAATTTATACGAACAGACAACAAACGAAAGAAACAATTGCAAGTCAAACTGGATATCGACAATTTAATCGATAGTTTAATAAGTATTAGTTTAGTAGACGACAAGCGAGAAAACGCAAACGAAATGGCACTGAATTATTCACTATTTCGCATCGAGTTAGATTCAATACCGGACTTCTCAGGCGAAATGTGCGGAATAAATTTGTTTATAACAATATGTGATCGAATTTGCACAAAATACAGTAATGCAACTGAGGTAAAAGACGTCATCTTTCAAACTATATTAAGTAAACTTAGGGGTAGAGCGAAAGATCTAATTTGCTCACGTTCCGAATTAAATACTTGGGCATTAGTTAAAGACGCAATTAATAAATATTTCGGCGACAAACGCGATTTTGGACAATTAGTACTAGAATTTAATAATACACGGATATATTCTAAAGAAGGTACAATTGAATTTGGTTACCGTTTACAAGACCTTTTATCGAAACTTATGACAAAATTAACTCATAATGAAACTATTACAAATAAGAACGAAAGAAAAGAAATTTATGCGCAAACTGCATTAGAAGTATATTTATTAAATTTACCAGAAGATATACAAGTACATGTAAGGCCACGCGTTCCAGAAACATTAGAAGAAGCAATCGGATTAGTACAAGATGCAGAAAATTTCAAGACAAGATCAAACGCTATTAAAGGAATACGTACAAGTTCTTTTAATCAAAATATTCAAAAGAAACCTAATTATCCTTCAAAATATGCACGAGAACCTGTATATTTCCCAACGTATCCAACATACAACAACATACCACCTGTCCAACAATTACCAAATATCCCACCATTGCAATTTCCTGTACAAACAAATTCATTTCCTCGAACAGGAATTCCAAATTTTCCTAAACCATATTCAAACAATCAACACATAAAATACCCATCTGCGCAACAAGTATTTGGAGCACCGAAAAATGTTTGGAAGCCAAATCAAAATACACAGCAACTTACAAAACCAACCCCGATGTCAGGAGTATCAACAGCTATCGCAAAACCAATCAATTACACAACGAATAGAAGTAACTTCTTCAGAGCTACCGGCCCACCTAGAGTACCCGTAGAAGAACTACATAATCACGAAGTAGATCAAGAAAACGCGATATACAATGAAGAAAATGGAATATGGTACGTTCCTATGCGACATCAAGATTATTATAACGAAGAGAATTATAACGAAAATAATGAAGAAAACGAAGAAGCTCCAAAAATCAGCGAAGTGGAAGAAGACGAAAATTTTCAATTGCATGCCTCGCCAACGAACTCAACAACATAAATTTAAATGAATTACCTTATATAAATATCGAATACCCACCTATTAAATTATTAATCGACACAGGTAGTTCAATTTCTATGATAGATCCCGATATAGTTCGAAAATTTTATCCGCATAATATAGTTAAAGAAAATTTAGAATTAAGAACGGCAAAAGATACAATATTAATACGTGAACATGCAATGATACCATGTTTTTCGGAATTAAAATCTACAGGGTTTTTAAAAATGGTTATGTTGAAATTTCATAAATTTTATGACGGAATTTTAGGACTAGATGATTTAAGATCGATGGAATTTAATATTGATTTAAAGAAAGAAGTTTTATTTAGACAAAATTATACAATTCCTATGTATTTTAAGAAACCTAAATTATTGAAAATCCCCGGAAATACAAAACAATTATATACAGTGCCTGTAAACTATACAGAAGGTGATGTAATAATTGAAAAACAATCACAAGATTCATTAATAATTCCTGCATGTATTACAAAAGTAAGTAAAGGTGAAGCTTTAGTAGAAATTCAAAATTGGTCCGAAAACGAACAATCAATTGAATTAGGAAATATATCTGTTACACCACTAGAGCAGTATTATATTTATAAATACGAGGTAGACTTAGAAGAAGAATTATCGAAATTAAATGGTATGGTACGTACAGAACATCTCAACACAGAAGAAAGATCGAAAATACTGTTTTTCTGTAAGAAATACATCGATATCTTCAAGAAACCAAATGAACAATTAACATGTAATAGCGACATTAAACACGAAATAAAGACAAAGGATGAAATACCGATATTCCAGAGGGCAAGAAGATTCCCGTATATGCAAAAACAAGAAATAAACGAACACATTAGAAAACTTTTGGAGGATAACATCATAAAACCCAGTCAATGTCCTTGGGGATCACCTGTACATATCGTGAATAAGAAATTAGACGCAAGCGGTGTTAGAAAAACGAGGATGGTAATCGATTATAGAGGAATCAATGAGAAAACGGTCGACGATCGATATCCAATACCGAATATAGAAGATATATTAGACAAATTGGGAAGGTGTCAATACTTCTCTACATTAGATCTCGCTTCGGGGTACCACCAGATTCAAATGAAACCGGAATCGATACCAAAGACAGCATTCAATACCGAACAAGGACATTATGAATTTTTGCGAATGCCGTTTGGACTGAAAAATGCGCCAGCGACATTTCAGCGCGTAATGGATGATATATTGAAAGGTATTTTAAATAATTTTTGTTTAGTTTACCTAGACGATATTATAGTATTTTCACCATCATTAGATGAACACATAAAGCATCTTAAATGCGTATTTGAGAGATTAAAAAATACAAATCTCAAACTACAAATTGATAAATGCGAGTTTCTGCGCAAAGAAACAGAATATTTAGGACACATTATTACACCCAATGGTATTAAACCAAACCCACAAAAAATTGAAAGTATCACAAAATTCCCAATACCGAAAACACAAAAGAGATAAAATCTTTTCTTGGACTGTTAGGCTATTATCGCAAATTTATAAATAATTTTGCACATATTACGAAACCATTAACTAAATTTCTAAAAAAGGGAGAAATTGTAAAACATACACCAGAATTTGTGGACGCATTTGAGAAATGTAAAAGTTTACTATGTAATGACCCAGTATTAAAATATCCCGATTTTCAAAAGACGTTTGAACTAACTGTGGATGCATCAAATTATGCTCTCGGAGCAGTATTGTCACAAGAAGAACATCCAATAGCTTATGCATCAAGAACTTTGAACCCAGCGGAGGAAAATTATTCAACTATTGAAAAAGAAATGCTTGCTATCATCTGGGCATGTAAGCACTTCCGACCGTATTTATATGGCACAAAATTTATAATAAAAACAGACCATCGTCCACTACAGTGGTTATTTTCAATTAAAGATCCCAATTCGAAATTAACACGTTGGAGATTAAAACTTAGTGAGTATGATTACGAAATTCAATATAAAAAAGGAAAAACCAATCAAGCAGATCCGTTATCCCGCATAAAAATCCAGAGAACAGAGAATTACGTTAACACATTGAACGAATGTGATGCAGAATCTTTATTAGTGCAGAATGGTGACTCGATTCCAACAGCGAATTTAGATGTAGAAGAATTGGACGATATATTAGAAATGTTAGCGGATGAAAAATCACAACAATCAAAGAATGAAGACGCCAATACGATACATTCGGCAACTGGTGAAGTTGAAATATCTATACCGTATTCAGAGAAAATCCTTAATTTAGGCGATCACCAAATTATACTAGACGCCACCCGAAACATAACAGAACCTATATTTAAAACAATTAAAGTCTTTAATAAAAGTAGAATGTATGTCACATTGCCATTAGTAGCAAATTACGAAGTAATTGTAAAAGCTCTAAAAGAATGTGTATCTCCAAAATCAAAGAACGTAATTTATTTTAGACACAAAAACATCGAAAGAGATATCATTAAGATAATACAAGATTCGTTCACTAAACTTAAAGTCGAAATATCAAATAAAGTTGTTGAAGATATTGAAAATGAAGAAGATCAAACAACAAAAATAAAATATTACCATGAAGGAAAGACGGCACATAGAGGTGTTAATGAAGTACATGAATCGCTACGACGTAAGTATTACTGGCCTAATATGGAAAAAGCTATAACTACATATATAAATAATTGCGAAGTATGTCAACTAGGAAAATACGATAGGATACCGCAGAAACAACCCTTTGAAAAAACGTATACACCGAAGAGACCATTCGAACAGTTACACATAGATTTATTATTTGCAGCAAAGCGTATATTATTAACTATAGTAGATCATTTTTCTAAATATGCACAAGCGTATATCATAAACGATAAAAATGCTCAAACAATTATCGACAATTTAATTAGATTTACAAGTCATCACGGAATACCGAATAAAATAATTGCTGATCAAGGAACAGAATTCAATAATCATCTTTTAAAAGAATTTTGTCGTTTGCATCGAATAGAGTTACACTTTACATCAATTGCAAATTCACGATCAAATGGCATTGTCGAAAGATTTCATAATTCACTAAATGAATCTTTAAGATGTAGGTTAATAGAAAGTAAATTACCTTTTGAAAGTCATGTGTTAAATTCTATTTTATGTTATAATAATAGTATACATTCAGTGACAAAATTTACACCATTTGAAATTATAAATGGGCATAATGAAACTAACTTGCCTTTTGATTTAAACGAAGAGCGTATTACACAACAATTTGTAAATGATCGAGCAGAACAAATCAAAATTATTAATACAAAAGTTCACGAGAATATCGAACAAGCAAAACAGAAAATGTGTCAAAAATCGAATGAAAATAGGAAAGACGTCGAAACAATATCAGTAAATAAAGACGTGTATATAAGAAATAAGAAAGGTAAATTAAAGCCGAAATTTTCTATACAAAAAGTCGTAAAGATCAACAACAAGACGATAGAGACAAATAAAAACAAGAAATATTCAAAAGATGCTATTAAAAAGAAAAGAAAATTTATAAGTAAACCCCTGTTGCAGGATGAAACACCTGAAGATGATCCTGATGGCAGTAATGACAATATCAACGAACCAACTACAAGTGAAAGAAATTGAAAATTATATATTGCCCTATAAATTAGGCGATGCCCGTATGATACAAAGTTATCATAATTTTATTTACAAAATTGAAGCAAAGGAATGAATACGATATATATGTACCCTAAAAATTCAAGTGCATACTTTAAATACTACATATTATGAGAAAATTAATTTACGTAAATCAGCGGAAAATCGTTATTTAAATAATTTAAACTTGAGTATAATCAATAATAATGAAGTATCAGAAGATAGAAGTATGATAGCGTTAATAGAACAAAATTTATATAATATAGAGCAAACAGAACAAAAACTTAAAAACATATTTCCACTAACCACAAGAAAACGAAGATCACCCCTTAACATAGTTGGTAATATAGGTAATTGGCTTTTTGGAATAATGGACGATAAAGATAGGGAAAGAATGAACAGCGCTTTTAAAATATTAGAAGAAAATCAAGATAACTTGCAAGAACAAATAAAATGGAGTGTTTCCACATTAAAATCAATGTCCGAAAAAATAGATAACACATTTGAAAAAATAAGTAAAAATCAAGAAAAGATAGAAGAACGAATAAATATATTAACAAGAAATTTAGAAATTGTAAAATTTCATCAAGTGATACAAAATGTTAACGCTCAGCTTCAAAATAACAATTTCGTATTACTATCGTTATTAGAAGAAATCGAAAATGCAATTGTTTTCGCTGATATGAATAAAATACACCCATCTATACTATCAGTACAAAACATACAAGAAATGATTGATCAAACTAAATTGATATATAAAGCAGAACAGTTGTTACCTTTAACAAATAAAGTTAATTATTACTCATATCTTGGGATATCCAATTATAGATTACCGAACGAAATCCTTTTTAAAGTATCATTTCCTATTATATTCAAAAGTTTATACAAATTTTATCATATATATTCTTTCCATATTATAATTATTTAATACCCAGCAAGAAGCCGTATTTGTTATTAAGCGATGGTACATATGCGCTTCGGGATTATTTGTGTCCGAAATTAGAAAATGATTACGTATGTGTCGAAAATCCTCTACCATTCGACGAAGAATGCATACTGAAATTAATGCAAATTAATGGAACCTGTCCCAAAATCAAGATTCACCTGGAAGATGTGATCATCAACAAATAGGACCTGCAGAACTTCTAGTGGTAACCCCAAAAACAATTAAAGTTAAATATGAATGTAATGAAATCGGCATTTTTTAAATAAAAAATCCTGTTTTAATTCATTTAGATCCGAATTGTAAAGTTGAAATTAATAACGAAATATTTACTTATCGTAATAATGTCATGCATGGAGAAATTTATAATTTGCCAAAAGCTTATCTAAATAATCAAAATAGTATTAATGACAAACCTTTCAAATTAAATAAATTATCATTAGAAGAATTACACAAGTTGCATAAGGAAATTGAGAAGAAAGAAGTTCCGGAACCAAAAGGACACATAAGGAACCATACATACGGAAATTCAATTGTCATTGTATTATAAACATTATTATTAATCACGTTTATATTGTTTAGAAAAGGAAAAATTATTTCCAAGAATTTAAAACATTCAAGGACGGACCAAACTCTTGACGGGGACCCCCAAGAGCCCTTCTAAGCGGGGAGGAGTAATATGGACATCATACGACTCTGTACTAGGAAGAACGCGCGTGCCTTATCTCAACAAAGAGATAGACGAACAGAGAACGCTAGTTTGTAAGATTACTTGTAAAATGTTTTGATGTTATTAATTCAGTCGTATTGTAACTTTTGCTTTAAAATGTAATAAAATTATTTCTTTTTAAAAACAAGCTTTGCCTGTTCAAACCTAAAACTCCCACCGACGCATGTTTTTTACATCTGTTTCACATAGAACGACAAACTGCATTGAATTTTAAATAAATTCCATGCAGTTCCTTTTAACTTCCGAAATGACAGAGTGTATTATTACACTTTTGTTTGGCCTATCACAAAATTGTTGATCTTTAATTATCCGAAAGGTGCAAATAGAATACTTAATGGAGAGGATCGCAGACCTGTACCCAGTAATGTTAGCAATTTTTACAAGTAAGCTTTTTCCATCAACAATATAGATAAAATACATATTTGTTTTTGAATTAATTTTTACTATTACATTTGTTTTAAATTAGTTTCATTTAAATGATTGTAAACCATACCCTTTTAAGATTCAATAATCTTATATAATGAGTAGAGTCTGGATTATATGCACAATATACTTTTTTTAATTGCCTTATTTCATTCAAAAACATTAAATAAACCCAGAAAACTCATAATTTTGTTGATATACCTTTTAACAACAAAATAATGAGTTTTCTGGGTTTATTTAATGGTTTTGGTATGAAATATGGCAATTAAAAACATATTTTGCATATAATCCGGACTCTAATAATCAGTAATTTTTTTTACAACTTTGTTATAAATGTAGTGTCACTATATTTATTTGATTATAAAAATATTTTGATACTAATTTTATAACTATGTTGTAAAAAAAATAAGTTATGAAAAAATATTTAAAACAAAATGAATAAATTCAGAATTCAAATTTTGCCGGGAAACGTTCTCCTTAACCGGTAGATGACTCTCTTTATGGGTTCATCATTTATAATGGGAGCTTACATTCTTTAATTGTTATACTTATGGGTGGCATCCAGGAGCTGAGCAAGGTAACTTGAGCAGTACTGGACTGGTTGAAGAATTTAGAGTGAATGTATTAAATAATTTTATGACTCTTTTTTGTCATAAAAGTCTAATTTTAGATTTCACTTCTCATACGAAATAAAAAAATTATTTCAAAACTAGTGAAATTTCATAAAATTAATAGTTTTACTGACAAAATTAAATTCTAGTATTAGACGAATGAAACCGAACCATTCTCGGATTACCGAACTACCAAGCACCAAGCACATAATTATAAATTTTATATTTTGTATGTGTTGTCCTAATTTCCATACTTTTAATTTTTTTATCCCTGTTAAATATGAATCACATATTGCATTAACATAAGAAATACATAATTATAGACGTTTATTGAATTTCTGGAATCGTTTAGAATGACCGAACATTAATTCGATTTATTCGGAATATGAGTTGTCATAACCTGTTGATATGTCACCATTTATCTAAGTATATACAACGTCAAAACTTTAGATAGATAACATAATTTCGTCATTACTAGTAAGTATAAACTACACTACACTACTAAACACATTTTGGAGATATTTAGCCCAGAGCGTTAATCTTGTGATAACAATATAATATTGAATCACAATATTATCTACTTTTATCATGTGCGAGAAGAAAAAATGATAAACACTTTGTGTGTAACGAAAAAATTATTGCGTATGTAAAGTTTTAGGGAAGTGATCTTAATTTATCATAATAAATTACAAAAATGGACAAACTACGGAAGTTCTTGAGTGGTGATGATGGTTCACCAGATGAAGAAAGTGGCATAATGGCACAAGTACTAAATACATCAGAGTTATCTATTAAAATTAATGTTACAAATTCCATTCCAGTTTAATGAAAGCACAACATTTAGTTGGTCAACGAGGATAAAAGGATTTCTAATATGCTTTATTGTCGGTATTTTATTATCATTCTTAGGAAGTTTTGCTTTATTCTTAAATGGTGGCCTAACAATCTTTGCAATTTTTTATACAATAGGAAATGTAATCTCTCTTGCAAGTACATGCTTCTTAATGGGACCATTTAATCAAATTAAAAGAATGTTTGCAGAAACACGAGCAATTGCCACAATATTAGTTATTGTATCGATTGCAATGACTTTACTGTCTGCATTATTGGTAAGTTATCAGATTTATACATATTGTCATTACCTTAAAATAACGTTATTTTAGTTTAAAAATGCTGGGCTTGCACTTCTCTTTATAATAATACAGTCAGTAGCAATGACTTGGTATTCACTCTCTTACATACCTTATGCGAGAGATGCTGTGAAAAAGACATTATCAGCTTGTATAGTGTAGACTCTATACATAAAAAGGAATGTACAAACTTATTTGTCTAACCATAATTTTGATGTAATTATGTAAATATATTTTTCTATGAATGTAATATCTATGTAAAAAGTGGCCAAATTCAATTAATCTATTTGAACATTAAAACTGCTCCAGATTGATGCCTGAAGGCATTGTCAATTTTATTGACCAAATACTGTAAGGGTTTTGATAGTAAAAAGGAAACGATGTGAAAAACTAACGTTTGGATTAATTTTGCCTGTACAGTGATATTCCTACTTTACAGTTTGTTTAATATCAGTCAGTTATATAAATATACACGATGCTACTTTGCTCCCTTGTGTTTTTTTTTGTGTGTAAAGACAATAATACATCCATTGTCATATTGCAGAAATAGCTATATTTTCCTCTCAAATTGTATGAAAAGAATGTATTTTTGTATATTAATATATACCAAAAGTCTTTTTAAAAGTATATAGTCGTTAAGTATTTTGTATATATATACACACATACATATAATAAAAAATAAAATCAATAAAAAAATGTCATAAAATTTATTTTGTGCTTATTTACAAACCCGTCACAATTAAATAAATATAATTTTATAACTGCATTTTAGATTTGCAAGTATAGCAAACGCCAAATAAGATGGCGAGTAGTGGGGCTAAGTCCGCGCAGAATTAGAAATAGTGGGAAACTTTGTATTTGGTTCTACATAAAGTTGCAAGTAAGTGGACCTGCGCGTTTTAAAAAACGACTACTACACGGCTCGCCATATTATTTGGCGCTTGTTATACATATATTTTAAAGCACTGTCATCTCTTAATACATAATGCATTTGTTATAAAACAGTTGTTTTAAAAACATCTTTACATCTAACAAAGTCTACCTCAAATAATTCTCATCATCTAAGACATAATTATTACAAAAACTTTTCGCGAAATCATACACTCCGAAGAATATGTAACCACCAAGAGTTATCCACATAACTCTGGGCGTAAAACCAGCAAATAATCTACAAAAAAAAACATTTTATAGTGGTTTTCAAAAATAATTATTCAGCTTCCTTCGACCCCCTTAGGGCCGGTTGTACAAAAGACGTTCGCTGAACGTAGTTAAACACATGAACTTACGTTTTGTACAACTGGCCCTTAATGTTTTGAACTTCCCAAATAGAGATGTTAAATTCTTGCGTAGAAATTAGAAACTATTTTGCCATAAACAGCGTCTTTAATTTGGAAATATCAACTTTTTCATTTTAGATCTAAAGAAATTTACTAGTTACTTCTTGTGAATTTATTTTCAAACATGTATTATACCTAGAGTTTAGAAAATATGCAATAGAAGTATAACAAAGTAGTTTTAATGGTTATCTTAATACATAACTACTATATCCACCAAATCTAATAGATACAAATTCACAGTCAAAAAGAAATTGCTCCAGTACTAGAAATTGCATCTATTCTAAATTACAGCATGTGGTACAATCAATTCTTTGAGTAACTTGACTTTAATCTTCGAAATATTAACATTCAAAATATATAAACAAACGATTACAAGATACGTAATTAAAGACGTCTCAAACTTAGGTATATGGTTCAATAGCAGTTTTACATCTTCTTATCCTTAACTCTTTTTCATACATGCATTATTCTTGTACTATTCCTTTAACTGTTCACATTGGAATTTTTAAAATATAAATTCTTTCATATCAATTTTAGAAACATATATGATTTATCAACTTTCAAATTAATTCCCATAAAACCTGTACTACATCTTAAGATTGAGCACGGTTAATAGAATAATGGTAATTATTGATGGGTATCTCAGAAGATGTGGTATATGAAAGAATGCATAAGCGTACTGATGTATGTGTATGTACTCTATCTATGTTACATGAAATACAGTGGCGGTTCATGATTGCGTTCGATGTAAGCTGCTGTACGGATGGAACTGCTTCGTTTAAGCTGCAACTGAAATTGTTCGAAGCAGTCTCATCCGTGCAGCAGCTTACATCGTACGTCATCAAGAACCACCACTGATTGAAATGTAATGTTACTAAGTTGGCGAGTTGAAGTGAGAGCATTTATACTACCTAGTGCGGCTATGAGAAAACAACTACGTATAACTGACCCAACATTCTGTAAATTATATGCTCGGTTCATGTGTTTATCTTCGAGTTTTGATCTGTCGGTTATATACAGAAGTTAACCGGGAGTGGTTTCAAAGATTTCGATCGAATCCAAGTACGAGCTTTGTGGCGGCTATTCCATTACACCAATTACATCTTGCTCCTCTTATTGTTTGGCATAATCTCCGCATAGTTTAGCACTATGTTTAGAATCTGAAGTGCAGTACTAAAATTTGTTTGTAACGTCTTTTTCTAAATAAACTTCCTGCAAAAGTATTATCAAAACAACTCCAAATCATTACAGATCCTCCTGTATGTTTTGCTCTAAGCAGGAGATCGGATCACCGATCTACACAAACACGTCTTTTTTATCCAAAAATTTCAAATTTGAACTTTTCCATTCCATTCTTCTAGTTAAGTGATTTTCTTGCAACAATTTACGACGCCGTTTTCTATTTCTTCTGTTGTTTGTTGTTACAGTATCACACTCATCTGTTGTAATTCTAGATCTTTCACTTTTTTTTTAATTAAGAAATTAAGAAACGTGCCGGTTCGACAACTTTTTTGCTATAGCGAACTGTTCTAACTAATTTTAATTCTTTGGCAACAACTTTCGTACCTAAATCACTTATCGATTTATTAACTAATCAATAGACTAGTTTCAACCGATAATTAAGATTTTTTTGATATTTTAGATGTCTGTTATGATACGATGATAAGAAATCTAAATCTGAAAAATTTTATAAATTATTTCTTATTATTATTAAACATTAAAGACTTTTATTAAAGCGTTTTCGGTAATTTCCGGTCAGATAATATAATAAGTACATACTTAACAAATTTTATTAAAATATTTATAATTACTTTTTAATATAGTTTGTCTGGATTAAAAAAAAAGAAATATTTGAAAAGTAGATAAAAATCATCATGGGTAAATATCTATGAACGGCATTGTATATGCACATTTTATCATTTCTGCACGTGCTCCTTATGTATTGTATCAATATGCAAAATACTAGTAAAAGCACCATAAAAATTATTTATATCGTAGATTTATTTGACCATACTTATATGTATTGTTATGTTTACAAGTATACAATATGTTTTCAACACAATAGTGCACATAGTAAATTTATACGATTGATAAAACTAGTTTGCGGAACGAATAGAAAAATATGTAGTGTAGAAATTTACGTAGGTATTTCGACTTCTCAACTGCATATTTAAAAATAGTAAACTAGAATGAATGCAATGCTATACATATTAAGAATATTATCACATAAAGCGAACACATCTCTTACTATAAGGCCCTACTAAATAATTTTTGTACATTAATTATTTTTTTTCTCTTTTCCCTAATGAATTGTCACTCTTGGCAGTTTTATACTTTCTATAAGTACCTATGGCTTTTACCGCTGAATTTAGCCTCCTTTTATATGACACTCTGTATAGATTAGCTACCTACTCTAGATGAATATCTTTTTGGAATCACTTTCTTGTTATCAAGATATAAAATATTTACTACCTTTCTTTGTCTGGCTTGGTTCAGACCCTGGGACAAAAAAACAGTACAAGGCTAATATGGCAGATACGTTTCTTGATTAACTTTGAACATATAAAAAGCATATGTACTTGAAAAGTAAAATTAAAATATTTTTTTTTCTAAAATGAAAATATACTTGAAGATAACCTACATAATCACAAAAAAGGTATTTTATTTTTTAAATTCCCACTATTTTTCCAATACAAACTGTAATTACAAGTGATAATCTATAAATGGCGGCCACAATAAACTTTCTGTATATTTCTTTATCCGTGTATTTTGTCAGTCTAGTTATATTTAATATATTAAGTAGATATGTTAAGATAATTTGCATGAAACAAAGTTTTAACATAAATTTGTTGGTAACTTGGTATTATATTTTAAAAGAAGTGGTCAGAATTATACTAATATTCTTATTTTCAATTATTTATCATTCTAATTATCAAAAAAATATAACACAATAATTCTTACATACCTATTTCAATAAACAGACTTATTTAAGTCTGTTATTTAAAAAGCACGTTTTCAAGGTTCTTAAAGGTTATCAAGTTGATATTTTAAGATTAAATTATTTATTATTTTGGTTTAAATAATTCGCGTTTAATCACGTATAAATATGTTATGTTTTTTTTTCATTTAACAACTCTAATTGGATTAAAAAATTTTAAAATAAAGGGAAAACTAAGGATACTTAATAAATAATTTTCTTACCCGCTCAGTCCTTTTTCTTTATAAACAACTTTCATCATATTTTTTATTTTTAAATTACCACTAGCAGCAAGGGCTTTATCAGCTAACATAATTCTAGTTTTTACCACATCTAATGGTGTAGTTATAGCAGCTGAAACGCCCCCTAAAATAATATAAATCATAAAAAGGAACTGTTCGATTTAATTTTCAACAAACCTGCAACGGCGCCACAATTCGCCACTTCCCATGATTCTAAATTAGTATTGTTCTTCAAATGTATTCTGTATAAAGTTTTAAGATATTCTAACACCGGAAGTTGTATAAATGAAAATGGTATTTCTCTAATAAGTGTAGATCCATAACCTCTGTATAAGCCCTATTAAATAAATTAAAAAAATATAACCACGTAGATATAACTCGTAAAGTGATATGAATAAATAATTTTGTTAAGTTGCCAGCTTGATCTTTACAGTAACTCATCCGTCTACGTATACATTTCACCGCAATTTGGCATTATATCTACTGTGGGTTTATCTTTAGAATTTTTGCATATATTACAAACCTTTATAAACCCTTCACTTCTATAAGCATACATCATGATATTAAATGAAGATATATTCTTCGTCGTTTGTCTTCTCTGTTTAACAACTTCCATTGGAACTCTAATCACGCAAGCTACCTTTAAGGGATAATTTTTGAGTATTTTCTTTAAATTATTAAATATTAACATACCACTTCACCTAATGAGGCACCAGCCATATGCACAAATGGCAAAGTTTGAGATGAAGCAAAAGGTGTTGCATAATACTTAAAGGTTTCATATGTACAAAAAAATAATGCAGCTAAAATAATGAATATTACAGAATTTCACAATAATATTTTAATATCTCCATACCTTGAGGAGCACTACTAATAACTTGTGGTCCTATACCCCTGTAAATACCCGAAAACCCGCCAGCTTTCAAAAAACCTTGTTGTGATTGAAGTCTAGTTTTTAATGTATCTAACGGAAATAACGCTACATCTACAACAAGTCCAGCAGCCCCTCCACCCTGTATAACATTTAAGAGTTCAAAACCAAAAATTTAGAAAACGAATAACGTAAATTTAAACAGAATAGTTTATTATTTTAAATGTACATATATCTAAAGTTAAAACTTACAAACAATGATGAAATATATATATTTTTCTGTACCATGATGTTTTAAGTTAAGTGTTCTAAACTATTTCGTAGAATATATATATTCGCCAATGATAATTTTGAAAACTTTCATTAAGTTGGTCGTCAAGTTGATACGATTTGTCATTCCATTACGTAATAATAATATTGATAACCTAAAAAGTTATAAGATATTTAAAGAAACAAAGTGTGAAACAAAATCAAATATGAGTAGGAATATATTAAAAAGTAGCTTGGAAAATGCTTCTTTTAATATTATATTTCAAGTATTCTTACTTTAAAAAGGGATTATATGTCTATTCTATTGGTTTTATTTTAGATTTTATTTAGATGTGTTACATTTGTTTTAAACGCCTTTATTATAAGACATGTAGGACAAGAAGTACTAGGTATTATGAATGTGAGATTGTTACTATTGGAATCAACTATATTATTTTTATCAAGAGAACCATTATTAAAAGCATGTTTAACTGATACAAAATCACATAATTGGGCTCAAGTAATAAATCAAATTTGGTTATCGTATGTTTAATTACAAAATAATTGATAGAGTAAGTATATATTATTTCATTGTAGTGTACCACTTTCTGGTATATTAAGTGCTGTCTTAGTATATGTTTGGCTGTATCTGTTAAGTTCAACTGAAGAGAAATATTTAATACAATATCAGACAAGTTGTTATGCAATTGCATTTTCTTGTATCATAGACCAAATGACACAATGTCTTGTCTTAGTAGCACAAAGTTATTGTTTTGTTAAATTAAAGGTAAGCAACAATATAAGATGTAAGATTGGGTTTTTTAAGGTATGTATTTTTATAGATAATTTTCGAAACATTTTATATTATGGTACGTACAATTATATTTGTTGTATTGGTATTATATTTTCCGAATCAAGCAATTAATGCATTTTCAACAGCTCAAGTTTCCTCTGGTATATTCTTATGTTTACTATATTATGGATTTTTTTACTGGTATATTAAAAATTTTAATAAACTTAAAAAACATCAAAAAAAAGACGATATCGTATTCCATAATGAAATGCAAATTGCTTTATTTAAAGACATGCAAGATTTTAAATTTACTTCTGTATTAGACTTTTTTCCAGGATATATGGAAAATAATGTAAGTAAAAGTATTTTTAAAATTATCTTATAATAAGCCTTTGTTGTTAAATAGGATAAACCCTTGAATACCAAGTTGAGTTTATTAACTGTCAGCTTTGCAAAGCAAAGTGTTGTTAAGCAAGTTTTAACAGAAGGTGAACGTTATGTTATGACTGTATCTCCAGTTTTAACATTTAGTCAACAATCTATATATGATATTGTTAATAATTTAGGCAGTCTAGCGGCACGGTAATTATTAATTGATCAATGACTTTGCACATATTAAGAATACTCTTAAAGCTTTTTCAGGTTTTTGTTTTAATTTGGTTTTAGATTTATATTCCGACCTATCGAAGAAAGTGCATATTTTTATTTTACACAGATGATTAAACGTGATCAATCAATCGAAGAGCAAAATCAGGTATATTGATTTTACTTATGTTGTGAAATTTCTAATTATAAAAATGCAATCATAGACACACATAGCTGAAGCTGTTACTGTTTTAAGTCAACTGTGTAAAGTTGTAAGTTCAATTGGTCTTATTGTTATTGTCTTTGGTAATGCATACAGTCACACATTGTTATATTTATATGGTGGAAATACATTAGTCTCTACTGGTTTACCTACCATGTTATTAAAGTGTCATTGCGTTGCTGTATTGTTACTTGCTGTAAATGGTGTTACAGAATGTTATGTTTTTGCAACGATGAATAATAAACAACTGGACAGGTTAGCCATTTGTCAGATTGTATAGAAGCTTATTAGTATAATTTTTTTTTTTTTTTTTAGGTACAATTATGTTATGGTTATTTTCTCAATAACATTTTTAATAGTTTCATACATTTTTACTACATTTCTTGGACCTGTTGGTTTCATTTTTGCAAATTGTATCAATATGGCAGCTAGAATTATGCATAGGTAATGTATTATTATTTTATATGTTAATATTTCTCTAAAAATATTATCTTAATAGTGTTTACTTTATTACAAATAAATACAAGGAGACCGGTTATCATCCACTTGAAGGTTTAAAACCTGGAATAAAATTTGTACTTGTTCTGATAATCTCTGGAATAATTATTAAGTATTCGGAGGTAAATTAGCATTAATTTATTTTTATTAATTACATTCATTGAAATTATGATTATAGAAAACCTATCTTGTTGATGTAAATATGAAGTCCATATTCTTGCATGTTGGAATAGGAGGCATATGTTTCTTGGTAACTATTGCTGTGTGGACTTATGAGAATCAATCCTTAACAAAAACAGGCATCAATGAATATAAAAGGCGTATATCCCTAAAAAGTGATTAAATAAAAAACGTAGCTAATTAAATTATTTATGATTTTGTGTTATACAAATTATTACTTTTATATTATACAAAAAAATAAAGTTACAGTTATACAAAATTGTTTTATTCAACAAAGCTTAATATATAATATACATGAATCTATAAATTATATTAATCTCACTGAAATATAAATACATGTAAATTTAATAATTTCATACAATTTTACCAATAATATTAATGAGTTTTGTATATTGCACCAGTAACAGTACCACTTCTTTGTATTATACATTTTTTTGTGTCGTCTTCAAAGACAATAATGGGTGGTCTGTTTTGAGGTTCTAACTTTCCCGCTTGTTCAGCTATTGCTCCAATAATTCCTGCACTTTCAGTAGAAGCATCACCTTTAGCTGAATTAATAAATAAAAATATTCGCAATAGGCAAAAAAAAACTTAATTAAAATATTAACTTACCACCTAAACAAAGACCTTGATGATCAACAAAAACACAACCAAATACATTTGATGATGACACGCTGAAAATAAAATAAGCAACATTTTTAACCACCTTTTTGTGAAAAAATTACATACATATCATCCATAACGCGTTCCAAATGTTTCTCCATTCTTATAAAATCGATTTTTGAAATTTATGCTTCAAAACATTTATAACCTTAATTAACAGTTTTAAGTTGAAACAGCTGACAATATAGTGAAGTTCGCGAGCTAACGCCATCAAGATAATTTGTAATCGAGTCAACCTTGAATCCAAAATCGTATGTATTTACTTGAACTGCACTTACATTACAAACGTCAAGTAAAAAGTCAGTTGACAGTTAAAATAACAGTTAATGTAAACTATGCAACTGAGGACGAATGTATTTACGACATACAATTTCGGTTTCAAGGTTGACTTGATTACAAATTATCTTGATCGCTCTTTAGAAGTGTGGGTGGAAGGACATATAATGTTTTTTTTATATCAGTTCTATGGTCAAAGTTGACTAAACTGTGATTTAAAATAATCAAATTTTGTTAATGAACATGGGACATTTATAATAAAATTGAAAAAAAATCGTACAATAATTACACAAAATATGAACAATTTGTAATAAAGATTATCCCGACAAAATAAAATATTTTTCAGATGGATTAAAGATTGTTATATAGGTATTACCTATCTAATAAAATTTTTGTTTCTCTACATTTACATTTGTTTATCAAAATATTTATTATTAAAAAACTTAGATTGTATTTAAAACGTTTTATATATACCAATGCTAACTTATTTAGTATGTGCTTGAAATATAAATTAATATCTAATAACTTGTTATTTATTATTTTAAGGTGTTTCAAGTATAATATATTTGTTCCTAAATACAACAAGTATTATGGCAATATGAATGATATGTTAAAATTGTCTCAGAAGAAGTATATAGATGTTATTGTTATTGTTATATGAAACAAAACTATTGCAAAAGTAAAGCAATAACATCACTGAAAATATACCGGGTTTTTCTTTTGTCATTACACATAATTAGGTATAATGCATTGACTGACTTATTTTCTTACAAATGAAACAGACATGCAATATACATATCTGTAACTGTACATATGGACAATACACCTCGTATTTTCAGCATTTACTTCTGCTTAAGACACGTGTTTCTGCCATCTATAGGCGTCATCAGTCAAGCTAGTGAAGCAATGTAATACATTTACGCTGAAATCGCCTACAAGATATAGCAAATTTCGTCCTATAAGGTGGCACTATTTAATAAGTGACATCTGACGGACGAAAGAGACTATGCCGAAAAAGGCGACCTTTCGCTCGACCAGCTATGCTGGTACATGAGCGAAAAAATACGTATAGGTGTAGTCCTTATTAAATAGTAGTAGTAGTAGTACTTATTAAATAGTGCCACCTTATAGGACGAAATTTGCTATATCTTGTAGGCGATTTCAGCGTAAATGTATATACAGATACAAATCTGTTTTTAAAAAGATTTGTATCATTTGTATTACATTGCTTCACTAGCTTGATTGATGACGCCTATAGATGGCAGAAACACGTGTCTTAAGCAGAAGTAAATGCTGAAAATACGAGGTGTATTGTCTATGTGTACAATTACAGATATGTATATTGCATGCCTGCTTCATTTGTAACAAATGCGTAATACGTGCATAACGAATTGATATACTTAAGAGATACTTTGAGATAGACTTATTTTCATTTAGGAATAAATAATTATATGGTGGCGTAGGCAACCAGTTATACACCAGTCACATCACATTTTCAAACTCAATAATGTATGTTTTTCGTTCATACTTAAATCTTAAATTAAATACATTTTATTGAAAAATACATAATTTAAAACAGTTAATTATCCCAACAGGCGTATAACATGTGCGAAGACAATTTTAAATATTTTTAATAAATTCAAAGAAGATGGATAGTATTTCATTAAGGTTGAAATACCTATATCAAATATTAAAATTAGTGTATCAAAAAGGTAGGAAATATAACAAAAATTCTTGTAGGCAAAAAATATGTTACTATTTCTTTAATAATCACAATAACATTTGGACTGTACAATTATTGGACAGCATCACTACTGGAATTATAGATTGAGGGAGGAAAGCAAGGCTATTTTCATATGAAGGAGGATCAGTTACTTTGAGAACCTCGATTTAAAGAGAAAGTTTTCGTAGTACTGAAAATGCTACCGGGGTTACTTCTTTTCTAGATCAAGAAATGTTTAATATTATGAAGAAAGTAGATCGTGAAAATAAAGGAGAAATGCCTGTAATCGAAACAGATGTTAGTCCCATCAAAAGTCACTTTCATTGTTTGGATTTTTGCAAGAAAGAATAAGAGAAAGTAAAATCAATTACAGCCGATGTAATAATAACTATAAGGCAATACCTCGAAAGGCCAAATTCAAATCCGGACGTAGATCCTCTTTTATTTTGGAAGGTAGGTTTTAAGAAAAAAGGTAAATACATTTTTTATGTGGATTTTCTTTTAGGTAACAGGAATGGAGCTGAATCCCTTAAAACAATGTGCTAGGAAATACTTCTGTATTCGAGCGAATGCAGCAGAAAGTAAGAGTGTATAGTACAGCTCGTTTAATAATAGAACAAAGGTGCGCAAGACTAAAACCGCAAAATTTTAATATGATAAAGTTTCGAAATAAAAATTTTAAAAATACTAATAAGTAACCGAAGTATTCATTTTATTAAAATTACATCCAATCTTTTCTTATTAGCTAAAGATATAACTAGAGAACGGATGCAATTTCCATAAAACGCAATCGGCAATTGGAATTGTGTATAACGTCGCTCAGTACATCCCGGCGTAATTCAATGAAGTATTTGTTTGACTTACTCGGCCACCTGGTCTCGCAGCGATAACAATGGACAACCCAGCTATTGTATTCGGAGAATATAGTGTTTTCAGTGGTGTCGTGTACGTAGATAAAATAAATAAGTTTATCGTATTTCGTAAGAGAAATAGCACGTACATTCCTTTTCTTTTCATTTAAGCAACATCTTCCAATTATTTTCATGTAAGTGTGCATAAAATTTCGTTATTTAATTTCGTTTATTTGGATCTAGAATATTCTTACTTTTTCAGACAATGGAAGAGCGTCGAGAATGGCATCGTGAAACAATGACGAGTTGGATTGAGGGCCATACTGATTGTATGTACATTGCCAGTGATTCCGAAATTCTGTGAAACGTTATTGAAAAATTGCAATAAATCAACCGTAAAACGTCACGTAAGATCGTTAAAGCACGAAAAAAAAATTGAACCCGTTGGAATCTGACAATTTTAACGAAGAACTCTGTGAAACTTTTATGGCAGAACAATCCAATTTTGAAGACATTTCTGAAAAATATACTGGTCGAAATGTCTCAACTTTATCAACTTTACGCAAATATTATGTTTCTAGGTGCTATACGAGAACAGTAGAACGCATTAGAAGCGATCTTTTAAATCAATACATATGGATAAGCGCCGACGAAACGGTGGATATGTTAGGACGCTGTGTGGTAAATGTAGTAGCTGGTGTACTACATCCAACTATTCCCTATAACTAATATGTAATAGCAACAAGTATTATAAATAGAGTTGACGCGGAAACAGTTGCTGAAACCATTAAGGAGAATATGCAAAAAATGCTTCATTCGGACGCCACGTACAAAGAAAAAATACTTTTATTTGTCAGTGATAGTGCTGCGTATATGTTAAAAACAGGCAGACTATTGAAGAAAACATATCCTAATATGCTGCATATTACTTATGTAGCACATGCTCTCCACAGAATCTGTGAATATATCAGAGACACTTTTCCGGAAGTTGATAGACTTGTATCAGCTTTTAAAAAAGTTTTCAGAAAAGCACCATTGAGAGTAGCTCTTTTCAGGGAAAAATTTTCATCTCTGTCACTGCCTCCCACTCCAGTAATAACTAGATGGGGAACATGGCTGGAAGCTACTAGTTATTATGCTGAGAATTTCGATAGTCTAAAACATTTCGTAACACTGCTCAAGGAGGATGCTAGAAGTATTGGTGAGTGCAAGGAGCTCACACAAATTCCAAATTTAAAAAATCAGTTGTACTTTCTTCACGAACACTTTGGAAAATTGCCAAAACTAATCACTTATTTTGAAAATCGAAATCTCAAATTAAATGACGGATTAACCACATTAGATGTGGCTGTTAATAATTTGAAAAGTATTCCAAGTGACTTCGGATGTGGCCTTCGGCAAAAGTTTGAAGCAATTCTTAATAGAAATCCAGATTTAATTACATTGCAGCAATTATGTATGGAGACAATTCCACAAAATCTAACGGCTAAATATGAAGAAATAAAAGAATATTTCCAGTATGCACCTATACCTATAACCAGTTGCGATGTAGAAAAGACGTTTTCTATTTATAAGGATGTACTTAATTCAAAGAGAACAAAATTGACAGAATAAAACCTTGAGAAACTATTGCTAGTCAATATTAATACTCCTTTACTCAACTTGAACGACAAAATGAACAAATAAAAATGTTCCAATTATAGAAATAAAATTAAAAACTTTAAAAATACAACTTTTCAACAAATACATATGTATTTCGTAATTTTATAGATCACCACCCGTTTGTTTTCCAATTATATAAATAAAATTAATTAATAAATATGTATTTCGTAATTTTAGATAGATTAGATCACCACCCGTATGTTTTTCAATTATATAAATAAAATTAAAAACGTTATAAATACAACTTTTCAACAAATAAATATCTATTTCGTAATTTTATAGATCACTACCCGTTCGTTTTCCAATTATATAAATAAAATTAAATATTTTAGAAATACAGCCTTTCGCCAGTACTGCACTGGGCTTTGCGTCATGTGGTAAGCGTGTCCGTTCTCTACTAATAACTTCTTATAATTCGACTATAAAACATAACCTCAAATATAAACAAAGAATTGTAAAATACCTAATTTATTTTATACATTAAAATAAAATTTCTTTATATTTTTAGTATTAATAATAAAAAAGTGATTGTAGTTGTATATTTGGTATATTCGTTAATTACGCATTAAAGCACTTTTTTTTGAGGAAATATTGAATTCTATGAGTCATTTTAGAGATAAAGATAAGGGGAATTTTAATTCAATATTTTTGTTTCGTAATTATGTTGAACAATAGGCAATGGACGAAGCACATGAAGAACTAATAAGTACAAGCAGTGAACAAAATGTTCGTCCTAAAAGATTCAGGGTATGTACAGAATAGTTTAATCAACATATAAAACTTATTTTATAATTTGATTATAGAATCTCTCTTCAGTAACAGCTAATAGTCAAGATGACCTAAATTCTATCGTAACTAATGACGAAGATGCGCTTTTGTCATCAGTAAGATGCAGAGTTCAAAGAAAAAAGGAAACTATCGAACCTGGCTCTTTAAATGTTTTATCAGCTAAATATGAGGTACATATTGTTGCAATAATATACTTACAATTAAAATATGTAACTTTATTATAGAGTTTGGATTATGACATATGTGAAAATTATTTATTATTGGACGAGGAAAGAATCAAAGGCAACCACTATTTTATAAAAAAAAATATAGCCAGATGGATTGTTTTTTTACTAATTGGAATGTTAACTGCATTAGTGGCATGTGTCATTGATATTTCCATAGAAGAATTATCTTTTATTAAATATAAATCCTTAAGTAAATGTATCCTACAATTTAATAGCTTTTATTTAAAAACATATATTTTTCTTAATTCTATAATAGCTGTTGATCAGTATGTAGTACAAGGAAAATTGTATATACCATATTTTCTTTTCATTCTTTATAATATAATACCAGTTTTCATAGGATCAACGTTAGTGGCTTATGTTGAAGTATGTACTAGATTTTTCAAAAGCGTCTATGCCTTGATCACATTTAAATTTATTTACAGCCGATTGCAGCAGGGAGTGGAATTCCACAAGTTAAATGTTATTTAAATGGTGTTAAAATACCCAGAGTTGTTAGAATAAAAACATTAATTGTAAAAAGTATTGGAGTAGTTTGTTCCGTTGTTGGTGGACTTGCAGGTGGAAAGGTGATTCACTTTTGAGACGTTTAGTTTTTTTTTGTTATTTATTCCTTGATTTCTAGGAAGGACCAATGATACATTCGGGTGCAGTCATAGCAGCCGGAATATCGCAAGGGAAAAGTACTACATTCAAAAAAGATTTCAAAATTTTGCAATATTTCAGAGAAGATCATGAAAAGAGAGATTTTGTGTGTGGTGGTGCTGCTGCTGGAGTATCAGCAGCTTTTGGAGCTCCTGTTGGTAAATTAAATTTTATAAAATTCTTACTTTGCAGAATACATGTATCTTTTAAAATATAGGTGGAGTTCTCTTTAGTTTAGAGGAAGGGTCCAGTTTTTGGAATCAGAGTCTCACATGGCGAACCTTTTTTGCTTCTGTGATAAGTACCTTTACACTGAATGCTGTTTTATCAGCTTACCATGGCGTTCCTGGAGATCTAAGCTATCCAGGCTTATTGAACTTAGGAAAGTTTGAATCGGTTTCATATCAGATTTATGAATTGCCATTGTTTATGTTGATTGGATGCATTGGTGGATTATTAGGAGCTTTATGGAATCATGTCAATTATAAACTATCGGTATTCAGGATAATGTAAGTTCCATACACAATGAATATAAAGGAAGGAAACCTATGCTTAATTTATCACTTTTGTGTTGTGGAAATATGTCAAGTTATTCTTAAAAGTATTTTATGTAAAAGAATCATTTAAAAATTTCTTGGAGGTGAAAAGCGTTACGGTGGTTTGCATGCAATCTTTTGTGGCCTAAAATATCCAATAGTCTTTTTTAATTTCCTCATCGACTGTAAATTGCTTTCTTCCGAGTATTCTTTTTGGTTGCTGTGAAAGATAAAAATTAGATAAATTAAAGAATTGTGTAACAAATCCTATTGCGATTTCTTGATTTTTACCATTGAAAGGACACCATCTGAGGACATCTACAAATATATATCTTTACTTTGCTAAACTTAGCCTTTCATGAATATTTCTGTCAATGGCTGTACATCTTGGTAAATTTAGTAGCATCTTAGAAAACATAAACATTTTTTTAGCAGATTATCAAGATTTCTTTCTTCGATGATGGAAAAATCACAATATTTTCGTGATTGTTGCACAAACTTTTTTCGTAAACTGGGTTTAAATACTCTGTACACATTTGAAGTTATATGTATTTGTTGTGAGTTAATAGGGAATTATATCCATTTAGCAATAATTATTTTAAATCTTAAATCTTCAATGTAATATGTGTCAATTTGATATGTCTAGGACAATGTTAGAAACTCTCAATTGACTAACCTACAGGACTGCTTTAGGGGTCCTTTAAACAAGTTGCTATAGGGGGTCATCTTCGCAATTCTGCCAATTACACTTAAATTCAGTCAATACCGTTGAAAGTAACGAAGTATAGTTGCCTAATACATTTTTTATATAGATATAACTAGAGAAGTTCATTCTACGATATAGTAACATCGCAGCGGTGGCTCGTCCTCGCACGTATATATATTTTGTCGGTCGTCACCGGACAACGTTGAGCGCATTTCACCCGTTTAGACTAATAAATTATGACTGTTAAAAACCGAAGCGCACCGAAATCTATATAAATAAGTAATTATAGAATAAATTTATAAGAAGTTGTGGAACACTGGGTAAAATCGGTTAAATATTTAGATTTGTTAAGTAAGGCTCGCATTATAGGGAAATTTGAAAATAACTGGTCAATTAGAGCAGTAGTACAGCAATTTGGCATCAATAAATCTACTGTGTAAATCTACCTAAAATTAAGAAACGGTGGGAGGAGGAAGGAGCAGCTTCGAGAAGACTGCTTGTCCACGAATATCGACACACGAAGAAGACGCGCTGCTTTTGCGGGATTTGAGGGAAAACCCTTTTAATAGCGTTAATAATCCTAAAATTGCAGTAAATTTTCCTGGATCACAATTCACAGCTAATCGGAGAATTCAAGAATCAGACTTGAAAAGTTGTGTGGCGGTTAAAAAATTATCGCTGACAGAAATTCACAAACAGGCTCGACTATTATTTTCCTCGAGTCATGTTTATAGGGAATTGCCTTTTTGGCAAAATGTGATATTCACCGATGAAAAGATATTTCAATCTACGTATAATGGTCGTATACGTGTGTATAGACCGCCGCATGCACGATTTAATGAACAGTATATATATATATATATATATATATATATATATATATATACAGGGTGAGTCGTGAAGAATCGACCAAACTGTAGGAGTGTATTCTACAGGTGAAAGTAATGTAAAAAAAATTCAAATGTTGCTATCCGATTTTTATTTGTTTCGAGTTATAGCGTAATTAAAAATAAACAAAATTTCATACATTAAAGTTTTTGTATTTTATTGGTATTATCGTTCTTTATAATATATTTTCAAAAATACCGCCATTCATTTCAAAACATTTTTTACATCGTCTACCAAGGGCGCTGGTTGCGTTCCTGATTGCGTCAGGTTGATGTTTGATATTGTCAGCAGCATTCATAATCCGTTGAATTAGTGCTTCACGCGTGTCCACTTTTACTTGATACATTTCATTTTTTAACGCCCCATAAACAATAATCGAGTGGCGGGAGGTCAATCCAACTCCCTGGAAACCTTTCAGCCAAATGTTGCTTGACTGCACGAGCGTAATGTGCAGGCGCTCCATCGTGCTGGTAGAAGATTTGGATTCTGATGTTTATGGGAACATCCTCTAGCAGTCCGTGCAGTTCATTTTCTAAAAAATGTAAATAGGTGTCTCCCGTGAGGCGATTCTCAAAAATGTAAGGACCAATTGAAAATCATCGATCATACCACACCACACGTTTACCGAAAATTTATGTTGAAAGTTACTTTCGACTGTTGCGTGTGGATCTTCGTCTGACCATACATGCTGGTTATGACAATTATTAATATGAATGTCGCTTCATCCGTAAACAGTATACGCGATACAAAACGAGGATTATCATTAAAGACGGCAGACTATGTGCCCACACTGTCAAATTTAATAATAATATGTTTATATACTGAGAAGGATTGTTCGACGTTGAGAGATGTTATATTTGCATAGTTAAAGTGCTCTTTGTATCTGTACAATGGATCTTCAGTATTGGTAAAAAGTTGCCCTAATTTTGTAAAATCTACATTTTTATCTAATACACCTTATGTGTATTATTAAATTTAACAGTATGGGGCACATGGTCTGCCGTCTTTAATTATCATTTATCCATCGACAAAATTCCATACGTCTACGATTATCATCTCGTTGTAGGTGCTGTACTCTTTGTACATGGTACGGACGTAAGCCATGCTCGTGGAGTGTTTTTATCGCCCTTGTTTGTGGAATGCCCAATTGAATACTAATTCTCCGTGAGCTAGTAGTTGCGTCTTCTTCTACTACATCCAGAATATCTTCTACTTCTTGTAATTGTTGTCGACTGCCTTGTTCAGATATTATGTTTACACTGGGAAGCTTTCCTGTCGCGCACAATGTGTTGAATACACTAATAAATACAGTTTTATTAGGATGTCTGTGATGTGGAAACCGTTGACGATATTCGTTAGCAGCAGCTGTAGCATTCCCATCACAAAATCCATAAACAAACACCATATTAGCATATACTAAATTAGAATAAGTGTGTGGCATTTTAGTTTGTTACACTATAGTCGTACAAACGTCAAGTCAATGTCACAATACCCGAACACAATGTTATAATTTACTCCAAGGTATAGGGAACATTTTTTATGATTGCAGCGCCCTCACTATATCAACGATGAACTAGAGGTAGTGACATTAGACGCATTAGGCATACAAACCACTCTACACTATTTCTCGACTGCTTTCAATGTTACTACCGCTAGTTCGGAAAACCACGAACAGGTAGCGCTTCAGCTAGGAGGACTTCCCTATAATGAATTGCTACCGGGGTTTCACTGTTTTTACGAATACATACATAAACATGGTATACTAAATCTACATTTTTAGTTACGCTATGACTCGAAAACAAATAAAAATCGGATAACAACATTTGAGTTTTTTTACATTACTTTCACCAGTAGAATACACTCCTTGAGTTTGGTCGATTCCTCACGACTCACCTTGTATATATATATATATATATATATATGTATATATATATATATATATATATATATATATATATAATATTTTCGTGACCTTGGTATGATATGGTAAACTCAATCAGTCGGCGATTAAAGGTCTGGTTTATTACTTCAAGGTATATATATATTTAAAATAACCCTACATGTTTCGGCAATGATGCCTTTATCAAGGATATAAAAAATATAAATGACAGAATATAAATGTCAAGTAATTCTGGTTTTCTTCATTTACATAATTGTATATTTCATGATGTAATTGTAATTGAATTACATACTTGACATTTATATTCTGTCATTTATATTTTTTATATCCTTGATAAAGGCATCATTGCCGAAACATGTAGGGTTATTTTAAATATATATACTTTGAAGTAATAAATCAGACCTTTAATCGCCGGCTGATTGAGTTTACTATATACATATATATATATGGTAAACTCAATCAGTCGGCGATTAGATCTGGTTTATTACTTCAAAGTATATATATTTAAAATAACCCTACATATTTCGGCAATTATGCCTTTATCAAGGATACAAAAAATATAAATGACAGAATATAAATATTTATATATATATTCTGTTATTATATGTATATATTTATATTCTGTCATTTATATTTTTTGTATCCTTGATAAAGGCATAATTGCCGAAACATGTAGGGTTATTTTAAATATATATACTTTGAAGTAATAAACCAGACCTTTAATCGCCGACTGATTGAGTTTACCATATCATACCAAGGTCACGAAAATATTATATATATATATATATATATATATATATTATAATAAACTTTTAGTCAGCTCACGTTGGACCGTCAAAATATACTAATATTTGAGTCAAGCCAAACGTTGGAGTGCCAAAATATAATAATCTTTAAGTCAAACGTTTACTAAAGAGTGTTTTTAAAGACAAAATATTAAACTTTAAAGCAGAAAATGAATTTAAAATTCTAATTTTTACCCCCGCATTCTGACACACTTCTGCGCAGGTGCAATGAATATAAACGTTTTGTTGATAATAATCATGAACATGTACAACATTAAAGAAAGTTTGAAATTTAATGTAATTTGAAAGAAAAAAACAACGAACAAGAGTTCTCTATTATCTCCAAGGTCGTGAAGATTCTGTCTGACAAAGAAATTAAAAGGTATGTTAGCTCAGTATTAATGATAAACTAATTGAATTCAAACGACTTGTCTTGGTTCTTAAATTCCGTTTATTAAAAGGAAACTCTTATCTTTACAAGTGAATATTTAATTTGGTACAATATATTAGGTAAATATTTAACAAAACATTCGGAATCAACAATAGATTAACAATTTATTTTATTGAAAATTAAAATTATAAAATTTATTGGTTATGTGGAATTTCTTATAGGTTAAAATTTGAATTTACGAAAATGAAACACATACTAGGCTACATAAACAAATAAATCAAACCGCTGAATAAATGAAGTTGTATATAACCTTCCTACTTACAATGTTTTAAACAAAATGGACATTAAAGGGATCTTTATCTACCTTCGGTAAGTAAATGTATCTGTTTACTTAAAAAAAAAAATACAAATAATAAAAAACTTAGCTCAATATTCTATCACAATTATCCGTCTAGTCACTGGAATTAGGTCTTTCTTCCCTGACGTACGGCTGGTATATTTTAACTTCAGGAATAACGGTCCCAATCCTGGCAGATCTCGAAAGTTAGGATCACCGGTCCCAATCCTGGTAATATAAGGCCTTGTAATGTTTCCCAATATTTATTTAAAGCTGGTACACATCTTTTGTGGCTCATTAATTGATAGCGGAGTTTAAAATGAAAACAGTTCAAATCTTGGTATGTAATATAAATTATACTTGTTTTTATATTTTTAAAAAAATTCGTTTTTATCCAAAACACATTCCATTAATTTAAGTGCAAAATTCTTCTCCCCAATTGTTTCAATAATCACTATGGCAACCCAACAGCTTTTTCTGTTCTTGAAGTTCATTGGTCAAGTTTAGTTATATAGAATTTTCCAAAATATTTGACATATACTATAATTTTGATTCTTAATTAATATTATGAACTATTATATATATATATATATATATAATATATATATATATATAATATATATATATATATATATAATATATATATATATATATATATATATATATATATATACCGCCTGATTCTGAGCAAACGCAACGATGCGAACGTATGAATATTTCTCCCGCTTCGAATACAATTCCCCTGAACGCGTTTAGCCAATCACAAACCAGCAACCATTTAACAACTAATGTCACAAATTAGTGTCACCAATGTCACCTTATACGGAGTCTCTTAAGCGTTTGAATAGTGAAAATAAGAAAATAAGAAAAGAAAATAGACATTACTGGTTCTGTACAAAATTTAAAACCATTATTCCCAAATCGCAGAGTTCCTAATGATACGTTCATTTTAGTATGCGCTGCAATAGAACTAAATTCAAATTTGACAGATAGCGATATTTCCAACGATTTAGGCATATGCTGCTCTTCCGTTAACCGCATACTAAAATTAAATGGTTTGCGTAATTATAAATATTCCAAACATCATCAATTATTTTACGGTGATGAGTTTAAACGGATGAATTTCCGTTATTATATAATTAATTTCTCATTATGAACAATTTATTTTATTATCTGTAATTTTTCTTTACATTACTAGAATTTAATTTAGTTTTTATTTATTTCTGAAGTTTATTTAGTTTACTATGAACAGTTTATGTGACCTTTATTATTAAAATTTAATTTATTAAATCTCTTTATGCCTTATTTGCAATTTTCTTAACCGCTTATAAATAATTTCATTACGCTTTGTAGAATAACGTATTGCAATTTACTCATTACCATAACACAGGACTAAACAATTTATAGTCCTTTAATAGTAATTTGGTAATCAGATAATTTTTCTTACGCGGCTCCATAATATGTAAGTATGTATGATATATGACATTGATGTTGACACGCCTACAGCATTCAGGGGAATTGAATTCGAAGCGGGAGAAATATTCATACATTCGCATCGTTGCGTTTGCTCAGAATTAGGCGGTATATATCCCGTACAAAGGAGTGGACGGTTCAACGTAAATGTATGGGGTTGGTGCAGTTATAAGGGGCTAGGAGTTTGTTACAAAGTAGATGGGCGGTTCAATGCTGACAACTATAGCCATATATTAGAAAATGTAATGCTACCGTCTGTGCGGCAATTATATCCGGAAAAGTTTATTACAATAACATTGAAACGTTTTCGTGGCCCGCTAACAGCCCAGATTTGAACCCCTTGAAAATATCTGGGGTTTATTAACTAAAAAATTATATTCTCAAAATATTAATTTTCTTAACGTGAATCACCTTTGGGACTCTATAGGAAAATGCTTGGGAAGAATTAGCGGCAGATGAAAATTACATGTAGCAATTAGCAAACTCAATGCCCCATCGATTGAATAGAGTCATTGAAGTAAATGGTAGTATGACAAAATAATAATGTTTTCTTGTGATGGTTTTATATTTGTTTTTATTTGTATTTTATTTTTAGTGTTAAATATTAAACAATTATGTAATGTAGTAAAATTTCTTTCTGCGCATACCTACATAAGATCATACCAAAAATTACTAACCTTGATAGTTGTATAGAAGATGAATAGAATCAAGCATTTTGACAAAAAATGTCCAATAATGAAGGCATTACTTAATCTTTTAAATATGGGAAAAAAAAGCCGTTTTCACAGTGATAAAATAATGCCAGAATGAGCAATAAGACGTGTACGCCAATTTATTGCACAGAACTGTACTTCTGCAATCTAGTAAAATTGAAGGTGACTATTAAAGTGGTTCCATTCTGTTCTGTCTGTTTTAAGATATAGTGCAAACTGCTGGCTTCCACCACCACAGGTGGTATGGTTTGGCAGTAATCTCCTGTAACTCAATCAAAATAAAACGCAGCAGTTAGCACTTACCACAAAAAGGGTCTAGAATGAGAACAAAGAGAGTACCAAATTTTTAAATCTAAAACTCACTAGTGACATGAGTTGGGATTGCCATGTAAAAGATCTGTGTCGCCACCTTGCTGTAGCTGTTTATTTTATTCGTAGGATAAAACAGGTAGCAACATACGACGCAGCTAGAACGGACTACTTTTCCAATTTTCAGAGCAGAGCTACATATTGCAGTGGAATGTGCTTTTGATTGCTTATTAATTTTTTTGTTCACACTACAACTTATGCTTCCGGCTGTTCAGTCTTGTAGATTCCTTGAGCTCACTTCTCACGGGTCGATCTTCTCAGATAAGGGCCAGGTTATACTTGAAGTAAAACAATAAACATTAATAAAAGACACATTTAGCTAGTTTACAATATTTAATAAAAGAAAAAAAGAAAAAAAAATCCCTTTACCGAATGTACAGGGAGCTAAAGCAAAATTAACAATAGCTTAGGAGGAAAGACTCTTTATGAATATGACTCGCACAAAGAGAAAAACCCCCTGTGACTCTCGAACAAACATAAAATTAATAAATAATTGAGAAATTTGTCAAGTTTGACCTCTACTTTAACCCCTACAACTTAAATGTCAACAACTACAAAGTTATTGAAACCGCGTAACAGTCTTACAGTCATGCGCAAATAAAACACGACAAAATCAACCCACAACTAAAAAAATCCAACCTGAATTTAAAACGTTCTAGAATATTATCTTGAAGAAAAAACTCCACTAACTAAAAAAAACATGACAACTTTCTCTAGTATTCATATACTACTTTAAATATCAAAATTATCACAAATTATACACAAAATTATAATTATAAGAAAAATAATCGTAGTATCAATTATATAAATTAAATATTCTTATCGAACTTACATCGATCTAAGCACTGATAACACAAAAACTACGTGAGAGATACCATACTTTATTTAATTCAACAACGAGATCACCAACTCTCGTAAAAATCGAATTAACGTTACATGCACAGGAATAAATGCATAAACTAAAATAAAAACCCGACTTTACTTAAAACAGAGAATAAAAATGAACTTCTTATCCTCTACAACCAGTTACTTTGCAAGTCCTGATATCTCTAACTAAATTTACCGCGAAAAATTCCTACATCTAATTCAATAGTACCACAACTGTCCGCATCCATACGTTTAAAGTAATAAACATACAGAGTCAGTCAAAAATATAATTACAAATATAATAAATATCAATAAAATTCAAATGTTGTTCAAAATTTAAATCTTCCATCTTTTTCTCTCTCTCTCTGGATAGAAAAATCCATGACAATATGTTGTGCATGTGGGGAGCGTCGGGTGCAGCTGAGTTGGTGTTTAAAATGCAAAAAGTGCCATTAGGGCTCGTAGTAGTGTGTCTAACGGAACCAGTTGTAGGCAACTGTTTAAAACACATAAAATAGTTACCTTGCCGCCCTTGTATGTACTTACCTGTCTTGAATATGTTCACAATACAGCCCAAAAGTTCTCCTTAAATAGTGATCTTCACAATTACGGCACCAGGAATCGAAATAACATGTGATACCTTACCATCCTTTACAGAAGAGCAAATGAGTACAAATTACTTAGTCTTAAAATTTACAATAAAATTCCAAATGGAATGAAAGGCTTGGACCATGGAAAATTTAAAATTAAAGCCAAAGACATATTGCAAAAGGAGTGTTTTTACTCGATAAGTGATTTTTTCAATCATGAATTTTAATGGTTTTCTGTTCCTTTATTGTTATTACGTACTTTCCTCATTTATATTTTATACTGGATATTTCAATATGACGTATGTATGCATATACATATCAATAAATATTATTATTATGCAATAAAAGTAATCGATATGAGAAACATGCTACAGGCCAGTATTATCAATAATTAATTACAAATATGAATGTATATTTATACGAAATGTCACCTACCCTATGTGAAATACAAGAATACATTTTGCACGCTAATTTATTCTGTAAATTTTATGACAGTTAATTTAGAAATTAACAAACATGTAAACAAAGAGAGATGAAACCATCTAAAACATACTATATACAGATGTGTGTATCATCCTCAAACTCTGACTCTGTGGAATCTTCGTCGCTATTTAAGTTAATTGTGAGTTCCGGATGCATCCTTGGTAAATCATTATACTTTGTTTCAATTTTCGTAACATCATTAATTACATTGCGCCATGCGTTTGTAAATATGTTTTTTATTTCTTTTTTTATTAATTTTATAACACTCTCACTAAATTTCGGCGATTTATTTTTTCATCGTATGTTTTCTTTGAGTTGTTTTTTTTTTCTTGCGATGATATCTACTACATATACCTTTAAGAATTCAAATGACTTCATGCATTCAAGTATAGTTGGATCGCGATAGCCATGAAGTGTAAAAACCATCTATAGAATTATTTACTTCTGTAGTTTGAAGAACACATATTGTCATGGATTTTTCCTTGGACAAGAAAGGAAAATGATTGAACTATATATTAAACTTTTTTGTGTAGTACATTTATTAAACTTATTTATTTCATTTTTGATGTTTATTTTATTTCAGACGGGGATCGTTATAAATATATTTAATTTTAAGTGATGAATTTTATTATGTTTGAAATTTTGATCCATCCTCGTATATTTAGGTTGGTCAGATGTTTAAAGCTGCCGCTACTCCGGATATCATATTGTTATAAGATGTATATTTTTCTGTATATTTTTGATTTTATAGTTGGTGGGGATATCCGTGCGGATGTTGGAACTTCATTTTCGAGAGATATCTAAACTTCTAAAGTGACCGGGTTGCTAGAGGATAAGAAGTTCATTTTTATTCTCTGTTTTAGTAAAATCGGGTTTTATTTTTGTTTATGCATTTTATTCAGGTGCATGTAATGTTATTTCGATTTTTGCGTGAATTTGTGATCTTGGTGTGATCTAATAAGTATGATATCTCTCACGTAGTTTTTTTGTGTTATCAGTGCATAGATCTATGTAAGTTCGATAAAAATATTTACTTTATATAATTGATACTACGTTTATTTTTTATTATTATATTTTATGTATTATTTGTGATAATTTTGAAATTTAAAATCGTATATGAGTATTAGAGAAAATTGTCATGTTTTTTTTTTAGTGGAGTTTTTTCTTAAAGATAATAGTCTAGAACGTTTTAAATTCAGGTTGGATTTTTTTTTGTTGTGGGTTGACTTTGTCGTGTTTTATTTTGCGCATGACTGTAAGCCAAGTTACGCGGGTTTTGAAAACTTTGTTGTTTTTGACATTTGATATTGTAGGGGTTAAAGTAGAGGTCAAACTTGACAAATTTCTCCAGTATTTATTAATTTTATATTTGCTCGAGAGTCACAGGGGGTTTTTCTCTGTGTGCGAGTCATATTCACAAAGAGTGTTTCCTCCTAATGCTACTGTTAATGTTGCTTTAGCACCCTATACATTCGGTAAAGGGATTTTTTTTGATTTTTTTTTTATTAAAAATTGTAAATTAGCTAATTGTGACTTTTATTGACATTTATTGTTTTACTTCTAACATAACCTGGCCCTATTCTGAGAAGAACGATCCGTGAGATGGGAGTTCGTGGATTCTACTAGACTGTACAGCCGGCAGAATAAGTTGTAGTGTGAATAAAAAATTAATTAATAAGCAATCAAAAGCACATTCCACTGCAATATGTCAAATAAAATAGATTTTAGGTTATGGTAATTAGTTTCATTTTATGTATATTTTATAGCCAGCTGACTTAAAAGTTGTCAAGTAAATGTCAAAACTAATTGAAATAAATAATTTCATAGATATCTCGTAAATTCCACGACAATAGACTCCAAAGACTTTTTGATCATACGATAGTTCCTTTTTGTATAAGAACCTTCAAAGAAAATGTTATTATCATATGGAAACTCTTGTATAGTTCCCTTGCTACTGCTGCTTTTCGGTATTTTCTTTTGTAAACGAGAGTGGTAGGGAGCATTATCAAAAACAATCACGCTATTTGTACTTAATTTTGGTATTAAACTAATTTCAAACCAATCTTCGTATATTGATGCCGACATGTCTTCGTGGTAATCTAAGGAACCATTTTTTATGTTTTTTGTAACAAGAAAGTACCTCAGAAAGTACCATCAAACGATCATCTATCCCCGGAGACATACAAAAATCTCTTATCCCAAGACACTCCAAGCCGCCGAGATTATATGGATTACCTAAAATTCACAAACCCAACGTACCCCTTCGCCCCATTGTCGGCGCTATCGACAGCCCCACCTACAAATTAGCCAAATATTTATCTAACATGCTCAAACAATACACAGGTGACAGTAACTCTGCGATTAAAAATTCTCAACATTTTGTAACTCGTTTACAGGATTTTTCCTTAGACACTAGTGATTTACTAGTTAGTTTTGACGTTGAATCTCTTTTCACGAAGGTCCCGATCCCGGACAGAGTGTCTATCATCTCCGACATTATAGCCGCCCACGGCAAACCGAATGATATATCCGAACTCGTAAATGTGTGCCTCACTTCCACGTACTTCCAATTTCGAAACAAGTTCTATGAACAAGTGTCGGGAGCCGCTATGGGTTCCCTCTTATCCCCGGTGGTCGCTAACATTTTTATGGAAGCGTTCGAACAACAGGTCTTAAGCTCCTTTCATTTAAAACCTAAATGTTGGTTTAGATATGTAGACGATACGTTCGTCATCTGGCCGCATGGGCGGCAGTCTTTAGATGAATTCTTACTTTTTCTAAACTCCCAGCACCGTGACATTCGCTTTACCAAGAAGGTGGAATCAGACGGAAGTCTCCCGTTTTTAGACGTCTTAGTGACCCGCAATATCAATGGCAAACTGGGCCACACGGTTTACAGGAAACCGACTCATACGGACCGATATCTGAACGGGTTTTCTCATCATCACCCGACACACAAACAAGCGGTCATCAATACTCTTGTACATCGTGCGTTTTCTATCTCAGAACCTAGGGCACTACCCTCCGAAGCATGTTTCTAGCACCCTACTCCAGAATAATTATAACGCCCACGACATACACCGTACTATAGTGAGATATCGTAACCCCAAACCTCGAAGTGAACCCGATCCTAACATCAGCACCGCCTTCTTACCGTATATTCAAGGTATCACCGATCATATAGGAAAGGTTCTACATAGAAATAAAAGCAAAACTGTCTTCAGACCCCATTCTAAAGTTTCGGACCTCTTACCCTCGGTTAAAGACAAAATAGCTCCGCTCCAAGCACAAGGAGTGTATCGCATTCCGTGTTCGTGTGGCAGTGTGTACATTGGCGAAACTAAGCGGCCAGTCGGCGTGCGTGTGTCCGAACATGAATGTTGTACTAGACTGTTACATATAGCCGGTTCAGCGCTGGCAGAACACAAACTCAACTCCGGTCATCAAATTCTATTCAAAGATGTCAAGCTTCTGTTCCGTGAATCGCATTATTTCCCTAGGAAAATCCGTGAATCTATTGAAATTTACAAACATCCCGCAATCTCAATAGAGACGATGGCTATACGTTACATCCGACGTGGCAAACTCTACTGAACTTTACTAAGAATCACCACGCCCATACGACGCATGCCATTGGCTCATTGTCCCCAGCCAATAGCAGGCCACCATCTGACCCGGTCCCCCCTATATAAGTTGTACCGGTCTCTGTCATAGCATTCTTCGAGCTACTGCGAAACGACGAACATCTACGTACAGCCCTGAAGATGTCCCTTGAAACAGTGGACGAAACGTTGGCAATTACGCCTAACTCGAGGCGGTTCCAACCCGGAAACCGAGATCTACATCAAGAAAGTATCTCCTTCAACCCAACCATTTGTAGATCCACAATGCAGTATTATAAGTCTTTTTCCTCTAGATGCAGGAACATCTAATTGGCACTGATCTGAATCGTCACGCCAGCCCATTTTTACAATATCATGCGTATCATACCACGTTTCGTCGAGATAATAACTTCTTCCTTGCTGTCTAAATCTATCGGTAGCAAGTATCGTACAGACACTTACGTATTCTCGAGCTTTCCATTATAAACTGCCTTCTATCAATTTTCTTGTATTTGAATCCATTTGCTTTTAACAATCTCCACAGTGTTGACTTTGAGTATTCAATATCATCACTCGTTAATGCAACCCGCAAACTATCAATTGTAGGTACTTAATTTTTTCCATACAAGGAGTATATCTTCTGCCGAACTACATCGACATCTCTCAAAGTTACTTTTTGTAATTGTCCACTATCACATCTCTTTTTTTTCTTTCAGAAACATCAACATTCACCATTTTTTTTTATTAGTCGATTCCGGTATTTTAGTAAGTTGTGAAGTTTTTAGGAGAACTTTCCAAGTACATAATTCATCTATTTTCATTAAATCATTATAGACATTTAATACAATTTGCTTTACATCCATAGATGATAAGTATTGTATTTGTTTTCTATTACACACTTCGTCCCCGTCGCTGACATCCACGTCCGCTGGAACACCTTCCCTTAAAATAACTGGACTACTATTTTCGCAAGGTGTGAACATTGTACACGTTTGAATTTATAACAATTATAACAATCGATCACCATAGTTGTTTAAAATAAACTAAATTGAAAATTTTATTTGACTGTAACATATAAGCAACTATACTCTATTAAAATCAGAGATTTATATTAATTACTTTATTTTCTTAATACATTTAACCTGGCCTAGATAGATTCCATGCACTTAAAATTCGTGTTTACGATCGCCAGATAATGAAGGGATTAGCAGAATAAATCCTTAATGGTTTTATTTATATCATCGCACTGTAACTTGAAACGAAGTTATACAAAATTGTCAATTATAGCATTCAAACAAGAAAAAAGGAAAAGCGATAAAGGATACAAGGAAAATTCCAATGTGGGAAGTCGATATTATTCGTCAATCAATTCATATTTATACTTAATCTGGTTTCTATGCCGATAGTATAATCACTGTTTGCATTTCTCTAGATCCTCACCGCAGGGTGCCAAATTAAAGTATTTACACATCAGCTTCCGTCGTACTATATCTTGAAACACACTTTACCATAACATTAACAACCTGTTGTTTCATCCACAGATAACCATAGTTTCTTACTTTTCAATTCAGATTTGATCATATGCTCAATACGTTCACGGAGAGATGGATGGAAAATTAAGTTAATCTTTTCCGGCTAGTAACGTTCCTTTGCCGTAGTGCTTCTAAAATGAACGAAATGATTCGTGGTCTACTAACTTAAACGGTACATTACGCAGTATGAAAGTTATACATAAATGAAACAAAAATGTCTCGCCACTTTTTTGCGATTATGCATTAAACTACTTACGTGTCTTTCGCAGTGCAATTTAATTAAACACATTTATCACGCACTTTGCTATACTGTCATTGTACATTAAATCCGGAAATCCCTTTATCAATTTATGAGCCAATTTAAAAACCGGTGTTCGGACGGCCACTGACAAAATATATATACCCACTAGGACGAACCGCCGGTGGGATGTTACTCGAATGAACCTTTCTAGATATAAGTATTTGCCGACGATGTACTTTCTTCACTAAATTCTTAGTAGCAATGCAGTTATTCAGTTTCTTTAATTTTTATACCCACCGCCTAATCGTTTAGTTTATTAAAAAATAGTCAAGCACAGGATGTTTCGATATATTTTATGGAAATTACACATTGTTTTATTAACAAATTGAAGCTACTACTGACATCTGTATTTTATTATGAATAAAATATGTGATTTTTGAATGTTTGAAAAATGTATCTCGTATTAGTTTGATTGTATGTAAATTGCAGTAAATTTTATACGCAGATACTTAAAGAAAAGATGGTTACGTGTTTTGGAAGCTTGTATTGTAGCTGCTATGAGTGCTACTATCGGAATGTTGATGATGTTCACCCTCAATGATTGCAAACCACTTGGTCAAGATCCCATAAAATATCCAACTCAGGTAAGAAATGCTAAATTCGTGACTGTTTGTGCTATTTAAAACTGTTTGGATTAATGTAATTTCTAGCATTCAATGTTAATTTCAATAAATTGACATATAATTACTAATTCAAAACTTAATATGAGGATGATTTGACAAGAAGTGGGACCAAAAAACAAATGAGTTAGGGTACTAAGTTCTATATTATTTTTCAACATATTCCTCTTCAACTTCAACGTACTTGGGACAAATGATGTTGAAGTGCAATTATGCCTTTTTTGCAATTATCTTTTCCAAGATCCAAGAAAGCTGCTTTGTGGCTGCAATAAGTTTTTTATCCAACCGAAACTTCTTTCCAGCAAGAACAAGTTTTAGTTTAGGGAAAAAATGGAAGTCACACAGCTAGATCTGGCGAATAGGACAATTTGTAATCTCAATTCATTGATTTTTTTACGAACAACTTGACTGATGGGATGTTGTCGCGATGAAATAGAACTTTTTTACGAGTCATTTCAATTCGTTTTTCAGATATTGCAAGATAGTCCATGTAAATTATCATCTTCGAATCTCAAAAAAGTACATTACCTTACCCGTCTTGGATTTCTTTTGGGAGGAGCTAATATAATGTGCCCATTGTTAAGATTGCCATTTGTATTCAGAAACATTGTGACGAAACCAGGTTTTGTTTACCGTCACAAATCTTAGCGAAAAATTGGCTTGGTTCTTGTTAAACACCTTCAAATTATCGCTTATCAGTCAATTTAAGATTCGCGGCATCTACCTGTCAGGTTGGACATACCGAATTCCACGTGTAAAAGGTTATGTATGAGTTCAGTCGATATGCTCATATCAATTCTTCGGTCGTTCAGAAAGTATAATTAGGAAATGATCAGTAAAAACTGATCACTTCCGAAGTTGCAGTTTTCAATGGTAGCATCTTTGATACTCGTATCATCACGTTTAAATTACGCAACCCAGCGAACAATTGTGGCTTTCGAAGGTTATTGTTACTCAGGGTTAGTTACATACCAGCCAAGATTTTAGATATGTTTAATCTCGGAAAAAATAAATATTGGATTGCATCACGGATCGCGAATCTTCATTTTAGGATTTTCTATTTAAACACTATTGTAACTTTCAGATGTTAGAAATTAATCAAACTTTTCTTGTCGGTACAAAAAAGGTACCAGAAGTAGAATATTAGCCAATTTGTTTTTTTTTGTTCCGCAAGATGGTGCTAGTAGTCAAGTCTCATTTCTCATCAAACAAATCGCTCTTCGTGCATTGTAAAGAGTGTTCAGAAACATTCGAAGTCAAGTGGGCTCTGAACAAAAAATCGTATATCTTTACTTAAGTATCTGATTTGTAATAATTATTAAATGTCAACTGTTGTCTGTCAAAAATCAATCTATCTCAGACATGACTTCATATTTTCAAGGACTACTTTGACTTCGAATGTTTCTGAACACCCGTTATATATACGACTTTTTTTTTTAACAACTTAGACTCTACAGTGAGTTTATAACAAGTGTTCATTTGAAAAGTCAATCTAGTAGCATGTGATTTACTGAGAACATTTTGAAGTATGTATGTCGTAAATTAAAATTTACTACTTAACCTACGATGTCGTATATTTTGACAGTTTCATACATACAAATAAATAACAAATAATAGGTATTTATTGAAAACTATAACAAATGTTGTCCTTCAAGATCAATGCACTTTAAAATCCTCCGTTCAAAATTTCTGATGATATTCTGCAACATTACTAGATTGTTATTAATTTCCATGCATTTCTGTTCGATTCTCTGTAGCATATCACTCGAATTCAATATAGGTGTTCGAAATATGTTATTTTTTAGATATGGCCACAAAAAGAAGTCGCAAGGTGTTAAATCGCATGAACGGGCAGGCCAGGCAATTTCAGTATTTCGACTAATTATACGCTCATCAAAAAATTCTCTTAAATAATCCAAATATTCTGCAGTACAGTGACAAGGTGCTCCGTCTTGTTGGAAATATGCATTTTAAAGTTCATCATCATGCAACTGATTGACAAATGGTTGTAAAATTTCCGTACGGTACCTTTGAGCAGTTAACGTTCCCTGAAAAAATATTGGTCCAATGATTCGTCTTTGGCTTATCGCTGCCCAAACACCAATTTTCTCTGGATGTAGCGATTCTTCATTAATTACATGTGGATTTTCACTACTCCAAATTCTTGTATTTTGTGAATTTAGGTATCCCGTTTTATAAAACCATGCTTCATCAGTAAAGATACCTCTTTGCGAAAGTTCTCCATTATTGTTCATATTTACAAACCAATTACAAAACTGTAGTCTACGTGGGTAATCAATTTCTAACAATTCTTGTACTGCTGTGACACGGTATGGATAAAGTTGCATATCTTTTTTTAATAACTTGTGAGTTGTACCAACAGAAAGGTTTATTTGTTGACTCAAATGTCGAACAGATGTTTGTGGTTCATTTTCCATTATTTCTTCAACACAATTGACAACTTGAGGTGTACGTTTCTTAACTGCTCCGCTGCCTGATTTTCTTAAGAGACTACCAGTTTCAGAAAAAAGTTTTAAAGTTCTATCCAAAGTATTCTTAAATTGTATATAATCTATTACAAAATGTGGAAACTCAACTTGAAATTCTACCATGCAATCTTGAACTGAATAAACCCATAAACCATCAATTTTATTACCACTTCGAAAATAACCCTGGACTAAAAAAAATTTTATGTTCTAAAGTGAAAGCCATTTTAAAACTGAGAAGCAATTTATTTAAACCAGAATCGACGCACGATTATTTTATGCACTAACTGATATTTGTGATTGACATTATCAAATGTCATTTGGATTTACGTTTACGGAACAACAAACACATACTAATATATTTGCGTCTTATTATATCAAAATTTCAAAGTAACCTAGATTGACTTTTCAAATGAATACTTGTTATAATTCCTATGAGTAAAATAAAGGGTTTTCCAAAAATGACTATAGGATTTTGTTTTATTATAAAAAAGGAAATGTAAGGAAAATTCCCGGTATCTTTATTTTTAAAGAAAGTAAAATAGATTACAATTAAACGTGAAAGATATCGTTTAAATATCCAGCGCGGCTACGATGGCATGCATCAATGCGAGAATTGAAATTGTCGATGATTCGTCCAAGCTTGGGAGCTTCAAGATCCTGTATAGCTGCTCGAATGTATTTTTTTTAGGGCTTTAATGTTAGCTGGCTTATTGGAGTAGACTTTGCCTTTTAAGTAACCCCATAGACAAAAGTCTAAAGCGTGAGTTACATTACACTTTTTTTCGTACTAGAAGCTTGAACAAGTTCTTGTACAAGATTTCATACAAGTTTTAATTTATGCTATATTGAATAGAGGGCACCATCCTTTGAGTGCGTTACCAACATAAAATAAAAATTTCTGTTTGTTTAATATTATATATTTGACGTTTAGACGAGTTGTGGTTATTTATTACCTCTTAGAGATACAAAAATATTAAAAAAATTAATTCGAAAACCGATATATCGGTGCCCAATATTTTGTTACTGAACATTCTGACATAATTTCTATTAATTTTCAGAACAAAACAAACACTACGCAACCTGCAATTATTATATGATTTTTATTTAAAATAAATAGTTGGTACAAACGAAATGGTGTTTAATGCGCAAGTCTAGTATGAAACTTGGATGAAAAGTGGGATCGGATCTAGTTTTGTAGTTTAGAAACTTTGATGTATTTCTTTTGAATTACACTATCAAAGTTTCGACAAGTACATCTAGTTTGAAAACTTGTCCAAGTTTCTAGACGAAAAACGTGTAATGTAACTCAGGCTTAAAGGTGTTAGATCGCAAGACCTTGACGGCCAATTTACATCTGCATACCGAAAGATGACACGTCCAAGGAATCGCGTGCGTAGTAATGCAATGTTGTCTCGTGTTGTATGACACGTAACACCATCTTGTTGAAGATATGCCTCATAAATGTTAATCTCGTCTAGTTGAGACCATACAAAATTTCTTAACATTGCATTATAACGTTCTGCATTTACCGTTATAGCATTGCCGTGATCGTCCTCAAAGAAAAATGGGCCTATTATTCCTTCAGACCATAAACCACACCAAACCGTACAGTTTTGCGCATAAAGTGATCGCTCATGAATAGTTCGAGGATTTTCTTCTCCTTAAATACGACAGTTTTGTTTATTCACTGTCCCATTTAACGTGAAATGTGCTTCATCACTAAAAATTATTTTATACGCAAAATGTGGATCCTGTTGCCTTTTGTTCTACGATCCAACTAACAAAATTTCTGTGTTGTCGATGGTCCGTCTCCTTGAGTTCTTGCGTTAACTGAATTTTGAATGCATGCACTGCAAATCATGTTGATGGATCATTTGCGATACTCTCTCGTACAGCGGCGATATTTTCGGCAAAACGTGCACTTTTTGGTCTGCCGGAATGAGGTTTGTGTCGAACAGATCCAGTGTCTTCAAATTTTTTAACTAAATTTCTAATTGCTAGTTCAGTAGGACAATTGAAAGCCCCCAAAAGACCACAAATTCTACGATGGGTTTGTTTTATCGATAATTTTGTTAAGTTTTGGATAATAAATTTTTATGATTTCAATATGTTCTTCAGAAAGCGGCGCCATTGTTCGATTTGTATAGGACACACACTAGCGTATATGCAATTTCACCTGAAACAAAATAAATACTTGAATGCTATAATTAATTAAAATCCGATAGTCATTTTTGGAAAACCCTTTAGTTCATGAAGATAATATGAAAATGTTTTTATAATTTGTTTTTTTTGCTTGCAAATATATGTAAGTGCATTCAAAACATTGTGCGTTCTAATTATAGATGTATTGTGGTGATGGTGAATATAATGTCTTAGCGAGTATCTGGTTTCAAACTCCCGAAGCTTCACTTCGTTCGTTGCTGCACGACCCGCCGAACACTCACAACGCTATTTCCCTAGCAGTGTTCGTCATTTTCTATTTCATGCTTTCTTGTTGGACTTTTGGTTTAGCCACGTCAAATGGTTTGTTTATACCGTCTTTATTGACAGGTGCTGCATGGGGACGATTGATATCCGTTGGGTTATCACGAGTATTTCCATCAATAGTAAGTAATAATATACTATATGTATGATAATTCTCTGTTCGGTTCGTTTAATAAAACACATGGTAATTAAAAATAATATTAATATAAAATTATATAATTATTAATAAAAAGTACACCAAATAATAATTAACAATATATTCATATATTATACAATAAGACACTTGAAAATACTCGATTATACGAGACCTATTGCCTGAGACACCACGAGACCAAAGGTCGAGTGGTGTTTTTTTTTGGGCAATACGTCGAGTTTCGAGAATTTTCAAGTGTCGAGTTATATACAGGTAGACTGTATCATGAAAATAAAAAGAAAAAAAGTAGCGCGAAACGAGCCATGATGATAACTAACAAATCTGACAATTCAGTACTGTCAAATTATTGAAGTCGAAACCATAGTAATCTAATTGTGGTTTTGGGCAGCGAATATACAAGACTTCGTATATTCGATTATACAAAGGTTCGTATATTCGATTTGCGTCATAATATGCCAATAGTCACTATAATATATGACAATCCCCACATATTCACAGTGAAACGGGGGTTTGTTTTATACTTTACTACTATATACTTTAATTCGTCCGTTATATGATAATAATAAAAAAAATTTCATCACTAAAAATTTTATCCCATATAGTATTGCCAATATGTATATTCTAAACAAAATCACATTCTTTGTTCTAAAAGGAGTGTTTTACTTGCTGCGGAAGAGAAATATAGTCCATTATTTCGTCCTACGACTCCCAGGATAAATGCTGTTTCTTATAGCAGTAATTATACTTAGAAATGGATTATCAGTAATTTGAGTAATCAAATTGTCATCCTCCTGTTGTGTTGAAACACATAGTCGACCTGAACCAATTTTTCTACTCAAAACGCCTTCTTCTCTTCATTTCGTATAGATTCTACACACGGTGGTCTTGCTAATGCCGAATTCTTCTGCAACATGTCTTTTCGACCAACCTTCCTCTAGTTTTGTGCAGATCCTTGCTGTGTCTATTAAACTTAGCATAATCCTTAATAAAGTTATAAACATTATAACGAGCCATCGAAAAAATTCATAATTGGAGTAGTTTGTGAAATTGGGTTGGTACTTTAGCCACTTCCATATAATGACAGATTACTTGATGCTTGACAGTTTCATTTGGTTTCATTGTAAAAAAAGGTTATGGCATTGAAATTATACTACAACAAAAAAGAAAACAAATAATTTATTTAATATCGAAATCATAATCAAAATTTACATATAGCTACAGAAGTTGTTGAAAATGTTGTCCATTTACATCTAAACAAATTTAATTTTCTTAATAAGAGTTTTGAAAAATTTGACACAAACTTATAGTTTCAATGTCAAATAATAAATGTCATTATGTGGAAGTGGCTAAAGTACCAACCCAATTTCACAGTCTACTCCAATTATGAATTTTTTCGATGGCTCGTTATTATAACTTTGACAAAAATAGTACTAAAGCATACAATGACAGTTCATTGCTATAGTAATTTAGGAGGTTAAAGTAAGTACTAATTAATATATGTAAATTAAGCCAAAATCGCAATAAGACAGGCCCCCTTTTTTTAACACGACAGTAAATTAAATTATCACATGTCAATTTCATTAACAAAATAATATGAAACATACATGAGTAGGTAAAACCTCACCAATTTTATATAATACAAGAGTATTTTTAATAATATAAAATATTAAAAATCGAGTGTGAAGAACACAATGTATATATTTTCAATTCATATATTTGTGAATGTATCCTCTCCAGATTTCATTGACTGTACAAACGGAAAATCACTAACAACAATATGGACACATTTGGCAACGGTTAGAGAGATAGAAAAAGTAAGCGTTATTGTAATTGTTTAAAGAGAAAAGGAGATGTATATATCCTCATAAGAATGCACACTGCACCGTGAACGTGAAACAATCTATAGTTATCAATTTATTATGAAATATGCCGTCTAAGTATCTCGCACAACTGCAGCATTATAAGCAGAGCGTTCATCCTGCTGAAACCAAACGTCACTTATTGAAATATCGTGAACGTTTTGCACACAAGGTGCGACAGTATTCTGTAAAAGCAGTAAAGTCTGAGTTTTCAATTAAAAATGGCCCAGTTATATGATCCCCAGCGCCGGATTTAAACTTTTCTTTAGTGTAGGCCACTTCTCATTTTGCCGCCCCTCCTTTGTTTCTAACCATCTTTATCACTCACTTTTATCTATTTACTTACGCCTTAATTGGGTAACAAATATTTTTACGTATTTAAGTGGGTAGGTGTATTGAAAAGTTAAATTAGCATAAAAATAGATGTGTTTAATGAAACAAGAATTACACTTTTCTACGGGATTTCTTATTGGCGAAATCATCTATAACATCGTTATAATTTATCGTGTTTATTATCTTTGCCTCTGTATACAGGGAGTTAAAAAAAGATGTTCAGAAATTTTACCCACTAATGGTTCTCATTAAGATAAAGAAAAAAGTCATAGTAAACCTACGTAAATCAGTCGGTCCAGAGATATTTCCAGAGACAATTCCAATATTGTTATTGAATAAAGCGTTTTAGTCCTTCAATGTTCTTTTAATAGTAAAACATATATACAGAAATTAACAACTCAACAAGCGATGCTTAAATTAAATGTTCGACATGACCTCCTTCTATGTGCTACATGCTTAACATATACACATAAAAAAATCTCGCACTCTTTCGAAGATTCCTGGAGAGTGGCGAATTGTCTTACATGCTTTTTGTATTCGTCGCTGGAGATGTCATTTACAGTTGTGAAATAAATTAACGACTTTACGTAACCCCAAGCAAAAAAGTCTAGCGGATTAAAATCAAGTGATTTAGGTGGCCAAGCATTTGGATTTGTCCGTCCTATCTATCTACTATTAAATTTAAATAATTGCGAACAATGTGCGCGAAATGTGCAGGCGCGCCATTATGCATAAATCACAACTGTAACCTATTCTGAAGAGGTAAATCTTCTAATAATATTGGCAAAGTATTTGGCAGAAATTCCAAATAAATTTCAGGAGTTAAGCGAGTAGAAAGAAAAGCTGGTCCTATCAGTCGATCGTTTGGAATACCAAGCCAAACATTAACAGAAAACCTATGCTGACTCCTTGATTTCACAACAGCGTGAGAATTTTCGTCCGCCCAAATGTGTCTATTAGAAAATTAATGATGCCGTCTTTAGTAAATGCAGCTTCATCGCTGAATAAAACTATAGCAGGAAAGATAGGATTTTTTGCAAAATTATTTCGCAAAACACACTTCTCGAAACGCAGTCAGGGGCGGTTAGTACTTGAGTTAGTACGTGTTGAGGATATAGTTGTTGCTGGTGTAAAGTCCTCCAAACTAGAGGAGCGCTAATGTTTACTGCAGCAGAGATCCTTCTAACGCTAATACCTGGATATTCTTCAACTAAAATATCCTCTTCTACTGCAAGTTTACAAACAGATCGAGGTTTACCAGCATTGCGATAATTTGACTTAAATGAACCCACCTCTGACAGACGTTGATGCACTTATGTAAAAAAATTATCACTAGGCAAAATACGGTTAGGATAAACTTCCGCATAAAGGCGACGCGCCTCATAAGCATTAGTATTAGCAGCACCATACATAAAGTGAATGTCTGCTATTTCTGCATTAGTGTTTCTATTCATATTTAACCTACAGCAAAAGCGAGATTGATATGACATATGACATGACAGTAAATAACGAAAAATAAAAGCTAGGATACACCTTTATTGCACATGGGTAACATAAACAAGTCATAACATATGCTTTTGATGAAAAAAATGTAAAATCAATTATAACTTAGAAACGACTGATTTTAGGACCTAGGTTTACTAAAATTTTTTTCATATTTTAATGAGAATCATTATTGGGTAAAATTTAAGAATAACTTTTTTAACACCCTGTATAAAGGAGCCAAAGAGTTTAGTTTTTCTTAAGGTAATGAAGTCCTCTGATAATTCTTTACTCGTTTTAAGCAATAAAAGCTTCTTTCTCCAGAACAATTTGTGCCCGGAGTGCAAAGCGCGATTCGGAAAGCTATATCCAAGTTTGGGTAAATGTTGCATAGAAACTGGTTCCTCAAAAATGTAGAGAGATTGAGTAATGATGTTAACTCAGGTTTCTCTGCAGTCCTATTAGAGGAAACATGACTGCGAAAATGTAGACATTCCTGAAACAAATCATCTTCTAAGGGCCGGTATTATAAACGATAAAATCTGCAGATTTTATTTAGTAAGTAAATTTAATTATAGATTGGGTTTTATAAATAGCGAATAAGGTAACTAAGCAAGTAAATCTAACAATTAATTTGCACCCTAGAAAATCGTGGTATTAAATGTTATTCATTGTTTAAATGCAAACAGCTGTTTGCTCCATTATTTCAAATAAACATAACCTTATTTTTAAAAGTTTATATTTTGTGTGTTTGATAACTTAAATTTTGGTAATGCCAGATTTATCGGTTTGTATTTTACAAATATAAACAAAAAGAAATAATAAAGAATTAAAATTTTTTTTATATTTCTTCATTTTATTCAGTAGCTTCATCATTAATCGAAACGTATGTATTTTGCAGTTTAGGCAAAATACATAGCTATTCAGAGTTATTCTACAAATACTTATTTTACTTGCATGCATTTTTTGTAATACTAGATTTCAATTTATTCGTTGAATAAATTTATTTGTCAAATTGTTATTCAGAGATTTATTCGCTGTTTATAAAACCGGGCCCTAAGTCATTGAAATAATGTTGCGCGAGAGACTGGGATTTTTCTGTGACTCTTTGTGTTGAAAGTTCACCCATTTTAGTCGAAAATTAAAATTTTATCTGAAGTTTACATATGCGTCATGCCTTCTCTCTATTTCATCGCTCGATTAATACGAAAGTATATGCAACTCGTGTACATTTCGGAGTCTTTCTCTTAGTCTTAAAAATAAATATGAAATCGAATCTAGATTTAACCTGAAGGGATTACTGAGAATGAGAAAGTTCCATAAATTCCTTTTCGCTTCTGGGTAATACTGGCTATTGCTATACTTCATAATTATACATTTTTCGAAAAAAAATTAGTAGTAGGATTTCTGACTTGTTTAGCTTAAAAACGAATTAGAACCAGTGTGCAGAAAATCTCAAATCTGCCGCTCCTAGACCGCTGCCGCCCCTAGGCCGCGGCCTATACGGCCTTTTGACAAATCCAGGACTGATGATCCCTTAAAGTCTTGCCCAAACATTCATCCTAGACGCATATTGCGATTAGATAGAATTATGATGCCCATGTAGAGAGCAGAATTCGTCAGTAAATAATATATTTTTAACGAAACTTGGATCATTGTTGCAACGTTCGCAAAACTCACGCCTTTCATATTTGTCATTCGGAAGTATTGCATTTATTTTTCTTAAAACCTTACGGACGGTGTTGTCTGAAACCTTAAGTTGCGGTTGTCCTACTGCCGCACAAATAAGAATATTCGTTTCTCATCTCGTTAAGTAATTTCCCGTTTATGCTGTTGCGAATATAAGCAACCTTAATCTTCATAATTATTAACAATGTGACGTACTGTCTCATATGCAATGTTTTTTTTTTCCAATTCCATTTGACAGAATATTTAATTTGTTTGTCTAATTGACTTGCCAACATGGTGACATTTTATAACCATTTAGTTTTCTTAAAGCGAAAAAAATAAGTATGATGAAAGAAATAAACAAGCAACCGTTAATAATAGAAATTACCAGATTGTCTGCAAACAGTAAATATATATGAACCTACAACACAGTCCATTCGACAGCCAATACATGTATCTAGCTTGTAGTAAGCGTGACCTTTTCCATTTATTACCGAGCATTACCTGTGGTGACGACAGATCACTCTTTCGTGCATGTGTGGCCATCCATTAATATTCAAACTTCACGGTTGCAAATAAAGAAAAAAAAAGTATTTCGACCATTAACACGCTCGGAGAGTAAGTTATATCTAATACTGTTTTAGACAAACAATATAACAATTTAGAAATGTTTTTTTTTTGCATGTGTTAGTAAAGTTTCAAACACTTTGTTGAAATATCCGTAATAGTTCCATTCCTATTCCACATTTAAAGTGTGTAGAACTGTGCGATTTTTTTTATCTTGGGCTTTAAATCTAATCGATTCCTATGAAATAAGGCATTGACTTAAGAGGCATTCAAGAAGTGATATAAGCAATTGAGCACAGTCTTATAGTTGAAGCAGGTAGAGGCAGATTTTTATTTCTACGATTTTCCGCATTGAAAATTTAATTTCAATGAACCGTAGGATAAAAATTAAAAGAAAATAAAAGAAATGAGCAGTGAAGTTTTCGAAAAAAATTCTTGAAAAAGTTATAACGACGAAGCCAAACTTAAGAAAGACTTTTTTAGTTTTACGGGAATGAGTTGAGTTTTCGAAAAAAATTAGCAGTTTGATTTTTCTTTTGCTTCAGCAGTTTCCAGAGGAGATTTAAATTTTTTATCTTGACTTGTTACTGAGACTGCTTATGAAGTCAAACACAGAGAAGGGATCAACCTCCAGATAAAAATTAAAGAAATTAATACTTAGATTTTTGAGGCGGGAGCACACAACACAATTAAGGCTTAGGTGCCAAAGTGAGAACCTAATTCATTTATTATAATTTTAAAGATTATTTTGTTTTTGCTTTGTAAATGATGAATATTAAAGTGTACAAGTGTGATGTACCAAGTATTTTATCAAACGAATCGCCACTATAGTGCAACCAAGTAAATCTGGCCCGCAAACTAATTTGCTAACGTCTTGCCCCTCGCTCCCGCCGGTCTACACTTTGATTGGTTAACTGCTGTGTACAGTCCCGTTCTATGCTTTGGTGATTTCAGCGCACGAATTTGATATATTATGAGAATATATCTACAGTGCAACTTCTTGGGTCATATTTACTTGGTTGTATTACGGAGGCTACACGTGTTTAATCGCTTAAACCCTCGCAAACTCTTCTTTATTACATAATAATATATTTTAGACCGCGTCTAATCCTGGTAAATATGCTTTAATTGGCGCAGCGGCTCAACTGGGTGGAATAGTTAGAATGACAATCAGTTTGACAGTTATTATAATGGAAACTACCGGTAATATTTCGTTTGCGTTACCGTTAATAGTTACATTGATAGCAGCGAAATGGACAGGCGATTTCTTTAATGAGGTAAGTAAAATGCTTTTAAGTTACTTTTATATTTACTATTTCTTATACAGGGCATTTATGATACTCATATTCAACTGAGCGGCATACCTTTACTGCCGTGGGAACCGCCGCCAATGGCTAATAAAATTTACGCTAGTGAAGTTATGTCACATCCGGTAGTTTCATTAAAGTCAGTAGAAAACGTAGGACATATCGTAGAATTATTAAGATTAACTACTTATAATGGTTTTCCGGTAGTGGATCCACCTGTATCAGATCATGTAAGTCATATAAAAGCTCTCCACTTTAGACTTAGTAATATTATTGGTGAACATTTTTTTTTTATTTTGTCTCATTTGAATCGTTAATTCGACGTTTTTGTTATTCTCATACCAACAATTGTAATAGGCCTTTGGATTATTTCTATTAAAGTTCGATTTACTTTTGGACAGAGGCTGTAAGGTATGTAAGTATGCAAGGTGAAATAGTCATGTAGTAAAATATCAGAAGGATTTCCTACATGTTACGATGATTGTGAAAACCTGTAAATAGGGTATTACAGAATAATTTTCCGAGCTTCAACATCTGCTAGTTTTCTTATTGCAAGTTGGAATTTAATTTGGAAGAAATCCTACATTCGACAATAACTATAATTTAAGTATTTACTTTCACTTAGTTTACGTTTGTCTCTATTTTTAGAACGAAGTAAACACGTACGGTCGAATACGGGGTTTGATCCTCAGAAGTCAATTGATTGTGATATTGCAAAGGAAGATATTTGACGAATGTAATCAGAATTGGGGCGATGTTAGTGTTAATATTTTTAGAGATGAATATCCTAGGTACCCCACGATCGATGTTAGTCTTTTAATAGTGATTTTTATGTGTTCGTAATGTTGTAATGAATTTGATATTTTAGGAAGTGGACATTACAGAAGAGGAAAAAACTTTTTCCATCGACTTAAGGCCATTTATGAATAGATCACCATATACTGTATTACATGTAAGTGAAATATATTTGGGGAGAATCTAAAGTTTGCAACCACAAAAGGCAACTATTTGCATATAAGGCAGAAAAAGCGAATTGGCGTGATAAAAGCCTCTGTCTAAATTTTATTACCATTTTCAAATAAAAAAGGAATTTACAAGATTATATCAATGTTCGATTCCGGGCTGTAGATCCATGGTCCAAACAAATTCCTTCCGTACGTTTCGTTCACAGCTATGTTGACCATCAGCGGCGAGGGCGAAGTACGTTCCTTAAATTCTCGTTGTTTACTAATACTGCGACCGGGAAGGTGTCACTATTTATAGGGTCGGTTTTCGGGAGTGGTCATGTTCGGTTGTACCTCGAACGAATACATGATGATGAAATACATGATGTAGTATGTTCGCCCTAGCCTGCTCAGTCTTTGCTCCCGGTAACAATACTCCTCCTGGGTTTCTTACCCAGGTCACTTTACCATTATATGAAAGAGTCGAGGAAAAACAAAGAGTTCCAGTAACGACACATCATTTAATATTTGCGCACAAATATTAATTACAAAGTTCCTAAACACTAATAACGTTCTTAATGCACTAATAAAGTTACTTAGTACTAATAAAGTCCTTAGTCACTAACTAAACTTCTTTACCTTACGCGCACTACCGCCGAAGAAAAGGTGTCTGTCGCGTTATTTTCGGCCCGGCACACAGTGCGAAATTTCTTTAGTTTACCGGAACTTAATTATTCAAAACAGTAAAACAGTTCTATTTGTTGGTTTTTAAAATTTTTAATAAAAATTAATATCTTTTATTTAAAGTTTTTGAGTTTATTTGTGTTTTTTATTATAGAACAATTATAAAAACATACGTTTTATAACAACATTTTGAACACCTATTCAGAACTAGACTCATTGCAATCGTCTGAATACTCGCAATCATTACACGGGCCTGCAAATCTTTCTAACAACAGTAAAACTTCTGGCGTAACTTCACTATGCTTGGTTTTGGGTGCTTTACGAAGACTAGCGATGTACGGATCCGACGAAATAAGCAGTCGATAAAATAAATCCGTATTTGTGTCAATTCTTGACGTTTTTCTAGTAAAAAGTTCGCGATATTTTCTGCAGTCTTTGTTTCTTGCCTCCTGCGCTTCTTCAGAAAGTTGTCCGATCGGAAGAATGCAAGAGGCTATAATATCCTTTCCATGACAAAGGACTTTATGCACACTTACGGGCATTGAGTACCAGAAATATTCTTTCAAATACAATTCCAAAGTTTCTCTTGCATATTCGCCGAACTTTTCTGAATCAATTTTAAGACCACAATTTAGGCACTCTAACAGCACATGAAAACGTTTGACAATTTGATCAAGTTAACGCCAGTTATTTCGGCAGACTTTTCGGCATTTCTAAAGAATTTCCTCGCGGTATTACCATCGTTTGTGTTTCCGGTCTGCTGTTTTGGCATATCTATAAGCAAGCCAAGCTCCTCTTTGAATTTTTGTTGAATATATTTTTTCTTCTCTGCAACTTTTTTTTTATTTTCTGCTCCACGAGCTTGCCAAGCTTTAATATCAACTTTGTACGATATATGTAAAATACATTCCAATAACCTTATCCATGCATGGAGGGGCGATAGTCCAAGGGATAAAAAGGATTCGTTTATATTTTTTTGAGGTATATCGCAGATGTTGTTCATTTCACTAGGTTTAGCCTCACATAAGTAGCATGTTTGTGATGATGCACAGGATGATACAGCATTGCATACTTTACCGTCAATCATACAAAAGATTATATTTGGTGTAACCTGAAATTGCTTGCCATCTACAAGTATAGTGGTTGGAGTAAGTTCAGATATTTGTTCTTTCATTTTGTTTACTTCTGAGGTAATTATACTGACTGTTTCTTTGGTAAAAACGAACTTAATGGGGCGAGAGTACCGTGTGGAAGAAGAAGAAGCAGGGTTTTTCCAAATTAGTGACTGATTATCACCATTATCATTTACGGAGCACATTTGGATTGGTACCATTGATACACTAAACATACTATCATCAGAGCTATGTTTGTCTATATACTTTTGTCGATAGTTAACTTGTTCCGCCCCATCACAACCCCACTTTACGATAATATTTAGTGCTTTAACGTTTGACAAAGTTCTAAGAGTCTTCTAGCGCTGTACAAAGTCTTGCTATGGTATGATTTATAAGCGACTGAACTGATACTTCAGCTGAAACTTCAGTTATTATTATGTCCTTTGGATAGCATAACATCTTTGCCTCCTTTACAACATAATAAGGTGGATACAAAGTGCAACCGTGATGTTTTGCTTGATCCCGAACAATGTTGTATTGATTTGACGATAAGTTTGCATCAATAAGTAGCGCCAGAGCCTGGTCCGGAGTTAATTTTCGTGGGCTGTTTGAAGAAGACATGCGAGCCATTTTGATTTTGCTTCCCCTTTCTGGAGAAGCAGATGCCAGTTCCTTGACAATCGCTGCAGAGTTTCGTTTTCCAGATTGGTATAGCGGTATTACAGTTGCTTTGGCTAACTCGTCTTGACTACCGGACTTCAAAAGATGATGCACTTTTCTGTTTTGCACTTTAGGATGACAACACCTAAATTCTTTTTTAGGTCTGCCTGCATTGGTCCTCGATCCACTGGGCAATGCATCCCTTACAGCATTTGAAAACTTTACATTATTTTCAAGCCAGACAGCATTTTTATTCAGAAATTATGCTAAATTTCGACTGGATTCCCTCCACCTTTTTCGTATTTTACAAACCAGTGCGCGAAGAGTTGCCTTTAAACTGCAAAGAGCATCAAATCTTAACATTGGTGAGCCTATTTTTTCCAAAACAAAACCAATGATGGCATCCGATGTCGGTTCTTCCTTCCACTTTTGGAATATACACTTATATGAAACTTGCAAAGTCATTCTGGAAAATGTTTCATTTAAAAGAAGATAGCAAAATATCGCAGATCTTTTGAGTGTTCAACAGAGGGAAAAAAAACTTTAAAATGTTGTGCGTTTCAAGCTGGTATTATGTGGTATCGCTTTTTAAAATCTCCACTAAAGTTAAAAATGTAAATTTAACTTACTTCTTAAAAATCACTTTTTCCACGAACAAATCACACACGAGCAAGGAAAGATTTTGCAATTAATTAAATGCCAATAATTGACAATTTTCTAATAAAATACATGAAGAAAAAATCATGGCCTAAATCATTGCCATTTCTATGTACCACTGTATTAGCTTTAACGAATCGAATAGCTTTCTATAGGCAAAAAGTATGATTGAATAAGTAATGCGAATTTCGGGTGCATTTTGCGGTTCTTTCGCAGGGTAAATCCCCAAACTGAGTATGGGGTTTTAGAGGCGGGGTATTTACCTAACAAAATAATAAATAATCTCATGCATTTTACGTATTTCAAAAATTTAATAAAGTTCCGCTAAACTTCCTAAATTTCGCACTGTGCGGCAGTGGAAATAACGCGACAGGCACTTTTTCTGTGAAATAGCCCCGCTTTTATCCTGTCTAGGTGCAATAAGGATACCGCTCTGCTTGGCCGTGATTGGTCCATATGTTTGCTCATCGTGAATGCATAAATATAGGCGTAGTTATTTTTTTCGAATTAATATGTTTTTAAATGCGCACATGAACCAGTCTATGTTCAAACAACGTTGTAGCTTCATGGGCCACCGTGGTTTAAAGCTACATAACTTGTGTGCATCGTTGAGCCGGGTACCAGATCGTGTTGAGAGCTCGAACCTTTCTATTTAACCTTTCTACTTAAACCTTTCTATTTAAATTATCCATATAAATTAATTATACTTTATAAACCAATTTTAAAAAAATTAATATAAAATGATTGTTATAAATGAATAAAAAAACAAATCTCATCAATTATTATTGATGTGTAAAATAAAACAAAATCATATTTAGAACAAAAACTAAAGAAAAACGTTACTTATAGCTTTTCAATGTTCATGTTCTCTTCTTAATTTATGCGCACTATGATAATTATTTCTAAGAGTTTTACATTAAATTTAAATGTCAGAATTCAATAGAATTGTACATATAATTACTTTGATGTTAGGTATGTTTTGTCATTTGATCAACTCTCCATCTCTGCTCGTTTAAGAGATCCTACTGAGTACGTTAACTGGAACACTGGTAGATGCCCTCAAAATAAAGATACAATTTTATTGCAAACGATTAATCGACCCAGAATTTTTTTAACGTTTAAATTTATCTAAATACTAGGGCTGGGCGATACCGACGTTTTCGGTATCGGGTACCGATACCAATCGAGGTATCGATACTTAGCGATGTATCGGGTCTGTGCACGGTATCGATTCTGAGTACTGGAATCGGTAAAAACCGCTTTGCGGATCTCTTCAATTACTTTCAGAAAAAAAATAAAATGTAGGTCAAATTTGAATAATATAAAATTTTTATTTCGGCAGTACAAAAATTTGTTAAGGATATAATTGACTCAACTTATTAATAATGCGTGGATTTATGAATATCTCGATAGAATTATCTTAATCTCAATTAACATTGCTTAAAATTTGGAAAAAGTTAATGTAGTGTAAGTAGTATAATTTTGTGTTTAAGATTTTAGGCAACTAAATTTGCATATTGCAAAATCCACAGAAATTATATAAGATCTACCTAATTAGTCATACAGAAATAATATGTAATTGTGAAGAAAAGTACACATTGAACTAATTAATAAAGCGAACAATTTAGCATAAATTCAAGTTTCATTTACAAATGCTCAATATAGTTTGCCTTTATAACACGGCATATGTCTAATCTGTAAATAAATTCGTTGCAAATATTACGTATCATATATTAAGTTCAGAAGGTTCATCGGGTCCTCCTCATGTGTAGAATTTCTTCAACTAAGCTGTCTGAATCTGCCAAGTCTGAAGGATACTTTGAGACAAGATTGGTGATTTTTAACTTTCAATTCATCATTTTCTAGGTCCATGAAAGCCAAAACTGGTGAAATCAGATCGCAAATTTGTTCACAGGTCGCAAATCTTGTTTTCAAATCTGCCATGACAAAATCCACAACAGGAAGGACAACAGAAGATTTGAATTCATTTGTTGCGTCTTTACGTTGAGGGATATTCCTTTGTTCTGTATAATGACGTTTTTGTAATCTATGGAGGCCAAGATCTTGTGCCAAAATGATGACATCAAGTCAAGAGGCCTCTGAAAGATCCAGAGTACTTCTTGAGTCCCAAAAGTCTTTCTTGCTGATGGAGTTAATATGGGTACGTTATTCTCTAAAAGTTTGAGGATCGAAGGATAGTGCTTTAAAATCGGGCGCACAGCTTGTAGTCTTTCACTCCAACGAGTCTCAGAATGGCTTTGCAGAGACAAAGGGACATGCTATTTTAACAATATCCAACAACCAGGGCTGCTAGAGAACAAAGAATAAAAACTTTCAACGTTTCCAAAAAATGTCAGAACATCATCATTCAGTTGAGCAGCATTGACACCAATTCTGTTCAGAGAGTGTGCTCTACAGGAAGAAAAAATTGCAGACTTGTTTTCTTCAAGTATTCTTGACTGAATACAGCTAGTGTGACACCGCATGTTATAGAATCTTCATTAAATTTCATTGGATAAAAAAATATTCAAAATATTTTTTTCGAGTTTGTATTAAATTATAATAATAAAGAAATTAAATTCTGTATGGCTGGGCCCGAGCCCCTGCCCTGGACCCAGGGATTCACCCAGCACCACCCTTGTGGGGACCATGGAAACATGACTTGTCACCAAACACCCTCAAAAACTGCTTGCGGCTTAAGGCATATTTCAAATTGAAAAAGACAACTTGAATTTGTTTAATTCCATGATCTCTAGTGCGAATGATTACATTAAATACGAGTATAAATAAATAAATGGACAGCGTTCAAGTTATCATTAAAATTAGATTAATTGGAGCGAACGTCATCTCCATAAGATAATGATTCCAAACTCACTTCTAAAGTGCGCTAGAATAACATCTAAGAAGAGAAGGAAAGACGGATATTCATTGATTTAGTTTGGCTGGACCGACAGGTAAGGTATTAAGCTGAGCATATTATTATATACCTACATATAATTATTTTAAGTAACATTTAATAAATTTGAGTCATATTTGGGTTATTGTTGTAAAATAATAAATAAATTTTAACTCCCAGAAATGCTATTATTTTTTCACTACAGCATTATGGTTTTTCTGGGATGCTGGAACTAAAAATAGGAGGCTTATTCTATGTAATAGGAATACTATTTTTCAAGGCGGACGGCTCAATACCTTGCGCTCACGCTATATGGCATGTATTTGTCATTATTGCCGCCAGCGTTCATTACTACGTCATATTAAGTAATCTCTATCCGGTATTATCTCTCCAAGAATCTCTACACATGATAAAAAGTTAATGTTACAAAAAGAAAAACAGTAACATAAATACGAAATATTATTTCGGGATCATATAATGATCAAAATAGCATATTATTTAGATAAGTACTAAAATTTATTTTGTAATCTCATTTTTTATACCCGCATAGATCTGTGACATTTTACATAATTTGGATGTAGATACGGTGTATGTATATTATAACTGTTTTGTCTCCCAAATTCTGCGAAGAGCGTAGAAATTAGATATATTAGTACTTAAGAATATACCAAAGTTTTAGGAAAAATCTTCGTTGATTTTATGCGCGAATTGCGCAGATACATTGCCAAGATTGTTGTTGTACATGTTAGTGCTTGTGCGCATTACGCATCACGCCTATGATATTTACATCATAAGGCTGTTCCAAATAATATATAGAATTTATACGGTACTGTCGTAGTTTTTAAATACATTTTGAAGTTCTTCTAAGTAAACTGTGTAAGATTTTATATTTAGGAATTGTAGGCAATTCAAGTTAGTTTCTTTCATCATACTATGATATTTTAAAGCTACGTATGTATATTTTTTGAAATTTTTTAAATATTAAGCGAAATGAATGCTCTAAGAAAATGTAAACAAGAATTCTCTTTTAATATTTTAATTGAATCTGAAAATACAAGGAAATGGCCAAAGAATATGTTTAAACTGTAATTTTAATTGATTTTCCTAATCTTTATTTATTATACTTTGAAGAGAAACTCGAAAAAAAGCAATACATTTAATGAATCTCATTTCTGAATCTAGAGATTATTTTTTTTAGAAATATACTTCTAAGTAGTGCAGTACAAGTGTAAATAAAGCAATGTATATTATTATTTCTAATGAACAAGCTGGCGTTGTCAAATAAGCAGTTTTTCATTAAAGTTTTGTTAAAACGAAATCGTCCCACTTTTTGGGCGCCAAATTGTTAAAAGAATGCTAGTTGTGTTGTGTGTTATCACACATTGTTACAAGATGGCTTGTGACTTGCGTTAATTTGTTCCGGGCTAGCTATTAACGTCCTAACATGAATGAAAATTATTTAAGTATAAATAATGTGATGATGCATCAAAGTTCCAGGACGTGCATAGTATGCTGAAATAAATGTTTATTAAATGAAAGAAAACAATAACGTTGTCCTTATAGTTTCTTTTAATATTTATATAAGAAATATTTTGAATAATTAAATGGAAACTATATGTACAGGTGACGGATCGATAGGTATCGATGCTTTGGAATCGATACCTTGGAATCGATACCATGGAATCGATACTTTGAAATCGATACCTTAATTCGATACCTAGAAATGAATATTCATAACTAAAGACGGCAGACTATGTGCCCACACTGTTAAATTTAATAAATAATACACATAAGGTGTGTTAGATAAAAATGTAGATTTTACAAAATTAGGGCAACTTTTTACCAATACTGAAGATCCATTGTACAGATACAAAGAGCGCTTTAACTATGCAAATATAACATCCTTTTTACCAATACTGAAGATCCATTGTACAGATATAAAGAGCGCTTTAACTATGCAAATATAACATCTCTCAATGTCGAACAATCCTTCTCAGTATATAAACATATATATATATATATTAAATTTTACAGTGTGGGCACATAGTCTGCCGTCTTTATTCATAACCCGTTTTCTAGGTGTCGATTGTTTGATATAGGTTTCAAGAGATATAAAATTAATTTATCGATTCTACCGTAACTACGGTATGAAATTTGCAATATTGTGAGATTTTTTTTTTGTCATAATTATAGTTATGTCATAATAAGGATATTTTCTACACACAATAATAACATCCTTTTAAATATATATTATATAATATATATATATATATATTGCATATATACTTAAAAATTCTTTACTTAAAAAGTTATTGCATCCTTTATGTACATTTAAAAAAATGCACAAAGGTAAGCTACCCGATACATGGCTACACGATACATCGCTACCCGATACATCGCTAACCCGATACATCGCTAGCCGATCCATCGCTAACCCGAGACATCGATACTTAGCGAGTACTGGAATCTGTAAAGTATCGATAGGTATTGATGCTTTGGAATGGATACTTTGGAATCGATACCTTGGAATCGATACTTTGGAATCGATACCTAGGAATCAGTATTCATAACCTGTTTTCTAGGTATCGTTTGTTTGATATCGGTTTCAAGAGATATAAAATTAATTTATCGATTCTATCATATCTACGGTATGAAATTTGCAATATTGTGATATTTTTTTTTGTAATAATTATAGTTATTATGTTTATGTTATAATATGGATATTTGCTACGCATAATATAAAATTCAACAACATCCTTTGAAATATATACTATATAATATATATAATGCTATATACGAGGGAAGATCAGTAAGTACCCGTGTTTGAAGACAGGTGGCGCTGCTGAGGGAAGTTGGCATTACCGTCGTGTACTACCATCTGTCAGACAACACCATAATAAATTTCAGACTGATTCATAGGTTAGTTTTTATTTGGCAGCCAGTTGTATCACACGTGTTTCGTGTTTCTCGATAAAATGGAAAAAGAGCAATATCGATCCGTCATTCGCTTTTTATTTTTGGATGGGAAAACATGCGAAGAAATAAAAGCGAAGTTGGATGCTGTCTATGGGGACCCTTCACCATATATGACAACCGTAAGATATTGGTTCAACGAATTTAAACGTGGTCGTACATCTGTTTTTGATGAGGAGCGCCCAGGCCGCCCGGCAGACGTGGTTACCGAGGAAATCGTTGAAAAGGTCCACGACATGATTCTCGCTGATCGCCGAACGAAAGTGCGCGAAGTAGCAGAGGCCGTAGGCGTGTCGTACGGAACGGCAATTAATATTTTACATGATAAGTTATCGGTGAGAAAGGTGTCGGCCCGATGGGTGCCGCGATTGCTTACGGTGGACAACAAGCGGATACGGTTGTCAATGTCGAAGCAGTGTTTGGACCTCTTTAAGAGAAATTCGCAGGAGTTTTTGCGTCGAGTCGTCACCGTTGATGAAACCTGGATCCATTATTATACGCCAGAGTCCAAGCGACAGTCAAAACAATGGATTTTTCGGGGTGAATCTGCTCCGAAGGCAAAGACGGTCCCATCGGCCGGAAAGGTCATGGCCACGATTTTTTGGGATTCCAACGGAATAATCCTCATGGACTTTTTGCAGAAAGGAAGAACGGTCACGGGGCAGTACTACAGTGAATTATTGGACCGATTCGATATAAAATTGAAGGAGACACGGCCCCATTTGGCTAAGAAAAAAGTGCTGTTTCACCACGATAATGCACCAGCACATTCATCCAGAATTGTCGCGGCAAAGTTGCATGAACTGCACTACGAATTGTTGCCGCACCCACCGTACTCGCCTGACTTGGCTCCCTGCGACTTCTTTCTGTTCCCCAACATGAAAACGTGGCTCGGGGGAAAAAGATTCAGCTCAAACGAGGAGGTTATCGTCGAGACAGAAGCGTATTTTGCAGAGTTTGACAAATCGTATTTTTTGGAGGGGTTAAAGAAATGGCTGAAACGTTGGGAAAAGTGTATTGTGAAAAATAAAAAAAAAATTTGTGAAAACCTTGCGTCTTCTTTCCTAACACGGGTATTTTTTGATCCACCCTCGTATACTTAAAAATTCTTTACTTAAAAAGTTATTGCATCTTTATGTACATTTAAAAAAATGCACAAAGGTAAGCTACCCGATACATGGCTACCCGATACATCGCTACCCGATACATCGCTACCCGATACATCGATACTTAGCGAGTACTGGAATCGGTAAAATATCGATAGGTATCGATGCTTTGGAATCGATACCTCGCTACCCTATGCATCGATACTTAGCGAGTACTGGAATCGGTAAAGTATCGATAGGTATCGATGCTTTGGAATCGATACCTTCGTTATATGAGGTATCGGGGAATCGATACCAGTTATGGTATCGGGTATTGGACGATGTATCGATACTTCGCCCAGCCCTACTAAATACTATTTATGTTAAAAGTTGTGTATATCAATGTCTCCATTTTGCATCAAATTCGCGTTTCTCTGTTGGCTATGACACGTCATATCATCATCATTAATGCCCAGAGAGCGGACTGAACCGATTGAATGACCAATTGCCCCGATAAAACGTGGCGGTATCAGGTATAGTATGCATGTTATAACAGCCCCACTATTTGCTTGTTCGTTTGCATTCGTCGAGCAGATGTTATTTCCGTCGTCATGAATAGCACATTGTGTGTATTCCTTCATAAATTCTATTTTACAGTGGCGTGTAAGACGGAATATACATTTATATATTATTTCGTTAGACTGCGTTGAAATAATCGCTTAAAAAATTATATCTACTAATTTCCAAAGTGTATTATCGTGTTTACATGCTGTTATACATGCATATCCATATATGTATTTATTGTTCTTGAGATAGTATATTTTCTATTCTCTTCTATAAGGGATCGTTTCTGCTTTTGTGTCTTTCAGTGTCATTTGGTTACAATTTTTAGTATTTAAAAAAATCCGTTTTATGTTGTTATATTGTATATTTATCCTATAATTTTTTATAAATATTAAGTTTAATTTACTACCTTATTTTTGGAGTAGTTTTCGTTTCTTTTTAGTCCATTTCTTTCTGTTCTTAGTACTATTTCTATTTATTTTCATTAACTATGGAAAATTCTCGTAAGGCAACCATGGTAGGATGAATTAGAGGCCATACAGATTGGTTGCATATTCGTAATGATGCCAAGATATATTGCAGTGCTTGTTCATTAAGTTTAAGGCGTCCACAAAAGTGTAATGTGCAGAGATGTTTCTTCGAAAACGCATCAAGATAACATATGTCCATCTGCACCTGATACTTTTAACGAAGAACTGTGTGAAGCTTTCATGGCGGCCAATATCCCATTCAAAATGCTTAACAATCCAGTCCTCAAGAGGTTTCTTACAAAATATACTGATCGTCATATACCAGATGAATCTACTTTACGTAAATACCACTTACCAAAATGTTGTTTGAGGACCATTGAAAAAATACGAGCAACCTATCTGGTCATTATCTTTGGGTAAGTGCAGACGAAATAATGGATGTAATGGGACGATATGTGTAAAATGAAGTTCATCCGACAACTTCATACCAACCATAACAAGTGTTCATTTGAAAAGTCGATCTAGTAGCATGTGATTTACTGAGAACATTTTGAAGTATGTCGTAAATTAAAATTTACTACTTAACCTACGAAGTCGTATATTTTGACAGTTTCATACATACAAATAAATAACAAATAATAGGTATTTATTGAAAACTATAACAAATGTTAAAAATGTTGTCCTTCAAGATCAATGCACTTTAAAATCCTCCGTTCAAATTTTCTGATGATATTCTGCAACATTACTGGATTATGCACTAACTGATATTTGTGATTGACATTATCAAATGTCATTTGGATTTACGTTTACGGAACAACAAACACATACTAATATATTTGCGTCTTATTCTATCAAAATTTCAAAGTAACCTAGATTGACTTTTCAAATGAACACACGTTACTTAATTGCAACTAAAATGTTGCCAGTCATAAATGGTGAAACAGTTGCAGAAATAATTGATCAATGTATTCATAATATTCTGTCATCAGTGTCATCACATAACAACTATAAAGACAAGATGCTATTATTTTTGACTGATGCGGCAGCTTATATGTTAAAAACAGGGAAGTTATTAAAGCAAACTTATCCCAATATGCTACACGTTACCTGTGCAGCACATGTGAATACATCAGGGGTCATTTTCCAAATATTGGTAAGTTAGTTTCATCATTTAAAAAGATATTTCTCAAAGCTGAGACAAACAGTTGCGATGTGGAACGGATATTTTCTATTTTTAAAGATGTTTTAACATCTAAAAGAACTAATTTAACACAGGAACACCTTGAACAAATTTTACTTGTTCATAGTAATGTTTTACACTTTCAATGTTTTACAGAAAATACATAGTTTCGAGTTTCGTTCTTTGTAAATTATTTTTATTTAAAATTCGATACGCAATTCGCTTGTCAGCATTACTTTTGTTTCAGCTGTAGTTGCTGTCGGTTGCCAAACCGTTTATTACATTCGGATTCGGAAATACGACATTTCTATATTTATTAGTTCAAGAATTCCATCGTACATCACTTTTACAGCTTGATATTCCGTGAAACCTATTCAGCGTTTGTTGGAGACGTCGTAAACTCCACCTTTCGCATCAGAATGCTCATCGTTCTTACCTCTCACCTGAAAGTTATACGTTTCGACGATGCTTTCCATTTTACTTTTGTCTCCGACAATTTCATGAGTTTAATGTGAACTGATGCTGCAAGAGTTGTCCTTGAACGAATACAGTCCCATAAAGTACATTAAAAACGTCACTGGTCAAATATTTCTTCAAAAGCGACGGGTGCTTTTGAAGAAATATATACATGTAAAAGACATACTTTGTTAAAGCTAATTATATAACTACAATCTATTATACACGATCATTATAATAATCCGATAAATTAAAGTCGTTTTCAGATGATTCATTACTAAAGACATTTCCGCGACACTGTGATCGGACCACCATTTTTGGTTCGGTCACAGTGTCGTAGGACAGCGACGAGAATGTCTGTAGGTTCAGAGCTACTCTTGGGCTTATGTCGTACGTCGTGTATGAAGAGCGTTGATAGTGCAAAGTTATTAATAAATATTTTCTTCTGCGACCGCTAGTGCGAAAATCGCACCAACAACGAGGAGTCTAGTAAATGCTTCATTATGCACTTGTGCTGTAAATTAACTCCGCCCACAAACACATTTAACAGTAACTGGAATTACACACTCGTGCATGATATGCTATTTACAGCTCTAGTTACGTAATATACTATTACGAATACGCGTTGGTGTATTTCGAACGGAAAGCATTTTTCTAAATAACGCCCACATTTATTTCGCTAAATCCAACGCAACTACGCCACTGCTATCGAACCCAGATGGTGGTCCATATTTATTACTTTTTCGAGAACGTTACCTTAATATGACAATATTATAGACACTAAAATGTTATAATTAGATTGTTGGATTATATAATGCACATGATGTAGAGTGTTTTTTTAAATAATTATAAACACTCCAGGTTTTTTGTCGAGTATCCTGAGAGAAATACTTTTTTTTCTTGATGTTGAGGAGCATCGCACCAGAGGCTCGCGAAAGAGCAGATGTTGACGGTTCCAATATTATAATCTCAAAAGACATTAAATTGTACAAATGCATTATATTACCTTTTAACATGGCAACAACATTATGAAGTTTAAAAAAACATTAGCCGTCACGGGACGCCTGGCAGATGTGAAACTTCGAAATCGATTGTTATTTAAAGAAAGTAATATAAAGTAAAGTAAAGAAATATTTATATTGTCACACACAGAGACACACATATGTAAAAGCGGCGAACGCCTAGTGTATAGCTTGTAGGGATAGCGGGAAGAGGGGCGCCAGTATACACATGTTATAGCGTTCACCGATATATGCGGCGCACACACTGTATACGCGCAGCAGAGAGGAGAGCGCCAGCGGTATGGCAAAGAGAGGCGAGCGCTGACTAAGAGTAATCCCGTGATGGCATTCAGGAGCCGAGTTTACCCCCGTGGCGCGCCATTAGGTGTTTTACATCAAAAACTTTTATACTATAAAAGAAAGCCAAGAGGGAAATAGAAGAAAATGGCCATACAGATTTGTTTCTTGATAGTGTATTTGCATATAAAAAAACGGTATGTTTCTAATCACTTCTATATATTTTAACAAATAGAAAGGCAGCTTCTATAAAATTAGTGAACTAGACAAAACATGATTTAAAGTTTTTTCTCCTTATTGCATTTTTAACTGCGAGTAACTTCTCACGAAGTTTATAAAATTTTCCCCATATTACCATCTATATAATTATCTATTTGAATTTTTTTTTCAGTCTTTCACGTTACCTAGAATGTTTCGACTGTTCAGAGCTTTGGGGCTAAGACATTTACCAATAGTAAACGACAGTAATGAAGTAATATAAGCTAATTATTGATGAGTTTACTTTTATTTTAAATTATATTTTTTTCAGGTAATTGGAATGGTTACGAGAAAAGATTTAGCGAGATATCGATGGAGGCATAGGGGCCAAATGGGAATCGAAGAATTGCCAATTTCCAAAGATATATAAAGTTTTTAATTATTATACTTTTTTCGTTTTATAAAAGGACATTCAGGATTTTCCAGTTAGATACAACCTTTTCTTATTATTTACAAATTGTATTACTTTAACCAAACTCAAATAGTATTGTTAGTACTGTGATTGCACATGTTCTTTTTAATAGAATCTGATAATTGATACAATTTTTTGATTGAAAGTATTATTGATGTTGAATATTCTGGTTTTTAGTCCAGCCTCTTTTATATATTTATGCACGAATATGACATTGTTATGGGTTTAATATATTTTAATAAACAAATTTTTAGACTATATATTTCTCTCCTTAAAAATTCTAGTCTTTGTAATTTATGCAGATAATTATATAGCAACTATTTGCTATAATTGAGAAATACTTATAACTAGAGACCGGACACATCGGGCTGAAATGACGTCATTACGACGGACGATATAAATAGTCTACAACATCTGTAAGTACATCACGTAGTTATTGAATAGCACTATTCATTCGGTTAACCGCACACAAAAAATAGATGTGCAGTTAACCGAATGAATAGTGCTATTCAACAACTGCGTGATGTACTTACAGATATTGTAGACTATTTATATCGTCCGTCGTAATGACGTCCATTTCAGCCCGATGTGTCCGGTTTCTAATAACATAGCTTTCAAAACCAAAAATTTTTTAAGTTCTATTATTAAAACCATAAACAAAAAATAGATAAAAATAAATTGGGAGCTTGCAAACTTGTATGTAGTTCTTGCCCTAAATTTTACATAGGCCAGACAGGTAGATCTTTTTGTAAAAAAATGAACGAAGTTATATTAATAAGAATATCTCACATTATGCAATCCATTTGAGAGAAGCCCATAATTTTAACTATACATACTTTCAAATTTTACATACAGAAAATAAATCACGAAAATTGAATTTATTGGAAATAATGGAAATTTTGAAAAATAAAAGTACGAGTAATTCTCCTTTGTTAGGCCTATTCCACAACTAAATCATTATTTTATTTTGGTTTTCCCTTTATTTATATTTTATTATATACATATATTATATGTATTTATATATGTTTGCACTCAGGTAAATTTCATCCCTTTGTTTAATTAAAGTTTAAATCTTGAACATAAGGTAGGTACCCATTATTAAATTATCTTTTTAAGTATATCTTAATTATAGCAATTCGTTTAAGTTCAAATACATATGTTAACAACACCCGCTAGGTTTAGTTTGTAATACTACTCCATCTGAAAAAGACACTGTGTGTTGAAACAATTATCATGGTATTTTACCAATAAAACGAAAATTGTGTTTTTTTCATATTTATTTCATCCACAGTATGAATTTCCATCAAGTAAAGGCTACTTCGATTCAAAATTTTATAAAATAGTTTGCTGACACTCAATTCAATGTCTTTCTTCCTTCAAGACTGTTGAATCTATTCTGTTTTGGATATTTATCTTTCCCCGTTTGATATTTCTTTTGATTATAGGATGCGTCTCCTTCTCCTTTAAAGTGGAGAAGGCGATACATTCAGAAAAATTTCTGGACGCATTTTTCCCCATACACACTAAATATCCCGGTAGCTTCTCTTAAATCCTTACAGTCACTGAATATTTCATTTTGAATCTATCAAATCGCATTATTCCTTCAACTTGAATTGTTATCGAGACTCTAGTTGGCTGTAGTTAGAATATATTTGTCGTATGGAGAATGTAGTGTCCTAATAATAATGAAAATACCCTTCTAGACGAAATTAAGGGACCATCAGCAAAATACAAAATAAATTTAAAACAAGATAATGAAATTTAATGAATCGAATAAATATACTGGGTTCTTCTTTTATGATTACACATAGGTATAATGCATTCTTTTAGCTTTACACATAAGTATAAATGCATGGTAGGCAACCAGTTATACACTAGTATCATTTTTCCCATTGTCAAATATTCTTGATTTTTCATTCATACTTAAATACATTTGATTGAAAATAGATCATTTATTTAAATCAGTTATAGCAAACGCCAATTAAGTTGGCGCGAGGAGGGGGTGCGCAGAAAACGGTTTTTAAAAAGTCTACCCCCACTACTCAAGTAATTGTCAGAATACATTTGTCATCGACTTTTGGCGGAACATGACTTTGCTAGGGGATTATAAAGTGATACACGCTAAAACGATGCTTATAAAAATATTCTTAAAAACCTGTTTATACATTATAATCTCATTATTTATATCAAATTTTGTTTTTTTAATGTTAATATGGTTTTTTCGTAGAGGTTAGAATTATCTGACGTTGCCTGTTGATGTAAAACTAAATACAAATCTCCCCACTACTTCTAATCCTGCGCGAACTTACCCCTCCTCGCGCAGGCGTATACCTTGTGCGAAGATAATTTTAAATATTTTTAACAAATTCAAAGATGGTTGTTTTTTTAAATTCTCACAAAAAAATAAACCAAAGACGTGTTAACAGAATATATGAAGCTGAATATCCTGTTATGTAGGATCGTTTTTAGATGTAGCAAGGCCATTTTGAAATATTAATGTTCAGTGTTCAAAACTGAAAAAATCCAAATATAAGCCATACAAGATATGAAGCCATCAAAAGCTTTTCAAGAAAGATAAAGTAAAATGAACTGATTTTTGTGATATGTTTAATTTGTGAAATGAAAACGAGGAAATTTTAAATAAAATAATTTTACTGATAAAGCAAACAGTTAGATTTGGAGAGTTTCATGTACATTCTGTATGGCAATCTAAATAATTTCCCTATGAATGCTAAAACATTCATACCTTTAATAGTTAGAAAGCATAGTAAGATGAAACCCATTGAGTTATTTCTTTAACTAATAGAAAGAGGTTGAGTGTAATTTTAATGAAATTATTAGACTACTCAGTATTTTTTAAATTTTTATTTAGGATCATATTAACATTATTCGGTTTTAGTCTTTGTTCATTATTAAACAAGCTGTACTATATTAAACAAGCTGTACTATATTAAACAAGCTGTACTAAACACTCTTTCACTTTCTGCTGAACTCGCTGGAATACAGAAGTATTTCCTAGTAGGTACATTGTTCTAAGGGTTTCAGCTCTATTCCTGTTACCTAAAAGAAAATCTAAATAAATGCAATTACCTCTTTTTTTAAATTTACCTTCCAAAATAAAAGTGGATTTACGTCCTGATTTGAATTTGGCCTTTCGAGGTATTGCGTTTTAGTTATTACTTCAGCTGTAATTGATTTTACTTTTCCTTATTCTTTCTTACAAAAATCCAATAATTTACGTCCTGATTTGAATTTGGCCTTTCGAGGTATTGCGTTTTAGTTATTATTACATCAGCTGTAATTGATTTTACGTTCTCTTAGTCTTTCTTACAAAAATCCAATAAATGGAAGTGACTTTTGTGGACTAATTAATGTCTGTTTTTATTACATGCATTTGTTCTTTATTTCCAGGATCTATTTTCTTCAAAATATTAAATATTTCTTGTTCTAGAAAAGAAGTAGCCCCACATTTGTTACTCTAGTAACTGATCGTCCTTCATATGAAAGCAGCCTTGCTTTTAACAGATTCCAAAATTTTGTTGCATAATGTCTTCCTTCCCTTCCTCAATCTTTAATTCCAGTAGTGAACTGTCAGATAATTGTACAGTGCAAAAGTTATTGTGATTATTAGAGAAATAGTATAAATATTTATTACCTACAAGAATTTCCCACTACTGAAATGCCCCAATACGTGGATTACGTGCGGTAATTCATTAGAAGTAATATGAGAACATTCTACAAACTCATAAAATGATAAAACCTATTTGTACTTTTTTGTTACCAACCCTTTCATATTTTCTACCTTTTTCAATACACTAATTTTACTGTCTTAGATATATTTCATCCTTAAAAAATACTATCCATCTTCTTCGACTTTGTTAAAGATATTTAAAATTGTCTTCACACAAGGTATGCGCCTGTTATAATTAACTATTTTAAATAATCTATTTTTCAATAAAATGTATTTAAGAATAAATGAAAAATTATACATTTATTGACATTTAGAAAAATACGGCACTGGTGTATAAGTATAACTGGTTTCTTACTACACCACCAATGCACTGACTTTTCTATTTTTAGCTTTACACATAGGGCGATGTATGTATAATGGTAGAAAGAACCCAGCATAAAATATGCCTACTTTTGATACTATGAAATAAAACAATTGACCATATTCCAAGGAACAAAACTAATTAATGATTGTAACTATAACTACAGCTATAAAGAAAATAAAAATTGCAATTACAAGTTTGTGGTCATATATTTATAAAAATGTGTACAGAAATATACACAAAATAACAAATTTTGCCTGATTTAATGCCAATCAGTTGATCCGCCGCCGCCCCAGTTTGCCTGAGGAGCTGGTTGGCCGCCAGCAGTATTGGGCCATTCTCCCTGCACTTCGCTAGCCCAATCGTCTGGATTCCCATAGGTCGCTGGTGCTGGAGTAATCGCTGGAACTACAGCCGGTGCTGGTTCCTCCGCCCATTGAGGGGGTTCAGTTGGATTCCAAACCTCTAGATCGGCCGGTTCGGGTATTTCTGTCTTAATAACGACAGGAGGCTCTTTCGCTGCTTGTTCTTCCTTTTCAGCTTCTTCCGGTTCGCGATAGAAGAATAAGTCGACGACGATGTCCCATTTAGATTCGCGCGGAATTTGGCCACGTAAGCGGAGCACCTTAAATTTAGAAATGATCCTATGAATGGTATTCAAAAAAAGCAACACGGAAATAAATTTGCTTATTATCAGGTGGAAAAATTGTAATAAAATCATTGTTTGTCAATGTATTGGGAACAATTTTCTTCATCATAAGATATGGAAACAATTCATTGATCAATCCATTCCCATTTCATATTCATTTTGAATCAAAATTAAATTTTATACTTGCTCTATTATGACACTAAATTAAACAAAAGGGTATAGCATTAATAAATCCAAGAACATTTATGTAAATACAATAGAAAGTGAATGACAAAACATGAAAGCAAAAGCTCCAAGAAATTAGAGGCTCAAAAACATAAAATGAAAAGATGATTTAATTTTTATATAATTTGAATTATAATTTTTTTTTTAAATATTAAAACATTCAAAATTTCAATATAAAAAATTCCAACAAAGCCTTATAATTCTGTTTACCTCACGTGCCAACAACCACCACATAAGACCAATACTATGTGGAGCTTTGTTATTGCATGGAATTGCAATATCAACAAATCTTAAAGGAGAATCAGTATTACACAAGGCGATTACTGGAATATTGACATAAGATGCTTCTGTTATAGGCTGATGGTCACAGAATGGGTCAGTCACAATCAATAAACGTGGTTCACGAAAAGCAGCTTGGATCTGATTGGTGAAGGCACCTAAAATATATTTCTAAAATATTAAAAATTCAAGACTTACAATTCTCTACTGAAATATCTTTTTTTTTCAGAATATAAAATTAAATCAAATGTAATCATAGGTTCCTTAGTTCTAAATTATCATCATATATTCAAAATAGCATAGATTTCTATGAAACAAATAAAAACTTGCCTGGTGTGAAACGTCCAGCAATTGGTGTAGCCCCAGTATGTGCTGCAAATTTAAGTACAGCACGTTGCCCATAAGGGCGAGATGAAATCACAAATACTTCTGCCGGGTGTTCAATAGCAACAATGGCGCGAGCAGCCAAAAGAAGTTTTTCCCAGGTTCGACGTAAATTTATTATATGGACACCATCAGGACGAACCTTATAAACATACTGTTCCATTTGAAAATTAACATTTGTTGTGCCAAGATGTGTGCACGCAGCCAGCATCTTTGTCACATCATCTTCTTTGAGGCTTAATACTTCCAAGTTTCCCGACATTTTGTACGTTATAGAGTGTAACGGCTAACCTAAAAATATAAATGTTTACTTATACAAATGCTTGCAGTTAACATAACAAAGTCCTAACATAGTATATAATCTTCAATGAATAGTGTTTAATCGATTCCACATATATACATTAAATAAAATATTTACTATTATAATTATTTACGATAAATACATAATACACATTGTCAAATATTACATGCCCAAGTTTTTAGAATATCTTGCCATAAAACAGCAAATTATAAAAAAAATATACTAGTTTCGATTATGAACTACACGTGCCTTATTAAATTTGTGTATAATTTATATTAAATAAATTAAGATTGTATAAATAATTTAAAAAATAACTTACGTGCGACAACGCCACTGGGAAAGACAGTAAAAGAAAGACAGGAATAAAGTCACAATTTAAATCTAAATCTATCGATAAAATCGTAAACTAGATAAACTTAAGCTATTTGCCACCAGATGGCAAACGAATGTTTCTGAACACCCGTTAAAAAAATTGAAAGGAACCTAAATTAAATTATGTAATTATACTAATTATTTGTCAAATTTACAAATAGTAATTGCTGTATACGAATTTATTATATAGATTTCAAATATTATATAGTATGTAGTTTTGCGTATTACTAGCTTAAGAAAGTTTGCGTATTAACATTGCTCGAATTTGTGCCGGTGATGAATTTTGGTGTTATCACGATGAATCAAAATTCGAAACACTAAAGTATTAAGTGAAAGAGTACAAACCTGAACTTTTAGTAAAAAAAGTAATGACCGTATTTTTTATTACCCAAGTGTACTGCTTCTAGATTTTAAAGGACCTGGTGTCAGTATTAGTGCTGAACGATATACAGATATCTTAAATAGGATTTCCATGTACTCATTTGTCCAATTAAAATAATCGCTAAAAGCGCAGTGGTCCAACTTGGACATTGAAGTAGTTAATTGTTATAAAGAGAATGGTTCCGTAAAAAATCGCGAAAATTTTACCGACTATTAACACACCAGTGGGAATCGTGCCTTAATGTTAAATTAATTCAATGAGAATTGGTTTACAGCAGTCAAACGTGTTTCTATTGAGCAATCCTATATTTGGCAGTGGTGATTCTTCTTGATGTTCTGGTTGTATGCTTCCATAGACAAATCCCCAATGGAAGATAGTATAACCACAGTTTAAAGATATATCTTTAAACTGTGGTATAACTTCATGTTAATAATTGGACAGCGTTTAGCCTCATCTCGAATCCATATCCGCGAACTTAAATAGAACTGACCTATCTCAATTAATATTTTGAATTTTTTGTATAAGAATTTCCCAAGTTTTTATTCTTCTTATAAGTATAAAAATAAAATGATAAATAAATCTGGCTAGATTAAATATTGCATTTTATTTTTATACCTATAAAGAGAAGAATAAAAATTAGTATTAAATATATGTAGATTATAAAGTAATAAATAATGAATTTCTTCCTTGTTTTATGTATAGATGGGTGATAAATAAAAAAACAAACAACTGTATTTTTTACACATTGGTTGTATTTCAAAAGTCCAGCATACGACAAAAAAAATTCATACATTAAACTTATATTAGTAAAAGCATTACAAATGATATACAAAATGTGAATTTATTAGAGACTATACAAAAATTATAAAGAAGTAAGAATTTCAGAACATAAATGTAGTTATGATAACAAAAAACTAGATTCTAATTACTCAAATCACTTATCTGAAAACCATTCATTCGATCCGGAGTTTGCAATCTTACATGTACAAAATAAACTGCATAAAGTAGACCTCTTAGAAGCCCTGAAAATAAATAAAATAAAAAGTCTGGGAATTTACCGAATGACCAAGAAATAGTTCTGCTTTACTAAACTTATTTAATTAGGGGTTTTAAATGTGATTATTGTGTATGAATGCCTAATCTCTTCCTTTATTTGTTAACAGCTTATCGTTTCTTTCTATATATACCTGTAATTACCAAATTTATGTGCATACTCTCATTTCATTTGTAGAATAATCATTATACCATCGTCGTTTGATAAAGCTACAGTGTTAGCGAAACGTGTCACATTTTTGTAAACGTGTAGTAAGTATACGTTTTATATAGTGAAGATTAAACAAATTAATTGTTTTGTTTTATTTTACATCGTATTAAAGAATAAAGTACTTAATCATAAAAAAATATCTTTACCTGTCAACTTAATATTGGAGCAAAGGGTTTCTCATATTACTGTTCCAACTATATTAGTAGAACAAATAACTGCTTCCTTTGAAATATTTTATGTAATTGGAACATTATGCATGTCATCTAATCCGATTTGTTGGTTTATAGGCAGCAGATACGTCAACTGATTCTAAATTACAGAAAACAGCATATATTAATAGATCAGTTAAATATGTTGCAAAGGATTACCTACCTGGTAAATAAAGTGTTGGTATGGCCTTTTGATATTAGTTCTTCCTTGTTAAATATTGTGCCTCAAAATACTTTCTACAAATAGTAAGTGAATATCATCTATTATAAATAAACATATTCTTGTGGCATTAATCAACTGTAGAAACCTCCATGATGTTGCTTTTGGAAATTAATGAAGTATAGACCCTTCTTGTACACAATTTGCTACGTAACACCATGTCACGTTGAATAATTCTAAAACTATAAAATTTATATATTATATATGTGTATTTAACTATTTGCTTACTATTTAAAAATATCTAACTTTATTACTAAGTGTACCTTTCTCATGGTAATTCTTTAATGCTGTCCAAGTTGTTTTAGCGGTTATTTGGGTTCTAATGTGACATAATTGACTATCTTCAACAGACAAACCAATCTCTTGCTTGATCATCTTTCTTTTTCCATTCGGTCACAGAAGTACTATTTGAACCATCTGGTTGGTTCATAGTTCATCCTCTTTTAATACATTCCATAAGTTTTCCTTTATGAGCAACAATTCTTAAAGTTAGTTTAATGAGAAGTATTTGTGGTTCAAAAATGGAAGAAAATGGTGACATGGAACATATAGCTCAGCTGACTAATTTGTTTCAAAAGCTAATGGATCTTGGTGAAAAGGAACTATCTGAAAGCTGGACTGTTGCTATGGTATATAGTGTTGTTCCGTCTACCGATTTTTCTACACTTCTACCGATCTACCGATGAAGCCATCATATCTACCGATTTTTAAACGAATGAGAAAAAATAAATAAAATTGTGCTAAAACTGTTTATATTCATGTATATAATACGTGTTTAATGTAAATATTTATAGGGGTATTTTTTTTTAATGTATAATAAAGAATAAAAATACAATATAATAAATTACTACTATGATGGCATTCATCTTTAATCTATGACTATAATAAATAGAAAATTAAAACAAGCAAGCAATTTTATGAGTAGGGACAGTAATAAAAGCTACTATGGATTGTAGTCGATATAATGCTTGAATTCAAAGGTAACAATTATGTATGTCGGTAGGTATTTATTTGCACGCTTCTCAAGCGCTCTTTATTCTAAATAAAGGGACTATTCTGGCTAAAAATTATCTTAAAGAAACATTGTTTTTCAAATAAAAATACTTATTCCCCCGAAAATAATTATTTCAAAATACTACAACAATGAAATAATCCTTTTCATTCGAACAAATTAATGAATGAAATAAATACAACATATCATTCAATAATTAATAAAAGCGATATATATTTGGTTATTTGCTTATTTCTATGAGTTTAAAACAGTGGGGCATCTTGAGTGAAGGGTTTGATTCTGTTTTTGCATTTAAAATTTGAAATCAGTATCCTGTATCGGTTCTAGAAGAACACATACATAGGTGTCACTTGATTTTTTTTTAAATTAATATACCTAGTGTTAAAATATGGGTAGTGACAGTGACTGTGAACAAGCTGGCCCAAGTAATATAGCGAAAAAAAATAAAATATTCCCAAAATTATAAGGAAGATTGGGAAAAGCTGGACGACTTTGAGAGATGGCTTTCTAGAAGTAAAAAGGGAAAAAATTTTGCAAGATGTAAGATCTGCAATAAAGACATTAATATTTCTAGCGGAAAAGATTCTCTAATGAAACACAGTCTTTCGATAATTCATAAACATACAGCAAGGATGATACGCAAACAGCCGTGTTTAACCGAATCTTCAGCAGGTATGGCAGAATCGGCGCAAATAAAGAATAATATTGCCGAAGGTATAATTATTTAAATTATTTCATGTTTTCAATAATTTTAATTATCTTGGTTTTAGCCGAGATCCGCTTGTCTGCATTTATTGCAGAACATAATTTGCCATTTTTGGTAATGGATCATTTGCCAAAATTAATAGCTAACATTTGTCCCGATTCAAAGATTGCTCAAGGCATATCGTGCGCCAGAAAGAAAACCACAGCTATTGTTCGAAATGTCATAGGTGCTGAATGTTTCGAAAATATATGTGAGGATATTAAATATAATAAAATTTCCCTTATTATAGACGAGTCTACAGATCGCTCAACGATAAAACATTTTTGTCTCGTCGTCAGGTATGCAAAAGACAATTTAATCAGAGACTGCTTTTTTGCTCTTGTGAAATTAGATAGTGCAAATGCGGAAACTTTATATATCTAATCATGTTATAAATACATTTGTCTCAAATTCTGTTCCTTATAAAGATAATATGATTGGCTTTGCTTCTGATGGAGCAAATGTAATGATGGGAAGGCATCATTCCGTTACAACATTACTAAAAAAAGATATACCGAATTTATTTGTCATGAAGTGCATCTGCCACCAGCGGCGGCTCGTGCATCAAAAATGTGGGGGTTGCAAATTTAGTGAATACTAATACTTTTTACAGTAGGTAAACAAGGTAGGTCACTAAGTATGTTTTATTAAAAGTAATTTTGCTAAGGTACATATAAAGAAGAAAAAAGGCTTTTAAAACTCACTGATTCTGATCCTGATTTTATTGAAGCAAAAAATCCATGCGACGATCTTTCGCAGTCGCAAATTTATCTTTCTTGAGAAAGCAAGTTCAAAAGCTCCACAAATACTTACACAATTAATTATAATGTTCACTACATATCGATTGTACTTAACTTTCTCGTTGTGCAATGCTATATTTCTTCGATATGCACTATCCATCTGAGCAGCAATATCCACATTCCCAAAAAGCGATAATTGGACTACATTTTTCATATGCCTTTGTGATATACTGTGTTTTTTAATTCGATCGCTTGAATGATTTAAATCAGTTAAACCCATTTTCGTCCATAATTCTTCACCTTCAAATAGTAAGCAAGGAAAGCAGAATAATGCATTTTTTATACTACAACCGCAAATCCACAAATGTTTATTATAAATATCCTTATTAAATAGTCTATTAAAAGTTCGCGTCTTACTGGAAATCGTTTGTTTCAGATTTAAATTCGGAACAGGTCTGCCCAACCGCTTTATTTCAATTTTTTCGGCGTACGTTCTTTTATAGAACGGATCCACTATTAAACTCTGCACTGAATTCATTATTATTTAAAAATAAAGAGCATAAACACTTTTAAACACACAAATACAACTTTTTTATTCGCTTTTATACCGTTGCACCGTAAGCAAGAAATATGTCTAATGTTTTGGTTGCACTGCTGCTGCAACACTATTGTCATTTATGGAGATATACCCGAAAGACGTTCGACAAAGTTCGTCAGCCGTATAGGGATATATACGTTCGTGGATTGCAATGAGTCTGCAAACCAAGTGTGTTATTCTCTCATTTATTTAACGTATTCATATCCAATTAGATATACCTATTATAAGTAATTTATAATAGTTCATTTATTCTGTGAGGTAGTACAAATTTTTAATTTAAAAAATGTAGAATTACGCTTTTTTTCATTAAATTAAATCTATTAGTTTTGGTGGTTGCGCAAACTTGCAAACCATAGCAGAAACCGCCACTGTCTGCCACTCATTTCACTTAGTTGCTTCATACGCATGCGAAAAATTGCTAAATTTCCTTGAAAACTTAACAAGAAATATTTTTAATTACTTCAACTCTAGCCCAAAAATAATCAGCGAATTCTAAGAGTATCAATTATTTTGCAATGCTAAAATCCACAAAATTTTACACACGTCCCAAACCAGATGGTTATCGGTTGATTCAGCTATTAAACGGATTCTAGAACAATACAATCCGCTCAGATTATATTTTACAACTGCTGTTGCAGATGGCGATGTCTCAACAGCTGAAAACATACTCGATCATTTAAATAATCCGCTAACCAAAGTCTTTCTATTATTTCTAGATTATGTTTTGCCACTCTTTAATAGTCTAAATCGTGAAATGCAATCAGAATCGCCAAAACTTTACACTTTATATAATAGTGTATCCAATATTTTTCGAACAATTTGTGACTGTTTCCTAAAACGTAACTATTTATTATCTACAGCATTAGAAAACATTGAATTTAAAAATCCACATAATTATCAAGCATTAGAAGATCTGTATTTAGGAGCAAATGTTAGAATTTATCTAGAAGAAGGTAAATTGAGTTCAGAACAAATAAAATATTTGCGACTACGTTGTAATACGGCTGTAATATTTATTACGACCTTAGGGAAATAATAGCAATATTAGAAAATTTATGACAAATTTATTTCAAACATGATTAATTAACATAACTAGGAAAAATAGAATCTTGTACAAAAACTTATGATTTTGTAATATTAAATGTAAACGAACAATTAGAACAATTAGCTATCTGAACAACAGAGTCTTCTTTCTTACTAGGCAAGTTTATATTTTCAATAATGTCAACATTATTAATGGTTGGATTCCTAATGGAATCATCAACTTTCTTCTCATTTTTCTGTATCACAGTTGAGCAAACAGCCTCTGTAATATTTTGTTTATATAAAATTCGGTCAGCTATCTGTACTTTATTTATCATTGAATCGGAAACATAGCTTTCTGCCACGGTAGAAGATTTCCATCCGCCGTGTCTTTTCAGACCAAGAACATCAATTCCTGAATCGGCTAATAATGTTGCCGAGGTCCTTCGAAAGGAATGTCCGGTGTAGGTAGTGGGGTTCTCCAACGACAAGTATTTTGCTATTTGGCTAGGAATTTTTGCGAGAGTGTTTTTTCCTACAGGCTGATTTCGACATTTACCAAAACTGTACTTTAAGAAAAATCTATCATTGGTAATATTTTATAATCTCAGACCAATGTATTTTTTAATAATTAGCATAAAATTAATTGGATATTCTTCCTTTGCAATAATTGTAAAAGAACGTTTTAATCCATTTTTAGTATCCGGTATTTTAATTATTATTACATCATTTTTATTTTCCACATCTTGAATTTTCATTTTAACTAGTTCATCTTTCCTACAAGCCCCAGCAATTCCCATAATCATAACAACCTGCAAAAAATTAGTATAGAATGAACACGAATTAAAAAGAATCATTCTGTAAACTTACCTTCATCAACAAATATGTATCGTCGGAAGCTTCAATAAGAAATTTATTCATTTCCTCTCTTGTAAAGATACTAGACTTTTTAGTCTTAAAACCATCATTTTTACGCTTCAAAAATCCTTTCAATTTAGGATATTTTGAAATATCTTCATTTTCGTTAATAAATATGGTAGTTTTTAACATGGAGTATTCACACCATAAACTGTCTGGTGATTTTAACTTCATAGATCTATCACGAAAATATGCCAGCATTACACTTTCTGAAATACTCTCCACATACCTCTGGTGACACCAATCTTTGAACATTTTATAGGTTTCATTGTATCTGTTTTTAGATTTCTCCGGCAAAATCTCAGTACAAGCTATAATAGCATCCATCTCTATTTGATTTATGTTTATAAATTTTATTTAGAAAGAAAAACTTTTTAAAATCTATTGCATATACTTTGACATTTATCAAAAATATAAATTTATATCGACACAAACATGGTTACCATAGATACGACAAATATTCTGACTTGATGTTACTACCACGGTTCGTACAGTACACTTTCATGGTCTCGAATACATGCAAACCTCGACCCTACGGGTCTCGGTTTGCAATCGTATTCTCGACCATAAAACTGTACTTACGAACCTAGGTACATAAATAACTATTTCATATAATTGTTTGATTTTAAACTAAGGATAAAAAATCTACCGAATTCTACCGAATTTTCACGAACCATTCTACCGATTATCTCAACAGGTCACGGAACAACACTGCTATGCAGTGTTGCCAGGTCTGGTGAAATTTCACCATATCTGGTGATTTTAGGGTCGAACTGGTGATTTGGTGAAAACTTTTACAAAAACCGGCAAATCTGGTGAATTTCTGATTTTTTTTTCCGAATTTAAACTACACTTCACACAAACATTAGCATTGAGATTTTCAATCAGAAAATCCCAAAATCCACCTTTTGTACACAAGAATGGCGTCTTGTTATAGATTATTATTGAGTTACTATATTAAACCCGATTATTTAAAAAATACAGCCGATTCGAAACTACAATACAGAAATCCCATCCATTTTTTACCACTTGATAAAATTTATTTAGGGCCAAAGGTGGCAGCTGCATTAGGTAATAAAATTTTATCGGAATTGGAAGAGGATACTTTCAGTAAAAACTGATTAAGTTTTTATATAGAAGCCGCTAACCAAATATACAAAAGGTTTCTTTTTAATTCCCGAGAAATGGTAATTTTAAAAATGTTATCTTTCCTGAATCCATCTGAAATTCAATCAACAGAAAGTCTTGGTCCAATTGGGGCCAAGTTTCCAAGCATTATACAAAATTTAAACGAATTAGACCGAGAATTTCGACTGCTGAAAAATTCACAACTAAATTTTGAGTTAGATGATATTTCTTTTTGGAAGGAAGTGTCTAAATTAAAGAAAGATAGCAGTTGCAGATGTAAATCAAAATCTGTATAAGTTGAGACAGCCACATAAAGTATATGCATTGAGAGGGCATAAATTAAATTGCATTCACCACTGCCATCGCATTTTTGGTCATCGTGATGTGGAGGCAATTAAAACAATGTGTACAAATAATATGGTGGAAGACATGAAAATAGTCGACTGTGGAATTAAAGTTTAATGTAAGGTATGCCTTCAAGGAAAAGCAATGTGATTAAAGTTCCCAAAGCAATCATTAACTAACATGACCCTCTGTGGGCCAATGAAATGGAATCACTGAGTGGTAAGCGATACAAACTAACTTTTATTCATGATTTTTCTAGATAAACAGTCATCTATCTACTGAACAAAAAATCTGAAGTTGAAGATAAAATAAAGTAGTATGTCCAAATGGTGAAGAATAAGTTTGCAAGAGGTCTTAAAGTGCTAAGGTCTGATTGAGGAGGGGAATATATTGGAAGTAATGTAGTGAATTATTTAAAAAAACAAGGTATATAGATGCAATACATAACACCATATATACCACAACAGAATGGTGTAGCAGAAAGAAAAAATCGTACATTGATTGAATTGGCAAGGTGCATGCTTTTAGATGCAAATCTATCTCATAGTTTTTCGGCAGAAGCAGAAAATACTGCAAATTATTTACAGAACTGCCTGCCACCTAGAGCAATCAATACCATGTGAACAACCATGTGAAAAGTGGAATATTTTAAAAATATTTGGATCTGAGTGTTATGTTCATACACCTTTACAAAAACGTCAAAAACTTGACAATACAATTAAACCAATGATTTTTTAGGTTATTATGATAAATCAAAGGCATTCAGATGTTATGAGTATGACCCACTTACTGAAAAATTGATTATAAGTTGTGATGTACATTTTATGATAATAGCTTTGAAAATGCAAATAAAGATTTGTTAGTGCCACTAGAGCTAAGTAATCAGGAAGGACCTTATTTGGATAATATTGAGGTTACTTTTGGGAAGTCATTGGATATTCAAACTAACAATAAGGACAGAACAACAGAATTGAATGATGTGAGAGTATCAGCACAAGAAATTAGAGCTTCAAAACACACAAATAAAGGTAAGAAACCGTGCAGATTAATTGAAGTTAACATGATACATAATATATTAAGTGAGCTAAAAAATTTAGCTGAAGCATTATCAAGTGAAAACAAATCACAATGGGTTTCTGCAATGAAGAATGAAATGAGCTACCTGAAAATCATACAGCAATTGGTTGCAAATGGGCGTATAAGATAAAGACCGATATTGAAAATACAATTAGCCAATTTAAAGAACGATTAGTGGCACAGGAATTTTCTCAAAAATTTGGCTTTGATTATGACCAAGTGTTCGCACCAGTTGCAAAGCAAACAACATTTTGAGTGCTATTGTCGATAGCATCAAAACAGAATTACATGGTACGACACTCGATGCTAAAACAGCTTTTTTAAATGGTAAATTAAAGGAAACTATTTACATGAAGCAACCACCTGGATTTGGAGAAGAATGGAGAAGGATGGGTTGGTTTGTTTATTAAAGAAAAGTATATATGGTCTCAAACAAGCAGCAAAATCATGGAATGATATAATTCATATGACACAAATATGGGATTTCAACAAAGTAAAGGAGATCTTTTACATGTGGGCCTTCGGATTGACAAGGAGTCTGAGGAAACGTTGGTGAGGACTGATTGGAGAACTTACTATCGCTTTCAGAGGGCTAGCTTTGTAACCCTCGAAACAAAAAAAGACCAGAACCGGTGATGCAGGATGAGGGTACTCTAGAAGAACCTCAGGCATCAACCTCTAAGGGTCAAAATGTTGAAGATTCTTCAAATAAATCTTCAACATAAGAAAACAGCCACAGCGGCACTTTGTCAAAGAACGCTGGCTGAAGATATCGATATCCTCCTCATCCAAGAGCCATGGATAAGTGAGGTAAGGTGGGAGGACTAAATATTAGGGGAAGGGAGCTGTTAGTTGGTGTCCCAGACACTAAAATTAGAACTTGTATCTGTTTCAGAGATGACCTGGACGTGATGCCTATCATGGAGCTATGCAGTGGGGACATGACGGCAGCCAGGATCAGACTGAGTGTCGATGGGGGGATATTGGAGACGACAATTGCGTCTCTATACCTACTCATTGACTCTCCAGAGCTACCAGGGCCTGATCTTGAGGCCTTGGTGGCATATACCAGTAAGTACAATCTGGAATTGATTATCGGCGCAGATACCAACGCTCATCATAAGGCTTGGGGCAGCAAGGATAACAATTATAGGAGTAAGTCTCTCTTTAACTATCTCTGTGGTACTGAACTTGACTGTCTGAATAAAGGTGATAAGCCGACATTTAAGACATCAAGGGGGGAATCAGTTATAGATATAACGTTATGTACGTTGGGAATGCGGGATATTGTAGGGGGGTGGCATGTATCCGACGAGCCGTCGCTCTCTGATCATGCTTATGTCCGCTATGAACTATGTACAGATTTAACGGAACCCAGACTATACAGGGATCCCAAGAGAACAGACTGGGGCTCTTACAAGGAAGACCTGTTAGCTGCGACCCGAAATATCCCTGTTAGAATAGGGAATGTGAAAGAGCTGGAGTTGGCTGTTGACTGGTTGCAACGGACCATCCTTTCCTGCTATGAAAATGACTATCCCCTTAGGGAGTGCCGTATAGCTAAGCGGGCTGCCTGGTGGAATGCAGACAGAGTTAACCAATTTAAGGAAAGAAACTCGCCGGTCATTTAATAGGGCGAAGAAAACAGGTAATTGGGAAGCCTACAAGGCTCTCCTCAATAAATACAATGATAAAATCAAAGAGAGCAAAAGGAAGGCCTGGAGAAAATTCTGTGAGGACATCGAAGGTGTTCCTGACATGGCCAGAATAAACAGAATTCTCATAAAAGATCCTTCCAACGCAATGAGATCTATACAAAAATCGGACGGGAGGTGTACCATTACCGTCGAAGATACTTTAGAGTATCTTCTGGGGGTACACTTTCCAGGTTCGGAGCGTATGGATGATTGTGATACCAATCAAGTTGTCACGTCTTGGAGGGCGACTAGGAATGATTGGGAGATATCAAACGAGATCTTCAAGCCCCATTTAATTAGATGGGCGATAGGATCGTTTGAACCATATAAATCCGCAGGACCAGACGGAGTGTTTCCCAAGCTCCTTCAAGAGGGAATTGGTGAAATTATGGGCCCTCTATTGGAGATATTCAGGTCTAGCCATGCTATGGGTTATATCCCTAGGGCATGGAGAGAAACTAGGGTAGTGTTTATACCGAAGCCCGGAAAAGCAACATATACCCACTCTAAATCATTTAGACCAATTAGTCTTACCTCTTTTATGTTGAAGACTATGGAAAAAATGATATATTTAAATATTAAAGAAGGGGCTCTGGATAGATCTCCTCTACACCCACTGCATTGGGCATACCAGATGGGAAAATCAGGTGAGGGTACCCTGCATAGCCTGGTGAGAGGGCTCGAAAGGAGCCTACACTACAAGGAAATTGCACTTGCAGTCTTCTTAGACATAGAGGGAGCTTTCGATAACACCTCGATGTCCTCTATTATTCGATCTTTAAGAGATCGAAAAATAAAAAACACCACATGCAACTGGGTTCATAACATGCTGCGTAGCAGAGTAGTTCATGCAAATCAAAACGATCTCCATGAGGACAACAAAAGGGACACCCTTTTGTTGTCCTCATGGAGGCGTATTGTCACCACTACTATGGAGTCTAGTAGTGGATAATCTCCTCAGGACATTAAATGACCAAGGAATATGGACGCAGGGGTTCGCCGATGACATTGTCATAGTGTCCCAGGGGAAATTCCCGGGGACAGTGGAGAGCATCATGCGAAATGCTCTGCGAATTGTAGAAAGATGGTGCCTTGAGGAGGGATTAACTGTCAATCCTCAAAAAACCAAGTTGGTAGCCTTTACCAACATGAGAAAACTAAATGATCTGGGCAGCATAAAGCTGTTTGGACAAGAGTTAGAACTAACCAATGAAGTGAAGTATCTAGGCATAACACTTGATGCGAAACTGAATTGGAGCAGACACCTAGCCAAAGTGGCAGACAGGGCGGCGCAGCTCTTCTGGAGATGCAGAAGAACTGTTGGCAAGACCTGGGGACTAAGACCAAATGTGGTACACTGGTTGTACACAGCAGTAATAAGACCAACGATTACCTATGGGGCAGTTGTCTGGTGGAGGAGGACGGGGCGGACATCGTCGGTGGGGCTCCTCACGACAGGCCCTGTTGGGAATCACGGGAGCTATAAACAGCACGGGAACCGCTTCCATGGAGGCCATCGTGGGTCTCCCTCCGCTGGAACTATTTATAAAGGCGGAGGCAATGGCTGCGATATTGAGGCTGAAGGCCAATGACGTATGGTGTCCTAATAAGGTTGTAGGGAGCCATACAGATATCATAGGAACTATACTGGAAGAGCCGATATTTCAAATGCCGGTGGACAGTATGTTACCTGAAATTATGTTTACAGCTAAGCTGAGCATACTTATACCGATCAGGGAACAGGCAAAAAGTCGCTCGATCGATTGTGGTGCCGGCACCTGGTACACTGATGGATCACAATCTAGTCAGGGGGCAGGTGCAGGCATATACGGAATGTGCCCTGGAAGGAAGATATCGATATGTCTGGGGAAACATGCTACGGTTTTCCAGGCCGAATTGTTAGCAGTCGAAGCCTGCGCCGATGAAATTCGGGAAGCCGGCTGCGCAAGCAAAAAAAATTAACATAATGACTGATAGTCAGGCGGCTATTAAAGCCATTATGATCCCATCTACCAGGCCTAAGCTGGTGAAATATTGTAAACAGGTCCTCAATAACCTGGCACAAGACAATACGGTGTCGCTGATATGGGTGCCAGGACATGAGGGAATTAAAGGCAATGAGATAGCCGACAAACTGGCCAAAGAAGGTACTAATAGGAACTTCATAGGACCAGAACCTGTATGTGGAATCACTAAGGATTCCGCTAAAAGGGAGATCTGGTCATGGCTAGAAAAAGAACATAAAAATAAATGGAGGTTAACGGAAGGTCAACTCCATACCAAAACACTACTAAGGGGGCTGGACGGGAAGTTTTCAGCCAACCTAATTCGTAGTAGCAAAAAAGAAATTAAAATAATTACCGGGTTAATAACCTTTAAGGAAGCATTTGTACACCATGGGCTTGGTTAGCGAGCCCTGGTGTGGGAGATGTGAAACACAGGAGGAAACTAGCCTTCATGTAATATGCACGTGGAAATCTATTGGGGATAGTACAAAGAGCAGTGTGCTCAAGTGCCTGGACGTGGTGGCGTACACCCCAAAACAGAGAAGAAGAAGAACTACACTTTTTGCAGAAACAATGGGGTCTTTACGAAAGAATTCGGAGTATCTGTGCTCTACATGCTCACGATTTGAGAGTTGTCAAAGACTAAGAGGTAACAATTCGATAGCAATAAATCCGACAAAATTTCCGTCTTCAGGGTATGCCAGCAGGAAATATTTTATGGGTCACTTATAACTGTAAGGATGTAAGTGTAGATTATTCTTAAAGATACGTCTAATAGTATTGGTGAGATCTACGTCATGTTGTTAAGTGTCGCAGAGAAATTCGTGGGATGTTTCGCAATTACTTTTCGGTTCAACAGTTACTTCATTTCAAACCGTTGGTCTTTGCCTTTTCCGATCCAGACTTGCTATTTTTCTAAATAAAATTGCAAAACGGTGAATGTATATATACTAAAATGATCATAATGAAAAGCTTCATCTTCTCCTATTGAATGTGTAACCACATTTCGCAAATCTCTCTGTCTGGTGGGTACCGTGTTTACTGAATGTAGATAAAAAACGAGAGCGCGGATTTTCAACGACAATTTGAAGCTCTTTGACATCGACCCAGTAGGCTTTTTGCGTCGGACGCGAAGTAACTGTTTAATGAAAAAATTACTGATCCTAACCAAAAAACGCTCTAAAAAAAAAGCGTCACCTGCGTCACTATCACGTGTCACATAATTAAGTTATCCGCTAGATTTCTGTATTTGCTAGATAAGAGTCATCTTACGTTTAAGGAGAACTTCATTCTAGACGCCATGACAGTTTCACTTAGGGAAATGAAGCTTTCATTCTATACTTGTTATAATTATCTATAATCAGTTGCAATTTATATCTTCACCCGTGTGGATGTATTTTTTTCTGCGCAGTTGTATTTTTCATTTGCTAGTTTTTACTCTGCTGTTTTAAATTCGTATTTATTTGCGTTCTCACAGGTACAGTTTTAGCTTCATTAATCAATGTTTTTTTTTGTAAAAAAGGGATATTTAATTACTTGCTTTTTTTCCAAATATAAAGCCATGTAGAATTGGGTTAACTGTACACGTACATGTGTTCTTGTTCTATTAATCTCTATTCTATTAATTTCTTGTTAAGTACTTATTCCATTTTTTACCCACTTTCAGAAACTATAATGCCTCGTACACGAAAACGAACAACAAATCATAGATTTTACTCGGAAGATGTATTGAAAGAAGCGGTCAGAACAATTTTGCTAAATAATAGGTCAGTAAGAAGTGTTTCTGATGAACTTCAGATCCCGCGAATTACGTTAACACGTTATATTAGCAAAGCTGGAAATCAAAACCTGAATGACGTTAATTATAGACTCGAAGGAAAGTGCTATTCTACCATTACAAAGCACTGTTACGCACTAGTCCCTTTGTTCAGAAAAAGACTATATGAATTACGATTTAAGGTTATGTTCCAACCATCCTAGTCTTTGAGATTTCCACTTATTCTCATGACCGACACCGAACGTTCTGAACGCCCAACTGAGGTCACTACACCCGAAACAATTGAAAAAATCCACAATATGGTGTTGGCCGACCGGAGATTGAAAATGCGCGAGGTTGTAAGAGCCATAGGCATCACGTAAAGCTCAGTAGTTTCGATATTGAAAGATCAGTTGCGTAGGAACTGATAAAGATCCGCATGATGGATGTCGCGTTTACTCACAATTGATAAAGGAGTGTTTGGCGTTGTTCAACCGCAATCCGGACGAGGTGTATTGAACTCAAAGGAGACATGTTGTGAAATAAAACGTTTTTATTTTACCGAAAAAACTAACTTTCATGCAAAGAGTCGGATATAATGATCCACCATTGTATCAATAATATAGACTATTTAATTAATCTGTCATGTTATATGTTCATTAACCAATGAAAAAACTTAATTTTAGTAATTTCCCTGGTTACAAAAAATTGCAGCAGTTATTGGACTAGTAAAAATTGCATCGAATATTGTACTATTTATGGAAGTGAATATTTTAAACAAATGATAATCTTTATTTAAACTTTATTTACAGTTAAAATGGACACAGCAATATTATTTTCTAACAAATTGGATTGTACAATTTGAAAAACTGACATTGGAACAGTTTTGTAACAATCCTGTTTCTTTTGTAATATTTTCAACACTATCATGTTCAAATAAATCGTTGGTACTGCTGCTGGTAGCAGCTGCACTGGATCTCATCTTCTCCACCATTTGTTGACGGTGTTCTTTGCCCTAGTTGCAAATAAGACTTAATCATCTTTCTCGTCAAATCTTCTCAACTCGCTCTCCATCGTAATTTAAAACGATTTTTTAACATTAACAAATTTATTGAAAGAAATTTGGGCATGCTATTGAACGTGTAACCACATTTTGCATGTCGAATTAGATTTGTCTAAGCTCTCTGTCTCGTAGGTACCATGTTTGCTAAATGTAGATAAAAAACGAGAGCGCGAATTTCCGACAACTTGAACCTCTTTTAACATCAATTAAGTAGATTTTTTGTCGGCTTTGTTGCGGTTGATGAAACTTGGCACCATTAGGTACTGTGCCAGAATCAAAGCAGCGGTCTTAGCAGTGGAGGCATCGCGGCAATCCTCTACCAAAGACGTTTCCTTCGGCTGGAAAGGTAATAACCACGGTATTTTGGGAATCGAAGAAGATACTATCTTGCAAAGGGTCAAATTGTCAACGAGACACATGCTGCCCTTCTGGACAAAGTTACTATTACAGTTATTTAATTTGCGTAAAACGGGTTTGAATGCTTTGATTCATTAAATAGTCCTCCAAATACGATTCGTAATCAATGTTATGCAAATTATTTTTGCGGTGGTGTCACTGACATCAACGGGCGCTTTCGAATTCGACTCGTGCAAGCACTCGTCAAATTCATATCACAGCTGTTGACATTCGTAGCACAACCACAAAAATAATCGGCATAACATTGACTACTCTTCGTATTATAACTGATTATTTATTGTAATAATACTCTACATGTATATAAACACGACGCTTATTATCCCGTGCAGATAGATAGTCGAATTAATTGGGGTTAAAATTAAAAGCTACCAAATTTACGATTTGTGAAAAAACATCAACATTTTGCGATATAAACAAGCATATTTTTTGATAAAACATATATTTCAGTAATATACCTTGCATTTAATCAATAGATTATAAGTATAATAATAATCCTAAGTTAGTATTTACATAAAAATCATCTAAGAATACAAGCAAGATAATGCCAATAAAACTACATGCTATTGACTAAAAATAAAATGCAGTATCTGCAAATTTTAAAAATAAAACAATAAAATATCTCATTTTAAAAAAATATTGTGGCACAATTTCATAAACTATATATACACAAGAAAAACAAGACAAAAAAAATTGTTCAAATTAAATATTTCCTAAAAAATATTTATAAATCATTCTAGCAATAATATTATATATGCGCGAGTTTTCACAATAATTAAAATTTCTTACGATAAAAAGTAAATAAAATTATTACATAGTATAACTTATCCTTAAAAAAAATTTGAGTGAATCCTTGTGCATCAGAAGGCAAACCTAAAATGCATATCGCTATACTTTCTTATACATTATATATATATATATATATATATATATATTCTTTCTGAAGTCTTTCGCTTGTAATTTATTAATAATAGTAATTATATTTATAAAGTCTAATTTCTTCTTTGTTATACGTTAAAGCAAAATTATAAAAAAAGCTCAGCTCACCTTCTAGCGGAAAAATACCAACAAAAAAATTCGTTGTTATTCCAATTGGTGGCAATATTGCAAAGGATTTTGAACTATTTTTCTATTTCATTATTACCTAGTTTAAAATACGAAATTACACGTTATTTTCTTGTTTTGACTTATCACGAAGCTTGTTTTGCGAATTATATTAAAAATTATATACAGGGTGAATCTGTAAAACTGCAACGAGACAGGCAGTTAAATAATGCGGAGGGATATGCAATCGCTTAGCTTATGTGGCGTATACACATACAAATCAACGAAAGTTATGCATATAATTTATAAATAATATGTTTTAAACGACTTGGAACTTCCAAATAAATCAATTGAAGAAGAAACTTTAAATAAAATAAAAATTTTTTCCCTTGGATTTACACAGGGTTCGCAAAAAATTGGAGTTTTCAATATTAACGGTAGAGCAGCTATGATTCGCCAGCTTTTCGTTCGACAATGCCGATGTCGAAGAAGTAACCTCTGGCATGTCAAACATTACGTTATTTTTGTGATATGCCTGAAGAGATATCAGAATCCGCGATAATCTAATCTAGGTACAGAGAGCGTTTTCAGGTAAATCACTTTTTATAAACTGACTTTCACAGGTTTTCTAGGCGGTCAAAAATATAAGAACTGACAGAGAAGCGATCGAATTTGATGCAAAAGTTATCCCGGTCACACTTTGCATAATACGTCACTTGTTTGTCCTAGAATGTTAGGCTGGAGCATAATATGCGTTTGATGATATAAAAAGTCTTGACTGGTCGACATGAATTTTTGATTCCGTTACGTAGGGATTATGAAGTAACATAATATAATCAGCGGAAGTTATCATTAATATACTTGAAATCGCTCATTTCTATCAATCTATTACCTACGTACTTTATTAGGTAAATGATGAATATTAATGCCATTAGAGTACACAATGTTCTTGGCCCACTACTTAACTGTCGTTCAATTGCATTCTAAATTCTGAAACTTCTCTAGGTGTTTTATCAGTATTTTATTAAACAGTCGCGGCTCGTGATGACGTAAAACGTAGGCACCCGCACGGATGAGACTGCTTCGAACAATTTCGGTCGCACCTACTTGCTTCTCTGTATATATGAAACATTAAACGGAGCAACCGTGCGGGTGCCCACGTTTTACATCACAAGCCGCGACTGCTAAGAAATACAAATCGGTTAGGATCAAAATTTGAATATAATAATATATAATAGTTTTATGTAGTACATTTTCAACGAAATGTTTTAAATAGAAAAAAAATGGCGATGTTTTAATCAAAACTTAGGACTATAGTAGAATTTTTTAAGCAATGCATTTTTTGTTATTCCGCAGTCTTCTACATATTATTTCTTTTACTTATTGTGTTGCCGTTTGCTTTAGCTCTTTTCAGAAGTAGTGGACGCTGAAAATGCTTTTCTGTTTTAATAATATTACATTGTCCATTATTTATTCATAATATTATTACATCAATATCATAGCAATAATGTAAAATATTTATATTTTGATATTTTATTAATAAAAATGGAGTTATGTATGTGTTAATTTATATTGACATTGAAAATACTTAGAATACTATTGCTTTATTCAAAAATGAAAATATTTAGCCGGATTAATGAAAACTAATTAGAATTGTACAGATCAATAGATAGAGTACAAATGTATTGTATGCTTGTAATTTACTCAATATAATTTGAAATTGAAGTATTTTAATGCTTTTATTCATTATAATTGAATAGATAGTGAGGATGACTCGCTATTGTCAACTTTTGGATCAAGAAGTTGTAAAGAAGACGCGCAATTATAAATGGAATAACAGAAATATTGATTATTCCGATATTCCTCGTTTCCTTTCCAGATACGAACAGCTGTACACTTCTCTTGTATTTGTATTATAATGAAGTCATCGAGATGCTAGTATAGTACTCAAAAATGTAGGCTAATTCACATAATCATATTGGAGATATTACTGACGATGAGCTTCGGTGTTTTGCTTCTCAGTGGGTATTCATCCCACCCAAGGAGTCGATGTATTGGGAAAATTGATGAGACACTAATAATATTCTCGTTTGTGAAGTGATAGCTAGAAATAGACTTAATTTTATTATGCAAAATATTCATTGTTGCGATAATGCTGACTTACCAGCAAATGATAAGTTTGCCAAACTACCTCTTTTTGATATCCAAAATAAAAAATTTATAGATACGTCCCAGTGTGAAGAGTCACATAGCATTGGCGGATCTATGGCCCATTAGATGGAGGTATAAAGTGTAGGTGGGAGCAATTGAATAGTTTGAGCCCTACCAGGGTTCAACTACTGTTCTGTTGGATAAGTATAAAGTTCTTGGTCTAGATGCTACTGTGTGTTGGTAAAGACCGCCCTTTATCTCACTCGACAGTCATGAAAAAAAGAACGAGGTACAGCTGCGAGAAATAAATTTTGGTCGTTAATGTCATTGCAAAATTTGAGGAAATTTTCACAATGTAGATCTTTGCCCTGATTGATTATATCCATTGTCAGTGAAATATCAATATAAATTTGCAAAATCTTTTTTGAATTATTTTTAATATGGCCCCAATATTCTATTTTAACACAGTAAGGATTATTTCCTTAATAGAAACTGGACTCTCTGAAGCTACGGTACCATCTCGTCTAGGATTTGCAAAAAGTTCCGTAAATTTTATTAACACGTGACAGATTAAATTATAGGTTATTACCATTACGACCGCTTCACAATACAGCAACTTACATTTTCTCAAAGAATGACATAGACCACCAAAATGTATTGCTTCCAGTTGTACAATGGAATTCGTATCATCGGATACTAACACTATAACTTTATGCAAGTGGTATGACACTAGCGTGGTAACTATTGCTTCAAATCATACCAAAATAATGCATGCTCTACCGGTCAAAAGGTTTTCTCAAAAAGAAAAAAAAACTATTTACGTACCGCAACCACATGCAATAAAAAATATAATGAGAAAATGGGTGGGGTTGACAGGGCGGATCAAAATATTAGCCTATAGAACTCGGATAAGAGGTAAGAAGTGGTATTTTCCACTAATAGCTCACTGCCTAGACATGCCCAAACAAAACTTGGAAACAAGCTTGGAAACTATAGAGAATAGAAGGGGGAAAAAGATCACCTAAGATTTAGGCAATCACGGGCAACTTCAATTTTGGAGACATATATATAAAAAAAACAACAAAAAGAAGTCATAGCCGTCAGTCCGCAAATCTTCATGAAACATCTAGATATCACAGATTAGATCACTTGGTCGTATATCAAGAAAACAGACCCGCTGTCTTGTCATCAAAATTGTATTTTTTGTTGTCAAAAATGTTCTATTGCTTTGCTAGTTTCCCACTAATAGGTCACTGCCTAGACATGCTCGACCAAAATGCTTGGCAACTATAGAGGATAGGAGGGGGGAAAGATCACCTAAGATTTAGGCAATCAGTGGCAACTTTTTTTGGAGACATAAAAAAAACAACAAAAAGAATTCCTAGTCGTCAGTCCGCAAATCTTCATGAAAGATTAGATCACTCAGTCGTATACCAAGAATAACAGACTCGATGTAATGTCTTGTCATAAAAATTGTATTTTTTTTTGTCAAAAATGTTCCATTACTTTGCATCACAAAATTGCTTTGTTAACTATCATACTTTATAAATCATTTATTATAACATATTTTTATTGGAAATATGATTAATTTTAATTTTAGTTAATAGTAATAGTGTATTTTACTACTGTTCTTTTAAAAGAACACCGTTTTCAGAAAAAACCCAACATCAAAATTCAAAACTTGCATAAAATATAATTTTTTGGTTATCCCCAAGATTAGAATTTGAAATGCGGATAAGTATTAAAAAAAGTTTCGGTATTATATGGTTAATGTGATGTCATCTTCAAGGAATGACGTGCATGTATTGGTTAAAAATTCTACTATATACGTATGTATCTGTGACGTCCAATATCATCTACCGGTATAATAGGTTTCTTTTTACAGATAATGAAGGGAAAACATGACCATCGTCCAATCAGTATTCTTTCTTACGTCCACTGGTTTCAGCAAAATTATGTTACTACTTTTACTTATACAAAAAATACTATATAGTTTTCTCCAACTAATATATTTCTAATACATCGGATCATATCTTCATTGCTCGACAAAATCGATGTGCAATTATTTTCAGTGAGAGAAATTGAAAAATAGAAATCATTAAAATAGTCTACAAAATTTTAGCTTAACTATATGATACAAAATACGGCCCTACAAGGCCCTGAATGGTATTTATTTTACATGTATATTCCTTGCATTTAAGCCATAAGGAAAAAAAAATTAAATATTGTATACATTGTGCATCGTTGTGCTGTTGGCAGTGTATGGGAGTATTATGTACATGATATTGTAGTTTCTATTAAAAATAACGTAATCAACAAACATATTACAAGCATTAAACCTTTACTTTTCGAACTTTGTATTAAACTCTGTATTCAATTTGTCTGAATTAAAATTATTTAGAAGAAATAAAAATTTTGTTATAGATCTTCATAGAAGAATATTTACAAAGAGGACGCTATCCCACCATAATAAATTAGTAAATAAAAGTAATCTCCCTACCACAGACTTTATAAGCGTAATCGTTGCAATAAAATAGATTCGCACGGTATATATGTATATGCATATGTATAGTATGTATATTAAAACAAGCATATTTTTTTAAATTATGTCTAAGTTTCTTATTAAACAAACATTCTGCCATTGATATTCTACCCGATGTATATTTGCTTCATAAATGTATACAAAGTAATCACATAGAGATTTTTCTTTTAAATCCATAACTTTGATATTGCTAGATCATACACCCTTTTCAATTCTTTTTTCTATATAATTAGATATATCAATTACAGAATAAACGCCTACGATTACATCTTGATATAAAAATATGTTTTTTCAATTTTACACAGTATTAATTTAGTGTAATACTAACATAACCAAGTCAACCACTGAATTTGTATTTCCTGATCATCATCATATATAGTTTTCTAACCGTACGTATTAATTAACTATAGTCTACTATGAATAATTATACACAGATCCAGGTTACATACTGAAGAGAATAAGTTATGAAATGTTTGTATCTATGCAAAAACTTGTATTGTTTCTTCATTCTTTATGGGTAATTAATTAGCTGCCAAAATCTATATTGATATATTTTTAATTAATTAAACTAAAGAAAAATTAATTTTCAATATGTAAAACTGAGTATTTTTTGAAATAGATGGGACAGAAACACCATCACAACACTATTCAAATTGGAAGAGATTTGATTAACCTGTACATAATGTTTAAAAAAATGCAAGCTAACCTTTTAAATATAATTTGTACCAACATTTTTACAAAGCTAATACTACTATGGGTGACAAATTAGAGCGATTAGGCAGCGGTAATAAAATTAAAAGATATGCTGGATTAGCAAATCCAAAAGAGCTTTGAGATCTCAACTATACAAGGAATATATAAAATGTAATTAAGTGTGAGGCTAGGCTATAAAAGTAATGCACACATGCTTGTACAAAGCCGCGAACGATATGACCTTCAGAAGCGCGCCAGGTGGAATGTGGAAGTGACACCCCCCCATCTATACGAATGCACAAGTTTGAGTTTCATCCAGTGTATTTTGAGAAGTATGGAGACGTGGAGAAGTGCTTTCTCAACGCGAGTTAAATAGCGTGCTGTTATCGAATTCTTGACTGCTGAAAAAGTGACTTCTAGTGAGATTCGTCGTCATTTAAAGGAAGTTTATGGTGACGATGTTGTTGATAGGTCTACTGTAAATTTATGGGCAATAAAATTTCGTGATTGCGAGCCTGGAAAAGCTAAAATTGTTGATAAAACACGCAGCGGACGTTCGATCACTGCGACAGACGATAAACATCGTAAACTCGTCGACGATTTGATTAAAAATGACGGGCGAATCGCTCAAAAGCGTATCGGAAACCATATAGGAATATCCAAGGAACATGTCGGCTTCATTATTGAACAATTGGAATACCGTAAAATCTGTGCACGATGGAATGCTGCGAGCAATTTTTGCAGCGCTACCATGACGAAGGAGATGACTTTTTTTTTTTTAAATATGTGACGGGGGAATGAATTCATCATTATCCATGAATCATTCATTACGACGAGAGAAGAGACAGAGCACTGAATATCGACATCCGTCTTCTCCTCAGGCGAAAAAGTTCAAAATACAAGCATCCGCAAAAAATTCTTTTGGTTGTGTTTTCGGATGCTCATCTAGTTTATATGACCGATTTTCTGGAACGAGGGGCAACGGTAAATTCTTCTCGGTACATACAGACTCTAAAACACGTCTGATGTTGAGTTTGTCGTATTAGAGATAGCCTGGAACCAATAATCTTGCAATATGACAACGCTCGTCCACACACCTCGCGCGAAACTGCAGAGGCTCTGCGAAACCTGAAGTTTGAACCGATTCCACACCGTCCTTACTCCCCCGATCTTGCGCCATGCGATTCTTATTTTTTTCCTCTACTCGAGAGAGGCGCCAAGGGTAATCATTACACCTCCAACGATGAAGTGAAAGCAGCTGTCAAGTCCTGAATTTGATAAAAGTGGGGAGAATTTTTCAGTGACAGAATGAGAAAACTTGGTATAGGTTAGGAGAAATGTGTTAGCTTTAACGGTGACTATGCAGAAAAATAAATATATGATTTTGAAGCTTAAGAATTGTACTTTAATGTACTTTTTGTCCGATCTTGCTATTTGTTTTTGTTCGCGTTGTACAAGCATGTGTGCATTACTTTTCAGTATACCCTAGTATGCAGTAGAATGTTGAAGACTAGAGAATTATATATAATTTTCTTTGTAGTAATTACTCATAGATTTTACCGGCCCAATCTCTTTCTGTAAAATTATTTACAATGGCTAATAACAATTAGAAATCAATCCTAAAAGAATGGTATTATGTGAAAAGAGGAATATCTACAAGATTTATAGAATGTGGTAAGAGTTTTAAAATATTTCCAATCCATTGTGGATATAAGAGCAGAAGATTTCTTTATTTCATGACGAGAATCAAGTTCAGTGCAAAAATATGTTAGAAAAATTCTAATTTCAAGTTACTCTTAAATCAAAAGAAAAAACGTTTGCTTTGACACAAAAAGATTTGTCAGACAAAAACTATCAAAAATATTGACACTGCATGATTTAGAAACTTTCAAGATCTTAATTAAAAATATTTATATCGGTAGCGGGTTGTAACTATTTTTAAGGTGGAGAAAAATAAAACAGAATCATTAATGTAGCAGTGGTGGTCCCTGCCAGAGGTGTCAGTCTAGCAGGCAAACAGCTCATAAATTCTTGGCCCTAAAAAGAGTATGAGACACATTATTAACTTCACCAATAAATAATTTTAAAAAACTATAAGAAGTTTGGGGAATTTACTTCATTTTATCTGGATAAATGCTTCTTCAATTCATAAATAGAATCGTCCACTTGTGCGCAAAGAAGAGGTACAAATGAAGTTACATAACTTATACGTTTTCGTGGACATTTCTTTTAAGTTATTATTGGAGATCAAACTTTAAAAAAAAACAAATTGGACGGTAGATAATAGTAAAAGCTTTAATCGATCTGTGGCCAGAAGGGTATTTATAAAATCACTGGATGAAACTATTACCCAATAGATAGAGACAAAATTGCAAAATTCTAAGAACCGGAGCGTATTACAATAGCTTTTATAAGGGCGGCCAATTAATATACCCTTATTTCAAGCACATTTGTATACCACCATGTTTTTTGTAATTTCCAGTAAGTTCGCTTTTTAATGTCAGTCCAATATAGAAGTTTTCTTTTAGAATTAAGTACCTTTGATAACCCTGAATAGCCCTTAAAATAAGATCTTTCTTAAGTTTGTGTTGCTACACATTTCATTTGCATCAATACTTCAGAATCATTGGTACATGTAGATGTAATTTTACGTATCATCATCAATTTATCATCTAGATTCTATATTGAATTTGTTTTAATACCAATCACCTACTGTTCAAATGGCTATATCGCATTTCCCTATTTTAGACTCTCAAACTCTATATTCCCTATTTTAGACTCTCAAACTCTATACAGTTCAAATTTAGTATTTCAACACGGTTGCATGATGAAAGAGAATATTTTTTTAACAGTAAAGAATTTCTTGACATTTTAAAAGTAATTTAAGAGACGACCAGCTTCGCTAAATGTATATAAATCTATTATACCATAATCTCTTATTTCTTGAAAGAATTTTAATTTTCAAACAATGGATTTCATTTCAACATATAGGCGATGCTAGATATAATCTCTGCGGAAAAATCTTGGAAGATTATAAATTAATATGAAGCATTCTTGTTTTCGGGACATTTGAATGCCCATTCCTTTATATTAAATAGGTTGGTGGAGCAATGAATAAAATTAGCATATGAAAAGATTCCTTATTGAATACTATTATTTTTGCTATTCAACGGATCCACCATAACTAAATTAATAACTAAAATATTTATTTTACTTATTAAAATTTATCAGAAGGAGAAAAAATATGCTTTCCCAGAAATGTTTTTGCCTAATAAATGTTCGCATATGAATTATTGAGTAGCTGCCGTAATGACTTCTAGATATCTCAGTTGTTTCGTTAACTTATAGAACATTTCCAGATCTTATTCCTTTATTCTTGTATAAATCCACATTGTATGGTTTCTGAACTACGTATCGCAAATATACATACACCTTATTCATTATCCATAATTCGGAGCCGTATGTAGAGTTGGTCTCAGTATCGATTTATATAATCTTTTTTTTTTTTTTTTTGAGACTTCGGTGGATTGAAGTATTTTATTTAATCGTCCTGCACATCTATTACACTTTGTCAGTCTTAAGTCTATTTCTGTGGTCTCGCTACAGTTAGATCAAAATTCCGCACATATAGTTTTCTATTTCTGTAAAGGTCAAGACTTATCCACCATTGTTTTGCACTTTGAATGTCTCTTTAATGTACTCTTTAGACCGCTTTTAATTTATATATATTTCTTTTTATTTAACTGAAAGCTCATACTGCTGCTTGAATAAACGGCTGTGTCATGGATTCTTTCTTATTTCTTGCCACCAGTAGGGTGTCATCTGCATATGCAAGGCACTGGTAGCTTCGGTTAAAGAGTGTTGCTCTGCGATTTATATTAGCTACTCTTATTGCCTTCTTTATAACAATATGAAATAAAATTGCCGTAGTCCTCTTCGTAGTTGAAAGTCTGTTGACATTTCCCCCATTTATTTTTAACCGAGCAGGTTGTTCTCTACATTATTCTAATAAGGTTTAGCAACTTCTCCGAGGTTTTGAAATCTTTCAATACTTCAAACAGTTTTTTCCTATTTACTTAATTGTATGCTGCTTTAACATCTATCAAGAACATCTTTACCGCAATCTAGTATTCATAGCAACTTATTAGGATTTGCTTTAGCATATACACGCTGATTTATTTCCGGCCCTCACCATGGGAATCTCGCTTATTATTCGAGGTAGAAGGTAGGTTTAAATTTGGCAAAGTTGCTAATTTTGTGTTTGTTATGAACCCAAAGAGAAAGTGGACCTGTGTCAAATGACATTCGAGAATTTTTTAAACAACAAAAGAAGCTCATGTTCTTCTTTTACCTCTAGCACGTTTATTTGGGGTTGCAGACGAAAACTAAAAACACATTGTCGAGGCCACTTTTGATCTACTATCTAATGGTAAACTCGAAATTTTCATTTGACGTTTCGGTTCTATCTGGCCATCATCAACTTTCTTCCAACATCGTTATCGAATTTTGACACCGTTAGAATGATTTCAACCATTATGACATTTTGACACAAGTTTTTGATATTATGATTTAGATGTATCAAAATATATAACCATATTCCTGAAGACATAAAGGTTAACTCTTTGAAAAACTATTAAAAAATATTAAAAAAAAGCTTACTGAATACGGCATGAACATGTTGATGATTTTTTTTCGGAACGTATAAGAATCATTTAGATTATAGATATTCAGACTTTTTTGTTCATGATTTTATTTTTTGTAATTTTAAAAAATGTGCATGTTTGTATAACATAATTGTTTTTATATTATTATTGACGTATTCTACGCCATATAAGGCCTTATAAAATAAAAAATACTTTATACTTTATTCACGATAAATGCATTTTAAGAATAAGTAAGGTAGCCATGAAATTTCAAGCTGTCAAACATTTCATACATTACTAACAGAAAAATGTCGTATACTAACGAAGAGAAACGAGATATCTTAGGTATTTTTTATTCATCGAATCGAAATACAACAATAGCGAATACAAGATTTTTACAATTGTATCCAGAACGATAACAGCCACATTGTACCATTTTTCTGAATCTTGATAGAAATTTGGTCGTGAATGGATCGTTTACCAAACCGCGTGGTGTTTATGTTAACATGAATTTGAATGAAAATCAACGGCGTATTTTACAAACGGTAAATTAAAGGTGTGTTTTTGCAAAGTCTATGTAAATCTTGCACCATGTTTGTAACAATAAATGAAAATAACAGTAACAGTAATCAAAATAGGGAACAAAACAATAAACCAACAATTACAGAAAATGTTCAAATAGATGGCCATTTTCATTAATACACAATCGCGCACGCTTTCTAGCATTTTGAACTGCCCTTTGTATTTTTCTTCTAAGAATTATGTCGAAGGCATTCCGGAGTCTATGTCGAAGTTCTTCAATGTTTTGTGGAACACCATCTTTATAAATACTATTTCTAACGGCTCTCCATAAAAAATAATTCAGAGGATTTAAGCCAGGAGATCTCGCCGGCCAATCAACAACTTCACTATTGCCGCATTGTGAGCCGGTGCGCCATCCTGTTGCCACCATAAATGCCTTAGTTGATTTAATGGAATATTGTTATCCAGGAAGTTAGATATGTATGTGCGAATGTTTAAGTATATTTCCCCATTTAATGTTTTTTCATATATTATAACAGGTCCTATGAGCCGATTTCCCAAAATGCCCATCCAAACGTTTAATCTAAAGCGATGTTGTGGCTTCTTGTTCTATTTTGTCTGCTCAATAGTGCTCTGTATTTCTGTTAAACATTCCAGAATTGGTAAATTTTGATTCATCTGACCAGATTACCTTGTTTAAAAATTTTTTTTCTCACTAATCAGTTGCAGTACTTCAGGCGTTTTAAATTATCAGCTAGTATTAAACTCTGGCTAACATGAATCTTGTATGGTTTAAACTTATTTCGATGTAAAGTTCTCCATACTAGAGTTTGGGGCAAAATTAATTCTGACACCACTTCGCATGTAGATGTTGATTATTTATCTAGAAAATACAAGATTTACATAGACATTGCAAAAACACACCTTTAATTTACCATTTAAAATATCCCGTTGATTTTTATTCCAATTCCTGTTAACATAAACACCACGCGGTTTGGTAAACGATCCAATCTCGACCAAGTTTCTATCAAGATCCAGAAAAATGGTACCATGCGGCTGTTGTCGTTCGGGATACAATTGTAAATATCTTGTACTCGTTATTGTTGTATTTCGATTCAATGAATAAAAAATACATATATCGTTTCTCTTCGTTGGTGTGCGGAATTTTTTTATTAGTAATGAACGATAATTGAGATGTTGGACAGTTTGGAATGTCATGGCTACCTTAATTAACTTTAAAATGTATTATTCTTCGTGAATTAAAGCATAGTATCAAAAATTTTGTGTCAACATGTCATAATGGTTGAAATCAGAAAAAAATCTTTCTAGCTGTGTTAAAATTCGACATAGTGCCCTTAAGAAATAACAAAGTTGATGATGGCCAGATAGAACTGAAACGTCATATGGAAATTTCGAGTATACCATTAGATAGTAGATCAAAAGTGGCCTCGAGAATGTGTTTCTAGTTTTAATCTGCAATCCCAGATAAACTTGCTAGAAGTAAAAGAAGAAAATGAACTTCTTCCATTTTTTTTTAAATCATGACCGTCATTTGACACATGGTAATTTTCTCTTCGGGTTCATAACAAACACAAAATTTAGCAAGTTTGCCAAATTTAAACCTACCCTCTATCTCCAATGATAAGCGAGGTTCTCATGGTGAGGGTGGAAAATGAATCAGCCTGTATAACTTGGCCTGATGTGAATCTATTTTTTTCAAAAAGATCCTTGATATTCCTCAATTAGTTCTTTTGCTAATACATCTAATCTTCTCTTTATTATTTCTCTGTAGTCTACCACCATCCAATACGTCACCTTTTTTTTTATAAAGGGGCGATATCAATGCATTATTCTATCTCTCTGGCATCGTTCTGTTCCTCCAGAATTCTTTAACTAACTCAAAGGTTTTATTTTTAACGTTTCTCCCTCATATTTTCCATTTTTGGGCGTTTTTCTATTTTATCTCGGACTTTTTTTAGGGCTCACAGGATCTCCTTAACTTCTTCCTCTCTTGGCTCTGGTACCTCTTGATGATGTTGATTCTTATTATTAAATCCCCGCAAATTGAGAATTATTGATTTAATATCAAAACAGTACGAAATGACTAAGTAAAATATAACCTACAAAACTATCTTAGACAAATTTATATATTTCCAGGAACTGGAATCAGGAATCACATGATAGAATTACTTCAAATGCACAATTTTACTTTTCCACCAATCATTTTAAAAATTGATCTTTTCTTTCATGATGAAAATCAGGATATACATAAACATTTTTCCTCGGATAACTTCGAAACAAACTACAAACATAAATTGTCAAAAAATTGGTGACTCTTTTTTTAATTTTAAAATGATCACTACATGCTAGAAAAATTATATATGCTCCTTTACATAACGAGAAATTATATCGATTTTAACCAGCAAGCACATCGATTCTGAATGTAGTTATACCTGGTACCTCCACCATTACAATCAATCAATTCACACTCATGACTCGACTATAATGACTATACAATACGTTTCGTATTTTACGACACATAATGTTATTTGAAATCACAATCAGGTTGGCATGAGGCACTCGATATAAGTAATTCGATTAGGATATAATGCATATATATATATAAGCCTCTGATATTTGACATCACTTATTAGTTATTACTGACTAAAATCTATTTAAATTCTTAAATATTCCCACGAACTATAAGATCATATAATTATGTAAGAATGAATCTATTTAATGTATATATACAAGAAATTGTTTAAAATCTTTAAAACTAGAATTATATTGCTATACAGGATGTGCGATTTAAAATTGTTTCATGTTTGTTAAATTGTTGATAAATTAACCATATTACTAACTTAGAATTTTAGTACTTAGATAACATTTTTGAATTACACATCCCGTAACTTAAAAAGAAACTATATCACTAATTAGTTCATTTTAAAGTCCAACACGATATCTGATCATTTTAAAATATAAAAAAAAAATATTTTTTGTTAATTTAAAGTAATTACGATTGATATTAATAGATCTGAATCGCTGCATATGAGAGACCTTTCCCACGTTACAGATTATTGAAAAACATGAACCAAAACACTATTATTTTCTTTCTCGTTAATGTTCTGTTTACGTATAGAAAAGAAGATTTTCAAAATATTCTGATATATACATAACGCGTATATTTCTTGTATTTAAGTGGTGTAATTTCATTTAAATTCGTGGATGTCACTTCGTGAAATGGAAGCTGGGATGAAGGTAGGGTAATTAATATTTTAGAAACGAATGGGGAAGTACCGAATGCTTCTTTCCATTTTCTTTTATTGTCTATCATATTTGAGAAAAAAGAGACATTAAATAATAATATAAATCACGAGGAGATTCGCATAAATGATGACACAAATCGGACCAGTGGATATGGGGGGTTTCCCGTTTCTTTCTCTCTTTTTTTTTGCTTATTTTGTGCGTCGGTCAAACAAAAATCAGCATGTCTGTACCAAATTTCTTAAAAGTAATCGGATTTGGATTTTTGTATGAGATGTATTATATGAGCGCGGAATTTGAGGGAAACGATGAGTGGCGGGGTGAGAGGGGTTCGATTCTAATTATGTATGATAAGGTGTGACGTATGTCGCTGGAAATAGGCCCTTACGATGGCCTATCTCGCCATGCCACCAATGCTGATCCGATCTGTCCGTTACGGTTATGACGTCACCTCGTTTGAATTCTAGCTCGCCTTGTTCTTGAGGTGTGAAATCGTAGAGGGCCTGGACTAAATACTGTAACAAAAAAGTGAGGATTATTCTATATATATTTTTTTACGCTATGAGATGTTGTAACAAGCAGTTCCGATACAGTTAATACATTTCTATATGTTGTATAAAATATCTAAAAAATTACAGTGGAAAAAATGATTACGAACTTTTTGGAAAATAAAAAAAGTATATGTGAAGTCGCATTGGTACAACGTGTAGTTTAAACAAGCTTCGCCACATCTACTATAATATAATATTTAAATAATTTATTTTTTGATTGGACTGAAATTACTGCAAAAACGTGTAAATGATATTATACCGGGTGTCCTTGAAATAAAAAGACAACGTATGAAAAATGGAAAGATGTAATTTTATAGAATATGAATCAAAAATATTTTTCCAATATTCCCTCTCATAAGCGAGAAAAAAAATGACAAAGATATTTAAAAAATGTTTGTCACACCACTGTGTAACCGACTATATTACAAAAAGTATCAGACACGATATCTTAAAGCTGACCCGCAATAACAAAAAGAATAGTTATCTTTAAAATGGGTTTGTAAATTAATGTAACACATCTTAATTTTTAATAATTCACTTGAATGCATTAACAGCTGATTTTGTACGGGGCTATTGACTTTAGTATACAACGTTATAGTTTTTTTTAACGTCGACAGCTGTTACGTTATGTAAACATATACTGCAGGGTATGTGTGCGGGTGTAACTTCAATAGAAGAATTTTTTATTTGTACACATTCTGAATATTTTGAATTCATAGGCGGAACATGATACATTTTTCTTAATTTTGGGGTTCGCGTCGTAACTGACTTGCAATATTTTGGATTTATATTCTATATAATTTCATCTTTCCATTTTTCACGTGTTTTATTTCAAGGACACCTGTATGTCTCTTGAAATTTCTTATGGAAAAATTACAAGCATTTGCAGTATAGAAATACTAACTTTTAATAATCTGTTTTTATTACACAGTATGACTTGAGGAAGTGAAGACCACTTGGTTTCCAATAATTCATATAAAAGTAACGGCTTATTAGAAAAACATATGCTTTCTTTTCTATTATACTTATTACAAAGTTTTAATCGACTGCTTGTTATACCACCTCAATTATTAAGCGTTACATAATTTTATATATATATACAACACAAAATAATTCAGAGTACACTACAACTCATAAATGTTTGAACACTTGTACATCGAAAATAAGTAAATACTACAATTTAAATGAAAAAAAATTTCTTTCTTGGTTGGTTTAATTTAGCTAATATTAAAAAAAAAAGGTTAATGCCTTAAATGATGATGGTTATTTTCAACAACATGAAGTTAAAGTAAAAAATTGGAGGTTAAAAAATTACTAGCGCCGGATCGAAGTTGCTTTTGATAAGAAAGCATAGATAAATAAAATGCAAGGAATATAAGTTTCGATTTCATGCAAACGTTAATTTTGATCAATTTTTACGAAGGGGAGAGTGAGAAATAAGTTCAGTATTCAATACCCGTGCGCCCATTAATGCCAACTGCCAATTGGTACAATTCAACAAATTTATCTTGACCAGTGGACTTATATTGAATATACGAGAGCGGATTGATATATAAGGTCTCCGAAAACGCCATTGTCTGAGTAGTGGGGACAGAAACAAGTTCTAACTTGCAGACGGTATCTCGTCTTACTATGCAAAGTTTCATTTTCCTGTGTATCGTCGTTGAGTAACAGTATCATTTAATATGATTTTGATTTCTTAGATGCGTACCAAGCAACGATGCGTGACAGAATTTTTAACGCTGAATGCTTGAGCACCCATCGAAATTTGCAGGCGTTTGAAAGCTGTTTATGGTAACAATTGTATGGATGTGAAGAATGTTTACCAGTGGATCCGACGTGCAAAACTCTGTCTTAGAGGCGAAATGATAGTAGCTGGACCAGTATCAGTGACGCATGAGAAGAATAAAAAACAAGTGGATGTACTGATTCAAGGAAGTCGCCGGATTACGCAAAAACAAATATCTCGGCAATTAGGAATTAGTATCAGTATCGACGTGAATGAGATGATTTTCTCATGAGCATCACCATCGGGGACGAATCTTGAGCACGAAAATTCAAAAGAGTTCTATTAGCGCAAGAAGTCATGCTCACCATTTTCTGGGATGCAAAGAGAGTCATTCGTACCGAATAACTGCCGAAGGAATCAACAATTAATTCAATAAGATACTGCAACCCTTTACGATTATTAAAGAATTGTATAGTAAGACCGGAAAGAATTATTTTTTTTGTTTCGCATATTCCCTACAGTTTTGATTTGGTTCTTTCAGATTTCTGGCTGTTCCCAAAGTTTCATAGACGGAATGAAGAAATGGTCAGCATTTGGAGAAATGTGTTGCACTAAATAGTGATTATGTGAAAAAATAATTATATATATTGGTAGTATGTACAATAAATTTATTTCATTATGAGACGGGTGTCATTATTTTGTCTTTTCTTATTTAATAAAGTTGGAGACCTTATAGATATATTCCCCCACGAATATATAAAAATAAGAATAACGGAAATTAATATTTTAAAGCTATAATTTGTCGAGTCGAATTGTTATAGACAAAATCACTTTATTGTAGAAATATTCCTACATACGTAGTCGGTATAGTAAGTAACGCATGCTAACATTTCTACAAAAAAAAGACTTATAGAAAAAAATATATATTGTTACAAAGTACATTTTATATGCTAATATTTAATATGGCGTCAAGTCTCCATTATTTTTAAGAATAGCGTCACAACGATTTCCCATGCTTGACCAAATTTTTTGCATAATTCGTAGGTAATGAGTGCCATCCATATCTTCTTTTTATTGTAAAGAAATTGGTAAATTTTATATACACATTTCTTACATTGTTACTGCTTCATAAGAATAATAACATTTTCAATTAAGTTGGCAATCCATTGATTCAATATCATTTGCAACCTTCCACTCCCTACTATCGTTCTTGGATCCAATCTACACTGTTTTTTCTAAACCACACTTTTACTGACCTTAGATGTCCTTCTCGGTACGTTTTTATCATTCGTTTCTTTAAAATATCGGTAAACACTCAAAAAGTGCCGAAATCCCGCAATTTAAAGGAATCCCAAACAAGAACCTTCACAGGGTTTACAGTGCGTATTACGTTCTTTGTTCGTTAACCACGCCTTCCTTCCAGTAAATATGGCTCATCTGTAAACACAAGGTCGGATCAATTACTGGAATTCTCTTGTGCCCAGATCATGCGCACTGTAGATGTTTATCGGATAGCCATGGTTTAATAATATAATTATGCATCGATAAGCGATATCGTCTTTCCGGAATCTGCTTCTAATTGTTATTAAACTAATACTTACGTTCTGACTAGTTCGAATTGTTCTTGACGAAGTATTAATTGCGTTTTTTTCTTAAATAAACTAATAATTACTAACATTATCTTGCTATGTTGTTATTTTCGCGTACTGGAAGATTATGTACACACTGGGTTTGTTGATAACGCTTTACCCAGTTTGATGAAGTCTTCCAACTTGTGATGTCGATACAATTGTCATTTTGCGTTTTACATAAGCTGCACTAACTTTAATAAAAACTGTTACCTGCGTCACATACAAAGGATAACTGAACTAAAACTGATAGAAAAGAAATTTCTACATATTCTCCATTCCACCCTCCCATTAACTTTCTCTTCATGAGATATTGGTATGTGTTTGTTATTATACAGAGTGTAACCCTATATTAAGTGAAAGAAATGTTAAAGTTATACGAGATAAGTCCAGAAAGTAAGTTTGGTTTGGTAATGAAAAGCGATAATGTAGAGATACAGAAAAACTATTTATTGTAAAACAATCTACAAGCCTTAAGCTATTTTTCTAGATAGTTCCCACCATTCCGTAGGCATATGGCATTGCATGGCAAAAGTTTTTATATGCCTTCTTCATAAAAGGTTGCCGTTTGTGTTGTCAACCATGTGGTAACATGTTCTTTGACCTTATTTTTCGAGGTGCCAAGATTCGCTTGGCTAGCAAGGAAGTGTGCCTCCATTCCATCGATTGTCATTTAGTTTCAAAGATATCATAAGCAATCCAAGTTTCATCTCCTGTCACTATTTGCCTCAGAGTCATCACCGCCATTGTCATAACGTGTCAAAAAGTCAAGTGCACTGCTCAGACGTTGTTGCTGTGTAAGTGTTTTTTGGTACCCAACAAGCACAAAGTTTTCGAAAACCCAGCTTTACAGTAATAACTTCATGAGTGAGTGAAATTTGAAACTTACGGTTTTCCTTTATTACTTATTATATTTTTTCTATAAACCTTGCAGATTTGTCGATGAATGTCAACTGGTTTAATGTTCTTCGCATTTACAAAATGATTTACAGATCTAATTTCAAAAGCGGTGGAATTTTCAATCAACGCTGCAATTCTAAACAAGCACTACAAACAAAACGTACACAACAAACAGCAGTCTCAAAATGACGTCAACTCCTTCTTGCAACTGCCGCGCATCCACGAAACTGCAATCCCAGCGCTGTCGCGGCAAAAAATACAAACGGAACTTACGTTCTGGAATTACCTCGAATTATTGAAATATAAATATACTAAAAAAATTATTACACTTTGCGACTAGCCCATATTATTAGTATTCAAGTATGCAATCTCTCTGAAACTGTACCGTCTATGTTAGTCCTTAAAAAATACGGGCGGAACTAATTCTCTTTCCATTATTAGAATAAATCCATTACGCATTCTAGACTCACCGACCAAGATAAATTTGTGAAGCTGCGACTATGTACATTCTAACACATTACAACACAAAATTAGTCCAAGGCAATGGAATTGTCAAAAATAAATTTATATATTTTGTTTGCTTAATTTCCGAGAAACATTGTTAAATTATATATTTTAAAACATTTTCTTAATTTAATATGAAAATAACCGTTTAAGTTGTCCATTTATTGCTGCTATTATTTTGTTTATAATCGAAAAATGTTAATAATTTTCTATTAGTTTACAGTCTCACGAAATTCTAAGGTAATGTTAGTACAAATGTTTGGAACTTTTGATATACACGACTTACAAACTGAAAAATTAACATTTTCGCGCTTCTGCACGATATTATATCACATCTGAAGGATATAAGAAAGGGCATTGCGAGTACCCGTGGTTTATTTACAATGTCCTTTCGTATTTTGTAATAGCTCTTTGGATATATCTCCCCCTTTTTCTGGAGATATTTTCATCACATAGTATGTATTCGAAACTCCACCGAATCAAGTAGAAATATATAAGAATATTAATACACACTAAAATTTTACTTAACATTCGCAAATAATTGTTTCGCATTAACCAGTTGTAAAAGTTGCAAATGAGTGTCAAATAAATACTTTTTGTATTTAATTGTAATAAACAAACATTACAAAAAATATTATTTTTATATAAACATCTAATTAATTGAGGATATACGTGTTGAAACTTCATTACAATAATTAATAACACAAAGTTTACGTTTCAAAAAGATTCTCTATAACATCTTTCATGTTTCTTGATTCTGACATTAAAAGACCTCCCAGTCTGTCCTATGTAGACTGTTTTACATTCCTCATAACTTATAACCACCTGAGTTCAATTTCTTGTGCATTTCATTTTTGTTATTATTAGTGGCGTTCAGTATGGAGTTGGAATTGATTTTGAAACTTAAATGTTCTGTTATTAATTATTTTATATAAATAACTGATGAGCCAAATTGAATGCCAGACTTAAATTTCGAGCAATATTTTTGTTTTGCGGTTGATAACTCTGATACTTCAAATGTCATCCATGATTTTTCCGCTTAGAAACAAAGAAATGAAACGCTATAAGAACAACGCATTATTACCATTAAAATAAACGAGGGCAGTTTGACGGTAGCGTGACTTTTCAAATTGCAAAGGTTGGCAACACTTTCGCTGCGGTGATTATATTGCTGAATTGCCATGTTTCTGATGTCTACTGTCAAAATTTCAAACCTTTGACAGATAGGTTGTGTTTTGCACTCATTTAAAGTAAATTGTTTTCGTTGTGTAAATATGGAGAAAAAAAATTCCGAGTTTTAACTAAGCATTTTTTACGCGGAAAAATAATTAAAGAAACCTAGGAAATGTTACGTAAATATTATCGTGAATGTGCTCCATCCTATGGAATGATTTGTAAATGGTTTTCAGCTTTTAAAAGTGGCCATATGAGCACGGCTGACGCAGAACGTCCCGGATCGTCATTTACTGACTGTAACTCTCCAGAAATGGTTAGTAAAATCTATGGCCTTGTACGTAGCGTTCGTCAATTGAAATTACGTGAGATACCCAATGAAGTAAACATTTCAACTGAACGGGAATGCAATATTTTGCATGAACGTTTAAATATGAAAAAGCTATCCGCGAGATGAGGGTGCTGCGTTTGCTTAATGCTGATCAAATGCGCATCCAAATATCAGGAGAATGTTTGGTTATCTTCAAACGTAATCCAAGGGCATTCTTCTGTCGAAATGTCACAGTAGATGAAACTTGGATACATCATTATACACCAGAAATGAAAATACTGTCGAAAGAATTGATTTCTCTTGGAGTACGTGTCACCAAGAAAGCAAAAACCGTTTTTTTTTCGGTGGATGTGATCATGACCAAAGTTTTCTTGGATTCCGAACGTGTTATCTTTTTATTATTTAAAAAAGAGAAAACCGATAACTGGCCAATATTATACTCATTTGATGACACTCTTTGATGGAGAACTGAAGAAAAATGACCGCATTTGTTAAAGAAAAGAGTGTTGCTCTATTACGATAATACGCTGTTACTACAACAAAATTTGTCAACTTGCGTTACGTACCATATTCACCAGATCTGGCTCCCAGTTGTCCAGTGATTTTTTTGTATTCCTAAATCTAAAAAAAATGACTCGATGGAAAGAGATTTCGGACAAATAAAGAGGCGATATCCAAGACAAATGAATATTTTGCAGTTGCCGAAAGATTACTTTTTGGATGGTTTGAAAAAATTGGAAACTTCTTGGGTTAAATGTATAGACTTGCAATGGGATTATATCGAAAAATAAAATATATTTTTTACCCTGAAATAAGTATTTCATTGAAAAGTCACTTTTCTGCCATTACTATTAGGCGTCATCAGTTAAGCTAGTGAAGCAATGTGATAACAAATGATACAAATCTTTATGAAGAGATTTGTATCTGTATATAACATTAAGCCGAAATCGCCTACAAGATAAAGCAAATTTCATCCTGTAAGGTGGCACTTATTTAATAAGTGACATCTGACGGACGAAAGAGACTTTGCCGAAAATATAAATAATAAACGTATAGATATACTTAAAACCTTTTTGTATATATACTGCCATCTGGCTCGTTGTTAATGGACTACCCGTATTTTTTTCGTTCTTCGTACCAGCATAGCTGGTCGAACGAAAAGGTCGCCTTTTTCGGCAGTCTCTTTCGTCCGCCAGATGTCAGTTATTAAATAAGTGCCACCTTACAGGATGATATTTGCTTTATCTTGTAGGCGATTTCGGCTTAATGTTCATTCGTCTGTCGACATCTGCACCGCGAAAATCATTCGTCTGTCGACATCTGCACCGCATTTCTCACTGCGCCTTCTGATCGAGCAGTACCACAGCTGAGAGAACATACGACGAAATATCGTCAAGCGAAGCCGGAAGAAATGGCCGGACAAGCGAGAACAAAAATCAACCTGATTATAAACCCCGAATACGTGGACAAATGTTCACCCAAGACACTTGAAGATATAAAAAATATAATCAACCGACTCACCGACGAAGAAGATATCCAGGATGCATTACAAAGATCAGGGCATATATTAATGGTTAACCCAGAAGAACCGACGATTCAAATTGAGGTGAAAAGCAACCCCATAGAAAAACAAGAAGAAAAGCCTCCCGTAAAATCGAAGAAGAGCCAACCGGAACCGAAAATCGAAAACGACGCATTCAGACACCCGAAAAAAACAACAAAAAGACAGAAAACTGACCACACAGCGCCACCAATCGAAACAAAAAATTCCTACGACGCCCTCGAAACCAAAACCGAGGAAAAAATGGAAGAAGAAGCAACCGAATTCATCCCACAACCGTCAACATCAAACAGCACGCCCAGGGTAAGTGACAAAACAAACACCACACAAAACACAAACACCGAAACACGCAAAACACACAAAATCGCACCAATCATAATAACAGACAAAGACAAATGGGCATATATACGACAAATACTTAAAACACATAACATTAACACAGTACAAAACAAACTTGTGAAACCTGGCATTCACATCGAACCGAAAACTGACGAAGACTACCGAAAACTTAAACACATACTCGACAATGAACAAATACAATTTTACACTTTTCAACTGAGAAGTGAAAAGACACTAAAGGTAGTTATGCGTGGCATTCCTACCTTTATCACAGACACTGACATCACCGACGACCTGACCGACCGAGGCTACCCGACAATAAAAATAAAACGCATGAACGGCAAACACGGAATACCAGCACCACTTGTACTAATAGAACTGACGAGACAATACAAATCAATTTACAACATACACGACTGCTGCGGACTCACAATTAAAATCGAACCACTAAACAAACGGACAGACATAATACAATGCCACAAATGTCAGACATTTGGACACCACCAAAAAAACTGTAACATACACTACATATGCATGAAATGCGGAGACGAACACTCAACACACCTACGTACAAAACCCAAAACAACCCCACCAAAGTGTGCAAACTACGGTGGTCCTCACTTATCCACTTCCTTAACTGTCCTAACAATACAAACAACCCTGTAAACAAAACCACACCCAAACCCGAATACATACCAGCACCACCCCCAACAACGAACCCATGAACACAAAAACAAAGAAACACAACACCTAACACAACTGACGAACTAGCACTTGCCTTAGGCAATATGCTAATAACATTACACTCCACAAACGCAACAACAGAACAGATACAACACTTCGTAACGCAAACACAGAAAATGATCACACTCTACAACAAACATTAAACACACACATGACTGAAACGCAAAAAAACCGATGACCAGTGACTTAAACGCAAAAAGCGACAAACACACAGACTACACATACCCAACACAGGACCGCACAAAAACACACAACACACGATTATTTATTAATCAGACACAAACACGTCACAACCCTGGGAAATACGAAACAATGGAGTGGAAATGGAGGCAACTCCGACCACAACAAAATTCAAGTCTCATATAAGGCTTAATGTTATATACAGATACAAATCTATTCATAAAGATTTGTATCATTTGTATTACATTGCTTCACTAGCTTAACTGATGACGCCTAATAGTAATGGCAGAAACACGTGTCTTAAGCAGAAGTGTATTGTCCATGTGTACAGTTACAGATATGTATATTACATGTCTGTTTCAATTGTATCGCTTAATTAATATGAAAATTTTGATTACAAGTAAATTTACAGGTGGTTAAAACATGCTTGAATATTTAATCACATGTGATTATATCATAATTAATTTATATGCAGGTCTCAAGGGGTGTATTGTGCTATTTTTTAATATACTAAAACTACATGACTATCCTGCTTACTTCTGATTTGTTTGTCGAAATATGCACCAAAGACCGGCAGACGCAAACTTTTTCGGTCCACACTTCATCAGTTCTCTCAGGCACATTTAAACTTCTTGGCCGTGTAGACACTTTAAACGAGGAAACCCGATTTAATTGTCTGAAGACTTCCAATGGAGCCTTTAATTCGTTTATTTCACGTTGAAGATTTTTAATTTCGTCGTTAACAATGTTCCTGACAAGTGCAGAAAACTCATCGCTCTTCAAGAAACTAATAACGTCATCGCTCTTTAGTAAATTTGATTCCATTTTACACTTGCTTGGCTTTTAAATTTAAAGCACTAAATAAATCTTTTGTACGCTAATTAATAATTTAAACAAATCTAAAAAATTCTACGTTTTTAGAGTACGAAATCACAATTAACACTGTCAAATATGTGTGGAAATTTTATAATTGCACTCCATTGCAGGAAATTTAATTTCTGTGAAACTTTGAGTGACGTAGTGCTTGCCGGAAATCCAGGTGGCTTTTCCAATGATTTACAGATTTGTTAGTGATAGTACTTATTGAGGTAAACACATTGTTGTCATAGTTTGATTATAATATACAGAATAATGCGGTATAATATATACAGTACTATGCAATCAAAATAGGACAACTATAAAAATCGAGTTGTTTCTGATTAAACTAATGTAAAATAGAACAAAACTTTTTATTTACAGAAACTGTTATTTACAAATGTATTTGTTAGTGATATTTACATTTACTACTTGTAAAGAAAGCTAAAAAAAATAATATTTGTCAAACCTTTAACACAGACGCAATTCTATTGAGCATATTTCTTATACAAGCTGCGGCAACTTGGCGTTTTCCCACTTTTTAACAAATTGCGAAATTTAGAGATGCATATGCACTCACTTTTAATGTACTCCAAATATTCTCTTTTGAATCGTTTGAACGACAAGCTTATTCTGTAGAATCTTTTTTGTGTTTGGCTGTGATTGAAATGTATTACGATGTTTCGCTGATCATGTAGCAAGGTTCTTAGGAAGTTCTTCAAAGTACGTCTTTAGTGTTTAGGAAAAGTGAAGGGGCTTGGCAATATATTAAGCAAAACGTCATGTAATACACTTCAACAACGGCCAAGGCCGAAAGAAGATTCTTTAATGCAAAGCAACCTTGAAAGTTTCCACTCCTTTGCTAATACACATGACAGTTGAAAAGTGTTTCATTGTTCTAACCACAGTTCTTTCAAAATATTAGTCATATGGCTTCCAAACGTTACGCTTACGCCTTGAGCGTTGAAAGCATTTAAAACAAATATTTTGATGGAAATAAATAATATAAATCTTCAAATAGATTTTTTTTTAAATCTTGAATTGTGTAAGCTTTTCTCAATCTTCCTCGGAAAAACGTCTATGTTGGCTTACACGCTTTAGTCAAGCGTTTTTCATTTTCGTTGTTAATTTCGTTTTTTTTTTTGCAGGTCGTCGATTCTTTGGTGATCTTCATATAAACGTGATGTAAAAATGCGTTCCGATATTCGAATATTATCCACTTCATGATTTTTTAAAAATATGTTTGTCCATTTTCCAGTATTCTGCAAACAATAATTGTTTTCATTTAGTTGTTTTATGAATACCACGGTGACGTATCCGACCGTTAGATGTCGATGATAAACATTGTGCAATGTAATTAGCCACCTTCTAATACTTTGATAGGAAGCACATTATTTTCTCTCTATTTCTTGATGAGAATGCAGTTTCAGTTCTAATAAAACTTGGGCGTTTTTCATTTTATAAAAGTTATATGAAATTTTGTATTAACGAATAAATATTTGAAATAGTTTTATCACTCACAATTATAAATTTTATTAGATAAACGAACAACTGTCTAAAATCAGGTACAATAACCCCCGACTTTCCCTTTAATATTTATGTTTAACCCATCGACAATTGTAAAAGGATATTCCGTTAAAACGGTTGATATTTTGTACCTGCTTCAAGAACATGATCAACTAAGTAATTAAAAACGTTTAGTAGGTAATGAACGAAAAATTTTGACTGTATATAGCTTTTACTAAAGTTTATTAAAGTAATTAGAAAAATTACAAGTGGTCTCAATTCGATTATAGTGCGTTCAGAATTATTAGGAACTAGCTTTTAATGTTTTTACAACTGTTGTTGCACCTTCTGTGGCGATCATTCTCTCATTGTTACTGCAGATAGGTGAACCGTATCTATTCAATAACAATGAGAGAATTATCACCACAGGGGTGCAACAACAGTTGTAAACACATTAAAAGTTAGTTTCTTACAATTCTGAACGCACTATACACGATACTGTATACTTCCGATATTGTTATATAGACAGAACTAACAACAGTATAATCACAACATTTGCTTGTAGTTATCAATAAATATTGCTGTATAAATAAATTAATTTGTAATTTTTAGACGGAAATATTTGTTGTTACTTAAGTGCAATCGATGAAGCAAGAATGAAAGAGATATTTAAAGTTATGTTAAAAATACACTCCAGGGCTACTTATGTACGGCGTAACTTGCGTTTCCCAGTGTCGAATTAACAGATGTTGTCATAAAATTGGAGATTATTCTAAAAATTATAGAATACCTATTCAAATGTAAATTTCATGTTATATTGTTACAACTAAGTAACTTACGAGGACCATCCAGAAAGTAAAGAACGTTTTAAATTGACAGGGCATACGGACTCTCCACCACCACTGCCATCAGATTATCATTGATCTCCATTTTCAACTACTCCAATATGAGTTAAATAGTGAGTCGCTGTGGACGTTTACTTGTAACCTGTGCGTCTTTGAAATGTGTGATAAAATCAGTGATCCCAAAAACTTCAACCTAAGATCCACAGGTAAATTATAAGTCTATGGTAACGTTGTGAATGAAGTTTCAATTCGAAAATGGTGCCCCGTGTCTCAGTGAACGACCAAACGTTCACGATTAAGAACGATCATACCGACCTTCTGCAATGACTGAACAAGTATTGATAATAACTAATGTAAAACATTCAAGAGGACAGATGTTTTAGGCGGCAGTCATTTCGTAAATGAGTGATTCAATAACTTGGCGGAAACCGAGAATTGAGGCATAGTAAAACTTTCAAAACGTTATATCTGTTCAAATTTGAATGGAGACTACTAAACAATAGTGTAGTTATCATAGTAAGTGTAAAGCAAATTTTGTTTTATTGTCTCAGTTCATAATTGTTTGAGAGAAAAATGTGTTGCTAATAATTGAATTGTTTCATCGGTCGTTAAAAATCGACATCTAAAATACAGCACAACACAGAAGCTAAGAGGTTCATATTTTTTCAGCCGCCGTCCGAACACCATTCAGTACACTTCGCTGGTTTACAGTGATAAATAAATAATTTTATGTCATAAATAGCCAGAAAGAGACCGTTTTACGATGTAGCTCATAAATTGGTATAGGGATTTCCGGATTTAAAGTACAATGGCAGTATAATAAAGCGATACACCGCTAATGTGTTCAAGAAAATTTTACCGCAAGACACGTAAGTGCGCTCAACATTGTCCGGCGGCAATTGACAAAATATATATACGCGCGAGGACAAGCTGCCGGCGCGATGTTACTCTAATGAACCTCTCTATGTTCTCTTCTGTTCTCGTTCCATGTACGACTTAAACATCTAAGGTTAACAAGATCTATAAAATCAGATGTTAATCATATTCCCATCTTAATTTTACTGTAAGGTTTATCGTCATAGTAGTATATAACAAGTGTTCATTTGAAAAGTCAATCTAGGTTACTTTGAAATTTTGATAGAATGAGACGCAAATATATTAGTATGTGTTTGTTGTTCCGTAAACGTAAATCCAAATGACATTTGATAATGTCAATCACAAATATCAGTTAGTGCATAAAATAATCGTGCGTCGATTCTGGTTTAAATAAATTGCTTCTCAGTTTTAAAATGGCTATCACTTTAGAACATAAATTTTTTTTAGTCCAGGCTTATTTTCGAAGTGGTAATAAAATTGATGGTTTATGGGTTAATTCAGTTCAAGATTGTATGGTAGAATTTCAAGTTGAGTTTCCACATTTTGTAATAGATTATATACAATTTAAGAATACTTTGGATAGAACTTTAAAACTTTTTTCTGAAACTGGTAGTCTCTTAAGAAAATCAGGCAGCAGAGCAGTTAAGAAACGTACACACACCTCAAGTTGTCAATCGTGTTGAAGAAATAATGGAAAATGAACCACAAACATCTGTTCGACATTTGAGTCAACAAATAAACCTTTCTGTTGGTACAACCCACAAGTTATTAAAAAAAGATATGCAACTTTATCCATACCGTGTCACAGCAGTACAAGAATTGTTAGAAATTGATTACCCACGTAGACTACAGTTTTGTAATTGGTTTGTAAATATGAATAATAATGGAGAACTTTCGCAAAGAGGTATCTTTACTGATGAAGCATGGTTTTATAAAACGGGATACCTAAATTCACAAAATACAAGAATTTGGAGTAGTGAAAATCCACATGTAATTAATGAAGAATCGCTACATCCAGAGAAAATTGGTGCTTGGGCAGCGATAAGCCAAAGACGAATCATTGGACCAATATTTTTTCAGGGAACGTTAACTGCTCAAAGGTACCGTACGGAAATTTTACAACCATTTGTCAATCAGTTGCATGATGATGAACTTCAAAATGCATATTTCCAACAAGACGGAGCACCTTGGCACTGTACTGCAGAATCTTTGGATTATTTAAGAGAATTTTTTGATGAGCGTATAATTAGTCGAAATACTGAAATTGCCTGGCCAGCACGTTCATGCGATTTAACACCTTGCGACTTCTTTTTGTGGCCTTATGCTACAGAGAATCGAACAGAAATGCATGGAAATTAATAACAATCCAGTAATGTGGCAGAATATCATCAGAAATTTTGAACGGAGGATTTTAAAGTGCATTGATCTTGAAGGACAACATTTTCAACATTTCTTATAGTTTTCAATAAATACCTATTATTTGTTATTTATTTGTATGTATGAAACTTTCAAAATATACGACTTCGTAGGTTAAGTAGTAAATTTTAATTTACGACATACTTCAAAATGTTCTCAGTAAATCACATGCTACTAGATCGATTTTTCAAATGAACACTTGTTATATATATATATATATATATATATATATATATATATATATATATATATATAATAACTTCGTGACCTTGGTATGATATGGTAAACCTAATCAGTAGGCGATTAAAGGCGTATATAGCCGAAACATGTAGAGTTTTTTAAATACATATATTTTGAAGTAATATACAGACCTTTAATCGCCTACTGATTAGGTTTACCATATATATATATATATATATATATATATATATATATCACTTTTATGACAAAAAGGGCCATAAAAACAATTTATACCCTAATATTTAAATTTTTCAACCAGTCCAGTGCTGCAAGAGTTGCCTTGCTTAGCTCATGGGTGGATGCCAGCAGGGAAACTTCTTTTGGGGCAGTCGTTTACTATGTGGGCCATAGTTTGTTCCACATTTACGCAGTCGCAAAGGCTAGTATCTGCTAGTTTCCGTTGATGTAGCATTGAGTTGCACCTTCCATGGCCTGTGCTGAACCTATTTAATTGAGGCCTTAATTTAATTGCCTACGTGGGAGGATTATGTCGGGCAGAGGTTCTGAAGGAGTAGAAATTAAATCTCTATTCCTTAATTCAGGGTATTTTTCGAGGAGGGCTATCTAAAAATCACTCACATTGATTGATCTTCTGTATTCAGCAAAATCGACTTAATAGATTTCAGTCGAGTTCTGGGAACGCTCTCCAAATTATCGTGTTAGGAAGATCAATGTTGTTGGTAATCTTAGCCTATTCATTTTATGCTGCAATGAGACGTCTGATATCCGAAGGGGTAATGTTAGAAAGAATTGGTGGCCAGAGACTAGTTGTAGATCTATCAGTACCGGTGACGATCCTCATAGTATCGTTAAGTTGTATATCTATTAGCTTGGTATGAGAGCTTTGATACCAGTGAGCAGCACAGTATTCAACAGAAGAGTAAGCCAGTGCAATAGCTGCCGTTCGCAAGGTCTCCTCATTCACTCCCTATGAATTGCTGGCAAGTTGATGTAATATATTACTGCGAGTCTTCACCTTTTGACTAGTTTCATAGAGGTGCTGCCTGAATGTCACAGACTGGTCTAATGTTATGCCCAGATATTTAGGGTGGAGGTTGTGGTTGATCCGACCACCACCAAATTCAATAGTAAGCTCTTTCTGTTGGCTTCTTTGTTACACAAATGAAAGGTGCATGATTCGGATTTTGAAAGATTTGGTTGTAAGCACCATTTCTTATAATATTCGTCTAAATGATCTTCAGATCTTCACCAAGTAGTAATTCTCAATTCTTTAAATTCTTGGTTTGGGTGCATAAAGCCAGATCATCTGCATATAGATATTTTCGTGATTTTGTGGGTGGGAAACATTCACTGAAATTGTGAAATATCTAAGTGATGACAAGCACTTGATGATCAAGGTAAAAGCACTTTACTTTCTGTTGATCTGTAATTTTACACAAGGTACTTATAGGTGGTCGTCATTTTTGGAGTTTATGATCATGTTGCCAAGATGAACTGTATAACTTAAAGATTCATAATATTGAAGAGAGGGGCAATGTGTTGGAAATTACATTTCCAACTAGAAAGAACTATAAAACCAGAGTATTTACAACTCTGCCCGAGTCGACATCAGTAAATGTCCTAGAACTGTATAGAAAATACCGTAGATTAAGACCTCTACATTTCTTGATCTACTAAAATTCTGACAAATGTACATTACAAAGAGTGGGCATTAATGCATTTTCTCAGCTGCCTCGGAAGTTGGTCAAATTTTTTGAAACTTCCAGATAGCAAGTGCTATTCTGGTCACAGTTTTCGTCCCGATGTTATTAGCCGATTCCGGCACTGACACTGCACTGTTAAAAACAACATACTGATAGGTCATCAATATCGGTCGCGGACAGTTACATCGAGGCAAGTATAGAGCACAAAATGAAAATTGCTCTATGTATTATACTAGTTGAAAAACCATTCACGTCTGCAACACAGATTGAAAATTTTCCGCCAATAAGTGAACATGTGGATTTGGCAAACCAACTGGAAGTCGTTAGAGAAGTAACCAAAAATTCTCCATTAACTTCTTTGAATCATTTCATCGACATAATTAGTAATTTAAGTTTTATGGTATTTTTTAGAATATGTAAATATTGTCAAAAATAATTCTAAATAGCAAAAAAAAGTTCAATATGTTTTTTGACAAAAAGAAATAGTTATTTACGAACCAAGTGCGTGAAATCATATTTCGCGAATGAGTGACCAGTTTAAATTTTATGGACACGAATTCGCGAAATGTTTCACGCACGAAGTTTGTACAATATTTTTTGTACGAGAACTATAAACAATAATAATATTTATATAAAATATAAATATAATTTCAAAATTATTATATTTATATGTATTTTTAACAATATTACTAGAAACTGTCAGGATGGCCGAGCGGTCTAAGCCGCCAGACTCAAGGTTTGCCTTGCCCGTTATACGGGTTCACAAGCTTTCTGGGCATCTCTGAGGGCGTGGGTTCGAATCCCACTTCTGATTTTTTTTTTATTAGTTTTCTATAAATTAAAAAAATAATATTTGTTGCTGTTCTGACATTGAATTACATACCTTCCAAATATAACAATTTCTATTTCATTTCCTTTTATTTTCATAGAAAAACAACGAACTGGGTAGCATATTATTAAGGTTAGGGATTTATGATTTTAAAATGTCACTAAATTAATCAAGTTCCATGAAGTACCAACTTTACTTTTACGCACTCGTGCTTAAAGTGACTTTTTACGCACGCAAATCGAATCGTGAAATGACAGGTTTTGATAAGCGAGTACAAAAACAAGTTTTTTGATCACTATGCAAAAAAAATAAATAAATTTCGTAATCAATAAGATTACAGAATAATTAGATCATTAAAATTATTTGAGATGCTGTATGTTTTATGAATATGAAAACAGCGTCCAAAGAATGATATGTTTGGATAAGTTCATGAAACTATTATGCATAAAACAACGAGGAAAGTATTTCATATTATTCAAAGCGAAGGTTGTTTCGGGATTTATATACAGTATTAAAAAGACAAAGTTCTAATTTAAAATATTGAAATACAACTTTCTACAACAATTTAAAGTGTAGAACGGAAAATTGAATTAGATTGAATATACTCTTCGTTGTAATATACAAAAAATAACAAAGTACAGAAATGGACGTTTAAGAAAAAAAGGGAACGAATTACGACAGAATAATATTAGTTTAAGAAATTGAATAAAAATATTATTTTTCACAGATCAATATGAAATGAATGACATTAGTTGACTGCGATATATGATTCCAAATATTAACGAAAAGCATTGTATAAAATTTGTTGAAAATTTGGAATTTGAAGTAAATTACATTACTTAACCAAGTAAAAATACTTTTGTATTATTATTTCAAATATCTATGAACGGTAGTGTATATAATTATCAGATTTACTCCATTTCTTCAGTACAATTTACAATAACAAAACGAAGCAATTAAAAAATAAAATAAATACATTAGAATTGCTGGCGAACGTTAATAGAGATTAAATTACCGTTATGTAACAAAAGTAATAAATAAGAACAAAATAGCAGCGGAAACTTTATAGTAAACACACAAAATGAAAACGGCACACATATCTATAAGTATCCCAAGTAGGTTAGATGTTGCAGCATAGAACAAAAATAATAGTAAATGTGCTACGATACTAAGTGTATACGTGTAGTGACGAACATGCCGTTTAATGTTTTATTTTATTTCTCTTAGCATTTTGTCAATAAAAAAAAGAAAAAATTATGGCCCAGATATACATATATATATTACGAACCTTGTGACTTTATGTGGTCTCGCGTACACCTACAAAAAATTACATAAACAATCACAAAATAATAAGCTAAAAAATACGTTGAAATGGACTTGATTGTTGAATTCGTGCAAAAATACCCCAAATGGTCCTTTTAATAAAAACAATAGGCGCTTACTGAGGTATTTATTTAAATAATATTCTTACACTTTTCGAATTGGAAAATTTCTTGCAGAACTAGATAAACTTTATTTTCTGCTGTAAAAGTTTTTAGGCTAGTCAATTCCTTAATAGCACGAGGCCGGATTGATATATAGTCTCCAACTCTATAAACTAGGAATAAGAAAAGACAAAATAATGAAACCAGTTTCAAAAAGAAGTAAATTTGTTCTATTACCAATGTTACAATTCAGGCGCGGCTCGTGATGACGTATTTGGGAGTGCATGTATAATGATGCGAGTGCCTCGTGTGTTTTCGGTGTTTACTAAGAAAACGCTACAGTTAGTACACGAGAATACACGAAGCACTCGCATCATTGTACATGCACTCCCAAATACGTCATCACGAGCCGCGCCTGATACAATTATTTTTCCACATAGTCACCATTTAGTGCAGCACTTTTCTCTAAACGCTGAATCCATTTCTTCATTCCGTTCATGAGAAAGTTTATTGTTGATTCAATTGTGAACAGCTGCCCGTATTTCAGTATCTGATAAAAAATGCTAATCTTACAATATCGTCTTTCGTTTCGTTGCTGCAACGCGGTCTGGCGTTGTCGTGGTGCCAGAAAAAATTCATTATTTGCAGCTTTACTCTACGGATACGATTCTTGAGTGATCGTAAAGTTTTGCGGCATGTTATAGAGCTAATAGTTGATCACATCGGCAGATATTCGGTATAACTGATTCCCTGCATCCCAGAAAATCGTGAGCATGACTTTCTGGGTTGATCTCTTTTGAATTTTCGTACACGTGTCGAATCAGGAGGATGACATTCCATCAACTTCTACTTGTTTTCAGGGTCATATGAATCATTTCGATGGGCGCGTAATCTTCGAACATTAAATTCTATCAAGGATGGCATCTCAGAAATCGAACTCATGATAAATGACAGTTATTCGACGAGGTACAAAGGAAAATAGAACATTGCATTTTAAGACGAGATACATGAAATTAGAGTTTGCAGGTGTTAGAAAGAACTTGCGTTGGAGACCTTATATATCAATCCGCCCATATTCATATTAAAATTTCAGAGAGAATAGAGAAAATAGCGAAGGTTTGGTTAAACGGGGTTTCGCGAAATATACGGCACAATTACTATAGTCCCAATTATATTTCGAATAAATACTTAATGTTAATTAACATATAATCTTGAATAAGGGATGTAAATGTATTGAGTATAGACCCCAATGTCCGGAAACGTTTCTTTAAAGCGCTTTCCTCATAAAGTTTTAAATTAAATTAAGAAAAAGCCCGCTTTTAATTTATATTGTTTACAATCTAATTTTCATTTTTCGAGGTTGCGAATTTCGATCTTTAAATACCTATAGAGGTAAAGAAAGAGTTATTATAAAGTGAAATAATCGTAAGACGTTATTTACAGTAAAACCTACATTCTGTAGTAAAATTATTTGAATAAGATAATATAGAACGATAATAATTTGAACGTATGTCAAACTACTGGCATTAAATTTTATTATAGTTTTAGAAGTTTCTATAATAAATACAAAAATTTGTTAAGTCGACTCTCGAAGAGAAAACAGCGAGAAGATTCGAAGATATTAGATACGGTTATTCAATTTTAAAACTGACAGATATCATTATGATATTATACTGCCATCGTCAAGCAACAAAAAAATAAATCACACATCTTGTATTGTTCTATATTGACATCTTGTTCGACAAAATTATTAAAAAGGCATATTTAGTCGAAAACTTAAGACGCATCGGTAATGTTTGGTGAGTCTTACCTTATTTATGATAGCATTGAGTATGATTTTCGCGGACTAGCAAAAAGTGCACGTTTCTCGAATCAAATTAGAAGCTGCTGTTTTTTTGTATAATTCATGGTTATCGTTTCTTATGCCGGAAACATTAGGGGTTTTTATCAGAAAAAACTTCTATGGATGGTAAAACGCTGTAAATTCAAAGGATAGAACCTTTTTACTTACCCATCTTTAATTCTGGTGATATATTGAATGACACAGGAAAATGGATCATTATGCGCAGTAATATATTCTGACTGATACCTATTCAACAAAAGATTTTCTAGTGATTGGGGCAAGATAACTTCTGTGGAAGCTAGTACTAATAAGCTAATTGTACCCAACTACTTAATTGAAATAAAATGTTAAGCTCAAAATCAGCTGGAGAGCCATTGCACGAATTTCTTTATAAAGAAAGATAGAGATAATAAGAGAAGAGAAGAAATGATAGGAAGACAGTGATAGCTCATGAATATTAATCAAACAAAAAACATTGTCTTTGTTACAAGAGTGTGCGCGGTTACTTCTCAGAAGGATCCGATAAAGATTAAGATGTATAACGATAAGGCAGATCCTGATGGTTCTTTAGTCGTCATTTAATAAAACTTGAGAGCTGTACCGATTACTGATTTGTTCGTACGAGTGTTGTATTTAATAAACGGTTTGAAACGGTCTTTTTATGCAGCACCTCGAATGAGTGTTGCAGCCGCTGCTTGATACTTTAAAGAATCAGTCGTTAGGAAGTGAGTACAGAGGTACAACGAAACACAGTGTGGATAATTTGCTGGAACATGGAATTTCTGTCGCAACAACAAAGAGGCAAAATAAAATCCTCGTAACTATGTTCAATTAAAATCCTAGTTTAAAATAAGGTTGTTTTAATGTGTGAGTTCAGAATCAGTATTTTTGTTTTTTGGAGATATGGCCGCTAAGGAAATGGTGGAAATTTATCGTAGATGTTTACTAAAGTCTATTAAAAAGTAATTTGATAAATAAGCACCAAAACACCAAAGTCGTCTGTGCACATCCTAAAATATCGAAAATTAGATTAGATTGTCCGTTTCAATCACCAGATGCTAATCCAATTGATTGACTGGACTTTGTATTAGATAATTGCGATTTAGTACTTTACAAATGCTTTCTAATGATTTATTTTAAAATACGTTTTTTTTTCTGGATATCCCCCATACTCTCATTATCCGTGGATTACAGTCACAAAACTGTAACGCACAACCATTTCACAGCTACTTGCTTGAATAATTGGTATGAAATCCTTAGAAACTAAAGACGCCATTCATACATGGTGGGCTATATTATGGGCAAAATCTATTCAAAATATATTTACTGCAAAATACTTCAGATATAATGAAATTAATAATTTTATCGTTTTAAATATTTATTGTAAACCACTACAATATTATTTGGCCACACAATGGTTTCATCAGGTAGATGAAAACTACATATTTAAACTGAAAATTGAGAATATATGCTAATATTAACTAGAATAAAAGGGGCGAACAGTTGCAATCTTAAATGCAAAAAAGATGAGTTATTTAAGTCTACTTGATCATTTAATACTAAACCTAACTTATTACACCTGTTGATTTCTAAACTTTCCAGTAAGTGTTTTGTTTTTATCCTGAATGTGAAAAGTTTTGAAATTTTATTAAAACTATAATTAGATAATAAACAATTCGCGAAAGCAGAGTCAGTATTTTGTCTTTATAGTTTCTTTCGTGTTCCTTCATCCTAATTTGAAAATCCTCCATCTATGTCCTATGAAAACTTTTCAATATTCTTCGCACGTTAACCTGTAGGCAGCTGAGTTTGATCCTTTCGATTGATATGCCTTTTGTATATCATTGTATAGAAAATAATACTGTAATAGTTTGCAATAAATATATGAAACGATACTTCTTAACGTTATAATGAAGTTTCAACAAGTACTTTCTTCATCAATTAACCAATAGACAATGTTTGGAGTTTCTCCAACATAATATATGTTCATCTCTAAAACAATTCGGCATTAACACAGATATGCCTAATGTACCATATGTAGTACAGTACACTTCTAATAAGTCTGTATTATTTTTAACACACTAATATAACGCAGTTTTATAGAACAATACACAATACGTCTATTCGTATGCACTATCACATGTGTACTAAACATAACGTATCGTATTTTACAATGATAATCCGTTGGCCGTTTGGATGTTAAGACTTGTTAGAGGTGTAGTACATATAGTATAATTAGGCATATCTATAGAAGAAACGCGTTAAGCCCAATTGTACGTTATTGATAACGTTTACATGCTGTCATAACTGTATTATAGAAACTAAAAAGTTCGTTAAACTATATTTGAAAGCTTTTATTTCGTTAATTTAAATACAAAATGTTATAAATTGATGATAATATAGACATTCATGGCAAATAAACACATAATTTCCGTTTGAAGACTAAATGTTTCTTGTATATATTTTTAACAAGGTAATAGTTACTTGCGGTGTTGAAAGATAACATATCTGTCAAATAAACCTAGTTTTGTGTACATTTTTCCCGTTTATTTTGATTGTTGAAAAACAGTTAATTTTGAACATTGTGTTTATTATCTCGTTGCGTCATTTGGATATAATGCCAAATGGTTTCTGTAAACAGTCTAAGCAATTAATTGCTTCATTATTTACCTTTTTATTGCGTGTATAGCGACGAGCCTGCTTTAAAAAAATTGTGGTTCTCAAAAAAGCAAAAGGTGATTTTGCTAAGTATTAGGTTACTTATGCACAAAGAAGATTACTTCAATTAAAAAATGTATACCTTGTTTTAACGTTAATTTTTAATCTATTTTAATTAATTAAAATTAAAAACAATAAATTTGAATAAACACACTGATCCCAATTATATCGCACAATATATACGCTATTTTTTTTCTTTAAAGGAGCTTATAGTTCAATACTTTGCAATACATATATGTATACCAAAAATAAGAAATATCTGTAATGATATTTCTTATTGAGAGAAATTGTTTTTGACAAAGATGAAATCATCTGATTGTCAACGGTTACATTTTGAACAATACTAGATATTTCTTGAATCAACAGTTACATGTTTTTACTAGGTGCGTTCAAAGTAGGTCGTAGAGAATTTTATATTAGTCTAGAACTTATCAATGAACACAACGAAACATGATACAAAAAATTATCGCAGAATACGATATAAATTATTGGAAATTTAGGTCGTAAATATAAAATTAAATATAATCTAAAAATATGCCGCCAAGTAAAAAAATCATATGCAAATAATGTAGCTAGAATGTATACAAGGATTATTCAAAAATTATTACAAAATGTATAAGATGTTTAGAAAAGTAAATATTGCCAATCTTTACTGCAGAGTGAAATATTGTTTCTAATGATTAAAGAATGCTCCGAAAGCAAATGTACTTGTTATTATTTATTTGCGATTCTAAAATGAAATAAAATCGTCTAAAATGCTGACTCCGCTATATAAAAATATTTAGTTTTCAATTTTACTTACGGTAAAGTTTTATTTTATTTTTTAAACTAAATTGAAAACCGGACTCGACATATATGCTTATTTATCTATAGTTAAGAAAAACAAAATGACTATAAAGTGTAGTTGGGATAAATTTCTTGAAGTTGTGTAAAAAGAAAAATGTATAGATATCATTGTGTGGTAATTCATTTTAGTGTGATTGGAAATTGAAACCTCAACAGATGTTCATTACTTGCTTCCTTTCTGAATTTACAAAAACATTCACTTCAAAAATTAAAAGCATAATTTAAAATGTTAGTTGCTTTCTACAGGTTTTCTCCGCCTTAAAATTATCCTGAAGCCTTATTATCCTCATTTCTTTCATTGTGTCTTGCAATTCTTTCCTCATTTGTTGCCAATACATTGACATTTCTTGTAACATTCCTAATAGTTTGTTAAGTTTTTCTTCTTCATCTATTTCTGTTTATTTCTGAAATTTTCTATTACGATACTGTCTTCGTGTTATATGAGTTGCCTATCTTCTCCCGGCGTTAGAAACCACAAGCTGAATCAACTTCTCGGAGCATGGCTTCTTATTCGAATGGGACATAAAAAATGAAATACCTGATTCTTTCCTATTTTTATCCCTTTGATTGTAAAATGGCGCGGAGCTAGGTAGGTTGAGAATCGCTGTACTAGAGCAATTACAAATTTCTTTAATTTCAGTTTGAAACCTTGTCAAAGCCACTGTGTCTGCGCAACAATTGTTGCTTTACGATTACATAATAAAGATTTTAACTATTAGTGTTATTTCTATTTTCAATTATGGATCATCATCAAGTAAAAGCCGAATCATTCAATCCACGTATAACCTTATTTAATCTTTTGAGTAACTGCGTTTTCACTTCCATTTATCGAAATCGAGTAATTGTGCCGAGAATTGACTCCTTCTTCGAATGGAGCCATAAAACCTCGAAAGCACGTAGGTAAAGTAATTTTATGCGATATTACAGAGCTATCCTTGTCATTTTACGATTAGTTCACAACTATCTTCACTAAGCCTTTACTTTTTTCAAATTTTTAGTAATAATAATTTTGGTTTTAAAAGTTGTGCATATAATACAGCGCGGAAACATTTTGGTGGAGAAAAACGACATGCTATTATTGTATTGTATGAGGAAGGCTATAAAATCAGTAAATTAACAAGATTTAATATTTCAAAATCTATGGTCAATAATACAATTCGTCGATAAGAAGGAACTAGAAACCGAGGGCGTTAAATATCTTAACGGCCAGGTTCATTTCGAATTACCTCGGAAGCGGATGATCGCCAAATACAACTAATGAACAAAAGAAGTGATCAGGAAAATAGCACCGGAAATACAGGTAGAATTCAATCGCGGAGAACGCAAAATTTCAATATGGCAAAACGTCTCTTACAAAGGGGTAATTTGCATGATCGAGAAGCTATACGCAGTCTACTTTTGCGTCGGAGAAATCGATAGAAAAGGTTGGAATATGTATGGCAGCATCGCGATTGGACAGTAGAATAATGAAAAAATATGCTCTGGACTGATGAATCGAAGTATTCGATCAACGTCATCGAGTTTTCTTCAGAAGATCCCGAACTGAAAAAGTGCTCCGTGATTGAATTATATTAATTGTGAAGCATGAATGTGGTACTATCTTAGTATGGGCTTGTTTTTCATTCCATTCTTAAATAATGTGCCAGGTGAACTATCGTACGCGATTCTAGAAAATTCTGCAGCTACATTTCAAATCTTAGTTATGCGTGATAATGATTGAAGATGAAAACATTTAAAATAAGGCTTGACCGTCTCAAAGCAGGATTTTGGAAACTGAGAAAAGTTAAGCCTACTTCGAACCAACAACTCTGGAATACGCTTCAAAATAAATGGAACAGCGTACCGCACAAAACAATCCAAAACTTAATCAGAATGCCATGTGTTGTTTAAGCAATATCATGAATTATTTCATTATTAATTTAGAATTAGAATTATTTCTCTGTTATGTTATGAAACAATACATTTTACTTTGCAGTTTTATTTCTTTTGTATTTTTTTGGTTTTTAATCATTTTTATGTAACAAAAACTATTTTTTAAATTCCCCTTTAGAAAATATAAATAATTATGATTTTAAAGTTTACAAAAAAGATTCTTATGTTCGTGTTTCGACAAATGCTTTGTCATCTATAGTAACAAGTATCAATACTGCTCTAGTCGTAGAAATACATAGATATTATTCCAATCTTTATTGCTATAGAGGTTTTTATTTTCCCTTTTACGAGGCAAGATCAGTAAGTACCCGTGTTTGAAGACAGGTGGCGCTGCTGAGGGAAGTTGGCATTACCGTCGTGTACTACCATCTGTCAGACAACACCATAATAAATTTCAGACTGATTCATAGGTTAGTTTTTATTTGGCAGCCAGTTGTATCACACGTGTTTCGTGTTTCTCGATAAAATGGAAAAAGAGCAATATCGATCCGTAATTCGCTTTTTATTTTTGGATGGAAAAACATGCGAAGAAATAAAAGCGAAGTTGGATGCTGTCTATGGGGACCCTTCACCATCTATGACAACCGTAAGATATTGGTTCAACGAATTTAAACGTGGTCGTACATCTGTTTTTGATGAGGAGCGCCCAGGCCGCCCGGCAGATGTGGTTACCGAGGAAATCGTTGAAAAGGTCCACGACATGATTCTCGCTGATCGCCGAACGAAAGTGCGCGAAGTAGCAGAGGCCGTAGGCGTGTCGTACGGAACGGCAATTAATATTTTACATGATAAGTTATCGGTGAGAAAGGTGTCGGCCCGATGGCTGCCGCGATTGCTTACGGTGGACAACAAGCGGATACGGTTGTCAATGTCGAAGCAGTGTTTGGACCTCTTTAAGAGAAATTCGCAGGAGTTTTTGCGTCGAGTCGTCACCGTTAATGAAACCTGGATCCATTATTATACGCCAGAGTCCAAGCGACAGTCAAAACAATGGATTTTTCGGGGTGAATCTGCTCCGAAGAAGGCAAAGACTGTCCCATCGGCCGGAAAGGTCATGGCCACGATTTTTTGGGATTCCAACGGAATAATCCTCATGGACTTTTTGCAGAAAGGAAGAACGGTCACGGGGCAGTACTACAGTGAATTATTGGACCGATTCGATATAAAATTGAAGGAGACACGGCCCCATTTGGCTAAGAAAAAAGTGCTGTTTCACCACGATAATGCACCAGCATATTCATCCAGAATTGTCGCGGCAAAGTTGCATGAACTGCACTACGAATTGCTGCCGCACCCACCGTACTCGCCTGACTTGGCTCCCTGCGACTTCTTTCTGTTCCCCAACATGAAAACGTGGCTCGGGGGAAAAAGATTCAGCTCAAACGAGGTGGTTATCGTCGAGACAGAAGCGTATTTTGCAGTTTGACAAATCGTATTTTTTGGAGGGGTTAAAGAAATGGCAGAAACGTTGGGAAAAGTGTATTGTACTAAAAGGTGATTACGTTGAAAAATAAATAAAAAATTTGTGAAAAACTTGCATCTTCTTTCCTAACACCGGTATTTATTGATCCACCCTCGTATATACCGAGCGATGGCCACATATAAGTTCCAAAAATTACTTTATAATGAAAATATAAAAGCTACAGATTACATAGACATTTAAATTGCATAAAATGTGTCGAAAATGAGAAAAAAGGAATTCTTAATATTCGAAAAGTCTAGGATAGAGATGAAATATAAAATCGCAAAATGGATATAAATGATAAATATAAATAACTTACAGATCAATGCAGAAAATACAGAAATCATGAATATTGCTAGATTATGACGAACTAGAACTAAAGGGGAAAAAATTATCAATTATCAAAGACGCATAAATACCTGGAGGTTATAAAAAGGTGACGAAAAAGGCAGCATGAACAGGAAGATTAGTACTAGGATAACACAATGAAAGTACACCAAGCATTGTGCATGTTTTAATAAAAAAAAGAACTAAATTAGAAAACAAATGTAAAAAGTTCAAACAGAAAAACAAAAACTAAATAATGCGGAATGACAATATTGTGGTAACCGAAGGTCATCCAAACTACATGAAATTATTAATTAGAAGATTGAAAATCAATGGGATGGACACAAGAAAATAACAATCATTCATCTTCCAACAGTCTAGCGCTAATTGCAAGATGGTTCGCACAAGTAGTGACGATTGCCTTGGCTAGGAACGACCAGTCGGGATCGTTTTGGAGAATTAAAGAAGTGGCACATCGAAAACTATAACATCGCGAAAATATTTAAGACAAAAGATCTCGACTCAACTCAAAAGAGCGACACAGCAAAACATGGAGAGAGATTATCACTTTGACACCATTGAAAAGTGAGGGTCGCGGATAAGTGAAAAGTTTGGTCTGATAACTAAAGAATATTAAAAAAAACAGAAAGAGAGAATGCCAATTTGAATAAATATAATGGATGGAATTTTGATTGTATAATTGTCAGTTTCCTCTCCGATTCGATTTCTTCGATCAAATGCACTTTGCATTTGATTATTTTGATTTAATCAATTATTAGTTATTATGAGTTTTTAATTTTCTGAAGTAGTTGACGAACAATTAAAAACGATCTAAATAACATGGATTAAAGCGTGGTATTCCTCAAGGTTTAATACTGGGACCAACACTTTTCTTGATATATGAATATGGCACTGCTACTTATGCTACATCGAAAATAATAAGGATGTATAAAATTAATAATAGGTGCGATATCAAAAAAACTGTTTTTGGGCAATTTAAATTAAATGCCTTAGTGGTAAATCGGTTTACGATCGGTGATACGATGATATTTATGTGGGTTAATTATAGATAATACATGGAAATTTAAGGATTCATTATTCAATGTTAGAGGTTAAACCGTCAATAATACTATACTGTATGAGGAATTTGCTAAACTCTGAACGTTTACATTCATTAGAATTTTACATTGGATACGTCAAAACACTTCGTTATGTCGTCATGTTCTGCAGTTAGTGCCAAACAGTTATTTTTATTTCAAAAAAATAATTATCAAGTGCATGTTTTGTGTTTCGCCACTAATATCGTGTTGTTCCTTATTTAGTGAAGTGAGTATTCTATAATTGGCTCTTTCTTACATTTCTGAGGTATATAAATTCTATAGAAGTAAAAAAAAAGATATTGTCATATTTATAGTAACGTATACATGAGACATTGACAAAGTCCAAGTATGCTATCATATAATACAAAACGAGTCCTAGATACTAGGTAATAATTATTATATAATAATTTATATAATGATAGGAATTGCCTGCATTCATGAAAAACATATTTTTTTAAATATGATATAAAATTAAAATAATATCTTTACAATGCCTTGGCAGTGTTGATGGATAATTGACTTATACATATTTCAATTTCTATATTTCAAAACCATTATTAATTTTAAAGAGTTTGATAGATACACATTTATTAAATGATCTTATAAACCATTTAAATATATAAATAAAGAAGATTTATATATAAAAGAAATTTAAAAAATCCGAAAAAGTTGACATTTTTCAATTGAAAAAATCGTCTTTACTGTTCTCAGCTAATTTACTGTTTGCTGTTTAGTTTTTTAATTATTCTTGTGTTTTTAGTGAATAATAGTAAAGTCGATTATTTCATCATTTTTAAACATGTTTAAACGTTAGTTACTAATAGCTCAAAATAGTTTTTGGTGGATCAAGGCCATATATGACACCCAACAGACAGATTCGCGTATCAAAATGATTTAAAATATGTATATTGTTCATGATTATAATAGATATTCAACCTTCACTATCAGTTTCGGCGCTTGTTCATAACGATTTTATATATTTAAGTTTATGTTTACTTGAACATGAGGACTGAGCTTGCACCCGTCAATCCAACGCAATCCATAACGCTTGAGTCTTTAATCCATTGAAAACAAAACGAATTTATTTCATCTATGTGCTACAATTCATCTGAAAGCTTTAGTGGAATCGTTTACCAAATAAATCAATATGATTTCAGAAACTACGTCATTTGTGTATATTTTAAATCAGTAATTTAGTTTATGGAAATAATTTTGAATCTATTTAAATACATTACAATATACAAACACAGTCTTGATCTTAGAAACTAAAAGTAACTGTGAAAAATAGCAAAATTTGGAAACAAATGATATAAAGAATCTTCATCATGTTATAAATATTTATTTTAAATCGAAAATTAACCTCTTCAGGCTAATAAACGAATGACACTTGGGCACTGATAACTAGGCTTCGGATAATTATGCATTTGCATAAGTGCATATGCATATTTTAGTTGCAGTTATGTATAAGTGCATATTTTTAACCTTTTTCATTATAAATGCATATTTGACCTTTTTTCAGCAAAGCATTATTTAAAACAGTCTATAACTACACCTAAATATTTAATGTTGTTAGTATAATTATACTTTTGCGTTTTCTGTTTCTATGTCTACCGGTTAGTATTTCTTAAAACTTTTTAGAACAAATACATTTCGCATACTTGTAGAATAACACACATTAACTGAATACCAAACGCAAACACAAACTTTATAGCAGACAATTAAATAATCTTCTATACCATTGAATAGATAGGTCAGGTGAATAGCAAGTTTAAAGCTGGATTTACTATAAACAGCTAACCCTAAACTTGGTATTTTGAAACCACAATACTTGGAAATATATTAAGAGGATTAGCGGGGATTATCTGGGTAATCGAACAACGAGAAATTAATATAGCGGAGATTTCCTTAATTTTGCCAGATCCTTTTACATTCCAACAATCTGTATTAGTTGTGTACTAGTGACAATAGTATTAACATTCGTCAAGATACCAAAAGATGCGAAAATTTGTCTTTTTGTGTTATAATACTTATGTATGTCAAAATAGGAAATAACAGTTTTGAGTAGTTTTAAATCTTTTCCTTCATCAAAATATAGTTTATTTCCATATCAAGATATATTCAAAATATTATTAACGAGTAACTGTGTATTTTTTGATAGAGTAATCAAAATAAACTATAATGCAACTAATTCAATATGATCGCTCTTACAATGAGTCGTTTTGAAAGGTGCACTTCGAAAAAAAAATATTAGGTGGTTGATACAAAAATTTAACGTCCAGGCCATGTAAATAATGCAAATGTAAGGTTATCTATAGAAACTAGAACTATGGAAATTGCAAGACACGTCAAATTAACGTAACTTACACAAAACTGCGAATGACGGGAAAATAAACTAGATTGTGCCTGACTGTACTAGCTGAGGATATAGATCAGGGAGGTGGGAGGCAAGGAGTTTCGCGTAGTAGTTCACACGTTTCCCGCCTGTCAAATAGAAGTGGTCGCGCATTAGTTTATTATAATCTATAATTGTATTAATACTAGGGTTTCTGGAAATGATATAAAAAACACATCAAATTTAGTAAACGATTTTATTGTTTTCCAAAGTATTTGCCTTTATCTCAATACACTTTTAAATATGGGTGAACTAATTTTGGAAGTATTTTTCCACTCAGAAGCTAGTGGAAAGCTAGGCGACGAAAATCGCTCAAAATGCTTTTTTTGTGTTTAGTAACAAATAGAAATCATAAGGTAATCGCAGGTGAATACGGGCAATGAGTCATTAATTCGACATTATGAACAACCAAGATAAAGAACAATTCCCGAATTTCGATCATTTTCTCGATGACTTCAGGCAAACATGCAGTAGTATACCCATCAGCGTTCACAGTTCTTCACACTACACATTACGAAATCGATCACACACTTTAACAAGGGATTATTTGCTTCGCAGCATTGTCTGAACAAGCTTTCATAAGTTTTGGCTCACTTTCAAAGACCCAAATGGTGGATTGTTGTTCACTTTCAGGACCATACGAATAAAGACACGTTTCGTCGATGTTATAGGCTAAATTTTAACGATCTAAGTTGAATTTCTCTGCGCAATTTGACACGACCTTGCTTCTGAGCTTGTCGAGCATCGACAACAGTGGCATCAGACATCCATGGATGAACTTCAGAAAATTTGTATGTAAGTGGTACACTGAAATTCGGTTAATCAACTGCAAACACTTGATTTCCAAAAGCCAAAATTAAGAATTAAGAAAATTTCCATGTGAAAGTGTCATTTTTACACGAAACTATATACTTTGTTTTAAATGCTATGTAAACAAAGTTAGTTCACTTGAGTACGAATTGTTCACTATACCTTATTGGATATAAATGTAAAATTTTACGAATTTAGGCAGTTAAAAAATATTACGTTTTCTCAGTAGTCCTCGTAAAATCTATGTTCTACGTATACAATGTATGTATGTATGTCCGTTATATACCAAAAAATTACTGGACCGATTTACGCGTGTTTTTTTTTTTGCAAAATAATCCGCGTTGTCCAGAGAAAGTTTAAAGCTATTTAAATCCTCGATTTGAACAGTAGAAAGAAAGTTAGGGGCCTAATAATATAATATGAATAGTAGCAGTACTACGAGGGATACTTGAAATGTTTCCGGCCAAATTGTAGAAAAAAATTCTTCTGCCGTCCGATAGATGGCATCGACATATGTACTGTCAACATTACAAGTCATACTGATCATTAGTTTGTCTATGGTACGGTTCTAAGTTGTCAGTTCACATTGTCGTTCAACAATGGAGAAACTTGAGTATCGCGCAGTGATAAAATTCCTTCATTTGGAAGAGAAAAAGACCCAGGAAATTCAAGATGAGTTAGACTTTGTATACGGTGAAGCCTCCTCTTCATTTACAACGGTAAAACATTGAGTGGCCGAATACAAACGTGGTCGTACGAACATTTTAGACGAGAAACGTTCCGGGTGTCCGAAAACTGCTACAACTGACGAAATGGTCGATTTAGTGCATCAAACTGTGCTGGAAGATCGTCGATTAACTGTTACGGATATAAGGCTTATGGTATATCATCTGAGCGGATGCACAAGATTTTACATCAAGATTTAGATATGAGAAAATTATTCGTGACATAGGTGCCGCGTTTGTTGCCGATCAACCAAAAGCGCATACGGGCGGACATGTCGGGCGGTGTCTTAACCTGTCTCAAAAAAAATCCGACAAACTTTTTGCGGCGATTGAAAACCATCAATGAAACCTGGATACACCACCATACGCCCGAGACCAAACAGCAGTCAATGCAGTGGGAGAACCAACTCCGAAGAAGGCAAATGTCGTTCTCTCTGCAGGGAAAGTGATGGCGCCAGTTTTTTGGGATAGCCGAGGAATAATTCTTGTCGACTATCTTGCAAAGGGTTTAACAATCAACGGACAGTACTACGATGCATTGAGATAAATTGAAGGCCACAATTACGAAAAAACGTCCACATTTGGCAAACAAGAAAATACTGTTCATTAAAGAAATTCAAAAAACTTTCAAGGACCTTTGTTTTAGAGTAGAATTGTGGGAGAAATGAGTAGGGGTTATTTGAATAATGATTGTTCTTGTTAAAAATGACTTTGTTTTATTTTAAAGCTGTTACTTTCAGTTGCCATTTATTAAAATTATGTTTTTCACAAGCATTTTTGTTATTTAACTAATGTAAACTCATTAATAATTTACTAAATAAAACACTTGGTATATTTGTTTCACAAAATGTATTTAAAATATATCTGACATATGTTTCGACTTATACAGTCATTCTCAAAGAGTCATGTAAACTAAGTGAAAAGAATACTCCTACCCATATTTATGGCTTATTTTTTGAAAGTTTTATTACAGCATCGATTGCGGGGGTATTTGAAAAATCCAATTGCGTGTTTGTGACCTGTCTGTTGAGATTTATGGCGTTTTTTATTTCTAAAATTTCTAAGAAGTCGAGCCTTTTACCCTTATTACAAGAGTGTAAAAGTTTGAAATTATTAGCAAACTTTTACACTCTTGTAATAAGGGTAAAAGGCTCGACTTCTTAGAAATTTTAGAAATAAAAAAAAAAATAAATCTCAACAGACAGGTCACAAACACGCAATTGGATTTTTCAAATACCCCCGCAATCGATGCTGTAATAAAACTTTCAAAAAATAAGCCATAAATATGGGTAGGAGTATTCTTTTCACTTAGTTTTCATGACTCTTTGAGAATGACTGTATAAGTCGAAACATATGTCAGATATATTTTAAATACATTTTGTGAAACAAATATACCAAGTGTTTTATTTAGTAAATTATTAATCATGTTTCACCAAGAGCCAACCGTGAATTCTATACATTATAGTAAACTCATTTGTCAAAGTGACATCGTTGTCAAAAAAATAAAACAGCCAACGTGATGGAATTTAAAAAGCAGAGAAAAATGATTACAAGTCCAAAATTAAGAGAAAAACGAACTTTTCCCTTCACCGAGTCAGAACAATGAAGTTCGAATTACAGATTTGATGGTTTCAGGACAAGCAAAAAATGTTATTCCTTTGAAGTTTTGGCGCAAAATCAAATTCCTTTTTTTCCTCTTGTAAACTCAATCCGGGGACACATTATATATAGGTACTCAAATCTAGCAATGGCAAACCATTGTCAAGTTCAGCTAGTTGTAAATAAAATAAAGCAATTTATTAATTTATAATCTGTAATTATATTAATAATATAGTGTTCTTAATATTTCCTAATATAGTCATTGTAATAATCTTTCAAGTTACTAATAAGTAACTTTAATCATAAATCATAAAAGATATTTCTTGCCTTGAAATATATTAATTTTGGACAAAAAAAAATTCTAACACAAATTCGTCAATAAATATTCAAATTTTGCGAGGAAAACACAGCCCACATACATAATAGCGTGCTTTATTATTCCTTTTGTAATTTTTATTATAAAAATGAAATTTTATCAAATATATTACAAGATACTATCTGGGTATTAATTTTCATGAAAAATTGCTTTCAAAAATAGTGTTTTACAAAATGCGTAATTAAAATAACTATTTAAATTTGTTATGGTGATTTGAATCCGAGTTAAATTACATTACATATTTTGTATAATCTTCAATTTAAACTATTTCGAAGATATAATTTTGATATCTATTTTTTAGATAATGTATTAAAGATTAATAAACATAAAAATGTTTAAAAATGGGTAAGAATGTGATTATTGCACTTTTAAGAACTATATACAATTAAAAAAAAAATTAATTGATCCAATATAAAGTGATCAATGTTATTAATTAACAATTTTATACCATATCATTTTGGTAGTTTTTTTTTACATTATATCTACATTTCATTTACATAAATATTGAAAATAATTTAGCGTTTTTAATTTTCAAATTTAATCATTACGAAAAATTAAAATTTGTCTACCACAATTAATTTGATCCACAAACCATGAAAGTGAATGTTATTCAATTTTAATACTTTATAAATGAGTGCTTTTAGAAAATGCAAAAAAAGGCTAATAAAAAATGTAACAATAAATACCAAAACTATTTATAAAAAATCTCATGTTATATTTTACTGTTATGTATAAATTAATATAACGTTCACAACCAATTACTACTTTAAAAAATAACCCGTCTTGTTCTTACTAATTAAGTCATAAAACTTCCCAAAATTTATTACAATCTGCAATTATACAATAAAAAATTGAATAATAATATAATTACCTCTTCAGCAACCACCATATCTTTTAATTTAACATCTTGTGATCGGGAAACAGATGCAGTACGATGATATTCCACTAATTCATTCAAGGAATTAAATTTTACTACCCAAAGGAAGAATTTACCTTGTGCATCCCTTAACACTTTGAAATGTTGAACTCCATCAGAGCATCTAAAAAATTTTGTTGTAATATCCATCATATACAAGGAATTGAACTACCAACTTGACTGATAATGAGAAATCTCCAGGTGATGATTCACTAATACGTATTAAAAAGGCCCCATCATGCTTCGTGTTTAATAATTTTTCAGCATCAGCTCTAGTGATTTTACCATAATACCAACTGCAACAGATTGATTTATTGTTTAGATTAATTTTTATTTATCAAGTGTCTGGAACTTACTTATGATTTTTTAATTCTATATAATTGCTAGGTATTAAACCTTCTCTACCATCTAATTCTGCTCTATACCAATTCATATCATCTTCCATATTCAATACCTGTAAAGATTTGTAAATGAGAAAAGTCAATCTGTGTAAGAAAATATATTTAAGCACATCTTACTTTTAAGACTTGGTATCTTTTAAAACTAAGCTCATCATCAGCTGTTGCATTGAATTCGTGTTTCGCTACAGCCTCCATTATTGTTATTATTATTTATCACTTCTTAGTTTTTATATTATTATAACTAAATACAAAGACGTCAACAATTTTTTTCTTCAGGTAAAAAGTTCACAATCACTAACAATAACGATTTAACGTAATTGATTCACAGCACTTAAAACACATCACGTTACAGTAAAAATCCGATATTGTGGCGATATTTGGTGTTTTTTTTTTCTCTGGGGTATACCACGAACTTATTTTCGTAGATCTTTCCGAACACTCCCACAATACACCATTGAAATTTAAGGACACTCGGGCGTAGGAATATTTTATCTTTTTTTCGGAATGAAATTCAAATTTTTTTTCTATAAAACGTTTCCTGACGAATAGATTTTCACCTGCAAACTTGAAACACAATTACATAAAAAAATAACGCGTCTCGAATCGATTGAGAATTAACACAATACAGGAGATATTTCAAGGTACTATTTTTTAGACACGCATGACGTTTCCTTATCCCTACTCTTTTAGCACTGACAGATAAATATATTAAAAAATAAATAAATATTCTCTTGTTATTTATAATATAAATTTGACGAAAGTTTTACTTCACTTCGTACACTGTAATTGTTTGGAAAAAATTATTGTTATTCACGGAATTTATAACATACGATAATTCATACTTTTTATTATATACAATGCGGTACGGTGTGTTGCTCGCCATTCACGATTCGAAGACGTGCACGTCATCAATGATGCCAAAACAATGTTGCGAAATCATTTGGTAAAATCGATTTGTTTACATTTTAGGTAAGGGTGGTAAACGCTTATGTCAAACTTACAATATTTAGGTAATAAGTGCAATAATATGTAATATGAAATTATAACAAAATACAAATACGATTTTACTTCTGTCACAGCTGATAAAGTCAGTGCAACAAGTCGCTTACATTGGCTGCAAAACGCTTACGGCATTGCACATCAAGAGTAAACAAACAGACACAAAATGTGACAGAACGATATGTGTCAATACTGAATATTTGCACCAACACAAATATGCATTCGATGTTGATATAAATGTTATACTTCCTTTATTGTTGTTGTGCTTGTTATTTCGAAAATTCTGTTGATGACTTGCATGTCTTAGAATCGTGAACAGCGTATATACAGGATTTTTCACGTAACCTGTTCGTTAGAAGTTTTCTATGATAACGCTTTAGCACACTTTTGAAAATTCGGTTATACCGGAAGTCATAGCCAACTTTGATATTTTAAATGGAATTTTATATTTTTTATTGCTTTTTTAGATTCCTTGTAAAGTGCTATAATACTTTATACTAAAGTTTCTTTTTGAAAAAAATTAACCGTTTTTGAATTATTTTGATTTTTGTGAATTTTTTTGTTTTTTTCAATGCACTTTTTAAAACCACATATCTACCACGTATTTGAACTGAACTACGTCATATTTCTACTGGAGACAGAGAAAGGTATAAGATTCTGAGTAATGTCTAAACATTTAATGAATCTCTTACAGGATTGATTATTTAAGTAATCTTTAATTAAAGAAAAATAGTTTTTTTAATGGAACAACCTGTAGAAGAGCACTCCATAGTAAGTAGATAAACATTTTGCATCGCACAGTTATAGGTTTCCCTATGCCTGCCTACCTGTTATAGTTTTAGAGTTATTAATGATTATTTTCTAAATCAAATATTCTTAGTAGTAAGCTTTGGAAAAAGAATTCTAAATAGTTTTGGAATTATACCAATTGTATTTAAATTCATCAAATTTTTTGCGAAAAGGTTAGAAAAGAAAATAAATTGCAAAACTGAGAATATATTTTATATTAAATGAGATAAAAAAAATAACCATACATTAACAAGCAAAAAAGTGAATAAAATCAACATATTAAAGAAAAATAATGTGTTAAGAATTATATTGTGATGACTCATCCAACGATACGTCGCGCGTCATACCTCTGGCGCTTTCTCGATGGATGTAGAACGCTCGAGAAGAGAATTTCACAGCGATATATAAGCCGTCTAGGAAGGGATTGAGGCAACATTCTCACTGCGATATCTGTTCACGCAACATCGCAGTTGAGAGCATCTACGACGATACAACGTCAAGCGACGCCGGAAGCAATGGCCGGACAAAAAAGAACAATAACCAACCTGATGATTAAACCAGAATACCTGAACAAATGTACACCCAAGATACTGGAAGATTTTAAAAATCTAATCAACATACTCGACGAAGAAGAAGATATCCAGAAGCTACTACAAAAATCAGGGGATATACTCATGGTTAACCCAGAAGAACCAACGATCCAAATCGAGTTAAAAAACAACCCCACAGAAAAACAAGAAGAAGAAAAGCCTCCCGTAAAATCGAAGAAGAGCCAACCGGAACCGAAAATCGGAAACGACGAATTCAGACACCCGAAAAAAACAACAAAAAGACAGAAAACTGACCACACAGCGCCACCAATCGAAACAAAAAATTCCTACGACGTCCTCGAAACCAAAATCGAGGAAAAAATGGAAGAAGAAGAAGCAACCGAAATCAACCCACAACCGTCAACATCAAACAGCACACCCAGGGTAAGTGACAAAACAAACACCACACAAAACACAAACACCGAAACACGCAAAACACACAAAATCGCACCAATCATAATAACAGACAAAGACAAATGGACATATATACGACAAATACTTAAAACATATAACATTAACACAGTACAAAACAAACTTGTGAAACCTGGCATTCACATCGAACCGAAAACTGCCGAAGACTACCGAAAACTTAAACACATACTCGACAATGAACAAATACAATTTTACACTTTTCAACTGAGAAGTGAAAAGACAATAAAGGTAGTTATGCGTGGCATTCCTACCTTTATCACAGACACTGACATCACCGACGACCTGACTGACCAAGGCTACCCGACAATAAAAATAAAACGCATGAACGGCAAACACGGAATACCAGCACCACTTGTACTAATAGAACTGACGAGACAATACAAATCAATTTACAACATACACGACTGCTGCGGACTCACAATTAAAATCGAACCACTAAACAAACGGACAGACATAATACAATGCCACAAATGTCAGACATTTGGACACCACCAAAAAAACTGTAACATACACTACAAATGCATGAAATGCGGAGACGAACACTCAACACACCTATGTACAAAACCCAAAACAACCCCACCAAAGTGTGCAAACTGCGGTGGTCCTCACTTATCCACTTTCCTTAACTCTCCTAACAATCCAAACAACCCTGTAAACAAAACCACACCCAAACCCGAATACATACCAGCACCACCCCCAACAACGAACCCATGGACACAAAAACAAAGAAACACAACACCTAACACAACTGACGAACTAGCACTTGCCTTAGGCAATATGCTAATAACATTACACTCCACAAACGCAACAACAGAACAGATACAATACTTCGTAACGCAAACACAGAAAATAATCACACTCTACAACAACAAACATTAAACACACACATGACTGAAACGCAAAAAACCGATGACCAGTGACTTAAACGCAAAAAGCGACAAACACACAGACAACACATACGCAACACAGGACCGCTCAAAAACACACAACACACGATTATTTATTAATCAGACACAAACACGTCACAACCCTGGGAAATACAAAACAATGGAGTGGAAATAGAGGCAACTCTGACCACAACAAAATTCAAGTCTCATATAAAAGGATTGAGGCATTCGATACCAGAGCATCGCGGTGTGAACATAAATATAAATACATAAATGTGCTTATTGTTAGTAATTAGTAGTTTTTAAATTGTTATTCGTTTTTATTATTAATATAGTGTGTGTCTACGTTACCGTTAGTTTTATTTAAGAACCCGAAAAGATAATTACATTACAATATTTACAAATGTTCAAAATGATCTCCGTTCCAATCTAAAAAAAGCATATTTCTTCTTCTTAACTCTGTTGTAGTTGCTTTTTCTTACTTGCTCAGCGTTCAAATTTCAAAAACAGTCTCTTACTCTAGTTATAAGATTGTCTCTGTTTTCACAGGAGACGTATAAACCACATATTTCATTCGACCCCATAAATAAAAATCAAGGGGAGTCAGATAAGGGGATCGGGCGGTCCTAAACTCGTCCGCGAGCAGGTACTATCTAATGTCTGCTACATTAATTCGCCCCCATGCTAATTACGGTGTTTTAATACCGTATCTTAATTTGTCCCCGGACAAGAGATTAAGAAATTTATACTTCCTTGGAAATATAAATACAAAATTGTCCTGCCTATTAAATACAAATTAAATTCAAATTTATCTTAATTTAAAATTTACCCAAATCTACCATATATACTATATACTTATAATTAGAGCTGAGGATGTTTGCGGTACGGCAGGACCGTATGTAGTGCATCCCCACATTTAACTATTTATCTAAATATTCTCTGAAATGATTTGCCGGATCTCATAAATTAATAGAGTGATATTTTAGTATGCACTGGATATTGTTATTATACAAAATCATAATAGCCATTTGTATTTATGGATCATAAATAATAATACGCATGTATTTGTATTTGGTTGTGAATTCAATTTAAACTTAAAACGAATCGTAATATTTTAACGACAAGCCGTCCTTACAATACATGCATTCGAGACAAAGTGTGCAACTCTACGAATAACTTCCATAATTGATCGAAAATGGACATTTTGGAGCTGAAGTAAAGCCCCTATTCTTAGAAAATTTTATTACTATCGTTAAGAACTATTATTATAAACAACAAAGGCCTTTTATTAGTGTTGAAGTTTTAGTTTCATTGAATTTCCATGTTGTAAGTAGTCAATTGTAAAGTGTTCATTCACAATATTCTAAAACAAGGTGTAAATTTAACTAAAATCCAGAAAAACACATTCTGATAATATATTACTAGATTAGAAGGTGTGTTTATTACTATTTATTATATTATTTTTATAACCAAATGCAATAAAAGCTACGAAAACAAAAGAAACCTCGATTTATTAAAATCTTGTCACACAGCCTTTCAAAGCCTGGCAGCACATATTTTGCATATATTTTATATATACTACCTACTTGAACTAGGTGAATGAAGTTAGAAGTTAGAAGTTATAACTTATAACTTCTAACTTCATTCACCTAGTTCAAGTAGGTAGTATATATAAAATATATGCAAAATATGTGCTGCCAGGCTTTGAAAGGCTGTGTGACAAGATTTTAATAAATCGAGGTTTCTTTTGTTTTCGTTTTCGAAAATGGACATTTTGGAGCTGAAGTAAAGCCCCTATTCTTAAAAAATTTTATTACTGTCGTTAAGAACTATTATTATAAACAACAAAGGCCTTTTATTAGTGTTGAAGTTTTAGTTTCATTGAATTTCCATGTTGTAAGTAGTCAATTCTAAAGTGTTCATTCACAATATTCTAAAACAAGGTGTAAATTTAACTAAAATCCAGAAAAACACATTCTGATAATATATTACTAGATTAGAAGCTGTGTTTATTACTATTTATTATATTATTTTTATAACCAAATACAATAAAAGCTACGAAAACAAAAGAAACCTCGATTTATTAAAATCTTGTCACACAGCCTTTCAAAGCCTGGCAGCACATATTTTGCATATATTTTATATATACTACCTACTTGAACTAGGTGAATGAAGTTAGAAGTTAGAAGTTATAACTTATAACTTCTAACTTCATTCACCTAGTTCAAGTAGGTAGTATATATAAAATATATGCAAAATATGTGCTGCCAGGCTTTGAAAGGCTGTGTGACAAGATTTTAATAAATCGAGGTTTCTTTTGTTTTCGTAGCTTTTATTGTATTTGGTTATAAAAATAATATAATAAATAGTAATAAACACAGCTTCTAATCTAGTAATATATTATCAGAATGTGTTTTTCTGGATTTTAGTTAAATTTACACCTTGTTTTAGAATATTGTGAATGAACACTTTACAATTGACTACTTACAACATGGAAATTCAATGAAACTAAAACTTCAACACTAATAAAAGGCCTTTGTTGTTTATAATAATAGTTCTTAACGACAGTAATAAAATTTTTTAAGAATAGGGGCTTTACTTCAGCTCCAAAATGTCCATTTTCGATCAATTATGGAAGTTATTCGTAGAGTTGCACACTTTGTCTCGAATGCATGTATTGTTAGGACGGCTTGTCGTTAAAATATTACGATTCGTTTTAAGTTTAAATTGAATTCACAACCAAATACAAATACATGCGTATTATTATTTATGATCCATAAATACAAATGGCTATTATGATTTTGTATAATGACAATATCCAGTGCATACTAAAATATCACTCTATTAATTTATGAGATCCGGCAAATCATTTCAGAGAATATTTAGATAAATAGTTAAATGTGGGGATGCGCTACATACGGTCCTGCCGTACCGCAAACATCCTCAGCTCTACTTATAATTCGTCAGTCTGAAATAACATTCCTGGCTAAGAAGTGTTTTTTATTTGTGAAAAAGCATGGGAACTTTCGTCAGTTTGAGTGAACGTGGAAATCAAGTGCTAATTGTAGACTGTAAAATTTACCAAACACAAATCCTTGAAAAGTGGTGAAATATGTTGGCGATATCTAAATTTAAAATTTACCCAAACCTACCATATAGGTATACAATATACTTATAATTCGTCAGACTGAAATAGCATTCCTGGCTAAGAAGTGCTTTTTATTTGTGAGAAAGCATGTAAAGCTTCGCCAGCTTGAGTGAACGTGGAAATCAAGTGCTAATTGTAGACTGTAAAATTTACCAAACACAAATCCTTAAAAAATGGTGAAATATGTTGGCGATGTTCGAATCGCTCTTGTAAGGCAAAAATTTATACTGTGGGTGCGGAGAATTTATTTGCGCGCAATGAAATACAACATAATCATGAAAAGAATCTGAAGAAACTAAACAGATAGGTAGTAAGTACTAGTATTAACCGTTGACATTTGTGAGAAGCCTTAAAAAATAATACATTCAGCTCTAAAAGAAAATACTGGTCATTTCAGTACAATCACCGTTCATGGCATTCATTACATCCGCACGAATCTAAAGAATAACAGAAGAAAATATCTACCGGACTTACCGAGGCAGAAGTTTATTAAATGTGTTACAACATTGAATATTACTACACTGAAAAAAGAGAATTTTATCTTTATCATCGACGAAGTTGAAGAAATTGTTGTATTCAAGTGCCTAACAAATGTGACTGTTTTATGCAATAGTGAAAAAATATATGTCGACGATACATTCAGCGGAGTTTCCAAATTCCAAAGTTATAGGCTGCAGATTCCATTTAGCACAAGCATGGTTCCGCAAAATTCAAAATCTGGGCCTTGTTTCTTATTATAAGAACGAAACCTGTGAAATTGGAAAGTGGCTGTGCTATATATTTAGTTTACCATTTTTAAATTCATCGGAAGTAGGCGATTGTTATGCTTTTGATTTTTCTGAAATTGTACAACCTCAAGATGAACGTTTATCACGCTTTTCCGATTATTTGGTTGACAATTGTATTTCAAAAGAACCCGTTTTTTCACCTAGTTTGTGGGCAGAACTCAGCGATAGCATAGAAAGAAGCAGAAACGCTTGCGAATCTTTCCACGGTAAACTTAAAGCCAATTTCTGTTCTACGCATCTATCAATTTCTAATTTTATTGAAATTTTGAAGCAGTTTGAAACAGAGACTTATAACAAAAATTCAAAGTTTATATGAATGTGCAAGAATACGAGATCCAGTTGTGCGGAGACGTAAGCAGTGCGTTACTAGTAAAATCGATGAGTATAAAAATGGATCTGTTTCGAGATTTGATTTTGTTAAATGTAGCTAATTTTTATAGACGTTAAATGTAAATATTAATATGTATTAGTGCTTGTATAAACCACAAGCAGGCATTTTTATTCCATTCATCATTAATAAAATATGTTTTGTGGCACTTACTGAGTTATTCATTTCCTGCATAAATAAATATGTTATCTAAGATTTTAAATAAGTATATGGGTGATTCATACTGCGATAAAGTCGGGGACGCATTCATGAAGCTATTTTTGTGGACCTATTCTTCTCGGGGCCAAGTTTATGTATATTTTTTCAGGTACGAGTTTAACTAATTACTTAATTTTATTTCTGGGGACGAGTTTAGGTACGTCCGGGGTCTAGGTGGCCAGAACCAAGGTCCATTGCGCCTAATTCATCTATCTTCAAAGATATTGGTTAATTCCCAATACCTATATCTCATGTGAAGAGTGAGCGGGTGCTCCATCTATTTGAAACCAACATTGCCGTATTAGATTGTATGGTAGGTTATTCAAAAATGGCAGTAGGTACTACTTCTCTTAACAATTGTAGATACTTGACGCTTGTTATATTCTCGATATAAATTTTGTATTCAACGTGGTTAAATATAATCATTGCAAAAACATTGAAGCTAAAAGTGTCTTGAAAATTTGCTTCTCTAATGGCATGCGGATTTTGTTGTGCCAAATGATAATTAATTTCTTCTATTAAAAAAATGCCCCTATGCCCCTACCGCAGAGAAACCTGAAGAAGAAAACGAGCTGTTTTACGAACTAATCACACAAACGCTTGATTAACTAAAACCAAGAGATATCAATATAATTCTTGGAGACTTTAATGCGAAGGTCGGAAAAGGGAGATGTGACAAGTATATAGGTGAATATGGGTTGGGGACAAGAAATGAGAGGGGCGATAGGCTGGTACAGTTTTGCCAAGAGGAAGAGATGATAATAACCAATACCTTTTATAAGCTTCCAAACCGACGACTCTACACATGGAAATCCCCACAAGACAGTGACCAGAACCCGATGAGAAATCAAATAGACTACGTTTTGATAAACGCAAGATATAGAAACAACATCAAATCAGTTAAGACCTACCCGGGCGCTGACGTCTCTTCGGACCACAACCCCCTGGTGGCCCAGATGCACCTCAAACTTAAAAGAATCCCAAAGAAGAGAGAAACTCGGATAAATACAAAACACCTAAAAAACCAAGAAATACGGAATGAGTTGCAAACAAGAATAAACAAAAATCTGGAAACACTCGAAAGCAAGGAAGAATACCAAAACTGCAGAAACATAAACGAAAAATGGTACAGAATTAAATCAGCCCTGTTGGAACCCTCATTGGAGATTCTGAAGACAGAGAAACCCACAGGAAAGAAGGAATGGATTACTGGTGAAATTCTTAATCTTATGGAAAAGAGAAGAAGCTATAAGGGAAAAAACGAACAACAACATAAAGAAACACAACGAATACTTCGCACAAAAATCGGAAAAGCAAAAGAAGATTATTATAAACAAAAATGTGAAGAAATTGAGGAGCTACAAGCCAAATACGACAACTTTAACATGCACAAAAAGATTAAAGAACTCGTCGGCACCAGCAAACAAAAGCAACTTAATATATTATATAACAACGGGAAAATAGTCACAGAAATAGAGCAAAAACTAGAAATATGGAAGAACTACATTAAAGAGCAGTTCGAAGATGAGAGACGGCATACGACTCTTGAAAATACGGAAGGGGAGTTGGGCCCGGACATAATTAAGGATGAAGTAACATATGCACTAGGTATGCTCAAGAACGGAAAAGCTGCAGGTCCGGACCAACTGCCAGCGGAAATTCTTAAACTGATAGAGGCAGACCGGATTCATGTTTTGGTAGAAGTACTTAATACCATATATAGAACAGGAATAATACCAAATGAGTGGTTGCTATCAACTTTTATAACCCTTCCGAAAAAGAAAAATGCCAGGCATTGCTCTGACTACCGCACAATAAGCCTGATGGGTCACACATTGAAAGTCCTGTTGAAGGTGGTCCATAATAGAATATTCAGGAAATTGGATGTAGATATCAGCGATAGTCAGTTTGGATTCCGTAAGGGCCTAGGAACAAGGGAAGCACTTTTTGCACTAAATGTCCTATCACAAAGATGCCTAGACGTAAACCAGGACATATACGCCTGCTTTATAGATTACAATAAAGCATTTGATAAAGTTAGACATGACCAACTCATAGAAACATTGGTCAAGAGAAGGATAGACCTCAGAGACATAAGATTAATCTCAAACCTGTACTATGGCCAAAAGCAGCAGTACGAATAGAAGACACAACATCAGAGGAAATAGAAATACGAAGAGGTGTTCGTCAGGGGTGTATACTGTCGCCAATCCTCTTTAATCTGTACTCGGAGGACATAGTAAATAGAGCACTTGATGATCAGGACATGGGCATTAAGATTAACGGCATGACAATAAATAATCTGAGGTACGCTGACGATACAGTTATTTTAGCTGGAACACACGAGGACCTACAGACGCTAATTAACAGAATGGTCACAGTAAGCGAAGAGTATGGACTAACGCTGAACATAAGCAAAACACAATATATGCTGATAACAAAAACAACTAAAGATAATCGTAAGATATATGTGAAGAACCAGCCTATTGAGAGAGTAAGACAATACAAATACCTGGGCACGATCATTAGTGAGAACAATGACAGCTCCCAAGAAATACGAGTCAGAATAGAACAGGCGAGAAGCACCTTTACAAGGATGAAAAGGCTTTTCTGCTGCCGAGATTTAAACCTTGACTTAAAAATACGACTGATGAGATGCTATGTGCTGTCTATACTATACTATGGGATGGAGGCCTGGACGCTGAAGGTAACCGACATGAGGAGACTGGAGGCATTTGAGATGTGGGTATACCGGAGAATATTGAAGATCTCATGGGTAGAGAGAAAAACCAACGTAGAAGTGATGAGACGTATGCATAAGGAGAGAGAAGTGATTCCGACAATTAAGAGAAGAAAACTGCTGTACATGGGACATGTCACGAGGGGAGAAAAATATCAAATACTACAAATAATTATGCAGGGAAAAATCCCGGGCAAGAGATCTATAGGAAGAAGACGGAATTCATGGCTGAAGAACCTTAGGGACTGGTTTGGATGTAATAATAATGAACTGTTTAGAGCTGCGGTTTCAAAAGTAAGAATTGCTATGATAATTGCCAACCTTCGAAGCGGAGACGGCACTTAAAGAAGAAGAATTAAAAAAATCCCTTCACGATTAAATTTTGATTCATCTGTTCAGATAATTTTAGATAAAAAATTGAGATCTTCTTGTGTTTTAGTTATAATAAACTCGCAGAACTGAATTCTACTATCTTGATCGCCTGAACAGATTAGAAAGAATAAGGATGCATTTGATTTTTATTTAAAATCCTATGTGTTGATGTACATGGAATTCCTACATTAGTAGACTCCATCGGCATAGAACTGGTTAGATGCGCATAAAAATATCCCAAAACAATGATTTCATTACCTTTGTCTCCCGTAATCGGTTTTGTAACTGTCTTCTTGACTTGAATACTGAAGCGAATGAAATTTGACTCTATTCGTTTGAATTTAGTTTTATTCATTGCTGGTAAATGTGGGTATCTTTCATTAAAAAGTCGACATGTTCTTTCAATAATTTGTAGAAATTCACCATGAATGTAAAATAAATTCAAAATATCTCTATTAGAATAAATATTTAATTCGTCTTGCATATTTGTGAACAAATTAAAACCAGTTAAGCATGAAATAAATTTTGTGGCAATTTTGATTCAGATTTACTTTTCAATGCTTACTACTAGGTGGCGCAAAATTAATCACCCTGTCGGAAGATGTTATAACTTTTGCAAATGGCGTCGTACGTCAATCATATTTGACATTTGTGAACTAGACAGCTGCAGAATACAAACAGACAAACAATGGAGCGCTATACTCCGCAAGAGCGTGGAATAATTGTGTCGATTTTTTTTACCAATAATCGGTCGGTGGTGTTAGCGCAGCGTGAATTTCGTCGTCGATTTCCTAATCGTGTCGCGCCAACTGGACAAACATTACGCCGCTTAGCTGCTCGACTCGAACAAACTGGAACCACAAGAGATCTTCCAGGGTGTGGCCGCCACCGGACTGGTCGTTCGGTCGAGAATATGGCGGCTGTGGCTGCTGATGTTGCTGAGAACGAAGAAACATCAACCAGACGACGTTCCACGCAATTGGGCGTCAGCCGACGGACCCTACAGCGAATTTTAGTGAAAGACTTACACATGTTCGCATACAACGTGCAAACAGTGCATCAGTTAATGCCTGCTGACCTTCAGTCGCGTGTGAATTACTGTAGAGCCATCCTCAATCTCAACAACGAAGTGAACGATTTTCAGTCGAAAATAATCATGAGCGACGAGGCGCATTTTCATTTAAGCGGTTACGTCAATAGCAAAATCTTCGTTTCTGGGGCACTCAAAATCCGCGTGTGATGCACGAAAAGCCGTTACATCCACTTAAGGCTACTGTGTGGTGCGGTGTTCATGCGGGAGGAGTGATTGGACCGTATTTTTTTTTGAGGACGCCATCGGCAATACGGTTACTGTTAATGGCGAACGCTACAGGGCCATGATAAACGACTTCTTACTGCCAGAATTGAATGAGCGGGGCTTGGTGAACATGTGGTTTCAACAAGACGGTGCAACCGCACACACAGCAAGAGCCACAATGGATATTGTGAAGGAAGCATTTCCTGGTCGCGTAATCTCCCGTTTTGGCGATTTGGAATGGCCAGCAAGATCGCCCGATTTAACCATCCCAGACTTCTTTCTTTGGGGCTTCTTGAAGTCGCGGGTTTATGCCAACAAGCCTCAGACAATCGCAGCCCTTAAGGAGAATATTCGACAGGAATGCGAACAGTTATCACCAGAAATCGTGCGGAAAGTTATGGAAGATGCGATAAAACTGGCACAAATGTGTATCAATACTGGCGGCAGCCACTTGGCGGATATCATATTTTCCAATTAACAGAAAAAATTGTAAAGGTCCAAATAAAGATTTTCACCACTCAAAAAAATTTTTTTTTATTTACTAAAAAAGTTATTCAAAAACAAAATTGGATGATTAATTTTGGGCCACCTTGTACTACGATTTTTCTTGATAATGCTCAATTTAGAAAAATATGAGAGATAGGCATAGGGATATCTATACCTGTACGTTGCAAAATGTTCATCTACTTACTATGGCATGCTCATCTACAGGTTGTTCCATTAAAAAAAAAATTTTTAAATCTTTAATTAAGGATTACTTAAATAATCAATAAATTTCGAACACCTGTAGGAAATTGATTAAATGTCTAGATATTACTCAGAATCTTATATCTTTCGCTATCCCCCGTAGAAATATGACGTAGTTCAATTCAATAGGCCTTAGATATATGGTTTTAAAAAGTACATTTAAAAAATAAAAAATTAATAAACACACAAGTATCAAGATTACGCGTCACAAATTTTCAAAAGTGTGCTAAGGCGTTAACATAAAAAACTTCTAACGAACGGGTTACGTGAAAAACCTGTATAGATACATGTATTTATAACATAACTTCAAACGTAATCAAACAATTTATAATTTTAATAAAAAAAAACCAAATATATCTAATAAGTAATTTTTTTTTAAATATCGAAATTACAATAACTTTGTTATATCTACAGTTACTTTTAAAAATAAGCATACGCTTTTAAAAACATCGAAACGTGGCATTAATATTTATAAATAAATTAAGTTTATTCTTTACTCTGGCAACAAACAATTCATTTAGAATATGCTACAAATGATGTGATTTAATAGGTAATAATAATTTATAAAATAGAAATGCGAAATTCGATAAGGGTAAACATGTAATTAGTAGTACAGGTTGCAATCAATTCCGAGAAGTTTTGGGGAATATTAAGCCCCGGAGTTGTTTAGTAAGCTGTTAATATTTTCTTTGATTGTTGCTTATATTTAAAATATGGAGTTAGTAACAAAAAAAATTATAGGAAGTTACGACGATAAACTGCCACAAGAACACGATTATTAATAATTAAATAGTGTCGTAGAAATAGAAAATCTTTAAATTGATGGAATTATCAGTTCTCATTAGATTATTCAAAAGACAATTAATAAAGCTGAATCTTTAGTAACTTTATAAAACGAATAGGGCTATGACAGAAAAAATTATTCCTGATGAAAGATTTACTTTGCGACAAGTTACCTAAATTCAACGAGTGTTGCTGAATACTAGAAGAGGTGTAAACCTTACTTATACCCTCTGGTGCAAACACGTAAAAACGTCCAGCATCTACAATTACAAGTCGTCGTGAGTTGCATAGAGTAGGATATAGAGCTAGAGCGTTTGTCAACGAAAATAATTTATTTCGGAAGTTAAGCGTAAATCCGACTGGAATTTACGAAAGAGTACGTAAATTTCTGAATGGGAAAACTTTAGGTGTAATATTGAAAAGAGAGTAATGCAGAATATAAAGCAAATTAATGAATCTACCCTGGAGACGAAATGTACCATACTGTAAAGCAGTAGCATGTTCAGAACCTCACAAAAGGGGAAGCTATAGAGTAAAATAACGCGAAAGCAAAAATATTTTTTTGGTGGAGGTGCAAAAAAGATCAAATTTGTTACAAACTATAATGGAATCCTACCTTACCTTACTTAAAACGAAGTGGCATACTTCTATTTTCTTTTACCACATCTATAACTTCATCATAAAAACAATTTTGGCGAGAATATTCTTGCATTAATTACTTTTCAATTGATACAGAGAATCTTTATTGTCCTGTTGAATGCCTAAGAATCTTTTTTTTTTTTTAAGCGCAGAGAAGAAACGTTTTGCAGACGCATTTGTGGCGGGGATAGTGAGTGTTAATTCACATAGTTTAAGAATCTCAGAGCAAGCACGATCTACCCCGCAGTCTTTAGGAGATTTCCATAAGTCATTAGCACTCGTTTTATTTAAGCCTTCTAAGGTGTTGTAAATCACTGTGAGTTCGGAACGTAATGCAGGAAAGTCAAAAGGTCAAAATATTGTGTATAATTTTGTTTAAGCGTTTCAAAGGCCTCTTCAGAAACTGGGTTTATCGCAAAAATTAACTAATTCCTAGAAATTTAATGGTGTTAAAGTTCTTAAATCTGGTGTTTATGTGGGCGGAAAGATTGTCAAATATTTCAAAAAACAACTCACGAAATCGTGATTTTTCATCTGTTCTGTGTTCTTTGGCAATATAGCTGCGTATTCTGTTTCTTTGTGGTTGAATATTTAAACGCTAAAATTTATTCCACAAATGATCAAATTGCTCTCTTTTAGAAAAAAACTATATTTATATATACTATATATATAGTATATATATATATACTGTATATATACCAGTGGCGGCTCGTGCGAAAATTTTAAGGTGTTCTGCAAGTTTTACAAAAAAATTTACCTTGCACGGGCAGTAAGAGGTTGTCTCCCATCGATCTTATCGTGCTTTCTTCGCCTTCCGCACTGAAGTAATGGATTTCTGGAACGATTGTCAATTGTCACACGAAAAAATAAGAGTCACTAAGCACTACTTTACTAACAAATTATTTCTTATAAATTAAATCTATTCTACGTTCTTTTCGATTTGCAAATTTTGTTATCACTTTGTCATTAAAATTGTCTATTTCGGAGATAAACTTTTTTTCGATAGATAGCATGGAAAGAGATGTTAAACGATCTTCGGTCATTGAATTTCTGAGAAACGTCTTAATTCGATTTAGTGTTGAAAAGCATCGTTTGGCCTCTGATGTTGTCATGGGAGTTGTTATTACAATTTCTAATAATTTTCTAGTCTCCTTCAACGTATCTCCCAGATTGTTTTTTATTAAAAATTTTAGAAGAGGTAGTGCGCCTTTTAAAGATCTACAATCAGTTCTTGAGTAAATAACAGACAATTCAGTTCGTAATCTTTCTTTATCAAGGGTGGGATAATAGGAGCATGCGGAAGTCAGTTTGTCCTCAGGAAATTTACTGCAATACTCTCCAAAGCATTCCGAAAAAAAAGTGTGCCACTACTAGATGCTCTTTAAAATGAAATCGATCTTTTGCACAATTTAGAATATCATCACACACCTCTAAAGCCGAAATTCGATGATTAAATCTGCTGTTATTTGGACGTTTGCGTTTTTCTGGTGGTGGCTCATCGCTTATTAAATCTGATACTTCATTTATGATGTTGTCAATATTATTTCGAACTTGGCCTATACTGCGTTCAAAATTTTCGATAGCGTCTTTAACTAGAGTGGGTTCAATTTTTCTTTGCTGCAATTGATTAAACAGGATATCTACATGGGGCATTACATGATGGAAAAAAGTCAGCCAAAAATTTAAGATCGGATCATTTAATGTACGGCGAATAGAGGCGGCTGCACTACAGACTGTGTTGTTGGAGAATTGTTCTTCTATTTCTTCCATACACTCAATGAGAGAGGCCCTATTTTCGTACACAACATTAATGGTCCTGATATTAAAATTCCAACGGGTTGTAGCGCCGTGGGGGATCCTTCTGTTTACAATCTTGTTTAACACTTCTACTCGTTGGGGTGAATTATTAAAAAAGCCGGGAATGTCTTGTAGATTTCCAAAAAATACACGTACTTGCGAATTTGCAGAAGCAGCTTTAGATATAATTAAATTTAATTGATGGGCATAGCAATGTACATAGTGCGCAAAAGGGTACTTTTTTTTAATCAATGCTTGAACGCCTGCGTGTTGTCCGCTCATCACCGCTGCTCCATCATAACTCTGTGCAATCAGTTTGTTAGGTGAATTTTGAATTAAAGCATCTATGACACTTAAAATTGTTTTGCTAAGTGTTTCTGCATCACATTTTTCAGGAATGACGTAGTTCCAAAAACGTTCAATTGGCTCACCATCACGAACATATCTAAAAATAACTACCATTTGAGTTTTTGCAGCAACATCCGTTGTTTCGTCCGCCATGATCGCCAAAAACGGAGAATTATTAATTTCCTCAATTATTTGTACTTGGCAGACTTCAAGTATGCACTGTATCATTCTGTATTTCTTTGGAAGTGCCTTTAAATACCGAACAATTTTTTAGGTGCTCACTTAGAGTTGCATCTAATTCAGCCGAAAAATTAATAAGTCCACGAAATATCCCCGGATTCTCGGAAGTATCGCTCTCATCATATCCCCGAAGGGCCAATTCAAAAGCTCCAAAAAATTTTATACAATTAATAATTTTTGATAAAATATAACGATTCATTGACACATTTTCATTATGTCTCTGTATATTTACCCAATAAGCAGAATCTAGTTGAGCCATAATATTAGTTGACCCTAGTAACGCAAATTCCATACAATTATGAAGATGGCTTTTAGAATTCTCATGTCTTTTTATTTTCAAACTCAAGTGCTCTAGATCCGTGACCCCTATTTCCGTCCAAGCTTTATCGCCACCAAAAAGTAAACAGGGAAAACAATACAAAGCATTTTTTTTGTTGCATCCACAAATCCAATCGTTTTTTGAATAAATATCGCTACTAAATTTACGTGTATAACTTTTCCCTCTACTTACACCAGTTTTTTCAATAGTGATATCTACTAATGGCCTACCATTTGCTTTTAATTTTAGCTTTTCTTCGAATGAATATTTAAAGAATCTCTTCACATTAATTAAATTAAAGACCACCTCCATAATACACAGAGTTTATAAAAAACAAGCACGCGCACTCTAATATGATCGTTTTTACGTTAAACTCGCTGGACAGAATGCAGCGAATATGCCTTATAAAATCACGCATTGGTTTCAGACATCCTCGGGATAGCGGGGTGCGCGCGGGTGTTTGCAAGAGCTCTGTGCGCACGTACGTGTGGACCAGATAAGGAACAAGTGAGCGATCGCGCGAATTAGGTTGGTTATTCCACTGGTCGCCCAGGTCGCCTATTGTATATTATTTGATAATACATATACTACATATATATAACCGGCGTTAGTGTTGGAATTTCGGAAGCGTATATCTCGGCTTCTACTGATCGGATTTTGATGATTGAGGTGTCAAATTGTAGGGTTTGATGTCATCTACAGGATGATGTAGAAAAATATGCAAATTTTTTGATATACAGTGGGAGAATTTTCACAACAATATCGCTTTTATAAACATCAGAAATGTCGGAAAAATTATGTAAAAGAAAACTAGTTATAACTAATACAGGTTCGCCCGCCCAATTTTTTGGGACCTCTGCAGCACTGCAGCGCTTATGCGCCAGCCGCCACTGATATATACTATATTTGAATTCCTGGATTTTTTATACAAAAATTAACGTCGCTAGTTTTATTTTGTAAAACAGAAAATAAGTTGTTACAAAATGGAATTATCTCGGAAAATATAAGTAACAAAGATTTAAATTAGTTTCAGTTTCTAACATATTAAAATATCCTCGAGAGCAAACTCGAATCTCCCTGTCCAATTCTTCCTGATTATCAATACTATTATGATAAAAATTAGTAAGTGGTCGTCGATATTCAAATACAGTTTGTACTACCCTACCGTTGTAATTACATCGAAAGGGGGCTACTTTTGGCAATTTCTTATGAATCCCTAGATCTAAGGCATGAAGAGTTGTTTGAGAGAGTACTTTGCCAATAAATTTACTCAAACTACTTAGTTTTCCTTGCATGAAGATTGTTAAATTTCACTATGACCGCGAAATGCAAGTTCATGTTCTCCCAGGAAGTAAACTACATCTATCAATCTCTTAAGAATTTCATGTTTTTTTCGTACTTTTTGATTATGTTTTTCTGTATCAATTCTTAACTAATTGTCTAATGTGTGTTCAATTTTGATTTTCTCTAAAGTTTTTCTTTAATGTAAGTGTGGTTGACTCAATCCATGTTTATTTATTAATTTGTGTAAATTATTTTTATCAGCAAACCCATTTTTATTCAACAATTTTTTTTTCGTTTGTAAATAAAATACATGGCCAACAAAACAAAAGAGACTTATTATCGCAACCAGTGAATCATCCGTACTTTTCCGTAATTTTCTTTTTCAAAAGGCCGGCCTACCTTTGGCAATAATTTTTTTTTCCTCGAAATTATAACGTGAAAATTGTTTTGTGACTACATTGCACACATTCACAATCAGACACATTCCGCACAAATTTGGTTCCGAAACATCCGAAACATACTAACGTCCCTTCTCCATGTTTATAATATAATCTACACGAAAACAGTTTAACGCACTGGACTATTAAAACGAAATAGTCCATAAAAACAAAAGATTTTTGCCTGCAAATATAAATTAATAACTAACTAATTTCATGTGCATAATTTCACAATAAAACTTAATAAAAATGTATTAATTTTATTTGCTAATATTCCTACACGCGTCCATTCAAACGCGATGCTTAAGAAACTGCCTATATAAGTCGTACGCTGTAGTTATCTAGCGTATTAGGTTGTTCATTGAGGTGGACAAGTCGCGTGGTTCGTCGTCCTTCGCTAACGTTAGTGTTTGAAATCGATATGGGCGCGCTTTTATTAGTAATATTAGGTAATAATTTAATGTATAATATTAACGTTTAATATTAAACTTTTTGTTCATAAACTGTATTTTACTTGGTTCATGTAGGGGAAGCTGTGCTCCCCTAGTTTCCACGGTATACATGCCACTACTGTAAAGCTATTTCTTATATAAAAAGAAATGAGATATCTAACTAGAATAGGACTAGAATTCCTCGATATACTATAGTGGTAATATGGCTAGCGCGACATAGACCGCCAATTACTCATTTTATAACAGATTGAGTGGAACTGGACCTGAAAAATGCTATTGATGTTCAAGGTTCGAGGCTGGTACCTTCAGAATTGTAGAACACTTTAGTCTCCTCCGACAAAGTAAATTCATTTGTATTTTTGAAAAAATATATTTTTTTATCCTGTCAATCCGAGTGCTCATAAATATCCCATAAGTTTAAATAATTTCTTATATTGCTTTACGAACTTTCAGTATGAGATTCGCATAATATCGCTAGAAATTAAGACTATTTCTTAGCGGTGGAAGAATAAACATTTTGCACAGGCAATGATAGTTTATTCCGCCATTCTATAATGAATATAGATTTATCCAACATACATTTTTTTCGGATCTATGATCGTTGTTTCCAAATTCGTCAACTTTTATTATTCTAGTCACTTAACAAATAGATATAAATCTTTTAAGATCTAATTTATAAAATTTGTTTAACACTGTCTACAGAAAAGTCATGTAGGGTCGCTATTATGTATGGAAACGGACAAGTATTTCAAGAACGGTTCGAGATATTTTTATGAAATTTTGTACACAAACATAAATAAATGTTTAGATCTTTTTGGCTATAGTTTCATTTTTTTCTTATGCATATTTGAAATTCAAGGCTAACAATACTTGAATTTGGAATTATTGAAAAGATCATTTTTTTCGAATTCAGCGATATAAATATAGTACAGGTATACACTTCTACAGCACGGATTCATTCTAACACGGTTTGAGAATTTGGGCACATTCACGTATAAACACGGGACTTTCATAACACAATTTCACTCTAACACGATTCGTAAATTGGGTAAAACCCTGGTACAACACGAAATGTAATAAAAAATTTTAAAAGCGAACGTTATCTAATTCGAAATTAAGGAAAACTAATTAAAACAGAAAAATTTAGATTTGAAAGTTTTACTTATATTGGATAATGCATACAGCCATTCGCAAGATTTAAATAACCAAAATGTCAAAATAATTTTTTTTATTTCCAAATACAACTGCTTTACTTCAAGCGTTAGATTAGAGAATTATAGCTACATTTAAAACTAATTACATAAGCAGATCATTACAATGGGTTTTCAGCAAAGTCGATGATGAATCTATAGACGCCAGGGAGGCGTGGAATCTTTTTACAATTTTGAACTGCATTACTATAATAAACTCATCTATCAGAGAAATAAAACTGACGACATTAAATGGTTGTTGGAATCAATTGAAAGTGAAAATTTCATTTCGCCAGCAGAAAATAAAATGGATGCAGTTGTAAAAATTGCTACGGGGGGGAAGGTTTTGGTGATATGACTGTTCAAGATATTCAAGAATTAGTGGTGAAAGAAGAAATTGATTAAGCAGGTTTGGTAGAACTGATATCTGGAATTTACCACTATAACTCAGAAGAGGATAGCATAGGTGAAGTTGAAGAAGTTAAATAGTTTACTCAGCAAAGCGTAAAGAAAGGCCTAGGCTTAACCGAATAGTTAGTCACATTTCTTAAATGAAAATCGTTTAAATGAAAGGAGCATAAAGTTTACAAAAAAAATTTCAGAAGTGCTTAGCACCATGTAAGGAAATTCATAAAGACCTTTAAACTAAAAGCAAGCAAACTAAAATAACATATTTCTTGCAGAAGGTAGAACATGAATCAATAGAAAAATGCTCAGAGGATGAGAATATTTTGCCAAAAAGAAAACACGCTCGCTCAATGGTAATTAGTGATGACGAAGAAAACGACGAAGAAATAGTTTAATTCATATTAATATGTATTACTTTGTAAGAAAATAGTTTTAATTAAGGTATATATCTTAATTACGAAAATGTTATAGCATGTTCTTTAATTTTTGAAACCTAATGCCCTTTTTAGTATTAGTTCTTTGTTTTGTATTACACGGATTCGCATAACACGGCAATTTTTTGGAATCTAACTCCTGTGTTATAGGGGGGGTTACCTGTATGTCTATTTTCCAAAATAATTTAAACGAATGCGGATAAAAAGTGTTTCGGCTTCTTTTGGGGCAACGACAATAAAAAAACATTTATTGAAGAAGAAACTATTTATAAAATGTGTTTAAAGTGTCCACCACAGTAATGGATACGTCAAATGAAGCCTCGAATTTCGTTTTCCCACCAAATCAAAGGTATATCACAAATTTCTTGCCGAATTCGTAACGGTGCCAAGTTTGATGACCTTGCAGGACATTTGATAGTTCCTCGTCGGCCGGTTTGGGAAAGTAGCGTTAAGAAATTTAAACAAAATGTTGCTTCATTCGTGAAAATTATATTTGAAACAAAATTTGGATTGGTCTCGTATTCATTTTTTCCAGGCTCATCGATTCTACAGGCTCATCGCCTGTAGAATCGATGAGCCTGTAGAAAGGCGAAATACGTATCTACGTCTCTGGGGAGAGATATGTTCGGACACGTTCACCAAAATATTAATAGTGAACCTGTATTTGTGTTCTTCACACCAGATTTTTAATAATATTTTATATTATTGAAAATACCTTTGTATTGGAAAGAGGTTATAAACGCTGGGCCCAACTCTGTGGAATATGGACTAATTCATACATGAATTTTTGCCATTGCAATCGCAGACTTGTGAATAGGTGCGTTATCCTGATGGAAAAGCACTTTCTTCTTTGACAAATGAGGCCGTTTCTCTTTGATTTTGTCTTTAATTGTTGCAACAAATAGGCATAATACTCCTAATTTATTGCTTTCATCTTTTCTAAGTAATAGACCAAGATAATTCCATGAGAATCCCAAGAAAACAGTTGCCATAATCTTTCCTGTTGATAAAACACTTTTTGCAATCTTTGGTGTCGGAGAACATTTTTTTGTCCATTGTTTGGATTGTTCTTTGGTTTCGGGAGTGTAATGGAGTGTAATGGGAAACGGCGTATAAAGTCCTTCTGATTGCAGCGCAAACGTGCCAGAAAGGACGCGAGCAACACTCAAACAATTCAGTTATTGCTCCGGTGTGAGTAACCGCGGCACCCAACGCGCCGAATATTTTTTCATTTCCAATTCTTCAGTTAAAATTATGTGCTCCCTGTCATTTAAGATACCTACAATGTCTGCTATCTTGCGCACCTTTATTCGACGATCATCCAAGAGGATGCTGTGGACTTTTTCAATCATATCCGTAACAGTAATAGTTTTTGGACGTCCACTACGGGGTTCATTATTTGTGCTCATACGACAACACTTAAATTCGGCAACTCAGTTATTAATCATTGAAAACGAAGAAGTGGGTTCTATTAGTGTTGAATCCAGCTCTACTTTGATTTCGGTTGGTGTTAAGCCTTTCCAATGAAAGTACTTTGTCGCTGCTCTCAATTCAGTTTTTTCCATTATTACAAAATCACACGAGACATTCACTTTGGCGTACTGTCAAAAACAAGACTAATTGACAGATCGCTCTGTACTGTCATATTTAACCTATTAAAGGATGATTCTACAGAATGGTAAAGATTCCTTCGAATTCGCGTCATCTCCGTGTTAGGCCACGTAGTTTCCGAACAATCCCCGTTGATAAAAAGGCAGTTTATGTTCGTGAAGGCATCGGTCCTCAAACTTTATGAATGCATTATAGGCTGGGCGAAAAGGTGGCCACAGAAAATATTAACAAAACTAGATTAAACATTATTAGTGTAAACCCTATTTTTGTCATTTTATCCTATAAAATTCACCTTAATATAAAATTTATAAATGGTCAAAACTCCATAGGACGATTTAATAAAATTTATTCGTTTGTTGTCGTAATCTATTGATGTCTTATTAAAAAATATTGTTAACAGAGGAACACCCAAAACGATATAATTTATCACTTAAAAGTTATATATACAAAGAGATAAAAATACATCACCAGATAATTCATTCAGTAACATATGATGAATTTATTGTTTTTATTTTGTTGATATACAGAAGTGATTTAGATATTTAAGAAATCAAATTTTTGTATTCTGTAGTTCTTATGATAATATTCACTGTGATTTTTGTAATTTTTTACAAATTTAAAAGACTCAAAAAAATATTTCTAGTGATGTATTATTAATAAAGGTTTTGGGATTATATTTGAACAAAATAATAGACAGAGGTTTTTACAATTGTACACGTACAAATTTTAAATATATTTGTTTGAATATTCAAAATATAATTTCTAATAGACTATGTTCCAATTGTTGAAACATTATTTAAACTAAAGTAAATCTATCTTAACGTTTTGTATATACACTACCGATCATAAGTTTGGGAGTTCTAAACGCTTCATCAATTAAAACAGCATAACATTATCAAAAAATTTATTTAAAAATATTTATTTTATATTAAAGAAACTCTCGAACAAATAGAAGAATCTGGATAGTGCGAAAAATATGGAACAACGATTAATAGAGAATGCGCAAATTCAAATGCAACAAATGGAGCAGAAGAATATGAACAGTGTGAAAAGTTTGGAACAACGACTGATAGACAATTCGCAAACTTTGGAACAACGAATAATAGACAATTCGCAAACTCTGGAACAACGTCTAATCAACTCGCAAGCCCATATGGAACAAAGGAACCTAGAAACCGCTAGAATCCTCGAGAAAAATCTGGAAAAGAAATTACTAGGAAATTCTAGAAGCTTCGGAAAAAAGTCTGGGACAAGTGGAGAAAGTTCTAGAACAGCGACTAGAGGAAAAATCAGAAGCATTAAAGGAAGAGGTTTTCATAGTTGTAGAGGAGAAAATTGGAGAACATTCTACACTTTTAGAGGCAATAATGACTCAGATGAAATAACCCGTTGCCACGAGTCATTCTGATCCCATGCAAGTCAACGAAGAAGTTATACCACGCCCATCGAAATAAAGGAAGAACTTGTGGCTATTTCAAAGACCAGAATCAAGCCACCAACCTTTGATGGAAAGACGTCATGGGCAACTTACCTGACGCAATTCGAGGCGACCGCAGAAGCAAACGCATGGTCTTCTGTAGAGAAGGCGACTGCTTTAATCATAGCATTGAGGGGTGATGCTAGTGATATTTTGCAGACATTGCCTCCTGAGGAACGTAAAGATTATTCTCAACTCATTAAACGCTTGGAGATGAGATATGGCCATGCGCATTTGGAGCAAGTATACCATACCCAGCTGAAAAATCGATCACAGAAGAAAGGCGAGAATCTTCAGGGATTTGAGGCAGATATTGCTCGTCTAGTTCGACTTGCATATCCGATGGCACCAGATAATTTTATGGAACACCTAGCTGTCCAGACGTTCATAGATGCTCTCCGGGATATTGATACGCAGCAAGCATTAAGGTTGGCACGACCGAAAACCTTGATCGATGCTTTGGCGCATGCGCTTGAGTTTGAGACTGCGAAACAAGCTTCACGGAACCATGCTCGTGTCTGCACTGTTGACAAACAGGAAAATGAGGAGTTCATGGAGCAGGTGGTTAGTAGAGTTCTAAACCAGATCAAATCAAATAAAAGAGTACTGCGATGCTGGAATTGTGGAGATATTGATCACGTTCGGAGTAAATGTGGCAAGGTGGCCAAGAAAGCATCGTCTGAGCGGCAGGAAAACTAAAGCGGGTCGATGAGCGGGGGCAATCATCGATCCAGCATCAGGAAGCCCCAAGGACGCCTGGCCAAGTCGCATCCTTGCAACATCAAACCAACGGCCTGTATGTGGACGCTGTTATGGAAAGAAGGACCTACGCTTGCTTGCTATATACTGGATCGACGAAAGCCATCGTGCGACCCGATTTAATTCCCAGAAATAAAAAGTTATTTTCTATCAAATGGAGACTTAGGACAGCAACAGGAGAGGCAGCTTCTGTGGCAGGTGAAGTAGATGTCAACTTTATCATAGGACCAATATCAATCCGACATCGTGTTCTCGTAGCCGACATAGAACAAGAAATAATCCTGGGATTAGACATCATGAACACCTACGGCTTCCAATTAAACATGAAAGAAGGCACTTTAAAAATAAATAATGAGGAATTGTTTCTTCATGGGAAAGATTGTTGGAATGTACAAGAAATTACCAAAGACCGATGATGATTAGGTAGGCCGAGGAATAGTAGTTGCCAAAATGCTGGTTACGACTCAGAAGACTATACCGGTAAGGGTGATGACTGTGAACTATTACCCTGTTTTATTGAAGAAGGATACTATTCTGGGGTGGTGTTCGCCAGTGTCGGGCGTCGTTCATCGTGTAGAGGCGAAGAAGAATGAATTCGTGCAGGTTCCTGAGAAATTGTCCAAGATAATCGACTCCGCCTGTCAAGGATTGAGCAAGAAGGAACAAAGCCAAGTTAAGGACCTAATCAAACATTATGAAGACGTCTTTGAAACTGAAACTGGTACGAAAGGAAGGACCAATATTGTAATGAACAAAATAAATACCGGCGATGCAAGCCCAATTCGACAAGGACCAATAAGGTTACCACTGACAAAACGTGATGAAGCCGAGCAAATTATACAAGATATGGAAGGCCAAGGAGTAATTGAACCATCGAGTAGTCCATCGGCTTCACCAGTGGTCCTTGTCAGGAAAAAGGATGGATCTACCAGATTCTGTGTGGACTATCGTCGTTTGAATAGTGTGACCGGCCTTTGAGTTGCTAAAAGGTACGTTGATCAGTGCACCTGTTTTAAACAGTAGTTAAGACCATTGAGAATTTTTACAAGTACCTGTATGGGCAGAAGTTCCTGATCCGCACTGATCATGCCGCCTTAAAGTGGCTCTTACAATTTAATAATCCCGAGGATCAAGTAGCTATATGGATTGAGAGGCCACAGGAGTATGACTTCGACATTGAACACAGAGCAGGCCGCAAACATCAAAATGCAGATGCCCTCTCCAGAAGGCCCTGTCCAGAAGACTGTCGACATTGCAACCAAATCGAAGACAAATCGGCCAACGCTCTTCAAACCACAGTGGTTGATGACCAATGGCAACCTGAGAATTTGCGCGCAGATCAAGAAGCTGATCCGGATCTTGCAGTCTTCAGGGCTTGTAAGAGAAATGGGCAAAGACGGACCTCGCAAGAAGTTGCTCCCCATTCACGAGAATTGAAGTCATAGGATTCCTTAACCATGGAAGACGATCTCCTGAGACGAGATGTCGAAAATCACGATGTAAGCGAGCGGAAGATGCAAATGGTGGTTCCTAAGAAAAAAATATCAGAGGTATTGCGAGAACTTCATAATGGTGCGTCTGGGGGACATTTTGGAGTCCATAAAATACTGGAGAAGTTGCGCCAGAGATTTTACTGGGTGAATTGTGCACGAGATGTGAAAGAATGGTGCCGAAAGTGTGCTAATTGCACCGGAAGCAATGGTCCCCAGAGGCGTCGACGTGCACCCATGTGCCAATACAATGTAGGAAGCCCATTTGAAAGGATCGCCATAGATGCCGCCGGCTCTTTTCCAGAAAGCGACAAAGGAAATAAATACATAATAGTGGTCATGGATTATTTTACCAAATGTGTTGAAGCATATGCTCTACCAAATCAAGAAGCTGGAACTGTAGCAGACGTAATTGTGAAGGGGTTCGTCAGCCGTTTTGGTGTACCTTTGGAACTTCATTCCGATCAAGGGCGAAATTTCGAGTCCAGTCTATTCGAAAAGATGTGTGGACTTTTGGGCATACGGAAGACGAGAACAACTCCCTTGCATCCACAATCAGATGGGATGGTAGAGCGAATGAACAAGACCATGATCAGACATTTATCCAAAGTGGTCTCCGAACACCAGAGAGATTGGGACGAACATTTACCATTATTCCTAATGGCGTATCGGGCTTCTGTTCAGGAGACAACTGGCCAATCACCAGCAAACCTGCTATTCTGGAGGGAAGTCCGATGGCCCTGTGATTTAAAGTTTGGGAGCAAACCTGGTGAAGATCTTGCCTGAGAAGATTATGTCAGCACGCTCAGACGACAACTAGATAATATCCATGAACAAGTCAGACATAATATCCAAGATGGTAGTGACAGAATGAAGGAGAGCTACGACATCAACACCGAGAAGAGTGGTTACAATGAAGGCGACCGGGTTTGGTTATATAATCCACAACGTCGACGGGGCCTATCTCCAAAACTTCAAAAGAATTGGGAGGGGCCATATGAGGTGTTGAAGCGGATTAACAATGAGGGCGACCGGGTTTGGTTATATAATCCACAACGTCGACGGGGCCTATCTCCAAAACTTCAAAAGAATTGGGAGGGGCCATATGAGGTGTTGAAGCGGATTAACGATGTAATATACCGCATCAGGCTAACACCTCATACTAAGCCAAGAGTCGTACATTTTAATCTGTTAGCCTCATACTCTGGAGACAATAATGACAAAGCCGCTGACTTGCGCCGATTGGATAGCCAATACCAGGAACTAACCTTCGAAGACTTTATGGGAGAGTATTCTGATTCGAGAAAAGCTCGATTCGGGGTGACCATCGAGAAACAGCAAGATTTGTTTACGGTGCCGCCAGACTACGCGTTTGCTCATTGCGTAGGCCGAGACCTGCGAATGGCCAAAGGAATTGCCAGGGAATTTAAAGAGAGATTTGGCAGAATCGAAAAATTAAGGCAGCAGGGCCAGCAATTGGGAAGAGTCTCCAAATAACAAATGAAGAACAGCCCATATTTTATTTGGTCACGAAAGAACTGTCAAGCCTGAAGCCAACCTATCGTGCCTTATGGGAGGCCCTGGCCCACTTACGCGAACAAATGTTACAACAAGACATTCTGAAATTAGCAATTCCAAAATTGAGTTGTGGATTGGACTGCCTGGACTGGAGAATTGTAAGGAGCATGTTAGAAGTAATCTTCCGACATACTGGTATGCAGTTACCGGCTTGAATATGCCTGTCCATCCAGGCAAGATAAGACCGTGGACTGTTATTTCGATATGACGTCACAATGTAACAAAGGCCCTACCTGTCGATTTCGCCATCGTTTGACGACACCAAAGCATGACATATTTCGGGACGAAACTTCATTTTTAAAAAGTGGGCAATGTAATGACTAGAGCTGAGGATGTTTGCGGTATAACCATGGTTATATCATGTAACCATAGTAAATTACTATGGTTACATGATATAACCATGGTTATACCGCAAACATCCTCAGCTCTAGTAATGACTCATCCAACAATACGTCGCGTATAATACCTCTCGCGCCTTCTCGGCTAATCTAGAAACAGAAAGACCCAGAAAAATCGAGACGGTCGGCGGCCCATATATATAAGCCGTCGAAGAAGGGATTTAGATACCATTTCCATACCGAATCATCGCGGATTAAAGTTACATAAATATAAATACATAAATGTGCTTATTGATAGTAGTTGGTTTTTATATTGTTATACATTTTATCGTATCATCAACTATTATGCCATCTTTATGTGAAACATTTATTGATAATTATTGGGAACATAATATTACAATATCTTAATAATACTTTAGTTACTCATAATACGTTAGTAACGAACTAATAACACTTTAGATACAGCACCATAATACGTTAGATACAAAACCTTAATACTTCAAATTGTACATTATTTGTGAACATGAATTTCTATATTTTGACAGTTCTCAATTTTGAAAGAATGTCTTTCATATCTGTCTTAAATCCGCGATCTTCTGCAGCTTCACGACCTTTTTTTTTGGATGATTCAACACAAATGATGTCCAAGCCGCTTACGTCCTCCAAATTTTCATTTTTACGTGAAAACTCAATTGATTGTTCAGAGTTTGACACACTGTTTATTAAAACCTTTCCTATCTGAATCTTCTGCGCAATTGCAGTCTTCTTCGTTGCGTTGTCTTCTAAATACCCCTAGCAACCTTGCTCGACTCCCACCCACCCAGCTCTTGCAGATCTAAGATGTCTCCGCCGGCGTTAACCAGAAAAGTTGCTGAAGATCTTCTAATACAATGACCAGTATACAAAGTTGGATTTTCTAGTTTGAGGTATGTAGCGATTTTTTCAGGTATTTTAGAAAAGAAATGAATACCACAAGGCTGAATTGTACACCTTCCATTTCTGTACGATATAAACAGTCTCTTATGCGTAACATGACGCGGTCGCAATGCTACATATTTTTTAAATAAAAGTACGGAATTAATGTCACCGTCAGGTACAAGGACAAAAAATTTTTTGTCCTTGTTTTTTTTTTATGAGTTTTTGTGTCAGGAATGGTAATAACTACCTTAGTCTCTAAAACCTCAACATCGTCCGTAGACATTCTCGCTAATTCAATGGTTCTACAAGCCCCGCCTAGACCAATCAAAAAAGCTACTTTTGTCATCAAATATGCCTCGTCTGGAGCTGAACGCATAAATTCATCAACTTGCTCTCTAGTGAGTATTTTGGATTTTTTAACTCGATATCCAACATTCTTTTTCTTGATAAATCTTATCAAAGCACCATACTTATCAATTTCTACTCTTTCTTTTAATTCCAAGCAAGCTCGCAACATGGAATATTTTGGCCACAAACATGAAGGAGCGTAGTAATTTGACAGTCTCACGAAATAAGCGAGCAAGACTGTTTCCCCAGCACCTTGAACATGTTCTTCATCTCGCCATTTACAAAACAGACGATATTCGTTTTCGTAATGCAGTTTTGACTTCGCTGGCAACAAATCTAATTTTGCACTATTTGCAGCCTCTACAATATTTGCGGGAACATCAAATTCTTCCATGATTTATTAATTTATTTCAAAAACGTGCAAGCTTTGACGTAAGTATTTTGTATGATAGATAAATTGTTGATTTTGTTTTAATCTTGATATCGTTGATGATACGATAAAACTTTGAATATAAACTCGAACATCAGCGATTTAAACCCTCTCGGACGTTACGACGTTACTGGCAACGTCCTCGAGTATTATAAATCGCTTAATGTTCTCGTTATATTAATAGTTATTATTATTAATATAGTGTGTGTCTAAAGTTATCGATAGTTTTATTTAAGAACCCGAAAAGACAAACTTTACAATAGGAAAACAGGACGTAATAAGTAAAAGAAAACGGAAAAGAAAAAGGAAAAAGGAAAAAAGGAAAAGAAGACCGTAGTATGCTTCCATAATATTAAAATGAGTGAAGCCCTGTATATAATTAATTAAAGTATATAATAAATTAAATAAATATATAATTGTTTATTTAACCTAATTTAACTATAAATTCAAAATGTCAAATCAAGGGTCAAAACTCTTGTCCGATAGTGTATATTTACCAGTCTGTATATTTTAGAGCACAAGAAAAGTAAGGAAAGAATACAAGCAAATGTCGTACGTGTATGCAAGGCCTTGAGTACTCGTTCACAAACGAATTTACATCTTATATACTTAAGCTTATGGCTACATATTATATGACGCTATTTAAATTTAGTAAAAATAAATGAAATACACTCTTATGCTCGAAATCCTTAATTAAATTGAATCAATAAATCCTGTTTAATTTAAAATGTATCAACGCCAATATTAAATACTTAGAAATAATTAGAAAACGGTATAATCAACTTTAAAGTTTTAAATGTTCAACGAAATTATACTGTGCCAAGACAATAGAAAAGAAAACTAAACTACTGTGAACGTTGCTAATATATTTACCGCAATGAAATGATTTAAATATCAAAACAAAAAAAAATGTAATTTAATATGAACTATCTTAATATATTTTACGAACAGAAAGTTTACTGGATGTTTACGACAAACGACAGAATAAATGAATAAGAATAGGAAGCTATCTCGTGCCGCTAATTCTCTCGAAGCACGATGCAAGTTTTCGAGTCATAATTGTTCAGATAAAACGGCGTAATTATTGACAAACCTCACTGCCAGTTGATATTATTCGGGATCAAATATCTGCTATAGCGTCGGTTCAGTTTCTCACGTGATCTTCGAAGGTGATTTCTGGAATACGTGAACTGATACGGTTCTAGAAAAGGTTCTCCACTTCCGCCTATTTAACAACTTGTATAGCAAATTTCAGAAACCAATTAGTTAAAAGAACTCGGAACAAAAAAAAACAAAGCAAAGAAGGTTAGCAAGAAAATTACTCACCCACAGCTGTTCGATGGGATTAATTAGTCTTCGGCCTAGACAATAACGTCAATCTAATCTAATAAACTGCCACACACGCTGTATGCCCGTCTATAAGCCACCTATTTCGGCGTAGAAATTTTTTCGATAAGAAATTCAACTACCGACACACATACAAACAAAAGTCAGCTGCACTAACTGAAAGACTAGACGAACGCGATGAGGTCAACCACATCCAAATTCTATTAGTTTAAATTTGGGTTCAAGTCCCAACGTAGACAAAATTTTTCAATTAAATTTTGTTTGACTTGCGTTGTAATTTGTAGATAGCAATGTTTACATTCACATTTACTTCACAATTACATACCGATTTGATAACATTTATAAATATTTCATATGAAAGCCGAAAAACTCCATGAATTTATTAAATGATATTCTTTCAAAAAACTGACATTTGCTTGCAATAACTGACATCTGCTTTGAAAACTGACATTTGCTTTCAAAACTGACTTCTGCTTTCAAAACTGACTTCTATGTATCGGCATATACCATTTGCCAAGATATTGTAACAATACCGTGAGATAGGCATGTCTGAGCATTAGTATGACAAGCATACGTAAGGCATTGCATGAACATTTCGCCGTGAAAAAGATTTGTTCGCTTTGGATTCTTCATAATTCGCTTAACAATCGTTAAAAAAACACTCGTGCTGATTGGTGCAAGGAAATGTTCAAAAAATGCAATCGTGGTGCGTCAAAAGCCATATATAACATATACACAGGTGATGAATCTTGGATCTATCTGTATGAGTCTGAAAGCAAAGAGTAGTCAACGGTATGTGGATGTTCCAAGATGAGCCAAACCCAATAAAAGTTGTTCGCGCAAGAAGTACTTCGAAGCAAATGGTCGCCCGTTTTTTGGAAAAAAATGGACATGTGACTATAGGAAGAATTTTCTGCTTGTTCTGAAAAATGGTTCTAAATAATGAATAAGTGTGTTTTTGTTAAAGAAGATCATTTTGAAAACCAATAAAGTTATTTTCATTCAACATCCCGTTGTTTTTTTTGTAGTAGGTAAAAACTTTCAGAACAGTTTTAGTAAATTCGCTATAACACCTGATTTAACACATTAACATCTATTTTCTCAAATAAGTCTCAAACTAAATTAAAAGTACACTTTTAAATTCACATCTTTCTAATATTTTTAGATATAATTGATGAATAACTTCGTCGAAATGTTGGTAAAATTCACAAACAATTGGATACAATATTCCGACAATTAGCTGTTAATTTTGAGGATTTTTATCAGAAATTAATGATGCCATTTAGAGCAATACTAACACATTTGTTTGTGTTGGTCAACTATTTATATAAAGATTTTCTCCTAAAGTGAAGTTATATATCCACGAGGGTAAATCAAAATGTAACGAGACTGATGCTATAACTTCTTTCACAACTAGAATTTTATAACGCAAAGAATAGAACATAAAACACCCATCTCTAATGTTCTTATTCTCAAGTAAGGATTGATTTAACTTTTGACGTTCATAACAAATTAATTACTGAATTATCAGTGCTTAACGTACCTATCGAAAAAATGATTGTGGATCAAAAATATGCGATAAATTTTTGTGTTCTGTTCGATAAAACTTCAACTGAAACTATTAAAATGATTAAAGCTGCATACCCAGATGATAGTTTACCACGATGTAGAGTGTTTGAGTGGCATAAGAAATTCAAAGACGGTTGTGAATCAGTGGAAGATGAACCTCGACACGGGCGACCATCAACTGCACGGATTGATTCAAAAATTTCAGAAATTAACGACTTGATCCAAAATGATCGTGGAATTGGCATATATCGAATATCTGATATTTTTAATTTGTCTTATGGTTCCACCCAAAAAAGTATTCATGAAAATTTCGGGTACTGAAAGGCCGCGGCAAGATAGATTCTAAAAGTGATGACAGATGAACAAAAAGCTAATCACAAATACTGCTGATTACACGATTATCGAACTTAGTGCGCAAAAGATCGATTGTTGCATGGCTTAGGTAGTAAATAGCGCCATACTGATGGAATTAGAATTCGCCTAAGTTCAATTTATCAATTTCTAGCAAAAAAGTCGGTTCTCATGCCTTTGGTCTCCGTTGACCATATCACATCTTCATCTAAAAAAAAAACTCCTTCACATGCGAAAAGATTATTTTCTTATTTATAGGTACTTTATTGTCAAAGCAGAGAAACGATATCGAAGTGGATAATCACTTTGTTTCAGTGCCTATGTAAATTGGACCTTGTAAGCGAATAATCAGAGGTCGTTACATAAAATTCTTCTCAGGTTTAGGCTAGTGCAACTAATGTTCAGTTGCTAAGATCTGTGGCAAGATAATGTTCTCGAGTATAGGCATACACTTTCGGCAACAGCAGCAACATTTCGAATGAGTACGCTCGACGAACACAAAAAAATACAAAGCAAATTCATAGATCTCCTATAAAATTTACTAATAGGGAACAACTATGGAAATCTATTGAAAATACCTGAACTGACGTAAATTTTCAAAAATTGTATGGTATGTTTTGGCTTTTATGTCAAGCGATGTATAAAGGTTATATAGAATGCAAGTAATCGTTTGCATATCTTTATGTACTCCTTTAATCAACGCAGTAATATAATAAAAATCATGTACGCTTTATCTTTTAATACAATAGAATTTTAAGTACAATTTTAGTATTCGGTCACTGCTCCATTACAGTCAAATACATTTTGTAAACGTCGCGGCATTGACAGCACCAAATCCCGAGTAAATTCCGGTGTGATATTTTGCCATGCTTCCATAATGCGTTGCTGTAGTTCAAATCGATTATTAGGTCTAAAATTAGCCGGTGTGTATAATTTTCGTTAATCTTCCCTAAACTTTTTCAATAGGGTTTAAGTCCGGATTTCTTGAGAGCCACGGTAAAACACTTACATTATGTAAATTTAAAAAGTCTTCGACTATTCGTGCTCGGTGGACTGAATAGTTATCCTGAAATTATAAAGTTGCAATATTGCTGAAATATTCAAGCTTTGTGTTATATTACATGCTGATATGTAAAATTTTCGCCAAAAAACCACCTTTACTGATGGTAGCAGATTGTTGTAAAATTCTATACACTTCACCACATAATTTTTCCTCTAATATAATACATACACCTGGACCTCTAGCACTAATCCATTCCCAGATGTTCACAGAAAAATGACCACTTTGATTGACGGATGATACATATTTTGGATCATAACGCATTTTTGGCGGTCGATAAACACCAATATGACCATTATGAAAGGACTGGAAAGTTTTCTAATCTGAGGAAACTATATTATTCCAAATATCATGCTGGCCAATATATTGCTGCGCAAATGCCAATCTATTTCCTTATTATCTTCAGTCAAAAATATTTTATTTGCGCTTCAGCAATATTTTAATTGCGTTTCAGCAATTCGTTCTTGGACAGTTCTGATGCTACCAGGAAAATTAATTACTTCTATTCCTCTTATAGATGTATCAAAGGGATGTTCTCTAATAAAATTTACCAGTTCTTCATCTTGCTCCCGAAATGATATTTTTCGGCGTTCTGAACCTTTTTTTTTGGAGAAAGACTCCATTTTGCAAACGTTTTTTGGCTCGTTGCACTGTATTTTTACTTATGTTTAGTTCACCCGCAATTCTTCTAACAGTCCATCCCTCCTGAAGTCGCGTTATACTCGTGTACCCGTTTTTTTAGGCGCCGATGGTACAGTTAAGCTCACATAAATCTAGTATAAACCTTTTTTGAATTTTTGTTTTGTTGTAATTCATTCTTGTAACGTCGAAATGATATTTGTCACTTTTTGATATCCAAAATGACAAAAAAACTGACTTTGGCAGGCAAAGTACAAATTTTGTTAAATTTGGAAAATTGCACCATTAAACAAGTCGCAGAAGAATTTCATTTGAACAAATCTTCAGTACTAAGAGTTAAAAAAAGATGGGAAAATGAAGGCAGTATATGTCGCAAACGAGGAACTGGTCTTAATAGAATATCAACTGATATAGATCACAATTTGCTTTAGTATTTGAGAAAAAATAAAAAAAAATGACAAAGCACATTCATAGATCCCGTATAAGATTTGCTAATAGGGAACAATTATGGGAATCTATTGAAAATACTTGGTAAAACATTGTTGAAAAACCTAATTTTTTAAGAAGTCTCTCAGTGATTCTCTACCTAGAAGGTTAAGGGCAGTAATCGATGCGAATGACGGATCAATTAAGTATTGGTTTATTTATGTTTTCTAAATTGTATTAAAAAATTACTTGACATTTGACTTGTCTTTCAAAAAAAGATTAATGCACACTAAGCAATATTAGAAAATTTGGACAATTTTGACAAGTTAGGTTATACTAGATTTATGTGAGCTTAACTGTAGTTAATCTCATAGTTTTGGAAACGGAAACAAGATAATTATTAAAATAATTCATCACCTAGTCTTGTTATATTGTTGAAAAACCCTAATATTGAATGAATAAATTAGCCAAGAAAGTCTCAGAATTTAAACCCAATCAAAGATTTGGTGAAGGAGGCCTATTAATTCGAACTTGGGATGAAGAGATTTCCAGCACTTTTGCTTTCTGAAATGTATAAAGGAAATAATTCTTCCAACTGTAAACGAAATACATGATAAATAAATAAAGAAAGATTTTAATTTATTAATAATATGCTTTTAATATTATTAATAATTTCCAAGAAAGACGACAATTGAATTCGTTAGGTGGAGATATCAATACTATACAGGGTAATTCTAAATATATACGAAAAATTTTATGGGCTGATTCCTAGGGTTATTATGATCATAAAAGTTCATATGAATGTATGTCCTAAACGGCTTGGTTTTAGAGTTATGGGATGTTTAATAGTAAATTAAAAGTTCATGCAATAAAATGTACTAATACAACAAAATTAACCTATAAAAATTGTTGGAAATGACCACCTTCAACTGCAATGCAAGCTTCTATCCACCGTTGCATTAATTGGTGAATGCGTTTAAGAATACCGCAGGTGACGCTTTGACAATAAAGTATTGTCAAAGTTTTCTAAAATGAATTACAGTTGTGCGATATGTATTTTGTTTACGGTCTTACCAATGGTGGTAAGTCACGTGTAGCTAGACGTCTTTATAAACAACGATACCCGAATCGTGTCATCCTGCGTCATTCGGTATTTGCCTGTCTTCATTAACGTCTTAGTGAAATGGGAAGTTTTAAAATACATAGACTGATAGCGGGCACCCACGCGCAGTTAGAACTCCATAAGTGGAAGAAATGGTGCTAAATGAAATTGAAGAACATCCTACTACAAGCACCAAAATAATTGCCTCTGCTCAGCCCACAGTTTGGAGACACTCAACAATTAACTGTTGTATTCATATCTCATACAACGGGTACAGGCACTTTTGCCAGCATATTGGCTTTATGTAAATGGATAAAACAGAAAATCGCACTAAATCCTCAGTTTTTGGCTCAAATATTCTACGTCGAGTAGGCTAATTTATCTAGGCATGCTATTATTAATTTTCATAATAATCACACATGGGCCGAAGAAAATCCACACAAAACATTTGAAACCCGATATCAACATCAATTCTCTGTTAATGTGTGGGCCGGAATTGTTGAAGATCTTTTGATAGGTCCATATTTTTGCCGATGAGGTTAAATGGAGAAGTATACCGCCGCTTTCTTGAAGCTACTGTTGGAAGAAGTCCCGTTGCAATTAAGATTACAAATGTATTTCATGAACGATGGTGCTCCAGCACATTTCAGTGTAGTTGCTCGTGAGTTTTTGGATGGTGCGCATCCAAATCGGTGGATATCGCGAGGAGGTCCACAACCGTAGCCTTCGCGATCTCCAGACTTAAATTCTCTAGATTTTTTTCTCTTAAATCACTAGTTTACGTGACTTCCGTTTAAAATGTTGATGAACTGAGAAATCGTATTGTTGCAGTATTTGGGATAATTCGAAATACCCGCGGTATTCTTGAACGCACTTGCCAATCAATGTAACGGAGGATAGAAGCTTACATTGCAGTTGAAGGCGGTCATTTCCAAGAATTTTTATAGGTTAATTTTGTTGCATTAGTACATTTTATTCTATGAAGTTTTAATTTAGTATTAAACATCCCGTAACTTTAAAACTAAGCCGTTTAAGACATACATTCATATGGACTTTTAAGATCATAATATCCCTAGAAATCAGCCTAAAATAAAATTTGTCGCATATATTTAGAATCAGTCTCGTAAAAGTAGTTCGTAAAAGCAATTAAATTCTAATATTGCTTCCTTTTAAAGTAGCTGATTGTACTTGCATTTCATAAATATACATATAGCAGAGATTGATAGGGGTGACTTTAATATTCAAATTTATATAGTGGAAAAGAACAAATCAAAATTAACCAGCAGCAATTCTTTATTTTCTATGCTTCACCTCTACCGAATAGCGGCTATAAGTACGATTTTTATAAAGTTTAGGAGAACGTTTTTTTTCTTTGATAGCTTTTGAGTAAAAGGAAAAATAAACATTTTATAGCAGTTTTTATTTCTGTTTCTTCGAAGAGTTCAAGAATCAAAAACAACATTTTATTATAGTTGATATATAAATCTATGAGGTGCCATTAAAATTAGAGTTTTTGGGTCAAAATGATCTCCGTGTAAGTATAGATTTAATTGAAATTTTAAGCGAAATTTTATAGACAGCTAGTGCCACTGTAAGATTCAAAATTGCATCAGTTTTTAAGTTTATAATTATAACGATATAAAATTTTCGATAATGCTTAATCATGAACAATTCATATTTTTCCGGATTCGAAGTAACCTTTAGTGAGCTTGATATATTTATAGACGCACCACAAGAAGTAAAATTGGCCCTCTACTTCTCATGTTTTTTATAAATTATATAGAGTGTTCCCTGAGGTAACGACAAACTTACAGAATGCGTTCTAGAGGTGATTCTGAACAAAAAAGTTCATATGCACTTTAGCTTAATTTCTTTTTGTTTTTTAGATTTCCACAAAAGAAGAAAACTGTTTCAATAATGTATTTAATCATGAAATTACATAACAAACTAATAAACTAATATTCTAAAGACAGCAGACTATGTGCCCACACTGTCGAATTTAATAAAACACGGTTAAATTTTTAAAAAATAAATATATCGATGAGAGATGTAATATTTGCATAGTTAAAGTGCTCTTTGTATCTGTACAATGGATCTTCAGTATTGGTAAAAAGTTGCCCTAATTTTGTAAAATCTACATTTTTATCTAATACACCTTATGTGTATTATTAAATTTAACAGTATGGGGCACATAGTCTGCCGTCTTTAATTATAACAGTTGCTCGAAATGTTCCCCTCTTCTTTCCAAACATCTATCATGAGCGTCGGCATGTTTTATCAACATGACGGCGCTCTACCGCATTTTAGTAGGCAAGTTATTGACTTTCTAAATTAAAATTTTCCTGGACGGTGGATAGGCAGAGAGAGGCCTGTATTATGGCCTGCGCGTTCTCCTGACCTTCCGCCATTGGACTTTTTCTTTTGGAGTTGTCCAAAAAATCGTGTCTATTATAACAGTAAGCCAAACACTCGAGAAGAATTAATCGAAAGAATACTTGCAGGTGTAGATTCCTTACGAAATGAACTTACAGATATTAACTGGAAACAGAATATGGCCCAAAGACTAGCAACACGTTTAGAAAGAAGAGGCGAACATTTCGAGCAATTGTTATAATATTTGTTTAATAGTTTGTTATGTAATTTCATGGTTAAATACATTACTGAAACAGTTTTCTTCTTTTGTTGAAATATAAAGAACAAAAAAAATTAAGCTAAAGTATATAATAATTTTTTTGTTCACAATCACCTCTAGAACACATTGTGTAAGTTTGTCGGTTACCTCAGGGAACACCCTGTATATAAATTGAATATACGAGGTAAATCTAGAAAGTAAGTTCCGTTTGCATTTTTTGCCGCAGCAGCATTGTGATCGCAGTTCCGCGCATGCGCGGCAATTGCTCTGAGTCAAGGAGAAGGAGATGGCGCCATTTTGAGATCGCTATTTCTTGTGTACGCTTTATAGTGCTTATTTAGAATAGCAGCGTTAATCGAAAATCCCGCCGCTTGTGAAAGATAAATCTGTAATTTGTTTTCTAAATGGCGGTGATGACTTTCTGAGGCAGATAGTGACCGGGGATGAGACTTGTATTGCTTATAACACCCCTGAAACTAAACGACAATCGATGGAATGGAGGCACACTTGCTCGCCAGTAAGGACTAAAGTCAAGCAAATCTAGATACTACGAATAAGCTTAAAGAATATTGTTACCACATGGTCGGCAACCTTTTATGGAGAAGGCATACAAAAACTTGTGCCACGCTATGACAAATGCCTACAAAATGGTGGAAACTATGTAGAAAAATAGTTAGTTTAAAGTTTGTTGATTATTTTGCAATAAATAGTTTTTCTGTATCTCAACTTGATTTTTTTTTTCATTACCAAACGGAACTTACTTTCTGGATTTATCTTGTATTCGGCGATAAATCGGTTGTCACTAACTACGCTAATGACACTAGTACGAGAGCTGATTGATATACCGGGGTTTTCTTTATCATTACACATACATCGCCTTATGTATAGAGCTAAAAAATAAAAGGCAACGCATTGGTGGCATAGTAGGCAACCAGTTATACTTATACACGAGTGACGTATTTTTCTAAATGTCTTAAATTAAATACATTTTATTGAAAAATAGATAAATTATGTACAACAGTTAATTATCAACAGAGGTATACCTTGTGCGAAGACATTTTTAAATATTTTTAACAAATTTAAAGAAGATGGATAGTATTTATTTAACGATGACGTATATCTAAGATAGTAAAATTAGTGTATTAAAAAAGGTAGAAAATATGAAAGCATTGATAACAAAAAAGTACAAATAAATTTTACCATTTTATAACATTGTAGAACGTCCTCATATTACTTCTAATAAATTACCGAACATTATCCACGTATTGGGGGAATTTCAGTAACACGATAAAACAAATAACACCTCGTGGTATCTTATTATTATTATTACATATTATTATTATGGAAGACATTTTGACATCAGGCAAAAAAAATATGTAAGGAAAATTTTAGTTTCTGAATGTTGTCTAAAAATATACTAATCTTCAGTTAAATAAGCTTTTCGAATTCTAATTTCTAATTTTTATTCTTTATTTAAATAAGAAATTATTTGTTGCGAGTTATTCGAAATAATATAAGGAAAATATTTTTAATTAAAAAGAAATCATACGTATTATGTACCGCATGAAATTTAAAGAATTTTAAATTATAAAATATGTTAACATTTATTGTGTTACAACACATATAATAATGGTAACACATAAATCAAAACGAAATGTTTCATTGGATCGTCCGGCACTTTCTTGATAAGTTATAAAAGAAGTGCCGTTATATGTTACGTTATGTTGTATGTAATCTGCCGTTTACCTTACTAGGCAACGAAGCAAAAAAGAATTCAATCTAAATTGAAAGCTCGAAAATTATTTTAAATATGCAAACATAACATCACTAGATGTAGAACGGTCGTTTTTGACATTAAAAAGCATTTATTCCGCACGGCGTACTAGCGTGGCTAGAAACATATTGAATGATTGAAATTTTTAACAGATGTTATCCCGTTTGTGACTTCACAGAAGACTCTTAAAACAGTAAGTGTTTGAGCACATTTTATAATTTACTTTTTACTGTTTATTTTATGTCAACCGCCTTTGGCGCATGGCGCTCTATTAATAAATCTCGGTTATGAAAAATAAGCTGTATAGACTTTTTCGTGATATAGGATTGTATAGTCTAAATGAAAATAATGAATAGTAGTTCAAAAAATTAATTTAATTTTCCTTGACTCGATTTCGTACATAACAGAGAATATAAGACATTGGAAAAATGGGTTTTCTGCGTTTGTTGTCAATTGAAAATAAATATTGTTATTATTGTTATTATTGTTATTCTTATTATAGAATGACAAATTTATAATACTCTGTCATTTTGACATTAACAATTGGCTGACCCTACTTGTACACCGTTTAAAATTGATACATATTACGTCACGGCTTATTGATAAATTTAATTTTAAACGATTCGCGAGTTCGAAAAGTTCACTCTCCCAAATAACATCAGTCACGATTCATTTTTTATATATTGCAAGTGCATTAATATAACAGAGGATTATAAAAGGTAATTTTTTATTGTAACCGGTCAAATAGCTTCAGAAAGAAATTATCTAGCAACAATGCTATTTACATTTTTACACGTCACCTCATTTGAGTAAGGGTGGTAGGAGTAATTGTATTGGAGGGGATTTTTACAGCGATATGTAGTATAACATTTTTTCTTCATAGTTTTCGAATAAAGTAAAACAATTTAAAGTTCGTCGAAACTTAGAAGGTGGGTTTCACCCTTTCAAAGACCCTCAAAGCGAAAATAATAAACGAAGTTTTTTTAAGTTTCATTACACAGTTCTCTTGTAAGTACAGAATTTATTAACTATTAAAAAGCGATACCTATTATCTATTTATTATGATTAATAGTTGAACTACTTTAGATTTAGTTTGACAGTTTTAAATTTTTGTTTTCTTTATCTTCCTTTTGTCTCATAATAACGCAATAAATTACTTATCATTGAATATTAAATAATTTTTACGTGTTCACATTATAGATTCTCAAACAAGTAGATATACATAAACATATATTTTTTTACGCATTTTATCAACTTAGCCTTTTTGATCTTTAGGAACACGGCTTATTGATAAATTTAATTTTAAACGATTCGCGAGTTCGAAAAGTTCATTCTCCCAAATAACATCAGTCACGATTTGTTTTTTATATATTGCAAGTGCATTAATATAGTGCAGTCTTAGAATATAGTCAATAAATTCATCGCGTCATTAGTTTTTCGAAATTTAGTTTTGACACTTTGTTTTTGTTTAGATTAAATACCCTTGCCAAGAGAGAAACAAATTAAAATGGAAAAATCTCAAGTACCTTTTACACATAGAAAATATGTAATTTACGGCCTTGGAGCTAGTTCTGCAGTTTGCGCCGAATTAGGTAACGTAAATATAATAGATTTTCTATAATACGTATTTGTATTAATAATTTAGTTTTGTAAAATGTAATAGAAAAGTGATAGCAAAATTAGTAAAGATGTATTACATACTAACTATATAGTATTTAGTTAAATGTAATAGTAACTAGTTTATTGCAATATGCCCCGATGGGACACAAAAAAGGTAAATATTCTTCATTTGTTTGAGTCTTTAAGCAAATAAGCAAGAAGGTGGCAAGCTGATAAAATTTATGGATTCCAGATCTCAAAAAAAGTTAAAAGAAATATTATAAATGATGCCAAAGAATAGTATATTAAACACACAAGTTTCATAAGGCGCACAAGTTCAGTTTAGAAAACGAGTGAGGGCGACAAAAGGCTTTTTGAAACGAGTTTTTTTATATTATTTTTTGCAATTAGCGTTGCTAAGAGATCTATTAATGAACTCAAAATGAGTGCTTTTTAATAAATCATTAAAGCATGGCACATTTAGCGGATTCAGTTTTAAGTTGGTCACACTACGTTTATACGTCAATAGTGATAATTTAAGGTAATGATTAAACTGATAATTAATAAGCATCTTATTATAGGGTAATTATATTTACAATACAATAATAAATATTTTATTATGAAGAGTCTAACTACTACAAAATAAAGTTAAAATTCGAAATCTCTGACTCATTTTACATAATAAAATATGAAAACAAAAAGTAAAAAAAAAATTGCGCCTCAATGGGCTTGAACGCGAACCTGATAACCACTAGACCTCATACAATTTGAAAATTTCTCTAACGATGTTCCCAAAAATTGTTAATAGCTCCGCTTCTAATAAAGATTTAAAAAGAAAAGTATCACTCCAGATTGATTTCACAAATTTTCAAATATTTATTTAAAATAACCAGAAATATTCATCCGGGTGAACTTTACCATATATCTTTTTACACTAATGCTTTTTCAAAAGGAAAAAAAAATATGTCCAATGCTATCGATCTGGAAATTCTGAAAAATCATACCGCCGTCGAGCAATATCCATTTCCTTGAAAAAAAGTCGGCAAAGATTCACTTCTGCACTTTTTTTGAAACATCTTTTCTACGAGTCTGTAATTATCCATAGTCAAGACATACCTAATTGCATCTCGCCGAAAGGAATCGATTGGCATAACCCACGACGCTCTAGCTTTAAGATTGACTGACTTAGGAGGTAGCAAACGTCAGTTATAATGTATACAGGCTGATTCATTTTCGGCCCTCACCATGGGGATCTCTCTTATTATTGGAGAGAGAGTATAGGTTTAACTTTGGCAAAGTTGTTAAATTTTGTTTGTTATAAATCCGTAAAGAAAATAGACCTGTGACAAATGACCTTCGTTATTTAAAAAAGAACGCGAAAACCCCATTTTCTTCTTTTGCCTGTAGCACCGACATTTGTCCTTGTAGAGAAAAAATAAAAACACATCCTTGTGGCCATTTCTAAACCTCTATCCAGTGGTGTACTCTAAATTTTTATACGACGTTTCGTTTCTTTCTGGCCATCATCAACTATCTAATTTCTTATAGGCGCCATATTGGATTTAAACATCTTCAGAAAGAATTTTTTTTTCTGATTTCAACCATGTACCACATGCTGACTATAGTTTTTGACATTAGGTTTTATTTGAAAGAATAAATTATAAGATTAAATAAGGTAGCCTTTGGAATTTCAATCTGTCAAACATTTCATTTATTGTTCATTAATAATACAAAAATGTCATACACTAACGAAGAGAAACGAGATATGATAAGTATTTTTTATTCTTCGAAACGAAATTCAACAGTAACGAGTACAAGATAACAAAAACATTAATAAAAATACATAGAAAAGTAAACAATAAACAATTACAGTAAATGTTCAATTATCTGGCCATCTTCGGTAATGCACAATTGGGCACGCCTTCTGGCATTTTGTACTGCCCTTTGTATAGTTCTTCTAGGAACTGCATCGAAGGCATTCTGAAATCTGTCTCGTAATTCTTCAATGTTTTGTGGCGCATCTACTTTATAAATATTATTTTTAACATATCCCCATAAAAAAAAATCTAGCGGACTTAAATCAGGTGATCTCGCAGGCCATTCAACAACTCCCCTATTTCCAATCCAACGGTTTGCAAACTGTTGATTTAAGAAATTTCTAACAACAGCTGCATTGTGTGCTGGTGCGCCATCTTGTTGCCACCATAAATATTGTAATTTATTTAATGGGATATTGTCGTCAAGATAGTCAGATACGTATGTACGTAAAATGTTTAAATATCTTTCTCCATTGAAATATTCTTCATACATAACTGGTCCTAAGAGACGATTTGCCAAAATACCCATCCAAACGTTTATTCCAAAACGATGTTGTGGTCTTCTAGCCCTGTTTTGTCGGGGATTTTGTACTGCCCAATAGTGCTCCGTATTTCTGTTGAACATTCCAGAATTAGTAAATTTTGTTTCATCTGACCAGATGATTTTGCTTAAAAAATTTTCGTCATTTTCTATCCTTCCCATTAACCAATTACAATATTCTAGCCTTCTCAAATTATCTACAGGCAGTAAAGAGTGACTAACATGGGTCCTGTATGGCTTAAACCTACTTTTATGTAAAGTTCTCCAAGCTCTGGACTGGCACAAATTTAATTCTGACGCTACTTTGGGTGTAGAAATTGATGGATTATTATTTATCTATAAAAATACAAGATTAACATGAAATTTGAAAACACGCTTTTAATTTACCATTTGTAAAATATCTTGTCGATTTTCATTTAAATTCCTGTTGTCTTGACCATTACGCGGCTTAGTAAACGATGCATTCTCGACCAAATTTCTGTCGAGATCTAGAAAAATGGTACGACGAGGATGTTGTCGTTCTGGATATAATTGTAGATATCTTGTACTCGCTACTGTTGAATTTCGGTTTGAAGAATAAAAAATACTTATCATATCTCGTTTCTCTTCGTTAGTGTATGACATTTTTGTATTATTAATGAACAATAAATGAAATGTTTGACAGATTGAAATTCCATGGCTACCCTATTTAATCTTATAATTTATTCTTTCAAATAAAACCTAATGTCAAAACTTTAGTCAGCATGTGGTAGATGGTTGAAATCAGAAAAAAAAACTCTTTCTGAAGATGTCTAAATCCAATATGGCGCCTATAAGAAATTAGATAGTTGATGACGGCCAGAAAGAAACGAAACGTCGTATAAAAATTTAGAGTACACCACTGGATAGAGGTTTAGAAATGGCCACAAGGATGTGTTTTTATATTTTCTCTACAAGGCCAAATGTCGGTGCTACAGGTAAAAGAAGAAAATTGGGTTTTCGCGTTTTTTTTTTTTAATAACGAAGGTCATTTGTCACAGGTCTATTTTCTTGACGGATTTATAACAAACACAAAATTTAACAACTTTGCCAAATTTAAACCTATACTCTATCTCCAATAATAAGCGAGATCCCCATGGTGAGGGCCGAAAATGAATCAGCCTGTATATGATGATTATTTAAAAAAATCGAATCAAAAAAGCTTTATTGGTTGCTGAGATCCAGGATGATTACAAACTTTTCGTTATGCCAAGTATATAAGTGTAGCACAGGTTGATAATAAGATTGCTGGAAAAATGTTTGGTATCTAGTAGTTTAAGTGGTGCCCGCGGTTTCCAACTGTCATATTCCCAAAATTTGATATTTCTATTCAATAACTCAGTTAATAGTCCGTACTTAAATAAATTATTTTTGTTTACATAGCATTTAAAACAAAGTAGTCTTGTGTAAACATGGAACTTTCCTGTGAGATATAATTCTCTATTATTACAAATGTGCCGAAAGAATGCACCGGTTGACTTTGGTTGGGTTTTGGAAATGAAGAACAACTTCAGAGTTACGTTCACTGATGATTTGCTGAATTTCAACACGGACGCACCATTTTCATGGACGAATTTATTGAAGGTGTATCTATCAACGGCTGCTGTTGTTACTAATGTTGATATTCTGCGTGAAATGACGCATCCTTAGATGTTAGTATGAAAGCAAAATACACAAGATTATACATGAACATTTGAATGTACAGAAACTTTGCAGTTGTTGGATCCCATATAGTCTGGCTGAAAGATGGTCGTGTCAAATGGTGCAAAGAAATACTAAATTTAGTCAGAAACATCGTTACTCGTGACGAAACTTCAATATTTATTCGTACGATCCTGAAAGTAAATAACTATCCACTGTTTGGGTCTTTAAAGAGAGCCAAAACTTATGAAAATTATTTGTTCACGCAGTGCTGTGAAGCAAATGGTCGCTTGTTTCTTTAATTTTACTGGGCACGTGGCAAACGTAACTTTAAAGTATGGAAGAACTGTGATCTCTGATGTATATCACTATTTGTTTGCTAAAGTCATCGATAAAATAAGAAGAAATAATAAAAATCAGCATCATGTCAACAAGTCAGTAAAAATGTTGAATTAATGGACTCATTGCCCATACGAGGATTGTTCGGAAACTACGTGGTCTAACACAGAGATGGTGCGAATTCGCAGGAATCATCTTTACCGTTCTGTAGAATCATCCTTTAATAGGTTAGATATGACAGTACAGAATTTGTACTGTACGATTTGTTAATTAGTCTGTACTTTCATTTGAAAGGCTTATCACCAACTGAAATCAAAGCAGAGCTGGATTCAATACTATCAGAATCCGCTCCTTCGTTTTCAATAGTTAAAGACTGGGTTGCCGAGTTTAAGCGTGGTCGTATGAGCACAAATAATGAACCTCGTAGTGGACGTCCCAAAACTGTTGCTGTTCCGGATATTATTGAAAAAGTCCACCGTATCGTCTTGGATGACCCTCGAGTAAACATGCGCGAGATAGTAGACATTGTAGGTATCCCAAATGACAGTGTGCACAAAATTTTAACTGAAGAATTGGAAATGAAAATAATATTCGGCGCGTTGGGTGCCGCGGTTACTCAAAGCAAAAACTGAATCGTTTGAGTGTTTCTGGCAACGTTTTGGCACGTTTTCGTCCCAATCAGAAGGACTTTGTATGCCGTTTCGTTCCCGTCGATGAAACCTGGCTTCATCATTACACTATCGAAACTAAAGAATTATCCAAATAATGGACAAGAAAAGGTTCTCCGACACCAAAGAATGTAAAAACGATTTTGTCAGCATGAAAGGTTATGGCAACTGTTTTTTGGGATTCTCATGGAATTATCTTCATCGACTACTTAGAAAAAGAGAAAACAATAAATAGGGAGTATTATGTCAATTTATTGCAACAATTAAGCGATAAAATCAAAGAGAAACGGCCTCATTTGGCAAAGGAAAAAAGTTCCATCAGGATAACGCACCTGCCCACAAGTCTGCGATTGCAACGGCAAAAATTCATGAATTGGGATTTGAATTAGTGCCTCATTCACCCTATTCCCCATATTATTATAACAGCGATTATCATCTCTTTCCAAATCTGAAAAAAATGGGTCGGCGGTAAGAGATTTTCATCTAATTCCGAGGTAATCGTTGCTGTAAATAGCTATTTCAAGGACTTGGATTTATCGACCTACAATGAAGGCATTACTAATTTGGAACATCGTTGGAATAAGTGTTTTGAGCGATTAGGAGACTATATTGAAAAAGAAATGTTTTTTTGTCAAAAAAACTTGCGTTTTCTTTGTTAGGCCCCGTAGTTTCACCACCATCGTATTAAGCTGATTTATCATCTTGTGGCGCAAATATTCTGAACATTGAATTCCGAAGTATCGTTCCAGAGTGGAAAAAAGGTTTCGCAATTTAGTTCCAGCATATCAAAAGTGTGTTGGTGTTAAAAGCATAATTTGAAAAACAATGAAACAAAGAATATGCTTACATTTCCAATAATTAGAAGAATATATTAGCTAAATACTAAATTACATTAGTCAAAAGAAAAAGGAAAATAGCTATAGTAACTCTAATACGTTTCCATTCTAGAGAAATTTAGAAGGCTGGACTCAAATATGGCGAGCCTGGGTTTTCTTTTAAACTTTAAGAATTGTTTGACATTCCTTGGGAAAAATATTTTTAATCAGAATTAAGCAGAACAAGTTCTATTAGAACTGTTCTGGATTTACAAACTAATTTCTAAAAAATAGAGATTAAAAACATTGTCAGAGGTAAAATTTAAACAATGATGTTTTATACATTTTTCATGTGTTACTAATTGTAAGAAAACAAAATGTCCATACACCTATCGAAATAGTACATGTAGGCAATTGCAAAATGTGAGAAATAAATTTTGACAATAGATTAGTCGTTGCTTAACGGTGGTTATTTTGAATATTTTCTTTAATGTTGAAATAAATTTTTGCTAAAAGATTTGTAATAATGCTTTGCTTACAAAATTATACCTACCTAATAAATGTTATTTGAAATACATTTTTCGCAAGGAAACGAATGTTTTGTCAGTTTTAAATTTATAAGCACTAATGTTAAAATATTAAATAAATTGTGGCTATAATTGATTAATAATAGCTTATTGTAATTAAACAATTACCTACACCTTGTGCTACAAAGTGGTATTATATAAATTATAGTGGCGTTAAGAATTTTGTAATGTAGAAAGTTGTATTTTGTATAACAATAATTTCTATATTATATGCATATTGGCGAAAACTCTATGAACGCTTACCTTAATAATTTTTTTTAATTAGGTATGTGATTTAAATTAGGCAATGTCAAATTGAAATTCGAGGTTATGTTGATGTGTTTTTATACTGCTGTTTGTGAAATGTATCATATAATTGTTCTCACCGAAATATGGCTTAATGGTGCCCACAGTAATATGTAAAGTTCTCGTCAAGATAATTTAAAATTACTTGTTTAAGAAAATTAATACTGGTAGCTGTAACTTTGTGGTAATTCATTTTGAAAATAAAATAAAATAAAACAATAACTTTGTTATATATACCACTTTATTCACATATAATGTGAATAAAGTGGTATATATAACAAAGTTATTGTTTTATTTTATTTTATTTTGAAATTACTTGTATAAAGGTAATGAGATTTTAAAGATTACCCAAATGAAATCTGGAAATAGCAGCAGCAAATATAGCACGATTGCATTAAGGTGAAATATTCTTAAGCCCGATTTTACAATATTGTCCTTTATATTTAATAAGCTAATTAGTTTATTATTTTCCGGGAAGATTAAAAGGGACGGGAATGTATAGAAATATGTATCAAGTAATGATCCCATTACTTGATTTTTTATTATGAAATTCGTTATTTGTTAATTATTGTTTCCAAATGTATTCTTTACCTTTATTATGAATTTCGCGTTTAATTTTCTAAATAATTAATTGAAAAACTTTTGTAAGTATTTGTGGATGAGATTTTATTTACCTGTGTATATATACTTAGAAATTGTCTAAGTATTAATTGTTTTAATATTACTTTGTCAGCAGTAGTGGCTATACACTACTTATTATAGGTAGCTGGTGTAAGGCATATTAATTATTTATGTTCATATAATACATACTGCCGATGATAATGTGGCGGCTATGGGCTAGTAAAGCAAGTATGAGTGAAATGGATATTGAATCTTTACAGAAGATATACTTGTATCATAACTCTCCCAATAAAATGTTCACATATATCATAAACTTCGATAAGTAATATTTTCAATATTGATTATTTAAAACAGCACCTGTTCCGCTTTACAATTTTTCGCAATACACTTCTGATAGACAAATACTATTTCTAAATGTTTGATACCCCACAGGTAAACTCACAGAAGGTACTCCTTATAATCTGCTTAGTGTTAATTGCAGTCATTCTAAAATATTTTGAATCTTACTATAAATGGTTCTTCCAGTGCTATAATGCCATTGGGTGTGATCGGAAATTTTCTAGTACAGAAAGATCTAGAGACGGAGGCGTCTTATTATCTATAAAGAACTAAATAGAATTTTATATTTTGGATATTACCCATATAAGAACTTATATTTTTTTAATTGACGCTGTAATTCGCGATTGCAGATTAAGATCACACAATTTTTATATTGAGGAGCTGTATGTTACACCGGATGTAGCACCTAAAGATTTTGAGATATACTCTGAAGCACTTGAGATCATCGTTATCGATAAACCGGTTTTCATTGTAAACGACTTTAGTCTTCCACACTTTAATAGCACTGATCCACCATGTCTTCAAATGCATGTTTTTAACTCTTTTACCACACTTTAAATTTAAAACAATTTAGTAATATCTATAATTATGCTAATCGTTTCCTGGACCTTATTCTTTGCAATATAGATTGCAAAATCTTAATCGAAGGTGAAACACTGCCATGTGTGCCTGTTGAGCCATCTTGCACTTTCATTCTCCTTTCAACTTTCATCTACAATCAATTTTCCAAAATTCCCGATTTCTATGGCTGCAGACTTCAACTTTCACGAAGCAAATTTCGGTCACTTTTAGTGATTGGACTTTCTTGGGTAAGTTTCGTGATGCAAATATTGCGACTTTCGATTTCTATTCTTCACTAAATATAATATGCTCCAAATTTGAGTTAGTGACTTCAAGAAAAGGCCTTATTCGCCGTGGTTTACTACTACTGTAATCTCGAAATTGAAACTCAAGAATTATTACAGACGATGGTGGAATGCTGCAAAAATTCCGTTTTAAATGTTATTTGAGAACCATTGAAAAAATACGAACCAACCTACATGATCATTATCTTTGGGTAAGTGCAGACGAAACAACGGGTGTAACGAGAAGGTATGTGTTAAATGTATTGGTATTCTTCATCCGACAACTTCATATCGACCATACTTAATTGCAACTAAACTATTGCCAGTCACAAATGGTGAAACAGTTGCAGAAGTAATTGATCAATGTATTCATAATATTCTGTCATCGGATAACAACTATAAAGACAAGATGCTATTATTTATGACTGATGCGGCGGCTTATATGTTAAAAACAGGAAAGTTATTAAAGCAATATTATCCCAATATGGTACACGTTACCTGTACAGCACATGCACTAACAGAGTATGTGAATACATCAGGTGTCATTTTCCAAATGATGATAAGTTAGTTTCATCATTTAAAAAGATATTTCTCAAAGCTGAGACAAAAAGTTGATGCCATATTTAGCAGAAATCCAGATTTGAATATATTATATCAATTCTGCACAGAGCCGATTGAAAAATCTATACATTCGAAGTATGGTGCACTTTTGCAACATTTTAGTCACTCATCCATCACCAGTTGTGATGTGGAACGGATATTTTCTATTTTTAAAGATGTTTTAACATCTAAAAGAATTAATTTAACACTGGAACACCTTGAACAAATTTTATGTGTTCATAGTAATGTTTTACACTTTCAATGTTTTACAGAAAATACATAGTTTTGAGTTTTGTTCTTTGTAAATTATTTTTATTCAAAATTCGATACGCAATTCGTTTGTCAGCATTACTTTTGTTTTAGCAGTAGTTGCTACCGGTTACCAAACCGTTTATTACATTCGCTCTGTTGTGCATATTAACTGCATATGTAGGTATGTGCCACTTATGCAGCTCACCACACGTAACAAATTGTTCGAAACTCACGGATCGCCTACAGAAACAAACCTATTGCGAATACAAGGCAGACGCCTTTGGGCTATGAATCATCAATCGCTCGAGTCCGCTCTCTGGTAATAATCTACAGAACAATTCGCGTCGAAGCAGGGTTCAATTAGAATACCTAAATATATAATAATATAATAATAAAGTGTTTGAAGGTCCATATTTACTTCTTGACGCTTTTGTAAAATTATTCTCGAGTATGCAAACACAACGCAGTTTTTTTCTGATATTGATGAATGTAGTAATTATTTATCACTCTTGCTACTACCTGTAACTGAAGATCAGCTGATCACAATAATGTCAACGCTTCCTGAAAAGCATACGGCAATTTTAAAGTTTTTTAATTCGTTTTTGCAAAATCTTCTTTAGCACATAATCTATAACCTGCGTATAAGAAAGGTGATGCTTCATTGTTAAGCAATTATAGACGTGTTACTATTTTCTCAAATTTTGCAAAAATTTTCAAGCATATTATTTATTCGCTCTTATTTTTTATGTGAATCGCGTCTTTCATAATCCACTGGTTTATGCCAGGCAGATTCACAGTAATTAACTTGACTACCATCATTCAATATATTAATGAAGTTCTTGATTCTCAAGGACAAGTTGATATCGTCTACAGTGACTGTGCGTTCATGATTCTTAAAGACAAGTTGATATCGTCTAGAGTGACTTTTCAAGTTCTTTCGATACAATAGATCACGCCTTAATAATATATAAAAGAATTCTTAATTGCAGTAATGTTGTTCAAGTTTCTATACGACATAATAAGAAAACTCAATCATTTCGAACGTGAGGAGGTACAGATCCACGAAACATGTTGAGAAAATGTGAGTTGCGAATCAAACAGTATGCACAAATCATGTAGCTCTGACGTTCTAGTCACTAACTCTGATTTGGCAGAATAATCAAATATTTTACGGCCGGTACATTTTGTTATGGGTGCACCGTTCTTCAATTATAGAAAGATTCATTTGCAATTTGATACAATCGAAGTGCGTGCGGATGTTGGAGATTTTAAGATCATCAGCATACCCCAGAAGCTCACAGTTTAATTTATCTAAGAGATCATTAATAAAGATGTTGAAAAGCAAGAGATGATAATGATGTAATATTAAAGCACATTAAATCTCAGCACATGAAATATTTTTTTGCACACTGTACACAATATTTTAGCATCATCATATTATCATATTTTAATTTCGGATACTTCCCGATAAATTTGTTTACTTCGTCGGCCAATAGCCACTTTCTACCACGTCGTTCGTTCGGTATTACCACTCTGCGTAATACATTCGTCGGCACTATCGAATAAATCGAGTCAAAGTGTTTACGGGTGTTATTGAGTCAGGCCAGCTGTCCCACAATACAATACATTACTCCATTCTGGACAAAGTATGCAAATCTACTCATAAGGCACTTATTTTGTAATCTAAATTAAAAAATCTTTTGGTTTATGTGGTATTGAGCAGATATCTGCATACTCCAATACTGCTAGTCTTTTATTCAATAGGCGATTTCAGATTATTAATTTTTGCTTTCTTTTGTTTTACTATTTACATAATTCACATATATGCCGAACAGTAACCTTTTTCCTTTGTATTTTATCTGTTAAATAAAACTTTTGTCAAGCATTCAGTATGCTCATCTATAATACGAGTATATAGTTTAATTAGTTAGCTTTGCGCATATGAATTTATTATTTATTGCGTTCATTCATATATTTCTTGTTCTTTTCATTCCAGTTGCTGCTCCGTTTGACTTAGCAAAAACCCGTTTACAGATTCAAGGTGAAGTTGCCAATAAATTGGATTATAAACTTGTTACGGTAACGTTTGTAATTTTGAATGTACACGTGTATATGCGAGGGATAAGTTGAAATTATTGAGAATAAAAACATTTAAATAATATTTTCTAGGATTCTATTTTAAATATGCTCAAAGTAATTCCCTTCAGCAATGATACACTTTTTTTCCACTGTTTAAGAGCTTTCAACCAATCTTTTCTTGGAATACCTTCAAAAGAAGTGTGAACTGCGGTATCAATCTCGCAAATTGCGTTTAAGCCAAAAGTTACACATTGTTAAATCAGGTGAGTACGGCGAATGTTTTATTATTTTTATATTTTTTCCAGACAAAAACTGGAGAGTTAAAACTGCCGTACGGGACGATGCATTAGCATAGTGGAGCATGGTTCCCTTGTCTGGATCAATACTGAACATTTCAGGCAAAAATTTTTCAGTGTACCACTTAGCTGTAACTGTCTTTCGTCCATCTAGCTTAATTGCATTTACTAAGTCCGTACTTCTGAAGAATACCGCATACATAAACCCGCGTTCAAATTTATTACACCATTTTTATAGCTTGCTGCTTCTTAGTCATTGTAGGAGTTTCCTTATCTATGTGAATCCATACACGATTCTCTGGTCGGAAAAGGGCATATAAGTTTCGTCACTTGTTACTATTTTGGGAAAAATTTGGTGCCCGCCAATATTTAAGAAATTAAAAGTTTTATAGCAACTTTTTACACGCTCTGCCTTTTGTAATTCAGAAAAGTGGTGCGGCACAAAACAACTTACCACTTTTTTTAAATGCAGGTGATCGTGTATGATTGTTTTAACACTTGAGGATCCAACCTGGAGTTGATGCTATATTACCGCATAAGTGGTTTTATTGTCCTTTTCAATAATTTTTTAAACAGCACCAATGCTTTTGTCGATAACAGCTGTAGGAGGACGCCCTGCTCCTTTTCGATGCTGAAAGAATTTTTTTCGCGTTGAAATTTCTTATACCATGAGAAAATTGTAGCCAAGGAAGGTGCTTCTTCACTAAAAACTGAATCCAAACTCTCTTTGTACTGATAAGCGCGTAAACCTCTTTTAAAATCATAAAAAATTATGACTTGAAAGTGCTCTCTGATTAATTCCATTATCTTTTGCTTTTAAAAAATAAGTCGCCGAGTTACAACGAACATAACTTCAACATCGAAACGTTAAATGACAGACAAAGAGTTGCTCTACATAAACACTGTGTGATTGTTTTTCACAGTGTACTAGATTTTCTTATTCTCAATAAATTCAGCTTATCTCTTGTTACTCTTGCACAATATGTAAGGAGAATGACTGCCATCCTTTTGAAACTAGATCTAAAGTATAAAAACAATTAGATAAGCTTGTATGGCAAAAATCAGTAATTTCTACGTATAAAATTCAAATATTCGGTTTTTAAGGTACTTTATCTCTTATAACTAGAGCAGACCAATTTCTGTGCGCGCCATGAGCGCCGGTATGGGAGTGTAATTCGTAATATATTAGAATATGCGATAGAATAGGGACGCAACATGAGCTTGTTAGCGATATAAGTATAGAAGTAGAGACATTTATTCTATCAGAAATAAATAAATATACATTTGGTTTTCTGCTATTAAAGTATAGCAATCGCCAATTAAGTTGGCGCGAGGAGGGGGTGCGCAGAAGCAATTTTTAAAAACGCCCACCCCCACTACTCAAGTAATTGTCAGAATACATTTGTCATTGACGTTTGACGGAACATAATGTCTTTGCTAGGGGATCATAAAGTGATACACGCTCAGAGGTTAGAATTATCTGACATTTGATGTAAAACCAAATACAAATCTCCCCACTACTTCTAATCCTGCGCGAACTTACCCCTCCTCGCGCCAACTTAATTGGCGTTTGCTATAATATGCATAAACACACGAAAAATAAGAATAGTACATATTATAGCAGCGTTGTATGTACCTATAAATAAAATGGAAAATGTATGAAATCAGTGATTGTGTGTTTTTGACCAACACATTATGTATTGCACACTAAACATTTAATTTTTGAGCCATCGTATATTAAGTCCGGGAAATCCATAATAAACTTATTCACTTCGTCTGACAACGGTCATTTTCTCGGTTTATGTGTCGACGACATTTTATTACGTATGATTACACTTACATGCAGTCTAAGCAAGTACCAAACACATACTGAATGCTTTTTATTAGTTCTGATGCAATACAATCATCCTCACATCGGCGCACATGGCGCGCACGGAAATTGGTCTGCTCTACTTATAAGAATCCATATTTTTGACTGAGTTTTATACAGTGAATATAGACAGAATACGAAAAAACCCTAATGATAATTTGCTGTTATAATTAACCATTTCCGTGAAAAAATGATAAAAAAGTTCCCATATCGTCACCGAACCTGGGCTATCTTACTTAAATCTTTATTTGGGGGTTGTTTATTACTAATATTCGTATGAATAAAACTGCTCCATGTGTAATTTGCGATTTATAAGAACAGTCGATTGTTACACATTTTGTATATTTGTAATGTGCGTTTAAATAAATTTTACCTCTAGTAGTCCATGACAATAAAAATGTTTGTCGTAACTTGTACAATTTACATTTGCGTCAGTTTGACAAACTATTTATTCTGATGTATACTTATTTGGAACTTTTTTAAATTGCTTTGTAATTTAAAATTTATTTAAAATAGTTTTCACTATTCAACACAAATTATTCATGGTTGAATCTCATTTTCGGAACGGACGTAAGATTAACGGACAATGGCACTATTTTCTTGAAGAATGCTTAGAGATATTTAGAAATATGATTCTAAACTTCGTAAGTATTTTATTTTGATAGTTTTCGGCACACAGTTAAATATTGCACTAAGGTTTTCAGAGAAACAGGGAGTGTTAGACGGAAAGAAGGCAGTGCCGGCCGAAAAAACGTACGGAAGAGCTAGTTGTCGATATAACGCAAATTATGAATGATACACTAGGACTTCCATACGAGTATTATCTCAACGAGTGGCACTTGTCATACAATTTTTAAAAAAGACTTACATTTATTTACATATCGCATGACCTGTTATCAAGAAATCAAAGATATTGACTATCCTAGAAGAACAACATTTTGTCAGTGGTTCTTAAATAATTTTGATAATGACCTTCTTGACAAAACTTTTTTTTCTGATGAATCATGGCTTTATCTGAATGGATATGTTAACTCACAAAATATAGGGATGTGGAATACTGAGAAACCACATGACACTTTTATGTTGAAACCTCACTTCATCCACAGAAAATTTGTGTATGGTGCGCGATTAGTCGAAGGTAAATCATTGGCCCTATTTTCTTTAACGGTACCTTAACAGGAGAAAGGCATCGACAAGAAATTATTATGCCTTTTATTTAACAGCTTAATGAAGAAGAAATAAGTCAAGGTTACTTTCAACAAGGCGGAGCTAGAGCGCACACAGCTGGTGAAACAATTAATATGATACAGCAAATTTATCAAAATCGGTTGATAAGTTTAAACACTGAACATGAATTTCCACCAAGATCTTGTGATATTACCCCCTGCGATTTTTTTCTGTGGCCTTTTTTAAAGAACTCAATTTTTACCTGATCTTGCAGACCTTCAAATCAGAATTAACGAAATCGACGATATGGGACTACAAAACGTTTTCTCCTCTATTAGAAGAAGATGCGAGAAATGTCTCGAACAAGGTTGTGGCCACCTTCAACAATTTTTATAAAATGTTACTTGTTTGTTGCAAATAAACGTATCTCATTCATTTAAAAATTTTAATTTTATTATATTGACATTTGTCATGTCATTCAAATAGTTTATAACCAACAAAGTTCGTATTAAGAACTTAAGTAAAAAGCTAAGACATAGGTACATATAATTTCCATGGGCAACTTCGAGGTAAAATTTATTTGAACGCTCTTTATTTGTTGTTTTGTGATCGGGAATAATGGGCTCGTCGATACGACGCTCGTGTTGAAAATAACAGCGGACATTTCCAATTTTCGTTGTAAAAACTTAACAAGTCGAAATGAACATCTATTCCGATATACATACAATGCATACATACGCAAGAGAGTGTGGTGTTGCCACCTTTTCCTTACTTCGCGTTCAAAGTACTCGGCACCGGTTGGTTGTAGACGAAAAATTTATTTAGAAATTTGATTTTATTTAATTAAATTAAACGTATATGTTAAAAAATGGCAGCCATACTCCTTCCACCCTGTATTATAATATTTACATTGTATTTTAAATTTTATTTTAATTTATTTTTTTTTGTAAATTTTCACAAGGTTCGTGAACAAAAAGAATTCACTTATTTTTTAATAATGAAATACATAGTCATTTAATCTATTTTACATCTGTTCTGCGATAATAAAATATGTTTAAATTAAGATTTCATTAGTATTTTGTTTTTGTTTCAGGCACCTAAACGTGGTATGTTAAAAACTGTTTGGGGAATAGCGACTGAAGAAGGTATACATAAATTATATCAAGGGTTTTCGGCCATCATATGTCGGCACGTTATTTACTCGGGAACAAGACTCACATTGTACAGAACTTTTAAAGAAGACGTTCTGAAATATTCAAGAACAGAAAAGATTCCTATTCACGTTGGACTTGGGTGTAAGTTAGCCGTGGAAAACAATCCAATCAAATTATGTGACTAATTAACTTTTCATTCAGAGGTTACTGCAGTCCTTAATCGCAAAGTTATAAACTTTTTTATTAATTTATTACACGCATTTAAAGTATGCTTTTAATTATTTGCTTTCTTGTTGCTAAAGTGACTCTTTATTCCCTATGGAGTTAAAATTCATTTTATTCCCTAGGGAGTTAAAATTCACTTTATTCCCCAAGGGAGTTAAAGTTAGTTAAACGATTAATCACATACAATTTTTCTTACTTCTCCACTTACACTTACACTTACAGAATGCATCATATTCTTTTTCATAAAGATGCTTCGATTTTTCTGGTAACAGATTTGAAATTGCTGCAGCCGCTTCCGCCAAAACTTCAGCCGGAAGATCTTTCATCATCTTCAAATATTTTTACGAAGAACCGAAATTGGAAACAATTATTTCTTCACAAATCGCATGTCATAAATAATTCTCTGTGACAACGATCACGGCAATTTGATCTTCATAGTTACCTTGACTTATAATTGTTACAGTTAAAAACTGACTGAATGCGTGTAATAAATAAAATATTGTATATAACACGGGATTAAACTAAGCTTTATTCGTTTGAGAGATTTGTCACTCGCTAAACGCTCGTGACTTAAACTTTCTCCCTCACGATTAAAGCTCGACTTTAATCTCTTGATATATAAGTAACTAATAACTAGACTGCGGAACCGGCGTTATTCCGTATCGGGTGTGATTCATCGGTGTCGACAATGTACAATCGATCAACTTAACAGTATATATGAATGTTAATATCGCGATGATATTGATAAAAGTTGTCTGTTTGTACGTCTTTCAATGCAAACAGACGGAGTGTGAAATATATTTCGCCAGAGCTGTAATAAAGCCAATGAAATGTATATACGGAAATTTATTTTTAGGAATATAAATAAAACACTGAAGTTAAATGAATTTAAATTAACTTTAATTGAAATTAATTCAAGATATATATATATATATATATATATATAGATCATTATTTCGTGACCTTTGTATGTTATGGTGGATTCAATTAGTTGGCGATTTAAGGTCTGGTTTTACTTAAAAATCTTACATGTTTCGGCAAATGATGCCTTTCTCAAAGAATTTAAAATATATATATACATTTATAAGTAAAACCAGACCTTAAATCGCCAACTAAATGAATCTACATATATATATATATATATATATATATATATATATATATATATACAACGTGTCCACTTAAGTATGAGACAAATGGGAAATATTTTTATTTTTGATTTCACAGAAAACTTTATAGAAAAGAAAAGTTCGTGCATCCTAAGAAACTTGATATTTTGTATTCAGGGTTGCGTTGTATTACTTGGTTAGAGGAAAAATTAAAAAACATTGAAGTTGCCGTAAGAGTACACTACACTTATTTTTAAAGATATCAAAAATATTCATTTAAAAATGTTGTTTCAAATTTCAAAATATGCTGAAATACGAATTGTTATTTAAAATTTCGAAAAAATTAAAATTAAATTATCGAGCAATAATAATAGCAAATACGCAATAGTTCTTAACATCCATCTATGTGACAGTAGTTCTATGGTTGTCATTTGTATTGTCACTTTAGTAATAAATTTTATGTGATTGTCAGATCCGCTGTCACTTTAATAATTAAGTAATTTTAAGACAATTCATTAAGTTATTACCTACCAACTATGGCTGAACGGTTAACTATGCAAGAGCGAGCTGAATTAATTCTTATTTGCGGAGATAACTACAAAACATGTAGAGACGCAGCTGATATTTTTAACGAAAGACATCCCAACAAATTTATTAGTTTCCAAAGCGTCTCAAGAATTTTAAATCAGTTTAAAGCAACTGGTAGTTTAGAAATGCGTTACAAAAAAAGTAGGGAAAAGCAAGTGAGACATTTCGAAAATTCTTTACGTTTTATGCAAAGTGTAATTGAAAATCCCAAAATTTCTGTCAGAAAAATTGCAAGCAATTTGGATATTAAAAAATCATATCATCAGTAAGCAACATTTTGGTTAACAATAGATATCACCCCTATAAGCCAAGATATATTCAAACTTTGCAGGAACCGGACTACAACAGTAGATTTGAATTTTCTTTGGATATTCAAGGTACATTAGAAACTCAGAAAACGTTTTTCAAAAGCATTTTGTTTACTGATGAAGCAACCTTTACTACTAATGGTGTTGTGTGTGCACAAAATTGTCGTTGGTGATCGTCTGAGAACCCCCATTTTAGAATTCCCTGCAAGAATCAATATTCGCAAAAGGTAAACGTTTGGTGTGGAAATTTAAACAGAAAAATTTTTGGTCCGTATTTTTTTCAATCGTCATTAAATTCACAACTATATTTGGAATTTCTACAAACAAACCTCGAAAACGAATTAGACGAATTGCCACTAAATATTATAAGAACCCTTTGGTTTATGCATGATGGAGCACCTGCGCATAGTGCACGAATAGTTGTAGACTATTTAAATGAAAAATTTGGAGAAAGATGGATGGGACGAAATGGACCTTTTCCATGGCCAGCGCGCTCGCCCGACTTAAACCCCATGGATTACTTTATCTGGGGATGGCTAAAGAATAAAGTATATTCAGAAAGGCCGTTTCAGAATTTAGAAGAATTGAAAAACAAAATAGGAGATGCGGTACTGTTCTTAAGAAATAATCCTATTGTGTTACAACATGCATGCGAGGATTTCAACAGGCGTACAAACATATGCATTCAACGAGAGGGGCATCATTTTGAATAGCTTTTTTTTTGTTTGTATTTCTGAATTTGTTGTTTTTGTTAATATCATATTTATTTTCTAATATAAAAATGTATTTTCATAAAGTTATATGCAAATGATTTTTGTTTCATTCTATTGCATTTCAGCGATAAAAAATTGATATCGAATGTAAATGATTTCACGTGCAATTACATAAAATTTATAATTAAAGTAACAATACAAATGACAACCATAGAACTACTGTCACATAGATGGATGTTAAAAACTATTGCGTATTTGCTATTATTATTGCTCGATAATTTAATTTTTATTTTTTCGAAATTTTAAATAACAATTCGTATTTGAGCATATTTTGAAATTTGAAACAACATTTTTATATGAATATTTTTGATATCTTTAAAAATAATTGTAGCGTACTCTTACGGCAACTTCAATGTTTTTTAATTTTTCCTCTAACCAAGTAATACAATGCAACCCTGAATACAAAATATCAAGTTTCTTAGGATGCACGAACTTTTCTTTCCTATAAAGTTTTCTGTGAAATCAAAAATAAAAATATTTCCCATTTGTCTCATACTTAAGTGGACACGTTGTATATATATATATATATATATATATATATATATATATATAAATATAAATATAATATTTTCGTGACCTTGGTATGATAAGGTAAACTTAATAAGTCGGCGATTAATGATGCCTTTGTCCCTTGACAAAGGCATCATTGCCGAAACATGTAGGGTTGTTTTAAATATATATACTTTGAAGTAATGAACCAGACCTTTAATCGCCGACTTATTAAGTTTACCTTATACATATATATACAAAATGAATTTACTTTATACCGTGAAAAATTTCAAAATACTGAAAAAGTATAAACTTTAAATTAATTATATCACCTATAATTAAAGTGAATGCTTTGTCATACCGCAGTAAACATTTTTTATTCACGTTAATTATTACAGTATATTCTAAACTTTGTTCTGTAAAGTGCGTTCTTTTATTGGACAGTATGTCTTTAAATATAGAAAAACTTCGCTCAACATCAGAGCTAGTGAGTGCCGTATAGAAATAATAATTATAATCTTTGAATTTAATATATCTACCGATTACCGTATTTTGAACATTACTACAAAAGCCTTTCAGGACATTCAAATCAGGCCTACGAGCATATTGCATCAATCGTATTATTAAGTGAAACCGACTCCGTCTCTACGCTTGCATGACTCATTAGAGATAGCGTAGTCTACTAATAACCCATCATTTTAATGCCATGTTTTGAAATTCAGATTGGTAGTTTGAATAACGATATTTTAAAAGTGTGTTATGCGAGGGATGTCTTTTAGTGTTGCATATAGCCTCATAGAGGGCGCCAGTAATAAAACGTCAGATATCAAAATTAATCTCAATTTTCCGTTAACCGAAATCGAAAGTTTCATCAAGATACAGCAAGTGATTTAGTCGTGGTGAATCTTTAAAGTTTATAAGTTGGCTGAAAAATGACAATAACTTTTTTCTCGTTCTTGTCCCCGTTTTCATTCCCGTTTCCGTTCAATTGTACAGCAGCCTTTAGGTGTTGGCATTATGACATTAGCATATATCACATGATTTTGGTTTGTGTTTCTGTCACGAGATTTTTTTAAGTTGTTATGTAATGGCATTGTTCATTATAGTAATAGTAGTTACTGCATCAGATTCATTCAGTTTCTTTTTAAATATAACAAAAATAATTTGAAACATACTGGAGTAGGTAGAATCTCATTAAATATTGTATAAAATAAAAATATTTTTAATAATATAAAATATTATTAAAAATCGGGTACGAAGAACACAATACAAATTCAAGCGTTTGTCAATGGGCAGCGCTGAATGTTTTGCTACGATCTGTTTTAAAAACTTCTGTGAGATAGAGAAGTTGTTGTTTCGTGAACGTCTTTCTCCAACAGGGGTACCCATGTACCCATGATTCTGTAGAAAGATGGAACATGTGTCTACGTCTCTGGAGAGACACTTTCACAAATATATGAACCTGTATTGTGTTCTTCACACCCGATTTTTAATACTATTTTATATTATTGAGGAATTCGTGAAAAGTCACATCTATCCTGGAATGTGCATTTCGCTCTTACTGGAGCATATCAACACACAATATCCCGGACAGACATGACTCTTTACTTCTATACTTCGCGTATATATAGTTAGTATAATGAACGTACTGTAAATGAGAACTAATGAATATTAAATCTCACATTACATGTCGGTTAATGCTAATGTGCTGCGTTAATTTCTACATTTTGACAAACTTAGTTAGTACCAGTATGCAGAAACGTTACACGTCGCGATGGCACCTTTCTGGTTATTAGGATAACGAAAAATTCGCGAATTTTTCATTATCCTAACAATCAGTAAGGTGCCATCGCGACGTGTAGCGTTTCTGCATACAAAAACGCTACACGTTACGATGGCACCTTCCTTATTGTTAGGATAATGAAAAATGAACGTGTGTCGGTTGATGATGATGAGCGTTTCGGTCGTCGATCGACAGAAAACACGCCACAAAATGTGACAAAAGTGTGTGATGCTATCCTGCAAGACGATCCATAACATTGTCGGCTTGTAGTACGGCGTTTGTCAGCGTCTTCTGTCTGGCGAACTCAACATGCGGCGTATTGCTACGAAGGTTACTCGGCATTGAACAAAAACGGCACCGTGTTCATGTGCACACAGAAGTGAAAGAAACTGCCGAAAGAGATTTTAGTACCAGAATCATTACTAGCGACGAATCATGGGTGTACGGGTATGATCCCAAAACAAAGTATCAGTCATCGCAGTGGAAGACGCCATCGTCACCACGACCGAAGATAGTACGGAAAATTCAAAGCAACGTCAAGTCGATGTTGATTTATTTCTTTGACGCTGATGACATCGTGCACAAAGAATTTATCACACCAGGTGAAACAGTTATTGGGTGATTTTAATACGATGTTCTTCGACAACTAAAAGAAAACATTAGACGCAAGCGGCTTGTTAAGTGGCGCAACGATTCGTGGATCCTACACTCCAACCCACACGTCCTCACCCTCCCTACTCCTCAGATCTTGCCCCTTGTGACTTCTTCCTGTTTCTGAGGTTGAAATTGAATCAAAAGGGCCGCCGTTGTGAGACGATTGATGAGATCCATACCGAATAGCAGGCAGTGTTGAATACATTTGCATGTGAACACTTCCAGCACTGCTTCTAGTCATGGACGAGTTGTTGGGATCGATGTATTCATGCGGAAGGAGAGTACTTTGAAGGGGATATAGTGAATAAGTTGTAAGAACATTTATTGCGTTTTGTTGTTTCACATTTCTGGAATTTCTGGGTAACACACCTCATACTGCATTTGCATTTGTTTAAATTTAATAATTTGTAGTGTAATATGACATTTTTTATGTTAAGGTATTGTAAAGACTGTTTAAATCAAGCGAACATTGACATAACGATCCTCATCTCTTATATATATTCCTTAGAATCGCAATATTTTTTGTCAGTAACAGCTGTTTTTGCACGCTTATACGAAGCTGAACTTTCAAAGATTCACGGCCAAAACGAAGTTAATATATGACCGTCTTACGACAATTAATGAATATGACTCATTATTGAACACTTTCAATTTATCAATAGGTACATTCTCTTCTTCATTCATGCCTCTTATTTATTGTGAAGATTTTATTTTATGAATTATATTAATACCTGTTACATAAGTTTTGGGAAAAATATTAATGCTTTCTGTAGTATAGTAAAAGCAAAAGATCTAGTCAGCCATGAAGAAATTTGTTGATCGGTGTCTTGTTAATTTATTTGACATTTCACATTAGTGTCTGTCAGTTCTATAATGTCGTACAAACTAAATATTCGTCTATTTACAACCTAGTTGGACAGCTGCTCTAACGAAATATAGTTAACATTTTTAGTGAACAAAACATATCAAAAATCACTATATATCGTACAAGTTTAGAATGCAAACAAGGAATACTATGCATCAACCTTCCAAAAATAGGCCGTCCACGCAAGTTAACTCGTCAATAATTTATCCGAACGTGCTAAAAATACCATTGGGGTGTCTACCCGTAAAATTTCTTACCGTTTTAATGTTTCAAACGCTACAATTTCTCGATATTTAGCACGAAATAGTTTAGAGTACAGAAGACATAAGAAATGTCCCAAATATACCGCTGCACAATTGGCAAGAATTCCTCGTTGTTGTCGAGCTTTACGACGTACACATTTTGCTAATAACCGAACAATAATCATGGCCAACGAGAAATATTTTACATTTAGTCATGCGGAGTTTTCTGGAAATACAGGTTTCTATACAGATAATATTGAAAATACCCCTGATAAAATAAAATTTAAAGAAAAGGCAAAATTTTCTGATAGAGTTTTGGTCTGGTGTGCTATATCGGAATTGGGAATATCTAGACCTTATGTAAGCCGTGTGAGAGGACAAGCAGTGTACGCTGAATTATGTCCACAACTGTCTGACAAAACTTGATAAATTTCATTAATGCACATCACATTAATGACAATTACATGTTTTGGCCTGACTTTGCATCGGCGCATTATGCTAGAAGATCTCTAAACTAGTTAGAAGCTCAAGGAATACCATATGTTCTCAGAATTAACAAACCTCCAAATGTCTTGCAGCCAAGACCAAAATATTCTAAAAACTTTGAGAATTTGAATTAGACGCCGTCCAAAAATTAATGTGAGATGTAAGAAGAAAGCTTCGTACAATTGAAGAAGAGCAATATAATATTTAAGTGTTAAGGTCTAAGGTTCACTAATTGGTGTTACGATATTATCCTTTGTTGAAGTTTTTTTCAGTGTAAATAATAAAAGTTAAAAGAATTTCCCAAAACTTATGTAACAGGTGTTATCGAAAATTCCATATTATATAGCTTTTTTTATTTATCCAATACGTTTGGATAAATTTGTTTATTGATTGTATTGTCTATTATTTTGAAAATTAGATTTTATTCAAATATAAAATGAGATTTAATTGCTTAGAAATAAAAATTCATTTATTCTTACTACCGTATTTTCCCATGCTATTGAAATTTTAATTAATTTTTTTTGTAGGTGGTATTTTTGCGGGAGCTATTGGACAATTTCTGGCGACTCCAGCCGATATATGTCGAGTACGTCTACAAATGGAGGGCAAGAGAAAACTCCTTGGTTTAGAGCCGAGAGTAAAAAATCTTCGCGAAGCTTTCAAAAGCGGATATGCTCAGGGTGGGATGCGTGGTTTATACAAAGGTTTCTATATACGTAAAAAGAAAATTGAAATACTATAATAACTTCTCTTCTTTAAAAAAAGGGTGTATGCCAGCCATAGTTAGGGGAGCACTTGTAACAAGTGGTGATATCGGTACTTACGATGTTATTAAGAGGTTTATTCTTAATACCTGGAATGTAGAAGACAATCAATTACTACACATCGTTAGCAGTTTATGTTCCGGATTTTTCGCTGCCTTAATTGGAGCACCTGCGGATGTTGTGATGACCAGGACTTTACATCAAAGATACAGTGCGACTGGAGAGTAATTTTTGCGTTTTAATATGTTTAATTGTGTAATAATTGTATTTTTCTACAGGAGCTTAGTTTATGAAAACGCTCTAGATACGGTCGTAAAATCTGTAAGAAATGAAGGCATATTAAGTTTGTATAAAGGTTTCATTCCTTTATATTTTAAATGCGGTCCGTGGGCAGTCATATTTTGGCTATCTTACGAACAGATCGAGAAATCTATGGGTGGTACTGGATGGTGATTTAAACGTTATTTTTTTATTTTTTTTACTACATTTAGTATATATAAATGTATAGCAAACGCCAATTAAGTTGGCGCGAGTAGGGGGTGCGCAGAAGCCGTTTTTAAAAACGTCCACCCCCACTACTCAAGTAATTGTCAGAATACATTTGTCATTGACGTTTGACGGAACATAATGTCTTTGCTAGGGGATCATAAAGTGATACACGCTCAGAGGTTGGAATTATCTGACATTTGATGTAAATCCAAATACATATCTCCCCACTACTTCTAATCCTGCGCGAACTTACCCCTCCTCGCGCCAACTTAATTGGCGTTTGCTATACATACATACTTACAAATATGATTAAGTTTAAATACATTTGTACATACATAAATCTTATACTTGCCTCAAAATTAAAGTACCATCGGCGCCTAAAAAAACGGGTACACCAGTATTTTGTTTTGTGTAAATCTGAACGCATCTGACAACTACCGACAACTAACATGACAGTTAAATAAAGTAATTTGAAATGTCAAATTCGAACCAGCTTAGGAACTCTTTTCTGACAACGTGATTCAGGAGGGATAGATTGTTAGAATAATTGCGGGTTAAAAGTTAAAAAAAAGTTTGCAGTGTGGAGTCTTTCTCCGAAAAAGACGTTCAGGACGCCGAAAAATATCATCGGGAGCAAGATGAAGAATTAGTAAATTTTATTAGAGAACACCCCTTTGATACATCCACAAAAGCAAAAGAAGTAACTAATTTTTTTGGTAGCATCAGAACTGCCAAAAAATAAATGGCTGAAACGGAATTAAAATACTGCGGTAGCGCAAATAAGATATTTTTGACGTAAGATAATAAGCAAAGATTGGCATTTGCTCAGCAATATGTTAACCAGCATGATATTTGGAATAATATAGTTTTCCCAGACGAGAAAACTTTCCAGTCCTTCCATAATGGACATATTGGTGTTTATCGACCGCCAAAAATGCGTTATGATCCAAAATATGTATCATCCGTTAATCGAAGTGGTCATTTTCTTTGAACGCCTAGGCATGGATTAGTGCCAGAGGTCCAGGTGTATGTATTATATTAGAGGAATAATTATGTGGTGAAGTGTATAAGAGAATTTAGAACAAGCTATGCTACCATCAGTAACGGCGGCTTTTGGCGAAAATTTTACATATCAGCATGTAATATAACACAAAGCTTGAATATTTCAGCAATAATGCAACTTTATAATTTCGGGATAATTGTGCAGTCCACCGAGCACGAATAGTCGAAGACTTTTTAAATTTACATAATGTAAGTGTTTTACCGTGGCCCTCAAAAAATCCGGGCTTAAACCCTATTGAAAAAGTTTGGGGAAGATTAACGAAAATTATACACCCCGCTAATTTTAGACCTAATAATCGTTCTGAACTACAGCAATGCATTATGGAAGCATGTCAAAATATCACGCCGGAATTTACTCGGGATTTGGTGCTGTCAATCCCGCGACGTTTACAAAATGTAATTGACTGTAATGAAGCAATAACCAAATATTAAAATTGTATTTAAAATTCGAATGTATTAAAAGATAAAGCGCACATGATTTTTATTATATTACTGCGTTGATTAACGGGGTACATGAAGATACACAAACGATTACTGTCATTCTATCGTATGATCAAAAAGTCTTTGGATCACTATTGCCGTGGAATTTACGAGATATCTATGAAATTATTTAATTCAATTAGTGTTGACATTTACTTGACAACTTTCAAGTCAGCTGATTATAATTGAAAATATTTCAATTAGAACATAAAATGTTTATTATCAAATCATACTACAGTAATGGAAATATAGGTGGTAATTGGGTTTATTCACCTCGTTTATGTTTGAATGAGTTCCGTGAGAGATTTCCCAACTTCGCAATAATCGAACGAGATTTTTTTCGTCAACTTCGACGAACTGTGCACTGTGGACAAATTTGAAGGAACTGGTAATATCAGCGATAGTGTTCGATCTGGAAGAAGACGGGCTAGAAATGATGATGTTATTGATCTGGTTAGGCAACGCATGCAGGAAGAACCTACCTTACCCTTGCGTAGATTGAAACAAGAAATCAATTTAAGTTATGGAACGTGTCAAACCATTGTTAAACATGACTTGAACATGTTTCCTTATAAACTGCAGATGTGTCAGAAGTTACTGCCACCAGATTATAAGAAGAGAGTATCGTACTGTACCTGGTTTAATGACCATATGAATAACGATATTCTTCATTTAATATTTTTTACAGACGAATCTTATTTTTACCTATCTGGATACGTTAATAAACAAGTTATGCGTATGTGGAGCGAGAATAATCCTAATTTTCATAGTGAGGCTCCTTTACATAGTCCTAAGATTGGTGTTTGGGTTGCAATGTCCCGTAGACGGGTAATAGGGCCAATATTTTTTCAAGATACCATAAACACTGAAGGACATATAAATCAAATACTTGATCCTTTTATCAATCAATTGCACGATGATGAACTTCATAATAGATACTTTCAGCAAGATAACGCGAGATCGCATGTTGCTCGAGTAACCATGGAATATTTAACGTCAATTTTATGATGAAAGGTTAATATCAGACGGACGTTACCGACATAGGTCTTGTGATTTGAGTTCTTTAGACTACTTCTTATTCCTATTGCTTAAGAATAACATTTTTAAAACTCCAGTTCACACTTTAGATGAATTACAAGAAGGTATTGTTGAAAATTGTCTCACAGTAACACCTGATCTTTTAATTAAAGTTTTTAATAACATGGACCGACGTGTTAACCGATGTATTCAAGAACAGGGAAGATATTTTCAACATCTTTTATAATTTTTTATTGTAAAAGTGTACCTACCTGAACGTTATTGCTTCATTGTGGGAGTTCTTTTCTTAACTGTAATGAGCCTTATTTTTTTTTATTAGTTATTAAAACTTCGTTTATTTATAAGTGCATTATGTAATCTCTACAAATGTTATTAAATATAACATACATAAAATGTAAATAAATACCATAACCTAAAATCTATTTTATTTGTGACTTATGCGTACTTCAAGGTAATGAATCATAGAAGTAAATAATTTTATAGATAGCTTTACGTTTCATGGCTATCACGATCCAAAGACTTTTTGATCATACGTTATATAACCTTTGCACATAAAAGCCAAAACACTATACAATTTTTGAAAAATTACGTCAGTTCATCTGTCAATATTGTATCCGTTTTTTTAGGCGCCGATGGTACCTATATTTTATTAATTGTCCTTCTATTATTCACCCTGCTGTCAGAGTTAAATTTTCTAAGAAAAGTTTAGTGTGTTTATTTTCCTTTCCAATAACTCTGATGTTGAAAAAGAATAAATCACGCGAGATTTATTGATAATAATAATAATAATTTATTGAGTATACTCGTATATACATACATACGTCATAATTAAATATTAACTATAATGTACGAGGGGGTATTGATATACCGTCTGTTCGTTCTGAAAGTCGAACATAGGAATCTTTATCATGCGCTCACGTTACCTAGTACCACCAGAAAAATAGCTGATCTATCAATTAAATAATTTTTTCTACGATCCTATAAAAAGACATTTTTTCTAATCATATTGAATAATTTGCACATTTCTGATACCTTTTAGATGAGAAAGTTGTTCAGTCTTCAACTATGGAGAAAATTGAACTCTTTCTCCTTGGGTACCGACCAATGAGACGTCGAGATTTTACTTTTCTCCACGGGCAATATTTATCGTTACTATGACGATAATACAACTGTATTGATTTTTCAAAAATGAATTGAAGTTGACATTTGTGACTGAATCTGCGTTTGATGTACAAAATATCACGAAAAAATGGAAATTGAAGATTGACCCAGATACAGGAAATAAAAAAAGAAATAGAAGGCAAAAATATCTTTGTGTCAGTTGATAAAACTAGAGACACAGTGGGACGTGCAATCACCAATGTTATTGTAGGTACGCTAGAATCAACCAAACCTCAAAAATCTCATTTAGTTGCTAGTAAAGTTTTGTCTACCATAAATTTTCAATCTATCGAGGAATTTGTGAATAGCAGTAATGGATTCCATAATTCCGGACAAGAAAGAGAAAGCTCTTCTACTTATTGGTAACTGATATTGTAGCTTATATGCTCAACGCAGGGATAAATTTACAACCTCTTTTTACCAGGTTACTTGTTTGCACATTCTTTACATCGCGTGTGTGAATTTGTGCGAGAGAAGTTCGCAGATCTAAATACATTTAGTAATACGAAAACAATTTTCTTAAAAGCTCCCAGCAAAATATAATTTTACAAAGAACCTTGTCCTGGATTAAGTTAGCTTCCTCAACTTGTTATTACCAGATAGTGTACTTGGATACAAGCTTGTGTTTTTATTAGTGACAGTTTTAAAACAATTAAAAATGTGGTAATGTGTCTAAAAGATTCGGTGAAAAGTGTATCAATTAGTAAAACGCTAGTACAAAATCTCTTTTTGCTTAAACAATTAAAACCAGCTTTACGACAATGATTAGAAATATTTAATAACGCTATTCAAAAGTTAAATAACGCACCTGGTAAATTCGGTTAAAAAGCAAAAAAAAAACAAACTATATTGGCAAGGTGTTGAATCGGAACCCTGGTTATAGGTATAATAAATCGACTTAACCAAATATGAAGTTTAATAAATGATAACACTTATAAATTTGATTTAAATTTACATAAGGTACACCGGGTTAAGCGGAAATCCGGGGCAAGTGGAACCCAACTAAGAAATAAATATTCTCATATTAGTTTCCGCAGCGCCATCTATCAGAATGAAAACGTTTTATGTTCTGTTGGAAAAGGGAGCTATAATTTTATTAGAGCGTATGGTTCAAATCTGCAGTGAAACACATGTAGCGTTATTAGGAGCTTGAGGTTGAGTTACATACCGCGGAAAAAAATAAATTGTAAAAACTGTTGTTTTCGTAAGAGTTTTATTGTTCTGTTTAAGTAAGTTAATTTAATACTTCATTTAGGATAATGTTAGACTGTTTTCAAGCTGTGACGCCTTATTTTTTTATAATCATGTAGGTTACACTTGCCCCAACAAATACAATATACGGGGAAAGTGTAACCTAAGTTGGGTTCCACTTCCCCGTTTGAATTTGTACTGTTTTTTGCTAGGTAGTATGGTTCGAAATTACGTGCCTAAGAAATTGCCGCCAAAATATAGCAAGGATGACCTAAATGCCGCCATAGCCGCTGTAAAATCAGGAAGCTTGACAATGTATAGAGCATGAAAAGTTTATAAAATTCCAAAAGCCACTCTGTTTAAACATGTAAAAGGACAAAGGGGTGTGAAAAGTCGAACTATGGGTAGGCCAACTGCTCTTCCCTATGTTGTTGAAGTAAGTAATTGCAAGTTCCTTAAAAATTATGGAAAAATGGGGCTTTGGGCTATCCAAAAAGGAAATTCTAGAGCTGATTGGTCGGTATGTATAAAAGAAAACCACATCTCCACACCATTTAAAGACGGCATTCCCGGGGATGATTATTTTACCAGATTTATGAGGGCCTTTCATTTAAGTCAGAAAAAGCCACAACATGTAGAAGTAGCAAGAAAACGCAGCGTGGATCCATTTATAGTTTCAGATTATTTCAAAATTCTAGAGAAAGAATTAGAAAACATTCCACCAAGCCGCGTTTACAATATTGACGAGACAAGCCTATGTCTTGACCCTTCTAGGGTCAAAGTTGTGGGGGAAAAGGGTGTGGCTGCTCATAGAACAACAAGAGGCCCTGGAAGGGAGAACATCACAGTTCCTCTGGGTGGAAATGCTGCAGGGGAGAAATTACCACCTCTCATCGTATATAAAGGTAAAAATGTATAGGATTCTTGGCTTGCCAAAGAAGAAGAATACCCCGGATTGACTTACACTGCCACCAAGAACGGAAGGATGGAGGCTGAAACATTCAAAAAATATTTTCTCAATTCATTTTTAAAGAGTGCAGATGTTGAGAGACCAGTAATATTGATCTATGATGGCCATAGCTCACAAATTGGAATTTCCCTCGTTGAAGCAGCAAGGGAGAATAATGTGGTTATCATAAAATTGCCTCCACATTCGAGTCATTTGTTGAACCCAATGGATTTGAGTGTTTTCAAGCCTCTTAAGCTAATGTGGGATGAGGAGATTATAAAATGGCAGAGAAAAAATTACGGGTATAAGTTACCGAAATCCGCGTTTGCAAAAATATTGTCCAACGTTTGGGAGAATTTAAATTCAACTATTATCTCCAATGGATTCCAAAAAGCAGGTATATACCCAGTAAATGCTCAAGTGATTCCAAAAGAGAAATTTGAACCCGAGGCCTTCAAAAGATGGTGTCAGCGCCAGCAGAGTCAGCGTCTGCCACAGTCGGCCCTATCTCCTAAACAACAACCGTCAACTTCAAACCTAGAGGCCAATAAGAATACCAATCCTTTGCAAGAAGAGCAAATAACCACCTCACTCAGTGCAGGTTACCCATCCACTGACAATCATAAGAAGTCATTTGAGTCCTTACTTCTGGAGCAAATAAAACAAACACCAAGAACAAGAATGGGTAGAAGAAGAATCTGTCGAGGAGCGGAAGTGATAATATCTTTAGAGGCTACTGAAAAACTGAAAGAAATTGCAAATAAAAAACATGAGAAGCAGATGTCAATAAAGAAGAAGAAAAAAAACGAGAAAGAAGTGTAAAGTGAAAATGATTGTAGGGAAGATGAACCTAATGAAAAAGTAAATGAAGAAAATGAAGAAGAAAGTGAACGTGTACAGAATTATTGTGAAGGTAAATACTCGTTCAGCAGTTCTTCTGATGAATATGATATACAAGACGAAATTCATGAAATAGGAAAGGAATCTAGGTTTATGGACACTATAAATCAAGACATCTCCATCAAAGTTGGGGACTGGATACTAGCTAAATTCTGTCCCAAAAAAGTCAACAAGTTTTATGTCGGGCAAATAACCAAAACAGAACCCTTTCTAGAAGCTAAATTTGCGAGAAGAATTCGTTCTTCGTCTTGTTTTCACTGGCCACATGGCGAAGATAAAACTGTAATTAGAGCTGAAGAAATTGTCTTACATCTGCCTGATCCTTCTATTGATAAAAGAGGAAAATTTAAATTTGATATCTCTTTCGACTCTTATAATATGTTTTAATAATATTAAATGTTTATTTCTCATCTTAGTTTTACAAATAAAAGCTTATTATTTTGTTTCCACTTACCCCTTGCTAGTTTCTTCACTTTTATATGAGAATAATGACAGTGGTTTACACTTACCCCAAACCAAGGGAAAGTGGAACCCAGTGCCCAAGTTAAACTTTTTAAGTTATGTTGAAGGTTATGATTTTTGAATTGAGCTCCAAATTTCAGTTTATGTAGACAATATGTCTAAAAGCTTCCACAAAGAAATTGAACTTGATCAGCAATTTTTTAATTTGGAAACAAATAATATTTGTTAAGCTCTCAAAAATAGCGGTTCCGCTTACCCCGGTGTACCTTAAAGACGGAAAAATTTGTTGAAATTTTGATTTATATTAAATTGTAATAATGTAAATGCAATGAAACCAATCCATGGGCTGTTTTGAATTTTATGCAATTCACAGAGTAATAAATGTGATGAGAGGTCTTCGATGTATTTGTATTCGAAATTAAAATCGGTGAAGTCGTCAAGATTTAAAAAATTGTCATTCATGAATAGATATAATGTAAACAAAGAAACTGAACTTTGGAGCTGTCATTTTAAATTAAATCTGTAAGTAAAAGTTAGTATTTTATTTAATCCATGATTTTCTTAACTCTACTAATGTCTACAACCACAGATTTATTATCACAGCATATAGATACATAAAAATAACATTCGAGTTGAAGTTGAAAATTTGGCTTCCAAAAGAATATACAAGATCATGTTCTCATATACAAAAGGACAAATCAAGAGAAAATAATGAATACAATAAGATAATTGATATTAGGTATCTAAAAATGTTACTTTGATAGCTACCTCTAAAATGGAATTTTCTTACCAAAAATCGGCGAAAAACCAAATCTATACTTAATCTGCGTTAATCAAAGTTACACACAACAAAAGCTCACAAAATAATAATTTGGTATCTAATTTAATTTCTAATCATTTGGGAGGGTTACACACCTTGAATCAGGTTTTCAGAAGGGCCTGAAATCATCTGCGGCTTTTGTCGATCTCTCCAGTGCGTATGACACAGTCTGTAAGAATTGAATAATATTTAAATTCCAAAAAATCATCCCATGTGCTAAATTACGCAAACTTATCCAGAATATGCTGAACAATAGTTGAATCGCAGTGTGGCTTAACAATCGTAGTAGTACGGCAAAACCTTGAAGAATGGTCCTTTCTCAAGCTCGGTTCTGGCTCCTCTAATATTCAACATTTACACTAATGATTTTCCACCCACAAAATCACGAAAATTTCTATCAAGCGAGCCACAAAATTTTCATGAACGACTGAGAAAGACATGCAAATGACGTCTGAGCTTAGAGAATTGACGAAGTGTCATTTGTAAATAATTATAAGTCAAGTTGATAAGTTGGGAGATATCTTTGCAATTGTTTCGCTATTTAATAATGGCTTTCGTATTTAAAGGAAAACAGAAACGGCACATGGTTGAAATTTATTTTAGAATTGGTAGTAAAATCAATGATGAATGGGTTTATTCTATTAGTAATGCATATCAGGATTTTTATCCCATATAATTTTTCCGCATGCATTCGCCGTTTTGTGCAATTATTGAGAGAAACAGGAAACGTGGATCACAGTGGATCACTGGCAACGAATAGGCCAACAGTTAGAAATGAGGAAAATATTGAAGCGGTAAGACAATTTGTAGAAGAACGTCATCAGCTTTTTGTGGGACATTTACACCAAGAATTAGATCTTTCTTATATAACCTGCAGATATATCCTTAAGCATGATCTAGATTTACACCTCTATCGCTTGCAAGCGACTCATGAAATACTTCCTGTGGACAGACCGAAACGACAGGAATTTTGTCAAAGATTTATTGGTCATTTTGTTGTTAATGATGGAGGAATTGAAAAGGTTATGTTTACTGATGAATCCTGGTTTCATCTCTCTGGCTACGTAAATTCTCAAAACATGAGGATGTGGAAGTACTACTACATCCACAGAAAATTAGAGTTTAGGCGGCTGTTTGTCGGGGATGAATTATTGGACCTATATTTTTAGAAGGTAACGAGCGATCAAGATAATTTGTAATCGAGTCATTCATGCATTTGATTCCGTATGTCTTCTCCGATTGGAACCGTTGCATAGTTATATATTCGACTGACATTTTACTTGACGTTTGTAATGTAATTACAGTTCAAGCAACGACATACAATTTGGGATTCATGAATGACTCGATTACAAATTATCTTGATCGCTCGTTATGTCGATTAAAAAGGCAAAATTTTAAAAAGTAGCTAAAAAATGCTTACACCTTTTAGGAATATTAAACGCTGCACGTTACAGACTAGAAATCTTGATACTATTTGTAAATACGAGTATGTTACACAATGATGAATTACAGGAAGGCTACTAGTAGAGTATCTCAGCCGATTCTAACACCTCCTCATTGACCTTGATCGCATGCATTATTGGCGATCAAGGTCAATGAGGAGGCGATAGAATCGGTTGAGGATGAGCGACCTTGATTTCAAGGTCATGGCGATCAAGGTTAATGAGGAGGTGTTAGAATCGGCTGAGTAGTCAAGGTCATTTAAAGGTCGAAGCAGGTTATTAAAAAGTCACACCAAAGTCAATGTCATTTCCAAGGTCAGTCAAGGTCACGAGAAGGCCAAGGTCGTACCAAGGTCAAGGGCATTTGAAGGTCAATAACATTTGAAGGTCAAGGGTGTTTTAATGTTAAGGACATTTGAAGGTCAATGACATTTGAAGGTCAATGACATTCGAAAGTCAAGGACATTTGAAGGTCAAGGGTGTTTGAAGGTCAAGGACATTTGAAAGTCAAGGGCATTTGGAGGTCAAGGGCATTTGAAGGTCAAGGACATTTGAAGGTCAATGTCATTTGAAGGTCAAGGGCATTTGAAGGTCAAGGGTATTTGAAGGTCAAGGTCATCACTTAAAGATTACATCGAGGTAGGGGTTCAACCGTGAATATATAAATAATAACGAATGAATTTTTCTATCATAAAGTGTTAAGTTTTCTTAATATTTGTTTGAACATATAAGTAGATATGGGTGCTGCACACGAAAGAAAAAATAGAGTGATTGTAGTGGAATTAGAATGGAGTAGTGATGATGAGTTAAGTGAAGCTGAAGACGATATCGAGGACGATATTGAGGAGGAGCAAGGAGATGATACAGACGAGGTAGATATTGAGGAGGAAGAAATTGAGGAGGACATATTTGAAATAGAGACGATTATTTTAATCGATGATATGGACAGTAGAATGTATGACTTTGATTAATTGGATTGATTATACATATAATGCTAAGATGTTTATTGTTACTAGTATAAATAAGTCAATGTAATTTATAAGTTTGAAATGTTTTCACACATAAAATAGTATAATATTAAGCATGACATTCGACGAGTTGTATATATGGTGATGGTCGTTCCATTCCAGCAACAGTTGAGCCGGCACAGTGGAGGTGTTGTTTCTATTCAGTGCATATTTGGGAAATAACAAGTCAATATGTTTGAATGTGAATACTGTGGGAAGACGTTTACTCGAGGAGATAACAGAAGTCGCCACATGTTAACTTCTTGTAAAGGGAAGAGAATGAAATTTAGCGATAACGAAGTGGAATTAATGAAATGTGATATCTGTGATGTATATGTAGAAACAAATTGTTATACTGCACATATCCGCAGTACTTTACACCGTACTAAAGCGTTCGTAATAATCGATAATGGTGTAAAGAAGAGTGTTGGCACGTTCGGGGATAGAATAGTAAGTTATCAAGTATGTGATTCGTCTCGCATATACGTTGATGTGGAAGAATTTGCAAATAATATTAGGGAGAAAGTGATAGCACTTATGGATAGTATTTTAAGTATACATACTTCTATGAAAGTGAATTTGGAATTGTATGGTTTATATTATTTATTGACGAAGGAAAATGTAGAAATAAAATCGTTTAATACTCGAAATAAAGTCATAACCCATGGAAGTAATTTATATGAGCTATACGCAGATTTTATTGATGAGATTAAGAATAAAATGAGTGAATTTCAGGAGCGCGATTCAGGTAAAATAAGATTATTGTTAATTCCTCAGTGTTATAAATTACTATTTTTATTATATTTCAGGGTGGACATTGAGCAACGTTTTATATTTGGAAGTAAATATGAATAAGTTTAGTCCATTGAGAGGTTCCACTTATATGGACTTACCACCATCAATAAAGAAAAACTAGGCTATAATAAATGTTCAAAATTCTGACAACAAATGTTTCGCTTGGGCCGTTACTTCTGCTCTAAGGGAACCAGTAGGACTCCCGCAAAGAGTTTCATCGTATCCACATTATAGTACAGTTGCAGATTTTACTGATATATACATTTCCCTGTAAATTTAAAAGATATCCATAAGTTTGAAGAGCAAAATAATATATCCATTAATGTATATGGTATAGAAGAATGTTTTCAGAATAATGTGAGAGCTGAAGAAGTAGTGGGCCCATTATATTTTACGAAGCGGAGAAGAATAGCTCATATTAATTTATTACTTGTTACCTCAGAAAATGTAAATTCACATTACTGTTGGATAAAGAATTTGTCGCGACTAGTTTCGTCACAGAAATCTTTATCAGGACATCAAAAATACATATGTGAAGGGTGTTTAATTTTCTTCACATGTGAAGATAAATTACGAAGACATGAAAATGAAGATTGTAAGCAGGTGAAGGTAGTGTTTCCCGGCACAGAATTAAAAATCAATAAGTACGGAGAGGAACTACCAGAATATGTATTAAAATTTGATAAATTTGAACGACAATTAAGAGTTCCTTTTGTGGTTTATGCTGATTTCGAAGCAATATTAAAACCTATTGGTACGTCAGAACCGGATCCTTCCAAACCATTTACTGTGAAATGTTTCGAACATGAACCATATTCTTTTGCCTATTATGTGAAATGTAGTTTTGATAATAATCTGAGTAAATTGCGTTTATATCGTGGACAAAATGCAGCCACATCTTTTATTAGAGAGCTAGAAACTGATGTTACTTTTTTATATAAAAATTATTTAAGTAAAGAGGTAGAAATGAAACCTTTAACTGATGAGGAGCGTGATAAATATGAGCAAGATACAGTGTGTCATATTTGTGAAAAAGCAATAACAGTCCCTGAAGAAAAAGTTCGTGACCATGATCATATGACAGGATTGTACCGGGTGAAGCACATATGGTATGTAATATAAATTATAAAGAGCCCCGATATATACCTATTATCTTTCATAATTTGTCAAATTATGATACACATTTGTTTGTAAAAGTGCTGGCACTGGAAAAGGAGGATGTAGATGTTATTGCACAAAATAAAGAGAAATATATTTCATTTTCCAAAAAAGTTCACGTGGGAGATATAATAGATTGTAATGGTAAGAAAAGAAACGTGTTCTACAAGTTGAGATTTATAGACTCATTTCGATTTATGAATTCCTTTTTGACGAAATTATCATCTTATTTAGACAATGAACAATGTGAGGAAATTAGAAGATATTATATAGGTGAAAAATTTGAATTAATCCGACAGAAGGGTGTATTCCCATATAACTATGTTACGTCTTATGAAACTCTTTCATTCTCGGAATTACCCAACAAAGAGTGCTTTTATGATATACTATCAGATAGTGACATAATTGATGAAGACTATTGCAGAGCTCAAAGGGTTTGGAATTTATTCGATTGTAAAACACTAGGACAATATAGTGATATATATATATATATATACAATCAGATGTATTATTACTAGCAGACGTATTTGAAAATTTTCGAAACATTTGCCTGCACAATTACAAATTAGATCCTGCACATTATTTTACTTCTCTAGGATTAAGCTGGGATGCTATGCTGCGTATGACGGGTATTAGTTTGGAACTATTAACAGATGCAGATATGTTTCATTTTTTTAAAAGCGGTATACGTGTGTTGCAAAAGAATGGAAAAAGCTAAGAACGAATTCTTACCGGATTTTGATTCATCCGAAGCGAAAAAATATATTCTATATTTAGATGCAACGAATTTATATGGTTATGCCATGTCATTCAGTTTACCAGTTAGTGATTTTCAATGGTTAACAAATGAAGAACTACCGACGATGGATATACAAGCCTTAGAAGACGATGGAGATTATGGTTATGTTTTCGAAGTAGATTTAGAATATCCTGCAAATCTTCACGAACAGCACAATGACTTTCCTTTTTGCCCCGAACATGTTATTCCACCTAATTCAAAATATGGGAAATTGATTCCAAACCTTGTCGATAAATCAAATTACGTTATACATTACTTAACTTTGAAACAATGTCTTAATAATGGTTTGATATTACGAGGAATACGTCGAGGAATTAGATTTAAACAAAGTACTTGGTTAAAGAAATATATTGATTTCAATACAAAAAAACGAAATGAATCCACCAACGAGTTTTTTAAACAGTTTTATAAATTAATGGTGAATAGTATATTTGGAAAGACGATGGAAAATGTAGAAAATCGAGTAAATATAAAATTTGTTTCACATTGGGAAACTATTCATAAAAGGCTTGGCGCTGAGGCGTATATAGCAAAACCAAATTTTAAATCTTGTAAAATCTTTTGTGACTCTCTTACAGCCATCGAATTAACAAAGGTACGTGTAGATTACGTAAAACCTATATATGTGGGATTCACAATTTTGGAACTAGCTAAGAGGGTAATGTATAGTTTTTTCTATGGTTTCTTAAAACCTTTGTATGATACAGACGTTTCATTATTGTATACAGATACAGATTCATTGATTATAAGTGTGCAAAATTATAATGTATATAAGGATATAAAAGAACATTTACATATGTTTGATACATCAAATTTTACTGTCGATAATATTCATGGAATACCTCCCACTTCACCCAGGTTGGGAAAAATGAAGGATGAATATGCTGGAAAAATTATTGAGTATTTTTATGGAACAGGTGCTAAAGCTTATTGTCTAAAACTACTTGATAAAACTGTAAAAACTGCAAAGGGAGTAAAGAAATACGTTATTGATAAAAATTTATCAGTAACTGATTATAAAACTGTGGTGGAAGATGATGGAAATATAATGAGGAAAATGTACATATTCCGTTCTGAATTACACACAATATACACGGAATTGAGGAATAAAGTTGCTCTCTCATCTAAAGATGATAAACGATATATTCTCTCTGACAAAAGCAATACTTTGGTGTGGGGTCATTATAAAATAGAAGGCGTTACACGGGAAGAAAACTTACAAAATATTCTTTTAGAACTAAATGCTCTGACATAGATATCTAATTTTTTGTAAATGTATTAGTCATTAATGTATTTTAGCAATGATATAAATTATGTGCATCTTTTGTAAATGTGTCTTATAAATAATTGTAAGTTGTTTAATCCAACTTGATATTAGTTAATTCTACTTATTTGTATTAATTATTTATAAAATAAAAAACATTTCAAACTTATTTAGTACTTTTTATTTTAAATTATATTATCAGCTAAACCTCTACAACACATTATCCTTAGAAATCGAAGAGTTGTGTGATGAAGGCATGTCAAGCCACTTTACGAGAACTTTACCCTTCTGTCGTCGTATAATTTTTTTAACAAGATATACGTCCGGATGCTTCACTTTCAGCAACTCTGATTCGTAAAACCCCCCTAAAATATTCTGTTTTTGCGAATCTTGTAGTAGATAGGTACTGGGGAAGGTATTTTGAACTTTTCTTACTGTGAATATCTCATTCGACCAATTTGGCGGATACATTTTAGAAAACACGTGCCTGTATTTACTGATACGAACGAAGTCTCCCACCTTAAAATTTGAAATTCTTGGATCACCTACTTTAATATTACTATAAACTGTATTCAAAATACTTCTAACATTTCTTTGATTAACTGCTACAGGTTTGTGCCTTGTTGTTCGATGTACGGTATTATTATAATCTTTGACTAGTCCTTGCAACATATCTATCCAACGATAATTCCCATTGAAGCTGAACTCCTTCCACATCTTATTTTTTAGGGTTCTATTAAAACGTTCGACAATGGAACTTTTAGATTGGAATAGGTAGTGTAGTGATTAATATTATACTGATCCATAAGCTTCTTGAAATGAGAGTTGAAAAATTCCTTTCCTTGGTCGCTTTGAACATTCTTCGGAATATTTTTTTTCCCAGTTGAGAGTATGGATTTCATGGCGTTCATTACTTCAATCGCTGTCTTATTTTTTATTGGAATTGCCCAGGCGAATTTCGAAAATGTGTTTATACATACGAAAATGTATTTGAAATTGTCGTTTTCTTTTGCGTACGGTATCATTTCAACCAGATCGATTTGAAATAAGTCCCGCAATCCTTTTATGATGACCCGACGTCGAGTAAACCTCCTCCGAGCTGGTCTATGTATTTCATTTACAACATCCCTCCTAATTGACGACATTTCCTTCGATGACTATTTCCGCAAATACTGCTTCTGTTTTTGGTGGCGTAGGTTTGGTACCAACGTATATCAACCTAAACGTTGTTCCTTCTGTCAATTCTATCGGTCTCTTGGAATTAAATAGTTCCTTATCAATTTGCAGTGTTGTTAATTTCTCGTTAAAATAGTGTACATTTATAACCTTCCCACGATATAATTTATTCTTATATAAATAAGTATGTTTCGCCAATGACGTACTTACATAATAACCCATGAGGTCAATGGTACCGTCACTATATATTGGAATAATATAGTTCGAAGTTGCTGTTGCACTGGGAGAAGGAATATTTTTTCTATGCATTTGTAATACTTCTTGAAATTTAGGATGTTTGAGAAAGTCTGAGACTACGTCTACATCCATTAAATGTCTCTTAAGGACATGCTTGTGTATGTGTCTTCCAAATTTATCTATTGTCATCGTTACCTATCATTGGTGTCGAAATATAAACTGTCATACAACCAAGACTTTACAGAGTATACAGAGAGACTATTTTATAATTTTTGACTCTTTCAACTCCTCTATTATTGACAATATCTCGTTCTGGTGCCCTGAGTGACCGGCATCCTTCGATGCTACTAGTAGCTTCAATCTATCACACAGTTCATTCACATCGTCCCAGTACTTATATTCAATTTTACTTTTAGGTACAACCATCTTTTGCATGGATACCTTATTTGACAAACCTAAGCCAGTCTTCCAAGTTCGACTCCACCAAACTTCAGGTTTCTTCCCTTGTATAATAGGTTTTATAATTGATTTGTATTTAAAACCTTTACTGGCTGCAAACTTCCTATCAGGATCGTAATCAACTCGATGAGAGTTTGTATCACTGAGAATAAATTTATAATTCTTTGCATCAGCATATAAAAATTTCCCTGGTTTCTTCTTGAAAAGCAATTCTAGTAAACCTTTTGTTGCCTTATAAGTGAATTGACCGATGATAATGTTGGGTCCATCAAATCTAACATCAGCGTTTCCAATTTTTAAATCCCCACCGACTTCGTGAACACCATATTTTTCATCAAATTAATCGTTTTCATCGGTCATTAAACCGATAAGATATGGCCGTATAGTACGATCATAATCTCTCAATGATTCTTTAACTTCATCCGTTTCTAGAAGGGTTTTATTCAACGATTTGTTAGCAATTATCGACTTAGCTGGACGCGTACTCAATAGTGATACGGCATGTGCCATTGATTTATCTAAATCCATACTTCCACTTGTATCTGTTTCGTCTTCTTTACTTCCATCTTCTTCCCTTCCTTCTGGCGTTTCTGGCAACAGGTGACCTATGTATTCATCTTCTAATAATGTAGGTTATGTGAATGACGTTAACATCTTAGGTGTTGGGCATCTGGTTCAGAGTCCAGTGTTGCTAAAACTTTAGATGTTCGAGGTGTCGTACCAACTCCTTCCAATTTGCGCTTGGTCGGGGAAGAATGAGTGTATGGGCTAAACCAGGACACATGTTTTCGTGAAGGTGTCCCTTGCCGTATAATAGACGTTCCTTGTACTGCTGCATAGGATTTTTCTGGAAAAATTTCAGACCATGTGTCTGCTGTATCCTCCATAGCGTCCTTCGAGTGGGGGGTTCTACTTTGCTTCGGAATGGTACTACCTAATTTCACGGCAATTTCTTGCAAAGGTTTGGATATAGGTGCATACTGTATATCAATATCTCTTTGAGACTTCGCGATATCAGCCCTTAGTGTTTTCAATTTTTCTTTTAAAACTGTGCGAGCTTTTACTAAATTATTTATTAATTTATCATCCATGTCTCTTTACTATTTAACGAATACTTAAATACTGATGTAGATTTCCTAAAGTAGGATCCTTTTAATGGTGTTTTTAGAGGAACTTATTGTAAATGTATATAAGTATCAAAACCTAAACGGTATCTTCCTTCATTATACTTACAGTCAGTATCGATAAATAATAGACCAAATGATTTCTTCCAACACATTCTGCATACGTTCAAAAACTGTTCAAAACTTAAGTCATGGATGTGATCGTTAAATATATGTTTCAAATTAGTACCATCTTGTTGAAATAAAATTAAAAGATTTGTATTATCCATCAACACTTGTTTAGGAACAGCACTATATGTTTGAATTAAATAAAAACAATCTAAATTCCGATGCCTACCGAAAGAGAAGAACTGCTTGACAATATTCAAATTAATAGTGGGTATATCGTCAAATATAACGACTGAATAGTCGGCAACTTGGTCCGGTGTTATCATATCAATCGGATCCGTATATTCAAAATAACCTATCTCTGGAATAGTTGCCATTACATGTTTAAGATATTCATATTTCTGTTGATGAAGAGATCCACAGCAGATTTAAATATTTTTGAAGCGCAACCCATTAGGATGTAATAATAAAGTAAGGAGGGCATTCGTTTTACCACATCCTGAAGGACCCACTATTAGTGCTCTCTTACAAGTACCACCAAATAGATTGCTGTGTCGGTTAAAATTCTTCTCATTAAATACGGAATCGTAGTTGTATAAAGGTAATGATAATGGTTGTGCTTCTAGCTGCATACTGCACTTCATGAATTCACGATGTATACTGAACCATATTAGCTTTAGACGCTTCTTATTAATTGAAAAAGCAAATTTCTACATCTCAAATGACATTAAATTTTATTATATTTATTTACATTATTTACATTTCATTATATTTTTACATATTGTCTTGAATTTTTCTAACCAGAGAGAGAAAAGGATGGAAGAATTAAATATTAAACAACAGTTGAGTAATTTGGGGAGTTAAATGTATTCATGAATTTTATTTATATTTATTATGTTTGTAAATATATATTTTTGACTGGCCCTGTATGTATTATATTAGAGGGGGGGTGTGGCCAGAATATGTACTATTGAAATGATGTAGGAGATTTTCGCGGTAAATTATTTAGAGATACCAGATTTTTCAAACCAAGTGGTCATAGAGTATAAGAAATTCATTTTTTATTCTCTGTTTTTGAGTAAAGTCGGGTTTTTATTGTTTGGTGCATTTATTTTGTGCATTTTAAGTTATTTCGATTTTTACGAGAGTTTGTGATCTCGCAGTTAATATTTTAATTAAATTATGGTATCTCTCACGTAGTTTTTGTGTTGATTGTGCTTAGATCGATGTAAGTAGGAACACTTAATTATATTATTGCTTATATGATGATTTGCTGATGTTTGTAATTTTAATGTATAATTTGTGATAATTTTGATATTTAAAGTAGTATATGAGTATTAGAGAAAATTGTCATGTTTCTTTTTTAGTGGAGTTTTTTCTTCAAGATAATATTCTAGAACGTTTTAAATTCAGGTTGGATTTTTTTTGTTTATGGGTTTGATTTTGTCATGTTTTATTGCGCATGACTGTAAGGCTGTCACGCGTATTCGATAATTTTGTAGTTGTTGATATTTGATTTATAGGGGTTACAGTAGAGGTCAAACTTGACAAATTTCTCAATTATTTATTAGTTTTATGTTTGTTCGAGAGTCACAGGGGGTTTTTCTCTTTGTGCGAGTCATATTCATAAAGAGTCTTTCCTCCTAAGCTACTGTTAATTTGCTTTAGCTCCCTGTACATTCTGTAAAGGGATTTTTTTTTTTTTTATTTTGATTAAACCTGTGAACTAACTAAATGTGAGTTTTATTAATGTTTGTTGTTTTACTTTAATTATAAACTGGCCCATATCCGCGAGGATCGACCCGAGAGAAGTGAGCTCTAGGAAATCTGCAAGACTGAACAGCCGGAAGCATAAGTTGTAGTGTGAACAAAAAAGATTAATAAGCAATCAAAAGCACATTCCACTGCAATATGTAATTACATTTCATTATATTTTTACATATTAAAAGACATTAAGTTTATTATTTTATTTCAAATTTGTGAAATATTTGCTTTATTATTTAAGTTACTAGCTGTACACAAGCTTTGTCATCGGTAATATTCCTGATGGAAATGGTGAAGGTGGACGTGTTGAAAATGGTGAAGTACAAATGTTGGAAATGGTGAAGAACAAACGTTGGAAATGGTGAAGCACAAAAGTTTGAAGAAATTATTGAAGAGGAAATTGTTGAAGAGATAGGAAATTGTTGAAGAGATAGGAAATTGGAAGAGATAGGAAATTGTTGAAGAGATATGAAAATAATAATAAACAAAATTAATAATATTAATTTTGTTTATTATTATTTTCATAGCTCTTCAGCAGTTCTCTGATGACCTTCTGTGGGGCCATCGCCACCGGTTTTGGCACCGGTTGGGCAGGTGTGTGATCATCATCATCATTTGATGATCCCCACGAGTCCTCCGCTATCTCTGAATACAGCGGCGGCTTCAGTAATGATGCTTGCGGCCGCGGTGTTGATGTTTGCGGCTGTGGTGTCGGCGGTGGTGTTGTAGGTGCTGGTGTTGTAGGTGTTGGTGGTGTTGGTGGTGGTGCTGGTGTTGATGGCATCGCTGCTGAAACCGATACATTGAGTATCGGTGAACGGCGGCCTGGTGTCGATGTCACCGTCACCAGCACTTTAGTAGGTGCGGAAGTATTTAGCTGGAATTCCTGTAAATGTAATATCTTTATATTGAGCTCCATAAAAAAGGTTAAAATCAACAAACATATTAACACTATTGCTTCTGACGAATATCACCCCATGGAAAAGATAATGTAAATATTCCCAAATCCATACTTCCTTACCAGATGTCACCCCACGATATTGACAGTTAGACAGTTATCCTTACAGTAATATACAGTGATATATTAACTGTAAGGACGACTGTAAGGATGTTGACAGTTATATTTACTATAAATATTACTACTGTAAGGTGGAAGGATGGGCAGTTATATTTACTGTAAATATTACTACAAATATTACTGTAAATATTTCCAAGTCATTATTCCCAAATCATACTATTACGGTCTATGTCTACGTACGAGGGTCTAACTTCGTTATTGAACATATCAATAAATCGAAGTCTGCAGTGCAAAATTTAAAAGCATGTAATTAGTTTAAAGTACCAATAAATCAATCTGTAGTGCAAAGTTTAAAAGCATAATAAATTATCCATCATCACTGTCATCATCATTACTATTGATATGTTCAACTATCAAAGCTTTGATTTGTCCGAATCGATTTTTCTTCCTCCGGTAAGATTGAACTTTCTCATTAATATGAACATCTGGGATGTTCGTATTAATGGCACCATTATGGAGTTGAAGATACAGGTCGACGTCTGCGATCCAACCGGATACCTGCTCATTCATATGGGCAAGGGAGGCATCTCTAACTGACGAATTTCTCTCAAGGTGCGACATAACTTTGTCAGAAAGTTCTTTAAAATCCGCAGCGAGAGTGTTGCGTGGTTGACGTTGATGTGATGGAAATGGTTGAGGTTCTGATAAGGGCGGTTGTGTTTGAGGTGCTATATATTCTGGTTCAAATGGTTGATATTGAGGTGGATGACATTCTTGTTCTAATGAAGGTGGATGTAGTTGAGTTTCTAAAGGAAGTGGTTGAGGTTCTCCATTTGATCTAGGTTCGGAGGCTTGTTTTTGTCTTTGGTAGGGGGTAATCAAAGGCGAAGGGGTAGGCGAAGGGGTAATCAAAGGCGAACTATGGGGCAGCGGTGAATTTTGATCTGGAATGGATCTGGTTGAGGATCTGATTGAGGATGATCGCGAGAGGGAGGATGATCTCGAGAGGGATCAGGTTGAAGCGGTGGATTGCCAGGTGAATGAGCAGATAGAAATATAACCGATGATGACTCATGTGCCACTACTGGTTTTTCTATAGGTGATAGGTCCACTGGTGGTGGTACTGCAGCAGCTGACACCATTACAGTACCAGAGTGTACCTGTCTACCCAGAAGTAGTCTCTTGAGAGTACTACTACTCTCTCTCACACTAGAAATGGGTGTAGAAGCAATTGCATGCGTCAAAGCAACTGTTTGCGTCTGTGTATTTGTCAGTTGTCGTCGTTTTTGTTCTCGTCGCGTCTGTGTATTTGTCTGTTGTCGTCGATTTTGTTCTCGTTGTTGTTCTCGTCGTTGTTTTTGTTCTAATTTTCGTTGTTCTCGTCGTCGTTGTTGTTCTCGTTGTCGTTGTTGTTGGTACTGTTCGTAATCGAATTGTCGTTGGTACTGTTCGTAATCGAATTGTCTTTTCATTCAGGGGGAAACACCTGTTGCTGTGAAGTTGGTTGAGGCGGGGATGGTTTCCTAAAGAATAATAAAAATGAGGGAAGGAATCAAATTAATTCGAATTATTTAAATACTGATACTAAACTTTCAATTTCAAATATTGAATTTCAAATATTGAATTATAATTTTATTACTTTTCAGGATACATAAAAGAAGTAATTACTTTCCTACTTTTAGAACACAAAAGAAATAAAATATTTTCAAAATTAATGTATTATAAATGTAATACATTAATTTTGAAAATGTTACATTTCAAATTTTATTCAGATATAAGAAATATATAACAGTGAATTATAAATAATTAAATAAACAAATACAAGAAAAAACAAATATAAATATAGTAATAATATTAATAATATGGATGTTTACTTACCATTGTATAACTTGTAATGTCTATCCCAGTAAAACTAACTCGTATTTATATGAAAATAGGGGCAATTAATTATGTAAATTAATATTTTAGAAATTTCCATTGACGTCAATTTTGACCTATTACATAATACGTACATATTTACATTATAAATTTGCATATGTTAATAAAAAATTCCGTCGCATTTTTTGCAAAAGGTCAAGTCTCAATTAATTATGTAAATTTACATTTTAGAAATTTCCATTGACGTCATTCTTGATCTATTACATAATACATGTACAAATTTGCATTATAAATTTGCATATGTTAATCAAGGTCAAGTTGATATTTTTAGATGATTTTAGATATTAGGTGTGACCTTGAACATCGGGAAAATTCCCAAATTCTTCAGTTCTTCATCGAAAAGTGGAGGGGGAAATTTTCGAATGTAGGTCACCGGGGGGGGGCTGCCCCAATCCCCACCTCCGCGCTATCGCGCTCCGTGGCGTCGCTACGGTGTGGATTGGTTCGGGGGCTCGCCCAACCCCCCCTGTTCTCTCTCTTTTTCCTTTTCTTTTTCTTTTTTTCCCTTTTTTTTCCTTTTGCCTTTTTTTCTCTTTTTTTCCTTTCTCTCTTTTTCTCCTTTCCCTTTTTTCCTTTATTTCTAGAAAACCCTCCCACACCCCTCGTCCAAATTCAATACCTAACATTGTATTAATAAAAAAATTTAAACTCAAGTATTTATTTATAGCTACATACATAAATACATTACAAACATTAATACACTATATTAATACACTATATTAATACAAAAACTATAAATCATTCTGTCTACACATATAGCAATTTCTTCTCCTAACAGGTCCATCAACAACATCACCGTCAATTACATAATGACTTACACATGGTCTACATCCAATTAAATCAATATCTTCTCGATAACTTCTAGGTAATCGACGCCAAACAAATTCTAAACTCAAACATCCTATATTGCTCATTAAATATGTCTTAGGCACATAAAATAAATCATCATCATCCAATCCAGAAAAATTTCCATCAATTTCAAGTCGTCGCAACACATTACCAACCCTCTCCACAACATAACTCCTCATAGCACTCCACATAGCACTCCGCATAACCCATTATAACAATAATTAAATATAGCCAACTTTATTATCTTTCAACTTAATTTCTAACAAAAACTTGTACGATCGTTCCACATTAGACAAAGCACAAACAACATAATTACTAACATGAAAACTACAACTTGGCTCTCCTCTTCTAATTTTTTCCGCATATACTAAATCTATTATTCGTCGATCTATAATACGTTTCAAAAAATCCAATTTTTCTCTACCCTTAACAAACACTAAATCAACACCTCTACACAATCGTTTAATTATATCATCAAACTCGCTTGCAGCTAAATAACCATCTTCCCACTTCAAACCATGATGACAATTAAAAGCATATCTTGCAACTTGCCGATCTTCTTCTGCCAATACACCAAAACTCAAAACCGGTTTGAATATAAAATGACTCCTCTTAAATTCACTATCACAAGTAGCCAACTCCTTAGGCATCAAACTATAACTATTAAATCGATACCATTGAAAATCTATAATTATATATTTCTTCCCACTTAAATCCAGCATCTTTAACTAAACAACCTTCTCACCCAATCAGTAACCATACACTACACAACCAAATTCCATAAACTGTATTTATCATATCTCCCACCACCCATCTTACTCCTCAAACAAACAAAAAATACTAATACTGTCGCTGCACCACCTTATTAAATGGTGAATACTGATACAATTTATTATGTAATATCAAACAATACATAACCGTATCTTTTGGTATATTATCTTTCGCCGTAAATTCAATTCTAATCTCCACACCACTTCTATGTATAGCACCTTCCTGATGTGAACAATCAATACCAATTAATGGACACAATTTAAATTGGCTTAATTTTAACATCGGCTCAGTATATTCATGACCATAATAAACTTGTTGAAATCTAGCATACATATTATATAAAACGGCTACACGATTTTCATCAAAATCCACTCGAACATTTTCATATGGATATTTTTTACCATTTAAATAAGCTGTCACATCAGTTAAATTAATTGCATCAAATCTACTCATATTTTGATCCACTTTCCCTTTCTTCCCAGTCTGAAAACCCAAAATAATATATCTAGGTGTCTCTAAATGTGGAGCTGTCTTAATAGCCCAACTATGTTTTGTTGTCTCTGGAATTCCCGGATTTTCATGAATTTACCATCCTCTAAAAAACATTTCCATTATAGTATTTTTCGTTGTTAATTTAGTTAACGCCAAATCCTGACTTAAACCAACTTTAACATGTGGTACCCGCCATACAATAGCATTAATAGTTAACCTAACACCCTCATTAATAGCACCACTTGAATTATAAATTACATCATTATCATCAGCACATCTCTTCAACACAAGCTCCTGAGACATATTTAAAATAACAGACTTAAAATCTTCTGCGAAACCCATTAGCATCTTCAATGGTATACATATACTAAAGTTACCTTTATTATCTAAAACCGGAGCCTTTCCAGTGGAAAATTCCCAACCACAATTTTCCAATTTATTTATATAACTTGGACTATGAGAAAAATATCCTTTCATAGTCGATGTAATACCTACATTTCTTACTTCATCCACCTCCACTCCACTAATCACATATCTAATATTGCTGAACATAAAAGCTGCCGCATTATTAATTAAAAACGCTGTAGCACTAGCCTTACTTTCATCACTAAACAATCGTAACTTCCCCTCAATTAATAATTCTGACTCGGATGGTAAAGTATACTTATCTATTTCTGGTACCACAATTCTAATCTCATCATTATTTTCATATCTTGGTGAACCAAACGGAACATGATTATGATATTTCAACTCCACAATAGAATTATCTATTCGAACCCTTCTTAAAACATCTAAAACTTCCATTTTTAAAATTGTTACTATCACACTTTCACAACAAACTTCTTCTCTAGACAAATATCTTTCTATACTAAAGCATAATCCTCTCTTTATTTCTTAATATCCCAAAATCAACATACCAAAACTCCCTCTCACTTAAATAAATCTACACCAAAACTTTATATCCCATACCTTTCAAAAACCGCCTATTCTCATTTGTTAAACAATTTCGTACCCTCACCCCACCAATAATCCTCCACAACTTATTCACTAATTTCCGTGAAGAATTTCTATTCCTCCTCCACATTTTATTAATACTACAGAAAGAAAAAAAGAAAAAATGTTTTGCTCCTTCCGCAACCCGTAAATGCTCATCGACATATTTCTGTAAATCCATTATATCATAAGTACCATCCGGAATAATTATCTCCTTCCAAGCACTTGACTCACTTCTTGAATATTTAAAAACATTATTTTTACTAGTAACATTAGGGATAGAATTATAAGTTTGCAAACTTAACATACACATCTCATATTCACCATTTAAATATATAGGTGGATTCAGTACACAACCCACCTCAGATCCCTTCCCTGTCAAAACAAAAGTCAAATTATTCACACTTCCATTACCATTCGCATCCATTTCTAATTTAAATTCAACTTTCCAAAATCGTTGCACTAATATTTAATAAAACAATCGCAACAAACTCCTTCTTATTTAATAAATCCTTTCAAACACAATAAACACAAATGTCCACAATTTTCACTGTTACTGTCTTGATATCTTTCATAGTTATACTGTAAAACACCACCACCATTCGATAATAAATACTTTTCAACCTCAATCGGAGGTCTTAAATCACCGTAACTATCAAAATAATTTATTACAGCATTATTTTTCTTATATGCTACCCAATGAGTCCCTTCACCAACATCATCATCCAAATTTACTATTCCATTCTCTCTTTTGCGTGTAATTATCGGTAACACATCTTTACTAAAAATACCCCGAAATTTACCAATTCTCCACCTTTGAACATACATCCACAAATCTTTTTCTGTTAAAGGCCTTCGAGGTAAACTGCTTATCAGTTTTTTGAACTAGCACCTTCAGGTAAATAAACACCACAACCAGATTTATACGGCTTTACATATAATCCACTTCCAACAGATACACCACACCCAGACTTATATGGTTTCACATATAAACCACTCCCAGATTTTGATTCCATAGCAATATTATGTCGCTTTGCTTCATCTAATTGATCCCTTTCAGCTTTTGCAGAAGTTACTGCTTTTGCAATTGCTGCGGCACCACCACCTAATGATCCTAAAGCACCCAATGCTGCAAATAATGGGATTAACGGTAAAAATCCACCTTTTTTTGGTATCGCAATTACCCTAGATCGCGGATATTTTATTCTTCTTCCAGATTTTATTAAACTTTGATATGCAACTCTAGCATTCTCTAAAACACCCTTCTTCTTACCAATCCGTCTTATTGCATTCCGTGCTTTCTTCATTGCTTGCAAAAACGAAATAGCACCACCTAATCGATACCCCTGCCTTCTCCTCCTATAACTTCTTCTACTACCCTTCCTTCCACTTTTACTCGTTTCTTTCCGTTGCCTACTCCAACCCATACCTAATTTTGTTTTAGCTTTCATAGCAGCTGAAACCACAGTTGCAGCTAACCTTTCTCCTATACCTGCGTCTCTACTCTTCACTCGTTCCACAGCTTTTTCATACAATTTCTCATCCGCTTCGTGCCTTTTTAACAATTCACTTGATTGAGAATATGATATATCGTGCTCTTTACAAGCCTCATCCAAAATATTCACCCCCTTATCACCTCTTTTCAATCGTTTTTCTAATTTCGTTCCTGGACCACAAAATCTATAACCCGGTATGTGCAATTCTACTGGTAGCTTATTTATCACAGTATTCAACAATCCACCACCTTTCCTTCTGCGTGCCTTATTCAAACTACCACTTCTAAATACCATCACAATCTTATATATTAAACTATCTCAGTCAACATCAACAATCTAAATGACAAAAACCGCATCTGCATTTACAATATATAAATACTTAATAGTCGATTTCACTTAATCCTAAAAACCTTAAAATTTATCTTACAGGATTAATTTCTTACAAATTTAAAAAATAAAGCACATTAAATTTATTTTAATATTATATTTCCTAATCATATATAATTTTTCCTCAAATAATTTACATCATTTTTAATTTTTTGAGGCCAATACATAACTAACTCCTTCATTATACAAACACATTCGGATATTACACCACTATACATTCGATCGATTTCTACATCCACTTCTCCACCACTTTCAGCTACACATCGGACCATATCATTATAAAATACATGATATTTCATATCTTCTAAAACAGCTAATCGACAATCCAATGTTTCCTTCAACCGCCATAACTCCGATAAACTTTCAAACGCTAAATACACATACTCGCCACCTTTTTCTATCTTCACAATTCTACTTACTCCATCAAATGATTCAGGTGATATTCGAATATTCATACCTCTAAAAGTTGGAAATATACCATTATTATAATCAAAATACTGCCTTAACTTTGCAGTCTCCGCCATTACCCACTTCCATTCCCTTGAATTAAAGCATACACATTGTTTTTTTACACCAACAATTTTTAACCTTGGTTCAAAATCTTGGTGTGGTAATAAACCAATACATATCCATTTTGAATGACTTTTATTCAAAAAGAAAATTTTTTCTCCTACTAATGGTAACTCCCAAATTGGTTCTCTAACATATTTTTCAACAAATCTTTCACCACTTGATGTCTCTCGTGCAAAATTCTCTGCAGCTACATCTATATGTTCCCAAAATTTATTTGATTCAGACATTTTATTAAAAAATTCTTCAATACCCAAATCTGCCTCAATATCTCCAACCACTTGTAAACCTCTATCAATACTATTATCTTTTATCACTTCACTTTCTTCCACTACCAAGGAACCACTATTATCTTTTTCCAATTCACTTTCTTCCACAATTAAAGAACATAAAGAACTCTGTGGTACCTCATTAAACTTTCGCTTCAACATATTCTCTAATACTAGCATCTATTTAACATAAGCTAACTTTATATACCCTAACATTGTCCCCACCCTAACATTCTTCTTTATTCTTTAAACTTCAAATGACCTTAATCATCCTCAAACAATTCTAAAACCTCCTCATTGACCTTGATCGCCAATAAATATTGTTGAAAATAATATAGAAGCTTAGTATACTGAAACCAGCCATTAAAACAAAATGTCCCAACACCTAGAATTGAAATTAGAAGCAGTCAAGTTTGTTTATGAAAATTATGGTCATCTATCTGGTATTAAAACAAATCTAATAGAGTATATTCCATTAGATTTATTTAAAACGAAAGTAGCCCCAGAATGGATAGAGGAGTTCTGGCATTTAATTTAGAATACCGAAAAAGAAAAAACTAAAACATTAAATATGATTTAAATAATATATTTTATATACTAAAAATTATCTTCATTTATCAATAAAAATGTTAGATAAACAGCTCTGTGGTTTTTTTATTTATGTTTAATTATCAATAAAATAAAAGAAAAAACAACTCTGTGGATCCGATTCTAACACCTCCCCAATGACTTTGAAATCAAGGTGACATTGACATTCAAACGACCTACACACGACGTTGACCTTCGAATGACCTAAGCCACCACCATCCGATTCCAACACCTCCTCAATGACCTTGAAGGCAAGGTCGCTCATCCTCAGCCGATTCTAACACCTCCTCATTGACCTTGATCGCCAATAATGCATGCGATCAAGGTCAATGAGGAGGTGTTAGAATCGGCTGAGATACTCTACTGCTACTTCCAACAAAATGGAGCTTGTGTACATACTACAAATGAAAACATTGTTTTTCTGAGATAATTTTTGGGAGATCGAATTATTAGTTTAAATACAAACACAATTTGGCCATCTTATTCCTGCGATTTAACACTGTGCGATTTCTTTTTATGACCGTACTTAAAAAATTCTATTTTTGTAACACCTGTTTTTGATCTTAATGACCTGTAACAAAGGATCACTAATAATATCGTAGAAATTAATCATTCATCTTGGATCCTAGAAAATGTTATTAACTCTGTTAAGCGAAAAACTTTAGGCTATAGAGATGAATTCAGTGGCCATATTACGCACCTTATTTAATGAATATTGTTACGTAATAAATTGTGTTTTGTTCTTCTTTTGATTTAAACAATAAGGTAAACGGATCATCAAAACCCCACATGACAAACTGTAATGGATGACTTCACAGATGACAAAGATTAATTTCTTCAATCAAAAAAAGTTTCTTTTTAGAACCAACACATTTGTGTTAAAATAAAAAATTAATGCCATCAGTGTCATACTTGCTTGTTTTGTATACTGCATTAATAAATTACTGTGCTTACTTTAATTATTATGAGATTTTACATACATAATGTTGTTTAATCTGATTTTGTTTTTGATGTTAGTTTTCAAGTTTTATTTTTCGCTATTCTTTCATTTTAAAACAGACAGCACTCCAAAAAAACTATTTTTTATAATAAATCATTGTAATTTATATTTCAACAACCAAAACTTTCAAATAACCGTCTTTTCCCTGAAATTCAATTTTTCCGTAAACTTAAATATTAGGTTAGCTTAATGAATGTTACTTGTCAACACTTATTTAACGATTTAACTTATGACTAATAGTACGACATGTAGGTTAAATCACAAAATTAATCTAAGACATAACTGACTTAATCCATGGCATACTCTGAAAACTTTTTTGTGACTCACTCAATATATGCAGATGATGAGGAATTTAGAGGATGAAGGATTACAACTTGCTGAAGATCTGCAAGCTTTAGACGAATATTATAGGAAATTACGTTTACAAACAAAGCCTTCAAAATCCGAATTATGTGCCTTTTATTTGTGTAACAAGGAAGCCAACAAAGAGCTGAATGTTGAATTTGGTGGTAGTCGGATCAACCACAACCCCCCCCCCCTATATATCTGGGCGTAACGTTAGGCTGGTCTCAAGTAGCACCTCTATAAAGTAGTCAAAAGGTGAAGACCCGCAAATAATATATTACATACACTTGCCAGCAATTCATGGGGGGCGAATGGGTGACTTCGCGAATGGGTGACTTCGCGAATGGCAGACATTACACGGGCGTACTCTCTTGTACTCTCTTGCTGTACTCTCTTGCTGTACTCTCTTGCTGAATACTGTGATCGAAGCTCTCACACCAAGCTAGTAGATATTCAACTTAACGATACAATGAGGATAGTCACCGGTACTGTTAGATCCACCCCTAGCTTCTGGTTACCGATTATTTCTAACATTGCCTCGCCGTATGCCAAACGTCTCGCTACAGTACAGAATGAATGGGTTAAGATTACCAATAAGATTGATCTTCCCATACACAATGATTTGGAGAGCATCCCCAGACCCGGCTGAAATCTAGGAGACCGATTTAGCTGGATACGAAAGTTCAGCAAGTGAATGATTGCTGGATAGCCCTTCTCGAACAAAACTCTGAATTGTGGAATAGAGATCTAATTTCTAATCCTTCAGAATATCTGCCGGGTGTAACCCTCCCATGTAGGCGGTTTCAATTAAATAGGTTTCGCACAGGCCACGGAAGGTGCAACTCAATATTGTATGAATGGAAACTAAGCAGACTGCCACTACGGATAAGTGGAACAAACTATGGCCCACATAGAAAACGACAAGAAGTTTTCCTGGTGACATCTACGAGCTGAGCAAGGCAACACCTGCAGCTCTCGAATGGTTAAAAAACTTAGATATTAGTGTACAAATTGTTTTATGATCCTTTTTTTTGTAACAAAAGTGGTATAAATCACTTTTGTGACAAAAAAGGAACATAAATGAGAAGAACAAACCAAGAAATAAATATTTTTAAGGTGAACCAGCGACTAGCAGCGTGGTTAAATCCACAAGATGACTGGGAAAGGAAGCCAAATATAAAATAAAGTAAATAGAAGATATTAGTCTCGAAGGCATGAAGAAGGTGGTTTCCAAGATTTTCGTGGGAGACAAATCCATAATTAGAGAGACAAAAGACGAGACTGGAATGTGAAATGACTTGTGTGTAGTAATAGTACATTGTATATCTAGTAGTAAAAGCGATACATTCCCGGACGACAATATAAATTATTGGTCGAGGCGTTAAGCCGAGGCCAACAAGCATTGGAGTCTGAGAATGTGCTTTTACTACGAGGTACACATACTATTTTCTTGAAATCGAAATCAATATTATTATAAATTAAAGAATTTTTATAAATGCATAATATATTTTCATTTTACCATCTAATTGCCTATGAAATCGTTTCCGCGACGGTGACGTTTCAGTGACAGTTGTTGTGGAAAAGGTCAGAGGTTCATTACTTATTATTTTCCTTTAATACCTACTTACCAACTTATAAATTTTAAATGGACAGTGCTGATGATGTCCTGATGTGCGGGACACCACCGGAGTTAGTAAAAGCTGCTGAAAATGTTGTCTGCGTGTATTTATTTACTGTCTAAAATGTATATAAAAAACCACCGGTAGGGGAAAGCTACCGACTTTCCCGGCCTAGGACGAAAATAATCTTTCCGGACTGTTTTCTGATAGTTGCATAGCAACGGACTAAAATACTGAAAAAGCTTACTTTGGGAATTGAAATTGCGCCGAGAAAGTAGGCAATCTTGGCTGATTTCAGAAAAAAATTATTGAATTAGCTGAGTAAAAGAAGAAAATAAGGATAAGCTAACTAGAAAATCTTTTATACCTAATCCAAAGCATGAATTATTTTTAATTTATTTTAATTAATGTCTGCACATTTCTTTCGTAAATAACGTTTGTTAATATTAAATTTATCGGTGTTTATCATGTGGTTTCAAAACTCTGTCAATTCACTGTCATTGTCATTAGTTTCTAGAATTGTAATTATGACACTCTTTTTTCTTTAGGTTGTGCGTTTTTGCAAAAAAAAGGAATAAATTAAAATGGAAAAACCTCAAATAGCTTTTACACATAGAAAACCTGTAATTTGTTGTATCGCCATTGCTTCTGGGATTTCTGCTGAATTAGGTAACGTAAATATAACATTCGCATTAACAGTATAATATTGTAAAATATAGTTTACCTGTAGAAAACTACGTTAAATTAAAAGAAACTGGGATGTGGACAATGTTAAAGCCCTTATGTTAAAATTTTAATTAAATGTTGTTTAGAGAATTAATTAAGAATTTAATCAAGAACGCAAAGAAGAATGACAAATGTATGTATTGTTCATAAAATATGTTTCCGGCCCCTAGTTAATATAGAAAGGAAACACAGAAAGAACTATTTACCAGCTTTCAATATAATTTCATCTGACTTCAATACTCTTGTTAAAATTTTTAATAAGGATGTCTGTACTTCCACAGAAATAATCTTTAGATTAAAATGCTCTGTTTTAATGTCAATTTACAAAATGCATTGCTTTTGGCAAATATGTAAAAGCCACTTAGAGCCATATTAGGACTATGTAATTGAAGCTTTATTTGAATAAAGCCATAATCTGTAATAGTAGCTTAACACAATTCTAAGCATATGGATGTATGTGTTGTAAAGAAAAAGATGCACACTTCCAAGAAAATTGTTGATCTGATTTTGTAATTCAATTGAGGCAGCTAGCTTTTCCGAAGAGCACCTGCGCTCGGTTTTCACTATTCCATGAGCTTAATTTTCAGTAAGGGATTTATAATATAGCACTGCAGAATTTTCTTCTTTAATAGCTTCACAAAACGCTAATAACGAGCGCGCATAGTTAGCATGGCGTTGAAGAAGTTTCGGCACACATTTTGGCCTACCTTCAATTATTATCCTCAAGTGATTGTGTGGAATTTATCTCGCACTCGCATTTTAAGTCGGAAACTTATGGCATATCGGACGCATAAAGAGACACTAACAGACAAGTAAATTTCAAACAATAGAACCATATGAGTTTATGAAATAAAGGGGATTAGAAAGAGTTTAAAATATAATATGAGTCGATGAAAGAGTGACATATCACAAACAAAAATTCTAAGAAGGATGTGACTTACTGAGGCTTAAATTAAATAAGTTAATCAAACGAATATGGAAAGAGGAAAAGCTATCAGTGGATTGGAGAAATACGATGATCTGCCCTACATATGAAAAAGAGCGTACGGTTGTATGTGATAATTATCAGGGCATAAGCTTACTGGAAATGGTGTATAAGATAGTGTGATATTATCGATAAGAAATGTATATGCATGAAATTAACTATAGTTTCTCCCAAATTTCCGCAGCCGCAGAGGCTAGTATCTGCTAGTTTCCATTTATTCAGGATTGAGATGCATCCTCCATGGCCTGTGCGAAACCTATTGAATTGAGTCCATTGCCTACATGGGAGACTTACACCCTGCAGAGGTTCTGCAGAATTAGAAGTTACATATCTATTTCTCAATGCAGGGTGTGGTTCAATAATTATTCACATTGATGGGCTGCTGAACTTCTATATCCAGTCATATACTATTCCTAGATTTCAGTCGAGACCTGGAGACGCTCTTCAAATCATAGGAAGATTAATGTTGTTGCTAATCTTAGCCCATTCATTCTGTGCTGCAGCGAAACGTCTAATATTCGGTGGGGAAATGTTATAAAGAATCGGTAGCCACAGACGAGATGTGTATCTAACAGTGCCAGTAACTATACTCATTATATCGTTAGATTGTATATTAGCTTGGGATACCAGACAACAGTAAATGCAAAAAACCGGGTTAAAGTAGCGTTATCAACAGCGAATCCTCCTCACAGTCATTGAACAATAGTATTACCTAAATAAGGGATAGCGGATACTAAATTAGTAATGACTGTTGCCCCTCAAAATGATATTTGCCCTCAAGGTAAAACTAAGAAAGCTGTAGCTATTACAGTATTCAGCAGAAGAGTAAGCTGGTGCAATTTCTGCCGTTCGCAAGGTCTCCCTATTGGCTCCACATGAATTGCTTGCAAGTTTATAGTCTATATTATTGCGTGTTTTCCACCTTTTGACTAGTTTTATAGAGATACTGCCTAAATGTCAAAGACTGATCTAACGTTAGGCTTAGATATTTAGGGTGGGAGTTGTGGTCGATGCTACCACCTCCAAATTCAACATTCAGCTAGATAGGTAGAATAGAGGCCGGAAGCGATCCCATTTGTAACTGTTCTGTTTAATTTAATTTTGGAAAAGATCTTACGAAAGAATGACATAATAATATATTATGAAGGCACCAAGTTTAAGGGAATACAGATGACATAGCCTTAATAACAATTTTTTTTAGAAGTTCGGAAGGTACTTCAAGGGAATATGAACTCTGTATAAACAGACAAAGACAAAATATCTGAAAATATCTATGGCAAAGAAAGCAAGTAAAAAAGAAATAGAAATTAAATGTAGAGATGAAGCTGTTGTTTTATGTAGATCATTTTGAATATCTTGGTGTGACTGTTACGAATAAGAGCGAAGAAGACTGTAAAATTGATAAAAGGATAGGGAAAGCCATCGAGGTTTTGGGAACCTTAACCAATATAATTGGATCTAACTTGGTATCTACAAAGACGAAGCTAAACAGAACAATAATTCAACCTACACTATTGATTGAATGTGAAGTATGAATTCTTAATAAAGGGAATAATTAACAAGAAAAATTGGAAAGGAAAGTTGTAAAATATCTATAGTGAGCTTAGAAATAATCTATGGCAAAGGCGCAGAATAACAAATAAGGAAATGTTCGAAATACTTAGTATAGGGCACAAAGTCAAGGCAATGGTTTGACCACACTCTTTTTGCCTTTCTTCTGTTATTAATTTGTCAGAATGAATAACAGAAGAAAGGCAAAAAGAGTGTTTCAAGAAGGAAACAGGAGCAAGAGGAAAAAAGACAGACCTAGGAAGAAAAGAAGATTAAACCGTTTCAGAATCTTTTAATGCATTCTAGGATGTGGACAAATAAAGCCGTTATCATGTTAAAATCGAAAAGTTCATATGTTAACAATTAATTCTAATAATTCATTTGATCACTTTCGAAAATGTTCTCATTATCTTAAGAATAATCTAATTCTAATTATGACGTTGATAAATTATCTTCACTTATTTTTAACTTTATTTTTATTTTTGCTTTTGTTGTTCCAGTTTGTGCTCCCTTTGATCTAGCAAAAACACGTTTACAGATTCAAGGAGAAATAGCCAACAAATTGGATTATAAACTTGTTACGGTAATATCTGCAATATAGTTTACATATACACTTATCTTTATAAAATTTTAGTTTAGGAAATGCTAGTAATATAAACATTACAGCCCACTTAAAATATTTGCAAGTGTTTACAGAGATATGTTAGGGTTGATCGTTAATATCTAATCAAACAAAGTTTATAAGTTACATATGAAAAATATCAGTTTTGTATTTGTTGAAAATGGACTTTGACACTATGGAGAGTCGTTATAAAATATATGCGGATTTAGAGGTAGCACCAAACTCATAAGATGCATTGTAGAATAAGACTGAGTTGATGTGAATGGTTTTCATTTAGAGAGACGCATTTTGCTTGTAAAATAAAACACAGATATCGTGAGATATTTAAGATAATTTTTAGTTTACTGTAAAGTACAGTTAATACTATTATTTATGGAGGACGGTATCATTAAATTGTCATGTAAATTGGGTCGAATATCAGCAATAACACTTTTCATGTTGATCTAAAAGTCGTGTGTGTTTGTTGGCGTAAACTCAGGACTTAACATAACCCCTAGAAAGAAGTCTAAGAGTATTAAACCGCATAAACGATGAAGATAATTGACTGGTCCATTTCTGAAAATAGTTGATTCACCGAACTTTTCTTTCAATAAGGGAATTTGAGTAGTGTGGTAATTGGCACCGTCTTATCTGCATCACATGTTGTTTAAGTCGAGAGCATCCAATTTGCGCCAAAAATTCTAGTCAGTACTGAGGGATAGTGCGTACCATCCACAGTAACGGAGGTTACCAACATTGTTGAAAAAAGTAAAATCTAATGACTCCTCCACTATCAAATGTAGATTCTGCAGTTAGTTTAAATGGATGCAATGATTCTCTTATGAAATTTGGGATCATTTTCAAATTTCTCTAAAGCCCAATTAGTGAATCTGCGATGCAACAAATGATCGCTTGAGTTAAGGCGATCTTGCAAACATACAGTTCAATATGTTTTCGCATAATGTGCGACAAATTGGTGTTGTGCAATGCCAATGAGATCGACGAGGAATTGACAAATTTGAATCTTCACAAGCACTCTGACATTCAGCTTTAATATTTTCTTCACTTCTTGCACTTGCAGAGTTATATAATGAATGAAATATAATAATAATAACAGCATGTCCAATAGCTTTAACGCCACTTACAGGAGGCATTGGCAGGCCGTGACTTATTATTACGCCGCGTCCGTGGAGCGACTTAAGATGTTTAGGTGTTGGCATTCACCTTAAACGAGAAATATTATAAAATTTTAGAAAGACGTGCTCTTTTTGCAAGACGATGTTCTTGTTCACAAGTCCTTGATTACACTGCAAAACATTGATGAAATTGGCTTTGATTTGGTGGACCAATCGCCTTTTCGTCCGAATTTAGCACCACCCGGGTTTCGATATTATTTGATTTGGAGATGTGTTATTTTCGCTGAACCCTGTTAGAATGCGAGAATACTGCTAATATAATTATGTTACGACTAATGGAGGCTATACTGAAAAATAAAACTTCTTTTTAATAATTTTTCATATTGAAAAGAATGTAATGATCAAACCTCATATTCAGGCTTTCAATGTTCTGTTTTAATTGTTTGTGTAAATGTCGCCATTTTGTCATGAATTATAAGAAATAATATGTATAAATCTTAGACACTTTTAATTTTAGTTGAATTTCGTTCTTTATAAAAAATATAAACGAGGCGTGTCTATAAAATTCGGTGAATGTTCTAATATATCTATATTCAACCCTTGAAGGAAGGTTGCTCGTATGTACAGGCATGCGCGGAGTTGTCTGAACCTCTCCTCTGTCGGCGATTGGGCGAGGCTGCTAAAGCAGTACTAGTGCATTCATTTCAACAGTGTTTCGAGTAGCGCACCTCGAAAAGCCATGGAGCAACGGCACAACATTAAGTTCTGCTTCAAATTGGCTAAAACGGCGGCAGAAACCTATGAAATGTTGGTGCAAGTTTACGAACTGCAATCGGGGTCGGCCATCCACAAGCAGGATACCGGAAAACATTTAACGTTTGCGTGTGTTGCCAGCAAAAGGCGATTGACTCTGCGTTTAATAGCAGAAGAAGTGGGTATTAGCAAAGACACAGTAGGTGCCATGATCGATGAAGATTTAGGTAAACGCAGACGAGCAAAAAGCAAGATGTTTTGAGACCAGTGGCGATTTCATCGACATATTCGTCTTTTCTGGGTTCCATTGTAACAGGGGGCGAGTTTTGGTGTTACTAGTACGACCTAGAAACGAAAAGACAATCAATGAAATGGCAGTCACTTTCTTTTCCGCAACAAACAAAGAGCCGTGTGCAACAATCCAAGATGAAGACCATGCTGATCACATTTTTCGATAAAGGAGGAATCATATATAAGGAATTTGTTCGTGCTGTTCAAACAGTGAATGCCACATTCTATCATTTTCAAATTTCTCTAAAACCTAATTAGTGAATCTGCGATGCAACAAATGCCGGTCAAACAGTGAATGCCACATTATATCTAGAGATTCTCAAACGTTAGTTGCAGTACATCTGGAGCCGTAGGCCACAGATGACCGAGACCGGAAATTGGATGTTACTGTACGATAATGCACCATCGCATACGAGCATCCTTGTACGCCAATTTTTGTCTCTGCGGGACGTAACTGTTTTGGAACACCCACTCTCTTCTACATATCGTGTTCCTGTTGACTTTTTTGTTTCCTTGTATTAAGGGGACCTTGAAGAGATCACGGTTTGTGGATGTCAAGTAGATTCAGGACCGTGTGACAGCTATTCTGAAAACCTTCCAATAAAATACTTTTCCGCCAATTTCCAGAAGCTATACAAAAGTTTTCAAAAGTGTGTTGTGTCTGGTGGCGACTACTTTGAATGGCAATATAGGTATTTCCAATGTGTATTCTGTTTTTATGTTTTTATTATACCATTCACCGAATTTTATAGACAAAGCCACTATAAAAGAAGTAAATCCTTGTAAATATTACAAAAAAAAAAGTAAATCCATAAAGGAATACAAAAATTTAGCGAATATAGATGAAAGCACGATTAATAACTTACTAATGTATTGGTTTACTCTGTACTAGAGAATATACATAATTATTATATTTTAAGATGGTTTTTTTATGTTTTTATTATACCATTCACCGAATTTTATAGACAAAGCCACTATAAAAGAAGTAAATCCTTGTAAATATTACAAAAAAAAAAGTAAATCCATAAAGGAATACAAAAATTTAGCGAATATAGATGAAAGCACGATTAATAACTTACTAATGTATTGGTTTACTCTGTACTAGAGAATATACATAATTATTATATTTTAAGATGGTTTTTTTATTGAAATGTATCGTCTAAGAAATGATTAACAAATTTACTAGACTGTCATCAGAATATGATAGTATTAATAAGCGGACAAAAGACGTAGAAAATATATAAAGATAATTTAATTTTCTTAATATTTTTAGTAATATATGATCAAAAAGTCTTTGGATCGCGATAGCCATGAAGGGTAAAAACCATCTATAGAATTATTTGCTTCTGTACTTTGAAGTACACACAAGTCGCAAATAAAATAGATTTTAGGTTATGGTAATTAGTTGCATTTTATGAATACTTTATAACCAGCTGACTTGAAAGTTGTCAGTAAATGTCAAAACTAATTGAAATAAATAATTTCATAGATATCTCGTAAATTCCACGGCAATAGCGATCCAAAGACTTTTTGATCATACGGTAAAATAAACTCAATAAAAATAAATTTGAACAAAATGTAACAGAAGAAAATCAGCGAAATTTTGCAATGCAAATAAATAATAAATTATGTACGGTAAAATACGAAACTCTTTTTTGTTCAATGTCAACACCACAATTAATACAATTAGGATATCGTGTCGCCTTTCCAGTACTCTGAGCGGTTCGAAAAGTGAGTGGGGAAAATAGTGTTCGCAGCCTAGAAAGTCCGCTTATTAGTTATTACTAGAGTGGACCAATTCGGAGCGAAAGCAGAGGCGTGACTAACGAATTGGTTTCCGCATGCGAAACATTATTAATATCTAGAGATATACTATCACGAACGGTGCTGCTATTATGTTATTAAGTAATATAATAAGTTATTATATTACTTAATACTACATATTTGTATTATATTTTGTTTATTTTAGTTCCAATTTACAGTCGTCTATTGTGTATTGTGCATTCTATAGAACGGGAAAGTGTTTTATATTTTATATTATAAATTATAAATGAAATAAAAAAGATAATTGACATACACATTAATAACAATAACCTTAATGACACAGATAAACGAGAAATTAAAGAAACTTTAAATTTATGTCTAAACCAGAATTACTTCAAATTCAACAATGAAACATACACACAAATAGAAGGATTACCGATGGGAAACCCGTTAAGCCCGCTATTAGCAGAAATATACATGAATAAATTCGAAGAAGAACTATTCAAGAAAAACACGGTATTAATTCAACAAGTCCATTTCTGGGCCAGATATGTAGACGACGTAATTTGCATATGGAAGGGTACAGATAGGCAATTAACGGAGTTCCTAAAAGTAATAAATTCTATAAACCACAAGATACAATTTACAAAAGAAACAGAAAAAGACAAGAAAATAAACTTTCTAGACATTACAATAAACAGACATAATAGTAAGCTTACATTCGAAATCTACAGAAAACCCACTTTTACAGACAACATATTACATGCAAACGCTAAACAATCGATGAAAATAAAAATGTCAACATTCAATAGTTATATACATAGAGCCACAAACACACCATTAAACAAGACAGATTTTAATACAGAAATAAACACAATTAAATTAATCGCAAGAAACAATGGATATGACCCTAAAATCGTAGATAAACTGTTAAAACGTAAAGAAATACAAAATAATAAGAACAAATACCTATACCCGAAAATAACAGAAAATATACAAAGATGGCACAAAATTACATACATACCACAACTCACTAATAAAATAAAAAGAATAGTAAAAGTATTAGATATCAAAATAAGCTGGGTAAATAAAACAAATTTGGGAACAATGATTAGCAACAACAAAGATAAAAGAGATAAAATGGACCAATCAGGTGTTTATAAATTAAAATGTAAAGACTGTGAAGCTATCTATATCGGCCAAAGTGGACGAGCCATTAAAAACAGAGTTAAAGAACACAAAAAGTCAATTTTATATAGTGAGAAAAACACAGGCTTTGCCGAACACTGTATAGAACTCAACCACTTCCCCGATATAGATAACTGCGACTTAATACACAATATCACAAGAAGCAAGAGATTGGACCTCCTAGAAATATTAGAAATAAAAATAGCGAAAAAACAAAATCTATTAATCACCAACACACAGATAGAATATGCCAATACACCCTTTATAGACACCGTAATACACAATATAGTACCACCCCCACTACACACAAGAACAGACAACATATAAGAACAAGTGCGATAGTCTTTAAGTTAGATTTATAGATCTCTTTGAGAATGGCATAACAGCCGAAACAATTGTTACAGAATTTAAATAAATCTCATAGTGAAACAAGCCAAGTGTTTTAATTTATTTTTATTATTTTATTATTTACTGTATGAAGTTAAAATGTTTCACCAAGAAGTATCTGCAACAACAGCCGAGAATATGTTTTATATTTATATGAATATGAATATCACCTATATTTCTCTCAACACTGCTTTACAGAAATTATGTGTCAACAAATTTTTGCTGTTCCCTAGTTTTGATTTATTATAATTCCTACCTTTATCCGTCGTCTAAAGTTTAATATAAGCACTTATATTATATAAGTGCTTATATTAAACTTTAAACGACGGATAAAGGTAGGAATTATAATAAATCAAAACTAGGGAACAGCAAAAATTTGTTGACATATAATTTCTATAAAGCAGTGTTCAGAGAAATATAGGTGATATTCATATTCATATAAATATAAAACACTTTCCTCTTCTATAGAATGCACAATACACGACTGTAAATTGGAACTAAAATAAACAAAATATAATACAAATATGTAGTGTTAAGTAATATAATAACTTATTATATTACTTAATAACATAATAACAGCACCGCTCGTGATAGTATATCTCTAGATATTAATAATGTTTCGCATGCGGGAACCAAGTCGTTAGTCACGCCTCTGCTTTCGCTCCGAATTGGTCCACTCTAGTTATTACTTATTACTAGGGACCGGACACGAGAGATCGAAATAATGATGGACCATATAAATAGTCTATAACATTCCTAAGTACAACACGCAGTTATTGAATAGCACTGATCATTCGGGTAACCGCACATCAGTTTGTTGTCGTTGAATTGTGACGCAATTACTTCAATATTACAGTTACATTCCTTTCTTCATGGGCGTAGATAGAAGCGTGAAGAGTTTTTATATTTTATTTGATTTATTAGTTTATATTTCGTAAGATAAATAAAGTACGGTGGGTTAGTTTATTTTTTTCATTGTTTTAATTGTTAATTACATATATACGTAAGTGTCCACTGAATTCCATTAAGTTTCAATAACTTACGTATACCTTTTTAATTTTCATTTATTTAGGTCTAGAACATTGTTTAAGTTACTTTTTCAGATATGGATACGAGTTGGATTAAGGGTCAAACTGATTGTATGTCCATTGCCAGTCTGTAAAATATCGTTAAAAAGTTCCAAGAAATCGCACGTAAAACGTCACATAGCTTCGGAAATACATACACAGAAATTAGACTCGTTGGAATCTGACAATTTTAACGACGAACTCTGTGGAACTTTAATGGCGGCAAATATTCCATTAAATAAACTTAAGAATCCCACCTTCAAAACATTTCTCCAAAAATATACTGGTCGAAATGTTCCTGACGAATCCACCTTACGCAAATATTATGTTCCTATGTGCTACACGAGAGCAGTAGAACGCATTAGAAGCCATCTTTCAAATCAGTACCTATGGATAAGTGCCGACGAAACTGTCGATATATTAGGACGCTGTATGGTAAATGTTGTAGCTGGTGTATTACATTCAACTATTCCATATAACGCATATGTAATAGCATCAAAAGTTATAAATACAGTTGATGCGGAAACAGTAGCTAAAACCATTTGCGAGAACATCCACGAAATGTCTCATCAGACGACAGGCATAAAGAAAATATACTTTTATTTACCGGTAGCAGTGGTGTATATATGTTAAAAATAAGCAGACTATTAAAGGAAACACATTCTAACATGCTGCAGATTACTTGTGTAGCACATGCTCTCCACAGAATCTGTGAATATATCAGACACCTATCCAGAAGTTGATGGACTCGTATCCGCTTTTAAAAAAGATTTCAGAAATGCATCATTGTACAGGGAAAAACTTCCATCTTCCCAGTAATAACTAGATGGCGAACGTGGTTGGAAGCTATTAGTTTTTATGCAGAGAATTTCGATACTTTACAAATTTCGTTACATGTTTAAATGACGATGCACGAAGTATTTCTGAGTGCAAGGAACTAATACAAATTCTAAATTTAAAAAATCGGATGTACTTTCTTCAGGAACACTTTGCAAATTTGCCAAAACTAATCACTTATTTTGAAAATCAAAATCTCAAATTAAATGATGGATTAACCACATTAGATGAGGCTATTAATAAGTTGAAAAATATTCCAAGTAGCTTCGGATCTGGCCTTCGGCAAAACTTAGACGCAGTTTTTAATAAATATCCAGATTTAATAACATTGCGTCAATTGTGTATGGGGACAATGCCTCAAAATCTAACTGCTAAATACGCTGAAATAAAATAATATTTAGTATGCACCTATAACCAGTTGCAATGTAGAAAGGCCGTTTTCTATCTACAAGGATATATTTCATTCAAACAGAACAAATTTTACAGAAAAGAACCTTGAGAAAGTATTGCTAGTTAATATTAATATTCCTTTACTCAACTTGAACTACAAAATGAATTAAAAAAAATGAATTTCGTATTTTCTAGATCAGCACCCGTTTGTTTCCCAATTATATAAATAAAATTAAAAACTCAAAAATACAAATTTCCAATAGTACGCCCGTGGGCGATGAGTTATCGGCCTCTCGTGTCCGGTCCCTACTTATTACATTATATAGTGCTATTGTTTACATTTGCAGTCTTCTTAAAGATTTTATTAATGCCCCGCAGGCGCCTAAACGTGGTATGTTAAGAACTGTTTGGGGAGTCGCGACTGAAGAAGGTATACACAAACTATATCAAGGTTTTTCGGCCCTCGTATGTCGGCAATTTCTGTATGCCGGAACAAGAGTCACACTCTATAGGACTTTGAAAGAGGACCTCTTAAAATATTCAAGAACAGAAAAAATTCCTTTGCATGTTGGACTTGGATGTAAGTCTCATTAAGATTAAGATAATCAGAACATTTACAGTACACTTGCAATTAGTATTGTTATTTGTTATATTTGTACAGTTTAGTTCTACTTCGGTAGACGTAACAAGGAATGTTGAATAATAATCAATTTATTGTCACAAACACGATTTAAACATTAAATTAGTTTTTAGGTTGGGTTTATTTTAAAGACAATGCTTTTATATTCTTAAGAATGGTATTTAAGATTTTTAAATTTTTTGACAAAAGTCATCAAGAGCGTGTAGTGAAATATTCTTGGCTTAATCAATTAGGTTTTATATTTTAAAGCTGTGTTCTGTTACCATATCATCTACCGATCGTCATTTGTGAATGTACGGTTGCGATCGTAATTTAAGGGACACTTATTTTTGTACATTGTAAAGTCTACTTCATGATAAAATGATATTTGCCAATTTATGAAATGTCACTAACGTCAGTTTGTATTTGAAATCAGACTTACAATGTAAAAATATGACGAATTTATGTGCTAAGACTTGTCCCTTATTTTTCGATCGTAATAGTACATTCATCAAGTTTTCACTCAAGTTTGAAGCAAAGAACTTTGTACATTTTTTAAATTAGAAGTTCTTTTTATCACCGTATGGTAACTAAGACTGGTTTAAGACCAGTCATTACTTTAAATCTAAAATCTTATATCTACGTATTTAACGTGTAACATTCACTCAATGGCATCTTTTAGATTCCTTTAACTGTGCACAATATCACACTGGTAGACGTACTCTGATTTTAATTACTGAACACACATATACACTCAACATACTAAGCAATTGGTATGATTTAGTCTTATCGAGTCTTCTATTGAGATTTTGTATGTCCAGAAGCTTATTTGCTTGCCATTAGTATGCTAATTGAACGTAGCTTTGTGTTTCGCCGCGAATTTTCCTATTTTGCTGGCCACGTCCGCGACTCCTAGTTCTCTGTGGATCTCACTATTTCGAATGTACATCAACAATATTACGTAAAACTTTGTTTTGAAATATTTGTATATTTTTAATATGGCACGATTTAGCGCAAGCCCAAAGTTGTATACCATACACCCAGACTAATTTCAAGACTTAATAGAAACAAAACTTTTCTATACAGGGTAAGTCAATATTGACTTCTCATCCCTTCCACAATAAGACAAAAATAAGGAATACTAAAATTTCGGAAGCGAAGCCGTTTTCTGAATTGAAATAAAAAATTAACGGACGATTTATAGACCAAATCACGCATATGCGGAATTCGTATTTATAGAAAGTAGATTTACCTCCAGGGTTCATAAACATGATAATAACGCAGATGGCACTAAGTAGCTTGCTGGAGTCCACCAAGTTAACCCAACGGCGGCCCAAAACTGCGCGAGGGAGTGTTGATCTCGTTTATCTGAGTTGTCATTCATTTATTTGACTTTGATGTTATTATGTGTATAGCAAACGCCAATTAAGTTGGCGCGAGGAGGGGGTGCGCAGAAAACGTTTTTAAAAACGGCTACCCCCACTACTCAAGTAATTGTCAGAATACATTTGTCATTGACGTTTGACGGAACATAATGTATTTGCTAGGGGATCATAAAGTGATATACGCTCAGAAGTTAGAATTATCTCACATTTGATGTAAAACCAAATACAAATCTCCCTACTACTTCTAATCCTGCGCGAACTTACCCTTCCTCGCGCCAACTTAATTGGCGTTTGCTATATTTGACTTATATCATTTATGGACTATTGTAAGCTTCAAAATATTTTTAAATTTAAAGTGGCAAGGTATACTAACAGAGAATACATCGATATGATAAAACTTTTAGGCGCTCGTTATGATAACGCCCGTTGCTGAGCGTTCGTACAGAGAACAATTTCCGAACCGTCGTCATCCAGATTACAAAAGAATTCAGAATGTATATATATCTCGGATATATATATATATATATATATATATATATATATATATATATAGTAAACCTAATCAGTAGGCGATTAAAGGTCTGTATATTACTTCAAAATATATGTATTTAAAAAACTCTACATGTTTCGGCTGTATACGCCTTTTTCAAGAGAATACAAAATATGAATCCATATTTTGTATTCTCTTGAAAAAGGCGTATACAGCCGAAACATGTAGAGTTTTTTAAATACATATATTTTGAAGTAATATACAGACCTTTAATCGCCTACTGATTAGGTTTACCATATCATACCAAGGTCACGAAGTTATTATATATATATATATATATATATATATATATATATATATATATATATATAATTTAAACGAAATTATCGACCGTAATATATTGATAAAATAAATTAAAATCGGGTAAGCGGTCTGTCAATTAAAAACTCCTTTATTAAGTAACCCTATATTTCGCAACAAATTTGTTGCTTCTTCTGGGGATAAATATGTAGAGTTGAAAAATAATAAAATTGACGTACAAAATGTACGTCAATTTTATTAATTTTCAACTCTACATTTTTATCCCCAGAAGAAGCAACAAATTTGTTGCGAAATATAGGGTTATTTAGTAAAGGAGTTTTTTAATTGACAGACTGCTTACCCGATTTTAATTTATTTTATCTATATATATATATTGTAATAAGGCTGATGATGAATGTATACGCCCCTACGTTGGGCTGACAAATGTAGTAATGCTGTTATGTAATAAATAAAATACTGATAATGATATAGATGATACTAAATAAGATACTTATCTTTTAAATGGCTAGCTCTAAATCTCTTAATCTCCAGGGTTAAAGTCGGTTCAAATCTATCCACTCCAGTTAACTTATATAGGTTAACCAATCAAATTGAACAACACTTCAAGTAATGAAAAAGCAAATTAAAACAGTAAAAATTAACTTTATTGTTCAAGTAAGTTTAAAATTCAAATTTTGTGGCACAACATTCGATTAAATAGGTGACTAAAATTGGTACTAACATAAATCAATTTCAATATGGTGAATACACATATGATTATGATTATCGATCTACTAAATTATTTTATATGTGCTAAATTAAATCAAGTTTTAAAATTATAAATAGTGCAAATTAATATTAATCAAGTTTTATAAAGGATTACAGTGTTTGAAGAACAGTTAACCAAAATGTAAGTACTAATATATTGAAAAACAACAAGTTTGCTGTGTGTTCGTGAATATTCAGAATGGCGTATATGAATTTGTTAATTATATTCGGGATCTAATTTCTGGCAATCTCCGACTATAGGTAGTGGATTGGTTCTCAAAGTAGGAAACAGGAAAAAAACAGGAAAAATCCTTCTGGATGGCTCAATGTTCGATGTTTTCGAGTCCGAAGACAGCTTATCTTATGGCGGCTTGTGTAGCGTCCAATAAATCGCTCGTGCTCGGTGAAATTTTCAATAATGGCTTCGGCGTGTGTTGTAAACGTCCAAATTTTTGAAAATCAGTAAGTCAGGAACGGAATGGTCTTGTGTATTGAAACTTGGTCAAAAGGTAGTCGGCAGGTGAGAAAATAGTTTGGTTTACTTTATACCGGGTGCGGCAATAGTGTGTCGGCGGAGCTTAGCATGAAAACTAAGAAAGTTGTAACAATGAAATTTTACGTACACATGTAGTATGCTACAGTGCATTTTCTAATTTTATTTATATATTTACAGGGTGTTCCAAATTTCCGCAACAACTTTCAATTTTTTTTTTTAAATAGATTGCTATACTTTCTTGTTATTATGATGATAGCCACCCAAATTATCTTTGCAATGATATATGACAATGTGCACTTACAACTGTTAGTTTTGGTTTTATTGCAAATTTTAACATTTTAAGTCTTAGCCTGAAAATGGGTGCAGTGCCTCACGTAACTTTTTTGTTACCAATTTATGGACTAACACGTTATATGTTTTGAGGGTGAACAACGTGCCAACATATACAGAGTGTTAAATATGTCGTGCCAAAGTTATCGAAGTTTAAAGGCTATTTTCTCTTTTTTTTTAAATTGAACCTATAATTTTTTTATTAGTCAGCAAATTCCTTGTAAAATTGCCGTTAAAATGGTACCAATAACATAGTACTTATTTCTAGTATTTTCGAAGTTATAACAAAAAATCATAATAACAAGAAAGTATAGCAATCTATTTAAAAAAAAAAATTGAAAGTGGTTGTGGAAATTTGGAACACCCTGTAAATATATAAATAAAATTAGAAAATGCACTGTAGCATACTACATGTGTACGTAGAATTTTATTGTTACAACTTTATTAGTTTTCATGCTAAGCTCCGCCGACACACTATTGCCGCACCCGGTATAACGAGCGATCATTAAAATTTTCACTCGTAGCTGGCCGTGTATATAAAAATTATCTCGTAGCTTTAGTCATTAAGATGTTATTTCAAACATATGTCAGTGTCAAATATATATTTTAAAGTTTCATCAAAAGAAAAAGTAATGGCCTTTAATGATATGCATAAAGCGTTTATGGTAGAATGTTACTTCCTGACATCTCAAAAAATTGATGGTATTTGGCAGCATTCAATAGAAAATTGCCTTGCGGAGTTTGAAGAGAGATATCCAAATACTGTTCCTAGCTATAACACTTTCCGTGCTAACGCATTGTGTAAATCTTTTTCGTCAAACAGGCAGTATTTTAAGGAAAAAAGGAAGCGGTCCTCCTCTCAAGAGAAGTCGCGGCGTAATTGAAAATGTCAGACAAATTATTAACGAATCTCCTCAAACATCTATTCGCAGAGTTTCGCAACAAGTAGGGCTTTCGTATGGAAAATGTCAAAAAATTTTAAAAAAGGACTTGCACATGTATCCATATAAATTAACTTCTGTACAAAATCTATTACCTACGGATTATGAAAAAAGAACACAATTTTGCCAATGGTTTATTCAAACAATGACAGACAATATTTTAAATCATACTTTTTTCACCGATGAAGCTTGGTTTTATTTGAAGGGTTATGTTAATTCGCAAAATATGCGTATGTTGTCCAAATCCTCATTTCTACAGAGAAGTTCCTCTACATCCAGAAAAATAGGCGTATGGGTAGGTATGAGTCGTCACCGATTAATAGGACCAATATTCTTTGAGGGCACGATAACATCGGAGAAATATCGTAACGAAATTCTCAGTGTTTTTACTAATAAATTGACTAATGATGAACTCCAGGTCGGATATTTTCAACAGGATGGGGCTACATCTCACGTTACACTTGAAAATATTCAGTTTTTGCAACAATTTTATGGCGATAGGATAATAAGTAGAAATACAGCGATTCCATATCCACCACGATCGTGTGATTTAACAGTCATGGATTTTTTTGTGTGGCCATATATAAAGAATATTATTTATGAAACACCAATTAATAATCTACAAGAGTTAAGACATAAAATCATTGAAAAATGTGAACACATCAATAACTCACCGTAAATACTGATCAATGTTTTCAATGCTCTACGAAATAGAGTGCGATTATGCTTGGTGGAGAATGGTCATCATTTTACACATTTTTTATAATATTCTATTACTTTGTATAAAAATTATAAATATATTTAATATAAAAGTCAGCATTTCAAATTATTTTTTAACAATCATGACGTTTGAAATTATAATGACAGATCTCCTCTAATAACTTAAGTTAGGACATACTTTTTGTGTACATGGCTTACTTGAGCGAAAATTTTAATGATCACTCGTTACTTGAATATTTGGTATTTCCGCAGAAATATTTTAATTTGTCGGAGTAAATTTTGCGTGACCTCTCATTACAACTACTGGTGAAAAAAAAACGCCGTTTTTTTGTGTCTTTTGTTTATGAGTATGTAAATTACCTTATTTTTACTTACATTATCTCTTAATATAAATATAAATTAAATGTTATTACAATATAAATCGGTTTATAAATATATTTGTAAATATAAAATTATTTTGATATTTATCAAATATGTGCGGTTAGGAATCATATGTTGATTTGTTTACAAAACTCTGTCAAACATATGTTCCTATACCGTTCATTATACCGTTTGAAATGGAGGCGGGGCTTAATTAATTCGAATATTTTGAATATAAATACGTTATGTATGTTTTTAAAACGCGTTAATTATTAATTTGAAATTGAAAATGAATTGAAACATAAATAATATAAATAAAAAAATGTAAATTAATTATTTTAAAGCACAATCTGTCGCCATAATAATGTATTTATACTTTGAAATAATTTTTCCCCTCTTCTGCACGACAAATATATTTTAAACAAGAATATAATTAATTAATAACTTTTTGTTTCTCTTTCAGAGGAGGAGCCTGCTCGTGAAGTGTATCAATATATATATATTTATATATATATAAATATAGATATATACAGACACTCCGAAGCGTCCTTTGCATGCCGGTCGACCTCGAAAACTGACATAGTATTACAGCTTGTTCCAATGCTGCATCCCGGAAATTGCCTATTGAGGATAAATTTTTGCACGTAGTTATTACACAAAATTTAGAGCAATCCTGAATATTTTGTTTATCTATGAAACTCATTTGAAACAACAAGGAAAAAAAAATTTCGCCGTAAATGAATTTCTACAAAGAATATTGTATTTCTTAATGAGTATAAGCGCTTAAGGTCTCTAACTAAGTTTTTAATTTCTCGAGCGTACAATGCTTACATAGTAAATGTAGAAGAAGACATCAAATCAAACCCTAGAGGTTTGTGGAAATTGTTTAACAATAATCGTAAATCCACGAGAATTCCTGGTACTCTCTTTGATAATGGTATTAAATTTTCCGAACCTTTAGGCATAGTTAATGCATTCGCCAACACATTTTCTAAAGTATATTTACAAAATGACAGTTTAATCTATTCTGAATCTTTTACGTATTGTCTATCTGCTACCTTCCCTGCGATTACTATGGATTAGTTGGTTAAATGTATGTCCAATCTTAATAATAAGTTTACTGCCTTTTACCAAGCTTTTTTAGTACGCGACTGTATTTACATCTCCATTAGTCATGATTACGAATCTTTACATAAAAACCGAAACCTTTCTTTATCTATGAAGGCGAGTAGTGGTTTGTCCAGTTCATAAAAAAGGAGATAAGTCATTTTAAAGACGGCAGACTATGTGCCCACACTGTAAAATTTAATATAATATAATAAATTTAATATATAGTTCATAAAGTATAAGCTTTCAGTTCAAGGTCAAATTCGAAGCATATGATTCAAATCGGTACTGCGGAGTCAAATGAAGTCATGTATTCAGTCGCGGAAACAACCGTCTGTCATCATAAATTATAAATGTCATGTTTCGCAAACATTGTCAAAATTTCAGTTTTACTTGCAATATAACCAAAGAAAGCAAATACATAACCTTCATGTCAAAATAATAAGTAAAGTGGGAACATGAATAGTTCAAAAGTATTTCTTTTCTAGTTTTATATAAATATTTTCAACACAAGAAAACTGTGCGGAAATTATTACTTCAATATTCGAACAAATTTTTTTAAATGTTATTTATAATTATAAACTCACGATAATATTCGATCAAAAATTTATTTAAAAAGAAATATTTCAAGTCAGGTATCAATTGTGAAATGCAAAGGTATTGAAAAGATCTTTAGGCCCGTATTCACAGAAAACGGAATAATGGTTCATTATGAAATGGTCGTTTTAATTATAATGGTCATTAAATGAAATAGCACATTCATAAACGTTAGAAAGAATTTTTGAACAGATCATTACGAAATTATCGATCTAGGGAATTTTAGCGAAATTATTTGGGAAAAACATACTTCATTTTAATCAAATCACAGCAAATCGCAAAAATGGGGATGTCAAAACGTGTAAAAGGTAAACACTTTTCGGACAGAGAGATTTGTCTCTTGCTGGATGTTGTAGAATCACATATCGGTGTTATTGAGAATAAAAGGACCGATGCCATCACATCGAAGGGTAAAACAACAGCATGGGAAGAAATCACACGTAATTTCAATAGCTCTAGTAGCGGTCCACATAGGACAATACAATTGAAATTGTTCTATGATAATTTTAAACGAAAAAGTAGGAAAGAACAGGCGGATGATAAGGTGAATTTTTGTAAATTACACAATATAAGTTCATTACTTAATAAATTTAATGTAGGCTAATCTGTACCTCACAGGTAGAGGGACGTTTAGAAAGACTCTAGGAGAAAATGGAGAACGTCTCCAAAGCATGTTGAAGAAGCATTTCGAATGTGCTGCCAATAACTTTGACAGTGAATCATGCTATCGCAAAAATATAGAGTCTGGTAAAGTTATATGTTTATATTTACGGTGTTTTCAACTAGTTGTCATTGTAGATCCTCTATATATTGTAGTAGAAGCTGACAACGATGCTATCATTGAGTTAAGCGAATTAACCAGTATTAGTAAAGAAAATAATCCAAATTGTGGTAATAGTGAATATATATTTGCCAATATAAAAGAGTCGGAACTACTACAAAGTAGTTCACTTGAAACCCAAAATAATGTACCTAGTACATCCGTTTCAAATAACAAAACTAATAAACAAGCATTGTTAATATAAAGTGGTGCATATGAAAATATAAACAATACCACAAAGCTACCTGTAAACAGAAAAAGACAGTATCTTCAAAATAGAACAAGTGCAAGTGACGTATATGCAAATTTAAATGACATTGTTCATAAAAGAAAAAAAAAATAAAAAGAAGAACAAATTTATTTAAAAAGAAAGTACGAAATGGCCATTGAAGTTCAAGAACAACAACTTCGAAATGCACAATTGGATGAAAATATTCTTCAAGCAAAATTAAGGTGTGCCATTATAGAAGAAAAGATGCAAGCCAACAAATTAAAACTTCAAGAAATAGAACTGTGTAAATTGTCATCATTAATATGAATTTATTTATTTTATATTTTATATGTTCCTTTTTTGAAACTTGTATTACAGTGCTACTAAAGAAATTACTGCTTTTTTTTTAATGTTATCAAACATATCCATGGGATTGTTTCGCTCTCTTATAAGTCTGGGCCTTGGCATAGCAACTAGAATTTCCTCCACAAATTCTATATCTGAATCTTCAGAAGATGACATGCTGAACTATGAAATTGGTATATTATGTTATGAATATATGTTATACTTTTATCTTTATATAAATTAAACAAACAGTAAACAGAAATCACTATTATCTACAACAAATACAAAGATTCGTTTAATTGGCCAAAAACTTCACGTTATTTTAACGATGCATTTAACAGGCGATATAACGTAACGAAGTATTATGAATACAAAAACGTGTATATAAGTCTTTGTTATAGCATAATGGTACGTTATATCATATTAAGAGCCTTAGTGAATACAGGGGTGTTAAAAATGTTTGCATTAGTAAGAATGACATACCTACCGAAATCATTTTCTTGCACTATATCTGGATTAAGAAGATTGGGAATGTATTAATTTGATGAATAATTTAGATTTCTACTTAACTTATATATTGTTTATATTTTAAATAAATTTAAATATATTGGAATAGAATGTAAAAGTTATGTTCGCAACTCTTTGAAAAAGAATTAAAACCTTTTGAACGTTGTAAATATATGTTGTCAAATTAATAAAAGAAACATTTATATAGTCTACATTTAATATTTTATTGTTTCTTAAGAAAATAATGGTATAATAATACAATCCAAATCCATATTATCCTTTATTAGATGAAGATAATATTTAACAAACACATGAGGATTTTCTGATAACTACATTTGATAATTTTGCAGATTAGTACACTACCGATAAAAAAAAATCCACCACCAGTAAGAAAAAAACATACTTCATTCAAATAAAACTTTGCCACGAGATCTTTATCATGTAATGTTTGGTTGAACTCCACTTTCTCTTATTATTTCATCTATAATAAATATTTGATCTTCTTTATGATATTTCACTAATTGAATTAACTCGTTTTTAGACATTGCAGCTGAATAGCTTATATCTCTTTTTCTCAACCATTCCATAATTTCTGTTTTTTTTGAGGAGGTATTTGGTTGTTTATTTTGAATAGCACTATGATAAGGAGTATTATCCATTATTATTAGTGATGGTACTTCAAGATTTGGTATAAGCTGATGATTTACCCATTGCTTAAAGGAGTCACCATTCATTTCTCCATGGTAATCACCAGCGATTGTTTTTGATGGAAAAATCAGCCTAGCTCCTTTAATGAAGCCATTTTCTGTGCCAGCATGAATAATTATAAACCGTTTACCATCATAGCCTTCGGGTTTCCTAACACTTTTTATATTATCATTTTGCCAGGATTTCATTCTATTCCCTTTTGAAAAAATCGCAAGTTTCATCAAGGAACACGACCTGACGTAAAGTTGAATTTAAGTTATTCATATATTCCCTTAAAAACACATTTCTCATGCAGACTATATTTAATTTCTCTGCGAGTGCTCTTCTGTTACATTCTTTCTTGTATTTAAAACCAATATCTTTAAGCAATATTGCTAAAGAAGTTGTACTCGTATGAATAAATTCTTTCGTTGCCAAAACATTTCATAGAGTTTTTAAGGTAAGATGTTTTTCTGAAAAATTTGAACATGTAATAAATCTTTACAATATATTAAACACATACTTTCTTTATACATGTCATAAACAGTATTTCAAACTTCCATTTTCGTTGCTTCTGGTAAATCCTTAGTTTTTGGCTTCCTACAAGACCTGTTTTTGCCAGGAGATGATAAGACTGGATTCTGAACGCTACGATGTTTAATAGTGTAGACCGTTCTACTAGAAATATTAAGGGCTTGTGCTACCCTCTAAAATAAAACTAATTTTATAACTGCCTTATGTGAATTACCTCATGAACACGATCGATGGACTTAACTGGCCCACCATTCTCTTTTTCTCGTTCAAAATAGGTTGTAAGATTTAATACAAGCTGTTGAGCTTGAGAACCAAGAGGCTTATCAGGCATCTAAGAAATATTCTGTCAAATAAATAGGTTAGAAATGTCAAAGTGATAATCAAACAATTTCGTACTTATTGCCACTAATTGATATTATTATTTATTACCAGTATTGTTCTCAAAAGAACAGATTTTGTAATTTTTTGATGACAAACGAGATATTCAAATTAGATTACTTAACCAAGAAGTCAGAATACCGGAAACAAAGTCAATAAACAACAGTATTAAAATAATTTCACAGCAATCCGAATATCATAAGACTATCTCCTAGACAACCTATCCCTTTTTATTTAATATAATATTTCAAAGACGTACGTCTTAACTTAAAATGACAAACGTGTGTAGTATTACAGCGCGTATTCATGTGTGTTAGAAAGAGATAAAGTACAATTTGCGGTTCCCACTTGGGCAGTACGAACTGAAAACTTATACTTTATGAACTATATATATGTTTATATACTGAAAAGGATTGTTCGACGTTGAGAAATGTTATATTTGCATAGTTAAAGCGCTCTTTGTATCTGTACAATGGATCTTCAGTATTGGTAAAAAGGATGTTATATTTGCATAGTTAAAGCGCTCTTTGTATCTGTACAATGGATCTTCAGTATTGGTAAAAAGTTGCCCTAATTTTGTAAAATCTACATTTTTATCTAATACACCTTACGTGTATTATTTATTAAATTTAACAGTGTGGGCACATAGTCTGCCGTCTTTGGCATTATTGTTAAACTATCGTCCTATTTCCATTCTATCCAATTTTGCGATCTTGAACAAGTTAGGTATATATTCTAGAATATATGGACGTATTAGTCATTTCTTATCCCAAGACCAGCATGGCTTGCTTCCTGCGCGTTCAACACTGACTAATTTGTGTAGTGTCTCTCATGTCTTGAGTGAGGTTCTTGATAGGCGCGGTCAGGTAGATGTTATTTATAGTGACTTTTCCCACGCATTTGACACTATAAGTCATAAAGCCTTACTTTACTCCTTTGGTTCGCCCCATCTTCTTTAATTTCATGAATTCGTATTTAAAAAATCGAATTTCATATCTATCTTACAACGTCTTTCACTCATTTGAATTGATTGCAATATCAGGTGTGCCTCAGGGCCCCAACTTAGGACTACTTCTTTTTATGTTGATTATTATTATACTCATAAATAATTAACATCGATGATACTTCTCTTCTGCAAGATTATTTGAATATAATCTCATATTGGTGTAATAGTTTGAAATTGGAATTAATACTAGCAAGTATTGTTCTGTGAGTTACACCAGCTCCAAATTTCCTATACTGTCGTAGTATTTAATTGATAATACTTATTTGGAAAGGAAAACTGTATTAAGGCCCTGGGTGTACTATTTGATTCAGAATTGTCTTTTAAGCAAGAATTACAAACTGTGTGTATATCCTCTTGTAAAGCTCTGGGTTTCATTATGCGTGTTTCTACACATTTTAATAACATTGAATTGCTTAAGGTGTTGTATTTCAATTTTGTTGTCAACAAAATGGTTTATGCAGCTATTGTTTCGTATCACTTCTATGCCTCTCATAGATAACTTTTGGATAGAATACACTGACGATTTTTTAAATTTCTCTCCTTCAAAATTGATGGAGTATATTCACCGATTGGAATATGTCAGGGAGATTTGCTGCAGCGACACAACATGACTTTGTTTTCCGACAGAAGGGATCGCTAGTCGGCTACATTCTTGTTGAAGCTGTTAAATAATAAGGTCGATTGCCCATTCCTTCGGTCAAGAATTTCCCTACACGTGCCGAGGCTTCATTCACATTTCAACTGCATCACCCATGTGCCAGCGAGGATCAATGTATTGCAGAGTTTCCTTGTCAGCATTATGAACACTACTAATAAATTTTTTCATGATTTTTTTTTCAATTAGGCTAGTTAATTTCTTATATATATATTTATATATATATATATATTAATTTTGATTTTGAAAACACCAAAGTAATAACACAAAAAAAGAACACAAAAGCTAGAGAGGTCTTAGAAATGATACACATTTTCAAAAATAGAAAAACAATCAACGACCGGAACGAAATCGATGGGCTTTCAAAACTTTATTACCCTCTCATAAAACAATAGAAAAATTAAAAACAAACCCCCCCCCCCCCCAGCACGCACAAGACAAAAACGGAAAAAAATATCTCCCATTAGAAATAACAATGTTAACTTATACCCCTAAATACGGTCCTGACTACCATGCTCATTCCAAAAAACAGAAATTAGACCCCCGCAAACTAGGGCATTAGTTCACTTACAAAATCCGCACAAGCATGTTCGTTCTAAGAAACCCGGGTGTCGAAACACATGTGGCGTATCCGTGTAGAAAAAACAACAAATGTGAGTTTGGTTTGACTTTTATTTTTCTCTTTACGTATTGTATTGTAATTCAACTTTCCTGTTCATTTTAGCCATTCTTATTTTTATTTTACGTAAGTTTCAATGTTGGAAGTTGGCTCGATTTGTAATCATATTTAATCTAATTTTAAACTTAAAAATTGTTAATATTGTTAAGTCTCCAATTAATTCGTACAGATATTATTCAAATGAATGTCCCCCTACCATTCTAAGCTATTTTAAATTAATGTTGTTTAGTTTTCAACGTAAAACACTAACCAAATCCGTAATTCATTTCTTAATATAATGTTAAATTTAAAATGGTCAATTCAATTGTTATATCACACAAAACAAACACAGTTCTCATGTTCATTGTAATGATTCTTGTTTCCAGATGCTTGAAAAAGACTGAATTGATAAAGGTCGAAACGTCGCAAACAAACATCTAAATTCAATAAAAGGTCGCTAAAACCAATAAAAATCTATTATTTTTAATATATATATATATATACATATATTTGTATATATTTTATTTTATTTATTATTCCGCTTAATTTGTTTTAGTTTAATATTTTTACATTTTGTCTAACCTTTTATTTATTTGTTTTTTATAGTAATTAAAGTGTTCATTTGTTGTACTATTTTATATTGCAATTAAAACATTTATGTTCTGTAATTGGGGACCACCTGTTAGAGATTAAAGACTAATACTATTGTTATTATTATTAGGCATTATTAGCAAGGAGTTTTCAGTCACCTCAACCTACTTTACTGGCACTGTGAATCCTCATATTGTATGTCGGCGGGGTTGGCCTATGAATGTTTGGATAGATATTTTAAGAAAAAGAATCATCGGTCCATATTTTCTGCAAAGAATACTGAAAACACTTTTCCAGGTGTGTTAGAGGATATTCTTTTACAAAAACGTACAACAATGTTTTTTCAACACGATGGATCACCATTTCAAGTGCGAGAAATTTTGAATCGCCGCTTTCCTAATAAATGGATTAGTTGGGGTGGACTAATAGCGTGGCCACCCCAAAGTCTAATAGATTTTTGGCATAAACGAAAAAGTTTATTTTACTGTGCCTACCGGAGTGGATGATGTTTTTGCGTGGATTCACGAAGCAATAGCAGATATAAATGAGAATAATTTAATTTCTGTCACCAGAAACTTCAACCATAAATTACATTTGTGTATTAACGAAAATGGTATTAATTTTGAAGGTTTATTAAGGAATCAGATGTTTTGCTTCCATTTCGCTTAGCTCGGCCCAGATAGTTTTAATATTTGGAATATTACAAGTTTTTTTGTATTTGGATTTGTAATAAACAAAAGTTTAAGAAATGTTAATTTTTATTTCAATTTTACCTGAAAACGGCTTCGTTTTCGAGATTTTAGTATTCTTCATTTTTGTCTTATTTTTAAATGTAAAAACGTTTACTATTGGTTCGTTTGCGTGGACGCTTACAATAGGATAAATCGACTTCTATGTTCTGATAGTTACGATTTTGTATTCCTATTATTTTATTTTTTCTCAGTTTACTTGCTTAATATCCAACAAAAAGTCTTCTAAGAGTTTTTTTTACTGTGCATTGTTTTCGTGACAAACGTAAGTAAGCGCATGAAATACATCAAAAGATGATTCTCAAATATCTATTTTATAGGTTATAAATTCAACCCTACGTGCAATCCATTGTGGTATCAGTCTGCCCCTTTGTGTAGTATTATGGAGAATTAACCTCAAAAGAAGAGGCCCGTCAAACATTTTACAGTAAAAGACAAGGAGAGGGTTTTGAATATATTCAAAACCTTACAAGTACAGCCAGGTACTTCGAAAGTAGTTTACGTTGCAACTACAGCAACAACAGCAGATAAATTTTGATTATATTTTTTAAAAATAACGACGTTTCACTTTGGTGATGTTTCTTTTTAGGAATATCAGAATGTAGTGTTTATAAGATTTTGCAAGAATATACTGCTGAGCACATATTTTAATCACCAAAAAATACTACACAGGACAAGGGCCCATACTGAACAACATAGATGATATAAGGCGGAGTAGCATTTGCAGAATTATTGATTCCTTTTTTTTCAAAAATGAACTTCCAACTGTACAGAAAGTTCTTACGATGATAAATGAAAGAGATAATTTGCTAAACTTTAAAGTTACGATTCTCAGACAATTAATAAAAGAATTGAACTTTCGGTAAACTACATACATGCAAATACTTGTTACTTTATATAAATTGGTTTTCATTTGTATTTGCCAAAAGAGGAATCGTAATAGCATTCTGAAAGAAAAATATGACATTATTACTTGGAAGTGAAAATATTTACGTCAAGTAAAAAAATATCATGAAGATGGAACAACAATATATTATTTAAATGTGACATGGGTAAATGCAGGGCATAAAGTAAACAGAGATATTGGTGCTGACTGCGAGACAAGCTTTTGTAGAGGGTTTGTCTATATGCCTTAAAAATCCATCGAGAACAGGAAAGAGGTTAATTGTAACACATAGGTTCCGCCGAGGGATTTGTAGAAGATGGTTTGCTACTGTCTAAATCTAAGAATCCTTACCAACTTGAGGGAAAAAGGGATGATTTGAAAGGGATGTGTTGAAAAACGCCTACAGTACCACCTACAGCAAACAACGGCAAAGCTGAAATTTAACACCATAACATACCGTATGAAGATAACATGGTGAAGGCAGAATTACTAGCATTAATAAAACAAAATGTAACCAGTTCTGCGAAATGTGCAGTAGATGAGATAATTTAAACATCGAATAGAAAGGTATTGCGACTCCCACCATACCATTGTGAGTTAAATCCGATTAAGTTGATATGGGCACAAGCATTTGTTGCTAGACACAATGTGTTGTTCAAGCTGAAGGACATAAAGCAGTTACTTCAACAAGGTGTAAACAATATTTAATGTGAAAATTGGAGAAACACAATTAAACATGTGATCGATGTGGAAAACAAAATGTGGGAACGCGATAATATAATAGATTGCCAAGTAGAATCATTAATTGTAACAACAGGAGATGACACTATTTCATCATATTCTAATGAAGACGAGTGCGTCTGATTTGAAGCTGTTTGATTGCATATGCTCTTTTTGTAAATAATTGTTTTCTTATACTGGTTTTCTTTACGTTATCCCATTTATAAATGAATTAGACAAAAAAACAATAGTGTGAAGTGTAATATGAATTTAAGGTAAAATATTGATGTATATTGCATTAAAATTTAACAAAACTTGTATTTTATTATTTTCATCTGGTTTTCCTTCTGATTATACGAAAAATAACCGTATGAACCATATAAAAAAATTATTTTAAGGGTTAAGTACGCCTATTTTCAATGTAAGTAAACGAATATTTTCTGATTTTGGATATAATCATTAAAATATACTGTTTCTTGCTGTACCTGGACAATAATATATACGAGTACATATTCCGTACATTGTATTAATTTCATTGGTTGACTTCGCAGACTTGGTGAAACATTCTTGTAATAACTTGATTAATTATTCGAAAATAAAACACTTGGCTTAGTTTCACAACTTCTTTAATTAGATACACTAACAATTGTTTCGGCTATTAGGCCATAAGTTAGGCTATAAGTTTGAGATAGTTCTTTGATAATGGCCTAATAGCCGAAACAATTGTTAGTGTATCTAATTAAAGAAGTTCTGAAACTAAGCCAAGTGTTTTATTTTCGAATAATTAATCAAGTTATTGTATTAATTTGTTTAGTCTTTATTATAATTGGATTTATATACAAAAACGTGTCAAATTCCTACGCCCAAATGTGAGGTTAGAACTATTTGTTTATAACTGTCTAATGTCAAGTAACACATTTATTTATCGTTATGTGTTGTGAGTTGGGCTTTTTGAACTTGACGTCGATGCGACGTTCGCAATTGAAAAATTTCACAATAAGTATCCTGATGTTATTCACTATAAAACCTTTCTCAAACTGGTGAGATGATTCGAAAAAACGGGAACTGTCATTCCTAAAAGGAAATAGAACTATGGTAATGATGATGAAGGTACTCTTTTAGCTTTGGATTCGGTTAGACAAAATTCTAGACAATCTTTAAGAAAATGAGTGGCCAATCTACATATGAGCGGTCGTGTTTATGCAGCAAACAAGATAAAGGCGTACAAAACACATTTTCGGTGAACCTGGCGATGATGCTAAGCGGTTAGACTTTTGTCTTTGGGTAGGCGACGAAATTGCAAGTGATCAAAATTTTCATAAAAACATTGTATTCTCTGATGAGTGACGGTATTGGAGTGACAAGTCCAAATTTTAATATTAACCGCAATCGGTAATATTATAAAAAAGTAAATATGTGGTGTGCGGTACTATACGACAGAATTATTGCCCCGTATTTTTTTGCAACTACTGTCAATCAACGTACTTATTTGAACATGCTAAATAACTTCTTTTTAGAAGAACTTGAAGCACCTCCACTTAATATCTACAGACAATTATATTTTCAACATAATTTAAACATTACATGGAATTAAAAGGATTATTCTTAAAAAAATACTAATTGGAACTTATTGTACATATTTATGTATTAGGCAAAAACTTTAATAAAGAATAATCTTTTTCAATCCATAATAAAAAAAGTCTAGTGTTATTTGTGTATCGTCAATCAAGCAAAAACTTTAATAATGAAGGTTGTTTTTTCATAAATCTACAATAAAAATGTTTTTCCTATTGGAACACCTATCCGGCAACACACTGTATATATGTATATATATATATATATATATATATATATATATATATATATATATATATTTCCGACTGTCACTACCTTCATCAGCACATGACGCGAAAGCTCAACAATGCTTTTAACCGGTTCACCATATATGCCAAACTTGGACGACATACGCCTATGAGACAGCATTTCGTGATATCCATCAACCAAGAGCGGCTACACCTAGCGATGATTTTAGTATATGAAATATGTTTGATGTTAGCTAAACATCCATGCATACTCTTACCCTATTTATTGCTTAGAAAATAAGATTTAATTGTTTAAAAACAAATTAATTTGTCACTCTACTGTATTTTTCGATATGATTGAAATTTTAATTTAATAATTTTGTAGGTGGTATAGTTGCAGGAGGTATTGGGCAATTTATGTCGACACCAGCTGATATATCTCGAGTACGTCTGCAAATGGAGGGCAAACGAAAGCTTCTAGGCTTAGAGCCGAGAGTAAAAAACCTCCGTGAAGCTTTCAAAAGTGGATATGCTCAGGGCGGAGTACGCGGTTTATATAAAGGTCTTAATGCACGCAAAAGGAAAAGTACTATAATAACTGACTTTTTTTTTTATAAAAGGATGTATACCATGTATCATTAGAGGAGCACTTGTAACGAGTGGAGATATCGGTGGCTACGACGTGATTAAGAGATTTATCCTCAATACCTGGGATGTAGAAGAGAGTAGGGCGTTACATGTCGTTAGCAGTTTGTGTTCGGGATTGATCGCTTCAATTATTGGAGCCCCTGCGGATGTTGTAATGACCAGGACTTTACATCAAAGATATAGTCCAACCGGAGAGTAATTCTGCATTAGAACATGTTTAATTGTATAATAATTTTGCTTCTTACAGGAGCTTAGTTTATGACAGCGCTTTTGATATAATATGGAAAACAGTCAGAAACGAAGGCATATTAAGTTTGTACAAAGGCTTTGTTCCTTTATATGTCAAATGTGGTCCTTGGGCACTTCTGTTTTGGTTATCATACGAACAAATAGAAAAAACTTTGGGTGGTACTGGTTGGTAATTTAAATGAAAATTTTTTGTAATTGTCCTTTTATTTCACCTATCAAACGCATATTTACAGAAATTATTATATCTAAATGAACAAAATGTACATACAACATATATTCAATTTGTCTACATTAAACTATATTTTATTTGTCTTTCTTGTTTTCGTCCTTAATATCAGAGCAAAATTTTCCAAGGGAAGCTTCCTTTATTTCTTGAAACATACATTCACTAATTGTAGATCCTTCAAATCATGGATAATATTCATATGGTCTTCGTCTATGATCGTTCTTATTTTAACATATATGTTCTCTTTGATGTTGAATAAATACAGCTTACGTGATTGTGTTTTAAAACTATCAATTAGGTTTTTCAAAGTCTGCAATTTAAAAAATTCAGGTCTTAATCAGAATATTAAATGGAAACTTAAAACGTAAGCCCAAACGTAAATAATTATTAAATTGGTATAAATGTATTTTTTCGATTAATAAGACCTTCTTAATGTTCTATTAATTAATTTTGTTATACAAGGTAATCAGAAAAATGCGGAGAAGCGTCAAGTGAGTGATTTTATGAATAATTTTAAAACAAACATTTTTTAATAATAGAACGTGTTTCAAAAAGAATTACATCTAGTTGTCCATGAATTTCTCCTATAAATTATGATGTTCTGCATTCTTGAAATGCGGATATAAATTAAATGGTATGAAGGTTATCTACTAAATTTTCACGAGTTGTACGTGCAGTAGCCCCATATTGCTAGAAGTACCACCCATTGAATTCGTCTCGTTGCACTTGAGATAAAAATGGTGTTAATAACTGTTCTCGGTATCATTGGCTATTAATATTATTGTGAAAAAATATTGGTCCTATTTTTCTACGACGAGATACAGCTAACCATCGTCCAACTCTAACAGGACTCTAACGGAACTCTAAAGGAACTTCGATGTGATCGTTTGGATTGTTTATAGACCATGTTCTGTAATTTCGTTTATTTACAACCCCGCTTAAATGAAACTTAGATCAATAATTTTGTCATTATTTAAATTATTTAAATTTTCTTTACGGAAAATACAATAATTAAGCCTACTAGAGTGATCTGTAGGTGAGATCTGTTGAACAATCGATTACTTTGTATGAATACATATTGCTATGGATTTTTCCCCAATAAATAGTAAAAATTTATTTAAAAATGAATGTAATATTATTTTGGATATCTGTGTATATCCGTCTGTATTAATGTGTAAGAGAAACTGTATTTTTTTATGCGAAGCCTACGTGCTTGATGATTTGACCTTTAGACACAAGTTAACTGTTGACGAGAGCGTACATTTTAATATAGTTGATGTGTTTGCATTTCAATTTCCCGAACTTTCTACGAGCTTGTTAGTCTCGTAATTTTGATTTATTATATCTTTAATAACGATTCTCGTTGATGTGTCTCACATTGTTATGTAGTAAGTAAAAATATATATATATATATATTTTTTATTATGCTCGTATTTTAACGAGTTGAATTTTGTATTTCACTTGTATTTAATATTGTTGTATTGAGATTTAATCTTAGTTAATTGATTTAAATAACAAAGAGAATTTTTAACATTTCTAAGTAAAAAACAGTAAATGTAAAATTTTATACGTTGAGTTTCCAAGGGCATTTTTTTCTTGGACATGTAAGTGCGCATGTTTTTAGAGTTTTGTTCGAGCTGTCAAGTTTGTTTGTTTATTTTGTTCTCTGGGGAGAAATTAGAAATATTCTTTGTGATTTAGTTTATTTTTAAGTTGTTCGGTGTTCACTTAGGTTTTTTTTAATGCACGTAGCTGACATTTCCGTGCGTTATTTTTCCTATTAAAAAATATTGTTTAATGATGCAATATTGATCTTTATACTCTATAAAGATTGTTTTTTTTTTATTTTCTTTGATTTTGTATTAAATTTTCATTTTAAATTTATATTGTGATCTTTAATTTAATCATCCCTCCATTACGAGTTTTATAAGTAATTTAAACATTTGTCAATACTCTTTTACAAGCGCCTAAAAAAATTTGTAGAAGAGTCTACCACGTTTCCGATTGGAACCCTGAGAGGGAAGCAGTCTCATTTTTTTTTAAATAAATCGGCTGAATATCCTAGTTGGATAGATTTGTCGTGAACGGTGGTACAACAAATATAAAAACCACAGTTCATAGCAATATGTAAACGACGCTTAAAAATTCTATGAACGGTACTAGAAGATACGTCCGTTTGAACTGATAAACGACGAACGGATGTATGTGGGTTTTCTCCAACAAGGTTTCCTACGTGTTCAACAATATTTTGCTGTGTACATGGTCTACCAGAACTTTTGCCGTTTAACATAGATCCTGTAGCCCGAAACTTCTTCACGACTAGATGAATGTCATGATGTAAAGGGGTATTATCGACAAATCTATTAGGAAACTGCAAGTGAAACTGTCGCTTGCACTCTGTGTAGGAATATTGTCATTCTCTGTTAAGAAATTTTGCACTTCAGAAATATGCCTCAACAATAAAAATATTTTCTTGCAATGTGTACAGTGCTGTGCAATAAAACTCATAATGCCAATGTCTAGGTGAGTGCAAAAAAACTGGGACATGTTATATCGTAAATCTTGCTTCAACGCTGTCATGCGGTTATAAGTGGCACAGGAACAAGGCGTTACGCAAGGAAAATAATAGTAGATATTTGCGTTACTTGATTTGGGAACTCTATAATTCTGTTAGTAGTAGGTATATGAGAATTTGACTGTATATAGTAAACCAAAAATTTAAATTAAATTCAATACAAAGACATTGTTTTTATAACAGAAGATTAGATATAAGCAATGAATATATTTAATATTTGGTTATGTCACCGTTTGCGGCAATGGCACGGGTTGTATGGACGGGCCAATTGTCTTGCTGAAATATGTAGTTATTGTCTGTTATATATGGTAGCATTACATGCTCCAATATGCTTCTGTAACTGCTTTCCTCGCTGTAGTAAAGGGATTCATTAATATGTAGTTTATCAAAGTTGCATCATCATCGTCAATACTGTTTCTAGGGCGTTCAGAAGCGATTTTCCTTGCAGAGACCTATCCCGCATCCACCGCTTTTTTACATCAAACACGGTATTCTTATTTAAATTAAAAAACGTTTTCAGTCTTCGTATTGACCAACCATCTTATATTTTGGACACAATCAGTGATTTAAATGTTGAGACATCTTTAATGGTGTTTTAATGTTTAGAAAATTTCAATTATATTGCTATATAATTTAATAATTTTAGTTAATATCTGAAAATTTACGGAAAAAATGACACTGACAGGACATTAAGTCAATTGACATTCCATGAGTATGAGACCCTAATTACGGAACTTAAACATGTTTGCCTCAGATTTTATTGCACAGTACTGGACATTATTTAGTGGTATTGTTTATTAAGTAAGTACAAAAAAATATTCGTAAGAAAATATTATAAAAATTATATTTGCAAATGTCAAAATGACATTAGACAAATAGTTATATATAAAATCCAAGTGGCTTATAATAAATTTGCAAGTACCAGTTACTCAGTGCCTACTGAGATGAAGTTCTTTTTGAAACACGTTGTATAATAGTATATTAAAACACAAACTTCATAAGGCACCATTTTGCCGCAGGAGTTCAGTTCACTCGCCGCAATCGCGGCTCGTTTTCTAAAGAACGAGTGCGGCAAAAGGCCTTATGAAGCGAGTTCTTTATACTATTTTTTCTATTTTACATTTGTAACATTAATAAATTGAAATTATTTAATTTGAAAGTTCAGTTTAATTTTTACATAAAGTATGCAGTTGGTCACATTGGTACTTGATATTTTCAAATTTAAATCTTGCTATTCGCGAAATATATTATATTACATATTATTTATTAATTTTCGTTAACATTACTTGATATTTTATTTAAAAATATAAATATGAGTGACATAGAAACTAATATATCTTGTTGTCAATTATATAATATACGTTGCTCGTGTAGCGTACGTACAGCTGCGAGCAATAAATTTTGGTGGTCAATGAATGTAATTGTAAAATTTGAGCAAATTGTTAAAATGTAGATTTTTGCCCTGATTGATTATTTCCATTGTCAATTAAATGTCAATATAAATTTGCAGTTTGTCAAAGTCTTGTTTTTTGAATTATTTTTATTATGGTCCCAATATCCTCTTTTAACAAAGTAAGGATTATTTCCTTAATAGAAACTGGACTCTCTGAAGCTGCGGTAGTATCTCGTCTAGGACTTAAAGAAGTTCAATAAATTTTATTAACATGTGACAGATTAAATTATAGGTTATTACCATTACGGCCGTTTCACGATACAACAACATACATTTTGTCAAAGAATGACATTGACGCCAAAATTTGTTGCAGTTGTACATATGTCATATCTATCAAATGTACTTAAATTGTTAAAATCAAATGACACCAATAATATTTATTTCGGTGTTCGAACAACGCCAACATCGAAAAATGAAAAAAAGCATATCGAAATAAAAGTCATTTCGATACTGTTTTGGGTTTCATAATGAGTTCATTACGAACGCAAAATAATAAATAAATAAAAAAATATTATTAAAAATCGGGTGTGGAGAACACAACACAAGTTCATATTTGTGTGAAAGTATCTTCCAGACATGCAGACACGTGTTTCATATTACTGTAGAATCATCAGTATAGTCTGCTGGAGCGATAATTTTACCATAAATAACACCCTTAGTACATTCCAAAAGTTATTAAGAAAGAGCGTAGAAGAACATTCAGCGCCGCTTATTGACCAATGTCAACATCCTGAATGCTAAAGCATCCTTCATTGTTTTCACAATTAATTATTAAGAATAAAACTAAATATTCTGTCAGAGAAAATCTTAACATGAGTATACTATTGCAGCTTAGAAAACGCAAACCGGTTAGCAAATATTATCATTATAACTAAAAGCTATGAGACATATAACAACTATTACAAATACCCCACTTAATCCTAACCACAAGTTATAAGAACATGATTAGAATTGATGAACGATTTCTTTCTGGACTTGGTCGTATGACCATTGTAGTACTGAAGTGTCGCTGTTCATACTACTATCCTCTGCAAGTTTTGCTGTACTAATTTGATATTTTCCTTCTTTACTTAAAACGTGCTTTATTGAGTATGATGCATTTTCAAACAAAGTGGTGAAACCCGAAGGATTATATTACTAGTGACACTGGCTATGAAAATTTCCGGAATTTTGTTATTAAGATTGTCGATATACAATCTTTCTAGACTATTCAAAAGAATTTTTAATACTGGTACATGTGTGAAAAATTACTATAAAATTAGTATTAAATGTTATACGTAAATTCCTAAAAGTAGCATTTTAACTATGGTGATTGCTATAAAATCGTACAATTAGCGTAAATAAGCAGAGTAGACTGCTGTATACAGGCTGTCCTTGAAATAAAGAGACAACGTATGAAAAATGGAAAGATGTAATTATATAGAATATAAAATATGTTCCTAAAATTCCCTGTCACAAGAGAGAAAAAAATGACAAAGATATTTAAAAAAATATTTGCTAGGCCACTGTGCGACCGACTATATCATAAAGAGTATCGAAGACGATTCTTAAAGATAAAGGACAATATCAACAAGAGTAATTTTGTTATTGGCCGTCAGCTTTATGTATTGTCTCCGATTCAGTAGTTGTCGATTGTTACATATGTATTGTTTGTTTCAAAATATTGTGTGAACCGCTGGCTTCTACCACCATAGGTGGTATGCAATAAAAATAATCGATATGAGAAACACGCTACAGGCCCTTATTATCAATTTTTGATTATAAATAATAAAAGTATACGTGTTTTATAATATGAATGTATTTTTATACGAAATGTCACCTACGCTATGTGAAATACAAGAATACATTTTGCACGCTAATTTATTCTGTAAATTGTATGACAGTTAATTTACAAATTAACAAACATATAAACAAAGGGAGATGAAAATATCTAAAACTTACTATATAAACATGTCTGTATTATCCTCAAACTCTGACTCGGTGGAATCTTCGTCATTATTTAAATCAATTATGAACTCCAGATGCATCCTTTGTAAAACATTGTACTTTGTTTTAATTTTCGTAACATTATTGATTGTATTGCGCCATGAGCTTGTAGATATCTTTTTTATTTATTCTTTTATTAGTTGTATAATACTCTCACTGAATTTCGGCGATTTATTTTTTGTTCGTATGTTTTTTTTTTCAGTTGTGCCCAAATCAATTCAATATGGTTAAAAATGCAGTGATAATATCGTGGTAATATAAGGAACAATGTTTTATGTTTTCTGTAAACAGGAACGCAGCTCCTTCAACCCAACCATTTGTAGATCCACAATGCAGTATTATAAGTCTTTTCCCTGAAGGAATATCAGTGGCGGCTGGTACTAAAGGGCACAAGGGCACGTGCCCGCCCAACCGCCAAAACAAACACAGAAAGAAATTCGCATGTAATTCAGTGCATTAAAACTATGTGCTCAAAACTATGTTCCGGGGCATGATTTCAGATGTATCTATTTCGAGTATCAGTCGGCTGGCTCTGCTTATCTTCGCCATATGCGCTTATGCCGTCGGTTTGGGGCACAAAATAGCCCGACTCCAGTTAACGTCTCGCGTGCATTGTGACTGTATTATTTTCGGTGCGTACCGCACGTGTATGATTTCAAAGGCTTGAAGTGACGTTTATTATTAATGATGGAAGTGTGTTCAAAATATTTTAAAAAACCTGCTATCATTTGCGGAAAATCTTTTAATTAAGAAGAATGGAAGGCCTATCCATGATCTTCAAATAAACTACACTTCCACAAGTAAAACTCGAACTTGCAATAGAGTATTCAATAAAAATATATATGAAAAATATGAGTGAATTTGCGGTTGTTCACTAACAAATAAACTATTTTGTTTTATCTGCTTAATTTTTAAGAAAGAAGTTAGTGCGTGGAATGAACAAGGGTTGAATGATTTAAAGCATATCGCAGACAGGGCAAAGAAACAGGAAAATTCCGTTTCTCACATGAATGCATGCGTGGATTTTAGTGTTCTAGGCAAAGTGGACATACGTGAACAGTTAGACAGTGTTTATTTGCGACATAAAATTAAGTACAACGAAGATGTGGAAAAAAGTCGTCATATTTGCGCAGGTTAATTATGTGTATAAAATTTTGCGGAGCTTTTGAATTGGCGTTACGAGGCCATGATAAGACATTGACGTCGGAAAATCCAGGTATTTATGTAGGCTTAATCAACTTTGCAGCTGAATTAGATGCTGTGCTTGCAATACGTATGAAAGTGTCACAAGTGTTTAAAGGCGCCTCAAAAACTATTCAGAACGAATTGCTGGATGCAATGTGTCAAATTTACAAGCTTTGGAAGAACTATAGACTCCTCTAATAATCAGCAAATAGTTGTCATTATTCGATATGTGTTTAATGGACAAATTTTTGAACGCTTTTGGTCTTTTTTAAGCCTGGTGGACATAATGCTGACGTATTAGCATAAACATTGCTGAATGAATTGCAAACTATTTTAAATTCTCCTTCTAGGTCTGATAACAATAAACTAATCGCTCAAAGTTACGATAGGGCGTCCGTGATGAGTGGTACGACAAATGGTGTCCAAGCTATTATCAAAAGAACATTTCTACATGCACATTATATTCACTGTTAGGCGCATCAATTTAATTTAATTATTGAACGAGCGGCACAGTACAATAAAAATGTAAAAATTTTCTTTGCAAATTTGCAGTCATTTTCAAGTATTTTTTCTCGATCGCCAAAACGAACGGTAATTCTTGAAGAAATAGTCAAACGTAGATTACCACGCGTCGAACTGTGAACACATTATTTGAACACCAGGATTCCTTCAAAGCATGTTTAGACAAAATTATTGACAAAGATGGGATGGATTCAGTTACTATTAGTGAAGCAAGTGGTTTATAGAAACATTTGAATTGCCCGGAATTTCTCTACTGGTTGAAAATATTTCATTTCATCATGCCACATGTTGAAATATTATATTATATATAAATGCTCAACTGCAAAAGGCAATTGAACAATTCCAGCAGCAAATTATTCACATTAGAAATTTAAGAAATTCTACTGACAATGACAATCAAGACCGCAATAATGAAGAATCTGCAAAGAAAAGACAAAAAACGATAGCTGGAAATAACAGAGCTGTTATTGCAAAGGAATGATGTGACACTATTTTAAGCCAAATTAGCGACCGATTTGATTTTAGTGACCACTTAAGTGCAGCAAAATTATTTGATTCTCAAAATTTTAAAACTTATAGTCATTCATTTCCACAAAAAAATTTGGATGAAAGTTTGAAATCTTATCCTATGTTGGACAGTGTAAAACTGAAAAGTGAACTTTCAGTAATTTATGAGCGCAATGATATGTGTGACGTAGGTGGTGCTTTGCCACTTTTAGTGTTCATAACAGACAGCAACCTAAAAAAGGTTTTGACGGAAACATACACCCTCAAACGCATTAAAACTTTTCTGAGAAGCACAATGTCAGAAGATCGACTGAACGCATCGGCGGTCTTATCTATAGACAAGAACTTCATCTAGTCAATCCCGAATTTTGACAGCAAAGTCATAGATGTCTTTTCCAGCAAGAAAAATAGGAGAATGGATTTTATGTACAAAAATTAGGTAAGTCTTTTGTGCCTACCCTTTTTCATAACTCACGAGCCGACACTGGGAATATCTAACTGGCTCTGATCTGAATTGCCACTCCAACACATTTTTACAATATCATGCGTATCATACCACGTTTCGTCGAGGTAATTGTAATCCAGTTGATTTTAACAATCTCCACAGTATTGACTTTGAATATTCAATATCATCACTCATTAAAGCAACGCGTAAACTATCAAGTGTAGGTACTTAACTTTTTCCATACAAGGAGTATATCTTCTGCCGAACTACATCGACATCTCTCAAAGTTACTTTTTCAAATTGTCCACTATCATATCTCTCTTTTCTTTCAGAAACACCAACATTCACCTTTTTTTCCAATAGTATATTCCGGTATTTTAGTAAGTTGTGAAGTTTTTAGGATAGCTTTCGAAGTGCATAATTCATCATTTCCATTAAACCATTGTAGACATTTAATACAATTTGCATTGCATCCATAGATGTCTTTGTTTTCTATTGGCTTCTCTTAAAGTAATTGCACTTGTTAAAATCACGCTGCTCTAGCTGGGTTGTGGGCGGCATGCTAACAATAAATGAAATTATTTAAAATAAATAATAGGTGTACTAGTGATGTATCAAAGGTCCAGGACGTGTGTAATGTGTGCCGGCATAAATATATTACAACTTATTAACTAAATAAAACAAAATAACGTTGTCCTTAAAGTTTGTATTTAATATTTACATAAGAAATTGAGCGTTGATATATTTTAAACTAATTAAATAAAAGTAATATATACAAGTAGCGTTGAATAAGTAATTAAAAATTAACACAAAAATAAACTGAAAAGAACGTTAAATTAGCCAGTGAATTAAATGTGAATTAATTGTGATTAACATAAAATAAGCTCTGTATAAAAAAATACAGTTACTTGTGGAAGCGTATATTGGTCGGCCACGAGGTTCGCATCATGTACTTGGACAAGTATGTAGAGCAATGTTTGGCCGGTGGACGAAGAAGTTAATTAGTTAAATGAATGTGAATTAAAGTAAATGAAATAATCTCTACAGAACAGTACAGAGTTACCTTAGAAACGAAGAACGCCGGAATGCGTGTAGAATGCTGGCACAGCACGTGGCGTAAGATGTGTATCTTAAAAGGTCTTCTTTTGAAAAAAGGTTTATTTTATTGCCCCTAGGTTGGCGAGGGATCGAAGTTGCTGATGTTTTGAACGTTAGATATGAGTTGACCATTCTCAATCAGGTAGATTTCGAAAGGTCCGTGGTAGTACGGTAAAAAAAGAAAGACTTTCTATTTGCAAACGAAAATGCTTAGAAAATGGCTAAGTTGAATTAATATTTTAAATTAGAAATATAATTTAAAATTAAATCAAACGTTCTTAATATAAACGAAGGATAACACACTACTATTTTCCCAAGGTCTGAATGTTGTACACTTTTGAATTCATAACGCCCGATCATCTTAGTTGTTTAAAGTGAACTAAAATGAAAATTTTATTTGAGTATAACATGTAAGTAAATATATAGTATTAAAATATTGAAATTAGAGACTTATATTAATTACTTTATTTTCTTGATACACTTAAGCTAGCCTAATAGATAGATAGATCCGCGTACTTAAAATTTGTGTTTACCATAGCCGGATAATGGAGGAATTAGCACAATAAATTCATAATGACTTTATTTAGGTCATCCCACTATAACTTGAAAGGAAGTTATATAGGGGACTGCCGAGTTGTACCACGCTTACCTGAGTTAATCCGGGTTGCGTAAAAGGTTGCCCTTTTTGACGACCGAGTTGTACCACAAATTATATTGCCCGATTATAATATTAGTTCTCAGTAATTCTCTAATGAGGGTTGGGGGTGATAAAGTAGGGAGAGAAAGTTTATTAATGCTGCTTGCTATTTATTTCTAGTCCTGATAGCTAGGTGCAAGTGTCAAGTATCTTAAGACAATAGAAGTTCAAACTATGTTTAGTGAAAATTGTGCAAAATTGATAGTGTTAAATAAATTTAAATTTTCAAAATCACACATTGCGAAGTGTGGGAAAATAATATGGCGTTGCACTAACACCAAAAGTAGGTGCAACGCAAATATATATACAAGTGCTGATGAACATACTATTTTGGAATCTCAACTTGATTATAATCATGAAAGTGAGAAGACGATTGCTAGGCAAGCTATCAGTAATAGTGTTAAAAGAAAAGCTGCTGAGGATTGTACAGAAAGACCATCTAAACTAATTCATAAGGAATTAAGTGTATGTATTAAAAATTCTAAAAATTGGGCTTCAGACATTGGACTGAGGTTCATCAGACATGTAACCGTGAGTTATATGTCTGATGAAGCTCAGGTTGGAGCGAAACGATCGTTACAGTGTTAATTAAAAAGTGAAATTCATTAAAATTTGTTTTATTTTATCCTGATAATAGTTATAATGGAATTTCATCAAGTAAAGGCTGAAACAATCATATACAAATATATTTATTTTTGTAGATATGATAATAAATATTCAAAATGAAACATTTGCAAAAATTAAGACTGCTAATGAATCAAAAAATATAAAAAAAATTAAATCTGTTACTAGAAAGAAACATGAGTATATAACTTCTAAAATAAAAGAATTAAAAGAAAACAGAATTACCAAATTTGATTTTGTAAGATCTTTAAGCTATCGTTATTTGTTGCAGTAGTACTTAAAGCATTTTAAAATGTAAAATTAATGTAAATGTAAATTTGACTATCTATATTTCAAATTAAAATTCAAATGTATATGTATTTTTGATTATATAGAATTTTATAATAAAACTGTTAAGCTTACAATTAATATAAGATTTTATTATTAAACCGTTAATCCTATCTAGAAATTCGTTGGTACAACTAGACGGTAGGATTATATCTACCTGATGTCCCGTGGTACAACTCTGCGATCCCGGTTATATAAAATTGTCAAATATAGTATCCAAACAAGAAAAAGGAAAACGACAAAGGATCCAAGAAAAATTCCAATGTGGCAAATCGATATTATTCGTTAATCAATTTATAATATTTATAGACAAAATTAAGTTCCTATAATAAAAATTTATACTTAATACTATGCCGATATTATAATCACTGTTTGCATTTCTATAGACACTCACTGTAGGGGGTCTAATTAAAGTACTTACACATCAGCTTCCGTCGCACTATATCTTGAAACAGACTTTAAATGTGTACGTATGATATGATTTACATTTATGTCTTCTATTAAAGGTACATTGTTACCAAATTGGATGCGAAATGCCTCATCTCATATCTTCTTCAGAAAATTACCTGCACGTATAAATTTTTAACAGTTGACTTTCGTACTAAATTATCTAACACTATACAAAGCTGTCTAAACAATGTTGTTTTCCAGAGAGAATATAAATATGCAGAGTCTGTTTGCATATAAATTAATAGCGGTACTTTTTATTATCATTCTAAATTCACATGAATATTTTATATTTGTTCCTTCTCGTAACAAAAAAAAACATTTACGTAATACACATGAAATGAAGGTGATTTAGGTTAGTTCTAAAAGTTTTCGTCCACAACATCCACCTATTTTAATTTTTAATAATTCACTTGTATGTATAAACAGCTGATTTTTGTACGTAAATATATTGAGGTTATTGATCTAAACATACAACAATGTTATAGTTCTTATAACATCGACAGCTGTTACGTATGCTTGTGTATAATTTCAATAGAGATAAACACCTCTATGTAATTGACTCACAATATTTTGAATTTATATTCTATATAATTAGATTTTTCCATTTTTTATAAATTGTCTTTTTATTTCAAGGACAGCCTGTATAAAAAGTTTTGAAGTAAATTGTTAATTCACTTACCATACAACCAGAGTAGTCTATACGACAGACGTGATCAAAGTCGATTACAATTGCTATCGTATTGTCTATCGATACTTTCGTTATAGATTCTGTAAAATTGTCAACAGCCGGAAAATACAAACCCAATTCGGGTTTTATTACAAGATATTCTTGACCTTTCCGATCCTGAAATAATGTACAGAAAAAGAATATAAATATAATTTCATTCAAAATTAAATAATTTAAATTTGTAGCAAATTAAAAAATAATGTTTGTAATTTTTAACATAAAATACATACAATATAGATTTTTTTAAACGTACTTCTTTAAGGTCGATATCTATTCTAGGTCTTGTCCAAATTTTCAAAAGCGGTATCATATTTAAGGCAATACCTAGGATAAGGCCAATTTCTACTCCACAAAATAAACCTCCGACCAAGGTTACCAAATTTACGAAAAAATCTAATTCTGAAACCAATAATTACAAATGAAAAATTGCTATAAGGTATTCTTGTGTCTGACATACTGTTGGATCTCCACAATTTTGGTATGATTTCGTAGTCAATCATGGTGACTACAGCTGTAATAAGTACTGCCGCCAATGTGGCTTTTGGGATGTAATATAAAAAGGGTGTTAGAAAACTGAGAGTCATTAAGATTATTGTGGCTGAAAATAAATTAGGTACATACATGTATTACTTTTAATTGACCAAAATTACATCAAAATTAGACCATTTTTTAAATAATAATAGAAATAATATTAATAATAATATGTTCATTGCCCGACAACATAATTACTTATAGGTCAAAAACTTAAATTAGATTGATATAGTGTGACAGTGTTTAAATTAACTACAAATTTAACTTGTATTTAATTTTTTTCTGAACATAATTGAAGAAATACTGCAAAACGGTTAAATATTAATCGAAGTAGGCATGTTGGCTAACGCCATAAACAACTGCACCTTAATTGTGTCAATACTGTCAGTTGTATTAATAATGTGGTGCAACAATGTGTCAAATATTGTTGCACACATGTAGTATTAAATTTCGTTTCAATAAAGATGTAAAAGTGATTGACATTCATCTGATACTTCATAAACAGTTTGGAGAAGAGTGTTTATCGCTCGGAACAGTCTTTAAGTGGTGTAAATCCTTCCAGGATGGTCATGAACGCGTGTTAGACTTGCCGCATACTGTCCCATCCAGCGTTTGCTGTGAATTTTGCTCCAACTTGCTTCTCACTGGGGCGATGTAGAATCTTATCAGGATACAAAGATTATTAACATCATCTGCTAACGATATGAAGGCCATTGCTGATCTCAATTTAAATTTGCGAAGTGCTAGGAGGCTTTGGAATTATCAGAGTCTAAATATTTGTCAGTCAAAATATGACTTCTTTTGAAATGGAACTCAAGAAAAAGGTATTGTCAGACTTTCGTACTCGAAAGGCAAATGTCGAAAACATCTCACTTAAGGGAGTGTCCAACAGTTAATCTGAAATATTACTATCGAAACGTCGCTGGTTCGAATACGAAAACCAAAATATTTGCTAAATGATATTTTATTCTAACATCGCTTGAAAGAAATTTCATTAAAATTTCATATTAATTAACAGAAATGAGCCAAGTAATGATTTTAGAACGCAAGAATAATTTATTTGCAAATTTAAAATTACGCGTTTTCATATTTCAGACAATTCTTGCTAGACAATAATACCTTTTCTTGGAATATTTTACTGTGAAAGAAATTACATAATACTATCCATTTGCTGTTCATCTCTTGTAGATGAATAAAAATAAAATGCAGAATTAATGGAAATAGTTAAAAGCAAAAATCTTATAATAATAGTTCCTAGTTATTATGTAAGTTTAACATTGAACAAATTGTTGGCTTAAAATAATTTTGAAACAGATTAATTGTTCGTTTTATATATGTATATAGTTGATTTAGATATTCGGCGATTGAAGGTCTATAAGTAATAAAGTTTAATTTTGCTGGATTCCCCCCAAAAAAAACATTTTTTCCTTTCCATATATATATATATATATATATATATATATATATAGATAATTATTTCGTGACCTTTGTATGTTATGGTAGATTTAATTAGTTGGCGATTTAAGGTCTGGTTTTACTCAAAAATGCATATATTTAAAACAATTTTACATGTTTCGGCAAGTGATGCCTTTCTCAAAGAATATAAAATATAAATGACAGTATATTAATGTCATTTATATTTTATATTCTTTGAGAAAGGCATCACTTGCCGAAACATGTAAGATTGTTTTAAATATATGCATTTTTGAGTAAAACCAGACCTTAAATCGCCAACTAATTAAATCTACCATAACATACAAAGGTCACGAAATAATTATCTATATATATATGGAAAGGAAAAAAGGTTTTTTGGGGGGAATCCAGCAAAATTAAACTTTATTACTTATGCTTCCTCAGGGGGTCACTGTAAGAGCAGATGGAAACAAATTAACTACTTATTAACCAAGGAAAGTCGTTAATACTTACAAATGTGAACTGTTTTTTGTATGGAGAAATTACCCGTCCCAATATTCATAATGTTTGCAGTATTTTAAAGTAATCCGACCAATAACAATGGTGTACACATAGTTTACTCCTAAGGTACAGTTTAAAATCCAGGACAAACACATTTAAAAGAAAGGCACACGTGTAGTTGTGACGAACAAAAGCAGTCCTCGCACAAACACATGTTATCTGTCACAAAGTTAATACATATAATGTTAGAGGATGGCAGTGTAAAAGAACCGGTAATGTTTTTTTTGAATGTTACACACCTGGAATTAAAAAAAAAACATTACCGGATCTTTTACACTGTCATCCTCTAACATTATATGTATTAACTTTGTGACAGATAACATGTGTTTGTGCGAGGACTGCTTTTGTTCGTCACAACTACACGTGTGCCTCTCTTTTAAAAGTGTTTGTCCTGGCTTTTAAACTGTACCTTCGGAGTAAACTATGTGTACACCATTGTTATTGGTCGGATTACTTTAAAATATTGCAAACATTATGAATATTGAGACGGGTAATTTCTCCATACAAAAAACAGTTCACATTTGTAAGTATTAAGGACTTTCCTTAGTTAATAGGTAGTTAATTTGTTTCCATCTGCTCTTAAAGTGACCCCCTGAGGAAGCATACGATTTTGATGCGAAATATTGGGAGAAAAAATAAAGAACTGAGTTAAGTATAGCAAGCGCCAATTAAGTTGGCGTGAGGAGGGGGTGCGCAGAAGCCATTTTTAAAAACGTCCACCCCCACTACTCAAGTAATTGTCAGAATACATTTGTCATTGACGCTTGACGGAACATAATGTCTTTGCTAGGGGATCATAAAGTGATACACGCTCAGAGGTTAGAATTATCTGACATTTGATGTAAAACCAAATACAAATCTCCCCACTACTTTTAATCCTGCGCGAACTTACACCTCCTCGCGCCAACTTAATTGGCGTTTGCTATAATAGAGTTTAATTTTGCTGGATTCCCCCCAAAAAACATTTTTTCCTTTCCATACATGTTCTCACGGCAAAGACTCCTGGTCTAGTTATATATATATATATATATATATATATGTACATATATATGTATATATTAGGGTGACCCATCTGTATAGGGGTGAAAAAAATTTTCGAAGGGCCACTCTGTGAAAATGTTCCTTTATATTAAAAAATAAAACCACCAAAAATTCAACTCAATCTGACAAGAGGAACACGTGCCGCAGGCAGGTCAAAATATTAGGTACAGGTAGGTACGTGGTACATACAATATTATATTAATAATCCTCATTTTATTAGCTATTGCAGGGTAGATCGGTGTCAGACTGTTTCGTTGCCTCTAATTCAAATATTTATTTCTAAATTGGTCACTTTAAGAATGAAAATATACCGGACACTTTACAGGTAGTTGTTTTCTGTGAATTTTTGTGTATTTACAGCGGCTGAGCCAGTAACCCCCCGATTAATAATTTCGTAATTATGTTAGTATGCAACAGACCTCCTTAGAGATAAGTTAAGTTTGTCTGTGTATTTTCTTTCTGAAATTAAAAAAACAAACGTGATAATGTCTGCGACTCGAAATTTACGGAAAGATAGTGTCGTGTACTTAATTGGACATTATACACCCCAAATTGTTGGTAATAAATTGCCTTCCAGTAAACAAGTTTTGCATGTTTTATTCTTTAACATGCGCCAAGTGAAACTAAATTTACGTAAAAGTGCCGTGCTAACCATTAAAGAAGCTTCTATTTTTTTGGGACAAAGCTTCCATACCAAAACGAAAAGAAAACCACTGTATTGAAAAACTATAAAAACTTTATGCCGAGTGGAGAGCGTTACAAAAGTTAGCTAAGAGAACGGGTAAAAGTGGAAAACAAAAAGAACAAATATTTGTGGAAATGATGGACGATTTATTTGATATATCCTTTGCAAACGCCCTTGAGCTAATAACAATTGAAGAAGACAAAGAGCATTTAAACGGTCAAAAGCAAAAAGGCCGTCCGAGGTTTATGTATGGCATCGACTACCAGCTAGCTGCTCGAGAAAAGTAGCTGAAGAGAAACGTAAAAAAATTTCGAAGCGATTTCAACGAAGTCTTCAAGAAAAATCTCAGCTAATGGAAACTGACACTAAGCTGTTCCTCTGTTGAAAATGAGAGTAAAATAGAAGGGAGGCTAGGATCCCAAGAGAAGGTACCGATAGATTAGAAAATAAGATTATTGGTTTATGTTGTGACACCGCAGCCACCAATCTAGGTCATTTAAATGGTGCGGCTTCAATACTGCAACAACAATTAGAAAGAGAGATTTTATATTTTCCTTGTCGACATCATATTTTCGAAATAGTTTTGCGAAATGTATTTGATGTAAAAATGCCCTCTTCATCTGGTCCTGATGTTGCTTTATTTAAACGTTTCAAAGAATATTGGCCTAAAATAGACCAAACTAATTTTAAAACCTGTTTTCAACCAAATTTTGCGGCTTTAAAAATCCTAAATTGTAACGCTAAGAAATAAGTAATTAAACTTCTAGTTTCAAAAATTCTTTTATTGTAAATACACTACAATATTGTTCGCCATACAATGGCTTCATCAGGTGGATGAAATACTGAATATGTACAATAAAAGTTTGAATATTTATGTGAAAATTATTGGGGAAATGGTGGTGGAAAAATTTTTTTTACAATCTTAAATTTAGTAGAGGGGAGTTGTTTAAATCTAGTTAGTAATTTAAAGCTAATCCTAAACTATTGTATCTATTAATTTCTAAGTTTTCTAACAGGTTAAGTTTTTTACTTTTTTCTTGAATGTGTAAAATTTTGAAATCTATATTAAATCTATGATTAATTTCTAAACAATGATTTGCGAAAGTTGAATCCGTTTTCTTTTCTTTATGGCTTCTCTCGTGTTCTTTCATCCTAATTTTAAATTTCCTCCCCGTTTGTCCTATCTATACCTTATTACAATCTTCGCATGTTAACTTTTATATACACCAGAGTTTGATCCTTTGCCTATTTTATCTTTGTTGTTTTTAATAATGTTCTGTATAGTATTGTCTGTTTTAAATGATATATGTTCGTTATTAAGTTTTTTAATGAAAGTACCAATTTTTTCCGAAATTTTTCCTAAGTAAGTGATTGAATTGTAGGAATTAATTATCTAGTATTTTAATTTTGGGTAAACTAAGGAAAGGGTTTTAGATTTTTGTTGGCTATTCAGGATGTTGTTGATAATATTATAAATTCATTCCTAACAACACAACACCCCTGAGATGATTATAAAGAATTTTTGAAACTAGAAGTTTAATTACTTATTTCTTAGCGTTATAATTACGTTTCAACAAGTATCTCCTTCGTCAATTAACTATCCTAAATTGTCAATATTATAAATTCATTCCTAACAACACAACACCCCTGAGATGATTATAAAGAATTTTTATCATTTTCCAAATTGTTTTTTTTGAAGAACAACCGTCAAAAGTGATATTTTATCGTCCTGGTGCATTTCATCACGCACGCTGGATGTCTAAAGCCATTTATTGCTTAAAAATATTTTTCTTTCAAGATCAGTTTGAACTAACACAAAAAAAGAAATCAGCTATTAACGACATATGCTTGTTTCTCGTAAATATTTATATAAAAGCCTGGTTGATAGCACTTTCGGCGAAAAAGGTCCCATTTCACGACCTCCAGTTTTGAGTATAACAAAATATTTACTAAGGACGAAGAGCAAAAGCAATTTTTACTTCAAGTTGTTAAGGATTCTAAAACACGTTTTCCAGATGTTAAAAAGAGACAATGCTGCAGGTCTTGGAATAGTCTTAAGTAAACTTGTAGAACAGACATCGTAAAATGACTTAATGTACCATCGGTGCCTAAAGAAACGGGTACAACATTGACAGATGAACTGACGTAAATTTTCAAAAATTGTATTGTGTGTTTTGGCTTTTATGTCAAGCGATGTGTAAAGGTTATATAGAATGACAGTAATCGTTTGCGTATCTTTATGTACTCCTTTAATTAACGCAGTAATATAATAAAAATCATGTACGCTTTATCTTTTAATACATTAGAATTTTAAGTACAATTTTAGTATTCGGTCACTGCTCCATTACAGTCAAATACATTTTGTAAACGTCGCGGCAAATCCCGAGTAAATTCCGGTGTGATATTTTGCATGCTGCCATAATTCGTTGCTGTAGTTCAAAGCGATTATTAGGTCTAAAATTAGCGGTATGTATAATTTTCGTTAATCTTCCCCAAACATTTTCAATAGGGTTTAACCCCGAACTATTCGTGTTCGGTGGACTGCACACTTATTCCAAAATTATAAAGTTACATTATTGCTGAAATATTCAAGCTTTGTGTTATATTACATGCTGATATGTAAAATTTTCGCCAAAAACCGCCATTACTGATGGTAGCATAGCTTGTTCTAAAATTCTTCTACACACTTCACCACATAATTTTTCCTCTAATATAATACATACACTTAGACCTCTAGCACTAAACCATGCTCAGACGTTCACAGAAAAATGATCACTTTGATTGACGGATGATACATATTTTGGATCATAACGCATTTTTGGCGGTCGATAAACACCAATTATGACCATTATGAAAGGACTGGAAAGTTTTCTCTTCTGAGAAAGCTATATTATTTCAAATATCATGCTGGTTAAAATATTGCTGAGCAAATGCCAATCTTATTTGCTTGTTATCTTCAGTCAAAAATATTTTATTTACGATACAGCAATATTTTAATTCTGTTTCAGCAATTCGTTTTTGGGCAGTTAGTTAATGTCAATAGATTTCATTTATTCGAAATAAACATAACCTATCAATCAAATTATAAACATGATATTATTTATGTGGAAACATTTGGAAACAGCACTAGGTATGATGTCATATATTGTATATGACGAAAGTCGATTTATAAATTGACAACAATAATGACCATAATCAATTATAAAAGATGTTCAGATTGTTTCTTCAAGCGTTTTACGCACCTCCCCCTAATGCTACCAAAAATATTTTTACAGTATGGGAATATTTCCAATTTCATTAAATTTTTCTGTCTTGCACTAGTACTTGATAATTTAAATTTTTTTATAAGGCCATCATAAATAGAAATCACACGGCCTAAGATCACAGGATCTAGGATCGGTGTTAAAACTAATTAAGCGATTTACAAATACTTCTCATATCATATTTATTGTTTCATCCGCTGTGTAAACTTTAGCGCCACTTGTTGAAAGTAATCCAAATCAGTTCATCATCACAGAGCTGGTTGAAGAAAGCCAGGAGTATTTCTTGTCGATATATCTCTGCAGTTAAAGTATTTAGAATATCGCCCCAATTTTATTTAGATTAACAATTGCGTTAAATGCAGTGACATTGAAGAAGTGGGAAAAGAAGTTTTTGATATAATTATATCTGACTTCTGCAAAAGTATCATAAGAAAATATATTGCGCTCAGAGCTTAGTGGATCTTATTTCTTATTTTTAAAAATACCTGCATACAATCCAGCAAATGGTGTTCGCACGCCACTTGAATTACTTACAGCCGATCTACTAAGCGCTCCACTGGCCGGTATAGCAGATACAAAAGATCCCAACATGTTGCAAAAACCCAAAGCCATCATTTCATGTGCTGAATCGACAATGGCACCAGCAGCTATAAATCACGTTGAAATAAAAACCCGGAAAAAATAATTTTCTGGAATTAAGAAATAGGGGAAAAATACTTACTAAATGCTTTAGCAATGGCAATGTTTTGCAGCACAGCCACTAGTGGTATCACTATATATCCCGGCCCTATATTTTTGGCCATGCTAAGAAAGGATATGGTTTCATTATTCTGGATCGTGCTGAAACTGGGTAGCTTAAATGGTGGTAAACCTGGTTCTATATGACCTATTATGAGATGAAATACAACAATTAAGAATTAAAAAAAAAGACAGCTATATATTAAAATACAAACTAATTAAAATGAGCAATAAATTTTGAGATTTGAATTATATGTATATGGGGTGTTAACCTTTCAGTACCGGATTTGAAATATCAATGTATGTCGCTAGGACCAGGTTTTTTTACATGCCACCAGGACACGTGCCGAATATATGCGTCAGGTGTAAAAAAATTAAAATGTGCAAAAATTAATTTATTTATAATAGTATTGTTATAAATAGCATATATACGTATATTTAAAATGTGTGCTTTGTATGATACACCTCAAAACAAGGTTGTACACACAAACCAATGTTACATTTTGCACACATGTACCTAGACTCACTTCTTTTCTTTGCGTGAAGCGTGCTTTGGCTGCAAACTATACATCGTCGTACTTTATTATCAGGTACCAGGGCAGGAAAATGCCGCCCAATAAGCCGCTCAGGATTTTTGGTCATAGGTTTTACTCTGGTTTGGTTAGGCTGTAGTACATTGTTTTCTCACTAACTAAAACTTACCGCTCAATAATCTGTCTTATGATTTTCAGCTGAAAATTTGCTAAAGATTGTCTCGCATTTTGTGTTTGATACAATGCATGTGCGTTGAGCATGGCTAGGTCCACCATGTGGAAAAATAATTTTTTGTACCATTTTACTGTTTTTCTCACATATTCTGTAGAACTTAACATCATGTCCGACCTGTCTATAGCACCCATACTTGCATTATAATCCAGAACACATGCTGGTTTCTTGATAGGTTCCTTAGTCTTGAAATCCAACTTGTCCGACGAGATTATTTTGTCCTCATGAAAACTAGTAAGCATATGTACATCGCGACGATCTTTCCAATTAACGGCCAGTATGTGCTCAGTAGATGTTGAGACCGTCTCGCCTTTGGTTAATTTCGTTGTCAAATTCGGCATACATTTCCTATTCGGACGAACTGCTCCGCAGGAGTTTGTTTTGTGTTCATGTAAGTACATTGATAAAGTTGGACTTGTATACCAATTATCTGTGTACAACGAATGGCCTTTCTCCAAATACGGCTTCATAAGATGTGCCACAACTGAACCGGATATACCTAGGTCTTGAAACAGTTCTACGTCTGTTGTTTTACCAGTATAAACAATGATATTTAACACGTATCCCGTTTCGCAGTCACATAAAAGAAAAAGTTTGATACCGAAGCGATTGCGTTTAGATTTGATGTACTGTTTAAAATGCAAACGTCCTTTGAAAAGAACTAAACTCTCGTCAATCACAAGAGTTGCGAACGGATAAAAACATTCAGAAAAACGGGTTGTCATTTTAGTTAACAATTCTCGTATCTTATAGAAAGAATCACCTTGTTTCTGATCAGCGTTATTTGAAAAATGTAACATGCTCAGTATCCGCTAAAAAACGATTTCTGGGCATTACCTGCGAAAATATTGGTGTGTGAAGTAGTGCATCCGTAGACCAATGTTCTTTCATATTATTTTTTCTTTAACGTTCAGTAAGTAACATAACAGCTAAAAATACATAAAATTCATCCTCATCTATTTCTTTCCATTTTAGGTTTTGTTCTCCTTATTTTCCGAACCATATTTATTAGTTTCGTCTACAATTAGCTTCACTACTTCTGAATTTACACAGAAACAGAAAATAGCTAAGTGCATTTGATTTGTCTTCTAGAGATTCTTGTAAACCAGAATGTTTATCGTCGAATGTATGTATTGTGGGCTTGAACGCTGTATTACGCCAATTTAGTGATAAAACTCTTCTTTGTGCACTTTGTTCTTTAATTTCAGAATTATCATCATCAGCTGTAACATTATTATTTTGTTCCAGTTCCGTTTCATCCGAGCTGTCATCACTTGCATCGGATTCATTTTGATCAGGCTCGTATTCACTGCCGCTGTCAACGAAAGGTTCTTCGTCAGAATCTAAACTCGCTAAAATGCTTTCATATTCAGCTGTTGTCATTCCACAAATCCCTACATTGTCATTGTCACGTTTCCTTTTACATCTAGAACCACTTGTATAACTTATAGAAGCACTCGTACTTGAAACCATAACTTGTACACGGATACCCCCACCTATTTCATTCACAATAACTAGAGCTGAGGATGTTTGCGGTATAACCATGGTTATACCGCAAACATCCTCAGCTCTAACAATAACTATACTTTGTAGTGTTGCGCAAATGTGCCGTATATATGAGGCAGTCGGCCAGCAGTTACTGCACATTCTCACTGCGATCTCTGGTATAGCAGCATCGTAGTTGAGAGCAAAGACGACGATACATCGTCAAGCGACGCCGGAAGCAATGGCCGGACAAGCGAGAACAAAAACCAACCTGATAATAAACCCCGAATACGTGGACAAATGTTCACCCAAGACACTTGAAGATTTAAAAAATATAATCAACCAACTCACCGACGAAGAAGATATCCAGGATGCATTACAAAAATCAGGAAATATATTAATGGTTAACCCAGAAGAACCGACGATTCAAATTGAGTTAAAAAGCAACCCCACAGAAAAACAAGAAGAAGAAAAGCCTCCCGTAAAATCGAAGAAGAGCCAACCGGAACCGAAAATCGAAAACGACGCATTCAGACCCGAAAAAAACATCAAAAAGACAGAAAACCGACCACACAACGCCATCAATCGAAACATAAAATTCCTATGACGCCCTCAACACCAAAACCGAGGAAAAAATGGAAGAAGAAGTAACCGAATTCACCCCACAATCGTCAACATCAAACAGCACACCCAGGGTAAGTGACAAAACAAACACCACACAAAACACAAACACCGAAACACGCAAAACACACAAAATCGCACCAATCATAATAACAGACAAAGACAAATGGGCACATATACGACAAATACTTAAGACACACAACATTAACACCGTACAAAACAAACTTGTGAAACCTGGCATTCACATCGAACCGAAAACTGACGAAGACTACCGCACACATACTCAACACAGAACACATTCAATTTTACACGTTTCGAATACGAAGCGAAAAAACACTAAAGGTAGTTATGCGAGGCATTCCTACCTTTATCACTGACACAGACATTACAAACGACTTGACTGACCAAGGCTACCCGACAATAAAAATCAAACGAATGAACGGTAAACACGGCATACCTGCACCACTTGTTTTAATCGAACTGACGAGACATTATAAATCAATTTATAACTTACACGACTGCTGCGGGCTCACAATTAAAATCGAACCATTAAACAGACGGATAGACATAATGCAATGCCACAAATGTCAGACTTTCGGACATCAACAAAGACACTGTAACGTACACTATAAATGTATGAAATGCGGAGACGAACACTCAACACACCTATGTACAAAACCCAAAACAACCCCACCAAAGTGTGCAAACTGCGGTGGTCCTCACTTATCCACTTTCGTTAACTGTCCTAACAATCCAAACAACCCTGTAAACAAAACCACACCCAAACCCGAATACATACCAGCACCAACCCCAACAACGAACCCATGGACACAAAAACAAGGAAACACAACACCTAACACAACTGATGAACTAGCACTTGCCTTAGGCAATATGCTAATAACATTACACTCCACAAACGCAACAACAGAACAGATACAATACTTCGTAACGCAAACACAGAAAATAAGACAGACTACACATACGCAACACAGGACCGCACAAAAACACACAACACACGATTATTTATTAATCAGACGCAAACACGTCACAACCCTGGGAAATACGAAACAATGGAGTGGAAATGGAGGCAACTCCGACCACAACAAAATTCAAGTCTCATATATACAGTTACTGCTTCAGGTACCTTATTTATTCGGCATTGGGCTTACAGATGCAGCACGAAGCGACACATAAATACGGTAGTGGTCCTAGTAAAGGCGCTAAATCTAATACTGCCACATATATACGGCAATGGTCTACATAAAGTCATACAAGTGGTGGCAGTGGTCCTGAGGAACCGTTCATACTTTGACTAATATATACGGCTATGGTACAGAAAGGGTTAAAAAAGGTTGTCGGATACTTTACCCAATTATAGTACTGCTGAAACAAACAAAGTCATAGCCAACGTGAGTTCGCAACTCAACTGTTTCTGACATATAGTCGATTTAATATTGTTTTGTTAGGATAAAAATTACAAAGAATTTTTTATAACAAACATAAACACACATAAAACAAAATAGTATATTAAAACACAAGTTTCATAAGAACCATTTTGTGGCACGAGTTTTCTAAAGAACTAGTGCCACAAAAGGCCTTATGAAACGAGTTTTTTATACTTTTTTCTATTTTGCATTTTTTACATTAATAAATAGAAATTATTTAATTCAGAAAGTTCAGTTTTATTTTTATATAACGTTACTTGATATTTTACTTAAAAATATAGATATGAGTGACAGAAACTAATATATCTTGGTGTCAATTATATACAATATACGTTGTTTGCGTAGAATTTTATTTTTCTACATTTATCATTTCTGTCAAATGTACTTAAATTCTTAAAATTAAATGACAGCAATAATATATTTATTTCTGTGTTCGAACAACGCCGACATTAAAAAATGAAAAAATCGTATCGAAATGAAGCTCATTTCGATACTGTTTTGGGTTTCATAATGAGTTCATTTACAAACGAAAAATAGAAAAAATAATTTGAAGTAAGTACTTTCTCTATGTTCACCGTTTATTTCTATTTTTTGCCTAAATTTTGAAATAATAGCCATATATTCAGCCATATATATAGCCATATATATATAAATCAGTTTTCAATATAAAAATTTTACAAAATAAAACTTTTAACTTCTTTTAATTAAGAAATAAAGATAAATCTAATTAACAAAAAAAAACATAACCTCGATTTGAGAATTTTAAGAACATACTTCAACAAAAATAATTAATATTTTTCATATGCAGGCACCTGTTTTAAGACATTCGTTTCTTTCAAAATGGTATTGTGAAGCTTCTTATATGTCAAGTATCGTAAATTAAATTAAACGGGGTTTGAGTGGTAGTAGCAGAGCTCATTCAAGTCGTAACGTGTTCTGTAATATAAATATAAATTTTATTATAATTGCGTCAGTAGCGGTTGAACTATTGCGCCGGAAGATCGGAAGATATCATTAAGTTGGGGAAACATATGACGGTTTTCCAGGCTGAATTTGTTTGCAGCCGCAGCCTACGCCGAGGAAATTTGGGAGGCCGGCTACGCGAACAAGAAAAATCAACATAATGGCTAATAGTCAGGCAGCTATTAAAGCCATTATGAATCTGTCCACTAGGTCTAAATTGGTGATACATTGTAAAGAATTCCTCAATGGACTGGTACAAGAGAATACTATGTCACCGATATGGGTGTCAGGACATGAGGAGGTTAAAGGAAATGAGATATCCGACGAACTGATCAAGAGAGATGTTAAGAGGAATTTCATAGGACCAGAACCTGTTTGTGGAATCGCCAAGGATTCCGCTTGAAAGGAGATCCGGTTATGGCTAGAAAGAGAACATAAATAGACATAAGAGAACATAAATAGACATGAAAGCTAACTGAAGGTCAACTCACGTTACGATATTTTAACTACTTATGGGTTGGCCCTGGTATCCTGGTGTTATTATCGCTTATTGCTTCGTCATCCGCTCTTAGGTGAAAGAAGGATGCGCGTCTCGTCTTACGCACACATCCGTTTGAGCTTTCTAAGGGTTTAGTAGTTTTATCTGTGGGCATACACGTTAAAGTTTTTGCAGCTCGTCTTGTTGTAATGAATTTGTGGTTTCATTGAGGTTGCTTTGTTTTATCGCAACTTATAATTGCTGATACAACGTATGTGATTGGGCCGTAAATTAAATGTACCCTTTGAAGATCTGAAGGGTCTTATTATCGTACCGAGTGTAACTCCGGCTGTCTGACGAATCTCGTTGCGGAACCGTCGTAACACTGGGAGCGTGAGATTGATTGTGTGGAAGCTGTCACTTTCACGTGTACAAGATTTGCCTCCATTTACCGCAGGATCTTGAGCCAGGACACAATATCCGCCGACAATAAATTGTGCAGCTAAGTAAATTGCAGATTAATTTCGGCGATTCGTCTGTTTGTTAAGCTTTGATAGTAAAAAAAAACTTCCCACGGGCCATAAAGAAATAGAGAAAAAGAAACTAGCTAGATAAAATATTCAAATTTTGGCAAGTGCTCTCAACCTTTTCTTCTCTGTTTTTTGTTTTGACAAAAGTGAATTTGATGTTCAAATATTATTGAGACCTTTTAAGGTAATTAAATTTTATGTTTAAATATTTTTATTAAGATTGGCTCACCATACATTTAAACTCACATATTATTTTGCCATTCATTTGTGAGATCTTTTAACGTAATTGAATTTTATGTTTAAATATTTATATTAATGATAGCTCCCATTTAAATTAACATATCAGATTGTCATAAATATCACTGAAATCTATTAACGAAATTAGAAATTTGTAAGATTCAGATGTTTTATATAATTTGTGCTTAGGAGTACAATTTCTATTGTTTTGTGTTATCTTTTAAAGGCGTTAGCAATAATTTAGTTTAGTTTTAAGATTATATGATTAAGCGAGGAAGAATTTATCTGTGAACGAACTACATAAGATCTTATGTGCCCGTACTCCTGCCTTTGTAATTTTGTTTTTATTTAGTAGCTTTCTTATTGTTGACGGCTAATGCTTGTATTAAATTTTATATAAGTATATTGATCAGAAATTTTTTGACACTAACATTTTGCCTTTAATTTCTTTTGTATTTAAAGAATTACGCAATGATCTAAAATAGGTTACCCATTTTTTATGAGCTAACAGCCGCTTGAAATCAACGTCCTTTTTTCTCCAAGAATATTTTGAGATTTTGTACTGTCGTCAATTTTAGCGTTAGTTTATACTAAAATACTTAAAGTTTCAGAAACTTCACTCCATTCAGGAACGTTCTTTATGGTCATTCAATTAAAGTGTTTCGTATTTTTGTACAAGTCTTCTGTTCAAGATTGTAAATAGTTAACCGAAATAGACTACGTACTTTTTGTATGTTATTTGTTCTTTCCAACTTTGCGCAAAATAAAAGCCACTTTCAACGTGTAAAAGTTTTGCTCTATCTTTGCATTTAGATTGTTCGTTATATCAGAACAGTTTTCCAAAACTGCATTATCGGCTGAAAATGCTATCGGTTTGTGCAAAAAAGTTTTTGTTACGCAAAGTAGAAATCCAATTACAAATAGTTTCAGATCGCTCATTTTGTTGTGATTGAATATCTTTTAGACAAACTTGAATTCCAAATTTCTGGGGATCAAAAAATTGAATCAACAGTAGAAATAACTTTATAGCACTATTATAGCTTGCGTCAGTTGAAACACTTATATATTTTAAGTCAGAAACCTTGTCCAATACAGTTTATAGAACACATGCTGCAAGAACATTTTTTAAAATGATTTCCACCTTTGTTCACGAACAGGTTACTTCTTTGGCAGTATTTTAATCAATATATAGGCATTTTTGAAGTTGTAGTGTACAATCCAATGAATACTGAAACTAATTTACACTGTTAAAGAACAAGGTAGCCTCAATTGCACTTCTTTTTCGGTCTGGGTTTGCGAGGGATGTCTTTTATGTTTTGCATACTGGTACATAGAGGGTACGACTAATAAAATGTCAGTATTACAAATTAACCTTCATTTTTAGTTAGATTAAATCTATAGTTTTCAGTGCGGCACCTGTAGTGCTATAGCTACAACGAACTTTCAAAGTTGACAAGTTAGTCGAAAAATGGAATTAAACCGTGAAAATTTTCGGGAAATAATTATTTATAATTTTCGAAGATAATTATCTCAACGCGAATGCATCGCCAAGTTAGTTTCTGTTTTCGGTAATGAAGCACCATTAGTCAACAATTTCTCGTTGGTATGAAGAATTCAAACGTGGATGGATTAGTCTTAACGACGATCCAAGAGCAGGTGCACCACAGGCGGCTCACTCAGGAAAACGTCGATGCTGTGCGCAAGCTTATTAACGAAGATCGACTTGTGACATATCCCGAAATTTAGGCATCAATGGGGATTTCAAAGACCTGAGTTCAAAAAATTTTGCACGAAGAATTGTGTATAAAAAAAATTAGTTTCCCATTAAATATCGCATATGTTGACCGAAGAACAGAAAACAGCTAGGGTGAATTGGTGTCAAAAAACTCTATACCGCTTCAACGCAGGAAACTCTAAAAACGTGTACAAAATCGTGAGTGGTGATGAATCTTGGATTTACTCATACGAGCCAGCAAATAAACGCCAGTCGTCTGTTTAGGTGCTCCAAGGTGAAGAAAAGCCAACAAATGTCATCTGCTCTCGAAATGTCTTCAAAAAGACGATCGTGACATTTGTCTCGAAAGCAGGTCACGTAGCAACAATTTCTCTACAAGATCAAAGAACTGTTACTGCCGATTGATATACAACCATTTGTTTGCCGCAAGTCATCGCTGAGCTCCGAGAAACCAACCCACAACAACGAATCATCCTCCACCAAGACAATGCAGTTCGCACATAGCTCGCAGTACAATTGAATTTTTAACGCTACAAAACGTCGAATTGTTAGATCATCCTCCGTACAGTCCCGACCTAAGTTCCAACAATTTTTTTACCTTTCCGAAAATCAAAGACGAACTTCGTGGTCAAAGGTTTCAGTCGTCAGAAGGAGCAGTCGATGCCTTCAAATGCAATTTTGACCATACCGACAAACGAGTGGAATAACTACTTCCAGAGTTGGTTCGAGCCCATGCAAGAGTGTATTAATCTTCGTGGAGAATACTTCGAAAAACAAAAGCTACCTACTGTTTTATTCCAGCTCTATATGCAAAATATAAAAGACTACCTTCGTAATTGTTACAAAATTGTTTATGTCCTGACGTTTTTGCAGAGCTTTTCAGTAGTCAAATGCTTTTTAAGGTATATCTAGTAAGGATTTTGCCCATACTAGCTGTAGATATTATAGGTTCGCAAACCTCACATTTTACTTCTCCTGGTTCTGTTGCTGGCTTACATATTTTAAATGTTTGTGGTAATTCTTCGAATAAAATACATTTTGTTTTTACATTATGAGATCTGAATATATTATAAATAAATAAAAAGATTAATTTATTTCGTCTGTTATCGCAACACAGCAATATAAGAAATATAAATAACGTGGAAACATGTAATACTTGTTAAAATTGTAACCGCTATACGCGTCACCAGAGAACGCAGTTACTTAACACCATGCCACATGATGAACTAAGTGGCTGGCTGGGTGCCGACGGGGGTGGTAGTGCTCGCTCGAGCTGGGTCCAGTGGCGTGCAGGGTGAGTGAGGCGGGCGAGGTGTGTGGGAGTTATGGCAGTATGAAGTGGCGCGCGACTCTAAACCGAGGTAAAAAGCTAACAAAAACCAAACCTGGTCTAATTTAACCAAACGACCGTTAAAAGCCTAACCGTTGTAATAACCTAGTTGAGTAATGTATCGTACTACTTTTCTTAGTCAAGGTGCGGCCCCGGTCTCGTTTGTATTGTATTCAAAAACATGACCTCGGTCCATTCAGTTTACATACACAAGCGTTCTCATTACACATTACACGCTTTCACCACTTGTTGATATTAAACTAAGGACACTAGTCAAAAGGGGCACACTCTAAAGTATATAAGATGATCCATCAGATCAGAAGGGATAGTCAAAGATAATCACAGAGAGTCAGACAGTCAGAGACAGTCAGGCATAGTTAGATATACAGTATGACATAGCGAGCGTAAGATAGAAGCCTCCTTTCGACTACTGTCTATATTGTTAATTATGTATATAGTTATTGTTGTATCATTATAAGTGTTACCTAATTATATGATGTTATACCAACGTTACCGGCCTATTATTTAATGCATCAACGCATCTGCGTACCGACGCAGCGGTGTGGCCCCGCAGGACCGGGTCACATCACATGGCGATCCTGCTCTAGTTAGGTGATCTGACATCACAGGTCACATGGCGACGCTGCCCACGTCCCCACATCACACCGTGTCCGTGTCGCCAGTGGGATAACACTGTTATGCCACTGGCGATTTGGTGAAGAGCATATCTTCTAAGGTTTACCTTAGCCAAAAACGCTACGTTTAACATTCTTTCAGTTTTAAGGTTATTTTACTGAAGATGGCAACTTAGTTGCCGAAATACGTATATAGTATTTATTGATATATATTGTGGTTAGGGTGTTTTTCTTATTTCTGTTTCAGATTACAAGCCACAGTCTCCACCAATTTCGGATGACGAAGGAGATACTTGTTGAAGCTTTTTTTGAAACTAGAAGTTTATACTTATTCCTTATCGTCATGATGCAAAAATGTGCAGGAGCTCTATCATGGATAATCACATGTTTAATCTTTTAAAAGTGGTCCTTATCCTGAACTACAAAAGTAAGACTTTCAGTCAGTTTTCGTAAAACCCATTGACAAAAATCGATATGTGCATCATAATCGAGAACTGCAAAAACAACGTTGAATGTGGTAGAGCAGTTATATGCTATTTAAGGAGAATTCTTTAAAGTAGTACATGGACTGACGTTCAGTTCTGGGGCAAATCTTCAAGTACTGATATTTGGGTTGTTTTGTACTCGTCTCAAAATATCTAGTTCCATTACGGGAATATAAACTAATCTAACTCTATCGAAACCCCAATTGATTGTAAAAATATTTAACTTGAGATTTACATGCAAACGAAATATGATTTTTTTAAAATTTATCGTCTCCGTATTCCTAACATTATAAGTATTTCTTGATATTTAGGTTTAATGATGATACTTGTTTAATCAAAACTTTCGCAAATTCTAAATGTTAATTGTAACAATTCTTTTTTGTAGTTTTTTCACGGCGAAGATAAAAGATACATTTTTTTGTGAAATAAAAATTTAATGTGAATATTATGTTTACATCACAAAGTCTTAGTAGTATTTATTCTTAGTATTTAGTCTTAGTAGTATTATTTATAGATTCATTTAATGCACTACCGCCAGGTATATTAAAATTGGAATAAAATTTTTGAAACAGAATCTATAATTAAATTTACCTGACACAGCAAACGGAATATTTCCGGTGAATTTCTCAAATGAAAATGCCATCATGGAACATATTGATACCAGCAAAGCGTTCTTGCCAATGGATAAAAGCCACAAAGCTTTGGCTCCCCTAGGATTTTTCACTTTTCTTTTACATATTTTCTGAAAGAGTAACATATTTTTACGTATAAGAAAAGTTATTGAAATTGTTTATTATCTAAATTATGGTGTGTTGTATTTAAATCTATCCCATGTCAAAAGTCACCAATATAAACAGAAAGATATGAAAGATAAAATTCGATTAATTTTACAACGTGGGAATGTTATCGTTGACTTACCTTAATAATTAGAAGAAATCCAATACCAGAAAACCCCAGAATGAAGTCCGGTATCCTCGTGTAATAAATATTTTTGAATAACTTTACGTACATATCGAATATTCCCTTACTACTAAAAGATAAACCAAACAAACCCTTCAACTGACTAGAAGCAATAAGTATAGAGGTAGCTGAAGTAAATGCAGTTGTGACAGGCATTGATATAAAATCTACTATAAATCCTGTAAAAGAATATAATGCGTTTTGACATGACATATTATATATAGTTCAATTTATTAGTTTCAATAATCTTTTAGTCTCTCAACCTTTAACATATCATACTGTGATGACTCATCTAACGATACTTCACGTATCACATCTCTCGCACCTTGGCGATAGATATAGAAAACTCGAGAGATGTTCGACTTCGACAGCCGATATATAAGTCGTCGAGAAGGGATTTATTCATTCGATACCAAATCATCGCCGAGTGAACTTACATAAATATAAATACATAAATGTGCTTATTGTTAGTAATTAGTTTTAAATTGTTACATGTTTTTATTATTAATATAGTGTGTGTCTGAGTTACCGTTAGTTTTATTTAGAACAAGCAGATAGACAAGTATTTTACAATACGTATTTACATGTAACATGACCTGTGTCATGGTTTACTAGCATATTCGCCTGTTTTGGAATAATTTAAGTAAATGTTGATGTTTTCGTAGCTTAGTTGAATTTATGAAAGTTTTTTTGTAGTCTAAAGTCATACAAAAATCTGTCACATTTACCAGTATATAATTCTTAATTTGTTTTTGTTTCATTCTTCATTTGTTATTATGCTTGCTGTTTCCTTTTTTTTTCTGTCAACATGTTGCGTCACGTACATTTCCGTACAGGATTTACGGAGCTTTGGGGCACTGAAATGGTTTCAGAGGACAGTATACAGCTGACCTGTGTGGTTAATTTAAGAATGCGTCGTTCTCGAAATAAATGTTTACATTTGACACATAAATCATCTGTCTACTGTCCTTTAAAACTATATTTTCCACTTCATTGCTCCTAAATTCTGTAAATCCTATTATGTTTGATTTATTCATTTTCTTCATTCTCCTCTTCTGGAGCTCAATCCCTTTCTTCCTAGCACTTGTTTTACCCTTCTTCTCTTCTTCATGCGTGGAGGACTTTCGTAATTCCGCATTTGTTCTACATATTCATTATACACATTCATGTTTAGGTTCCCATATTACGTTAATACTTGCAAAATAGATTTTATCTTGCTCCATTGTACACAACAATTTGAAAGAGATTTCGGATATATTGTTGCAAATATTGTAAAGAACCTACTTATTTCTAAACCAGACTATTATGCTTTTAGAGTAAAACTTGAAGTACTTCTTTTCCACAAGCAACGTCTTAGTTATATATGATGATCATAATTTCATGTTACTGCCATTTTAATGTTTTTAAAAATTAGAAAACTTAATTAAAATCAGAGAATTTTATACACATTTATTCATGTAAACACACGTATGGTTTTGGAGTCTTTGTTTTGTATTCGATTGAATCTCTCAAATTATCACGCTTGAGTATTTCACTCACAAAAGGGGATATTTGCCCTCCTAACGTTAAGCTTAGTACTCAAGGTTTCTATCTGACTTTTTCAAATATGGATATCTGGCTTCTACTGATACTTTGTTTCTAAATTGACTGTGCTATTCAACGTCTATTAAAGTGGAAGTCTAGTTCCTACAGAATAGCACATCTATCTTCACATTATATATAAAATTGTATTTTAAGTCAATCAATGAATATTTAATTGAAAAATTTCAATAGCATAGATTGAAATCACTCATGGAAATCTACTTCCTTCTTATCGTACTGAGATATCTGGCATAAGTTTACACTTCAGTAGTGTATTTATTATTAATTAATTAAAGTCAATAATCCATATACACTGTGTCCATAAAGTATGGACACAAGCCCGTAGTACCGTTATTGTGCATTATTTGACAAAATGCAAAGATATATCGATTAATGTTTTTTATTAGCTATATTTAGATACAACCATTTTATTTTTTCCGTCGACCTTGAATAAGTTATGACGTCATTGATATTTTTTTTAAATGTCAACCCCACTTTTTCTTTGTGGATTTTGAAAGCGTTTACAATTCTTAATCGATGTTGTAAAAATTTTGGTATGTTACATTAGAAAATTTTTGAGTAAACTGTGTTGTAATTCTAAGTTTTATTTTTGACATTTTCAGTATCAAATTTATAACAAATGCTCAAAATGTTTTCCTTCATTTTGTTGACAAAATCCTAAGCGATGATAAATTCCATTTCGCACATTCTGTAATATTTCGGGAGTGATTAGTCTGGTTTCGTAGATGATGCGTTGTCGTAAAACGTCCAAATTTTCCGGTTGTATCTAGACTTTTCTAATGTAACACTAACACCAAAATGTTTAAATCATCGAATAAAGAATTGTAAAAGCTTTCAAAATCCATGAAAAAAATGGGGTTGACATTTAAAAAAATTATCAATGACGTCATAACTTATTCAAGGTCGACGGAAAAAACAAAATGGTAGCATTTAAATATAGCTAATAAAAAACATTAATCGACATATCTTTGTATTTTGTCAAATAATGCACAATAACGTTATTACGGGCTAGTGTCCATACTTTATGGACGCAAATGATTACTCAAAAATTTTCTAATGTAACATACCAAAATTTTTACATCATCGAATAAAGAATTGTAAAAGCTTTCAAAATCCACAAAAAAAAATGGGGTTTACATTTAAAAAAATTATCAATGACGTCATAACTTATTCAAGGTCGACGGAAAAAACAAAATGGTAGCATCTAAATATAGCTAATAAAAAAACATTAATCGACATATCTTTGTATTTTGTCAAATAATGCACAATAACGTTATTACGGGCTAGTGTCCATACTTTATGGACGCAAATGATTACTCAAAAATTTTCTAATGTAACATACCAAAATTTTTACATCATCGAATAAAGAATTGTAAAAGCTTTCAAAATCCACAAAAAAAAATGGGGTTGACATTTAAAAAAAATTATCAATGACGTCATAACTTATACAAGGTCGACGGAAAAAACAAAATAGTAGCATCTAAATATAGCTAATAAAAAACATTAATCGATATATCTTTGCATTTTGTCAAATAGTGCACAATAACGTTATTACGGGCTTGTGTCCATACTTTATGGACACAGTGTATAACAAGCAAAACAAGAGAAATCTCTTGTTTTGCTTGTTCCCCATTATACATATACATACTTGCTCTCTTACTATATAGCCAGTCATAGGAGAGTGATTTGACAGGAGATTGACTTTTCAATGAAGTATTTATGTTAGAATAAAAAGTATATTTTATTTTTCAACATTCTCATCCGATTCTATACATTTCGCCCAGCGACCCAATTTCTTAAGCCGTTTAAAAAATAATCATTCCGAAGATTGTTAAAATTAGCAATCGTTGTAGTTATCTCCTTCTCTTTTGTCGCGAATCTGCACCTATGTAAGTTATTTATTAAAGTCTGGAAGCAAGAAAAAATCACTCGGACCCAGATCTGATGAATATGATGGATCAAGTAGCAATTCGTATTCTGATTCGACAAATTTAGGGGTTGTCAAAACGCATGAATAAGTGGGCACGTTATCCTGATAAAACAAAAGTTTCTTTCTGAACAAGCGCGGTGGTTCTTTCTTCAGTTCGGCATTCAATCGTGTCAGCACATATCAATACAGATTACGCTTTTAAAATTTCAAAATATTCCAGTCATAACTTTATTGGCCGAAAAATGGGCTTTTCCTTATCCGTAACACCTATATCAAAAGAAATCCATTGTTTTGCTTTTGTCTTTGGGGTATAGCGACGTATTAAAGTTGCTTAACTTTCATAAAATGTATAAAGGTCAATGGAAGTGGTATTACGATGGACAAGCTGAAATTATTGAGAATAAAAAAGCACGCTTAATGTTTTCTAGGATTTTATTTTAGATATGTTCAAAGTAATTCCCTTCAGTAATGATACACTTCACCATTCTTTCTTTCCACTGTTTAAAAGCTTCCAATCAATTTACTTTCGGAATACCTTCAAAATAAGCATAAACTGCGGTATCAATTTCTTCTTCAGACGAAAACCTTCTACCCCGCAAATTGCGTTGAAGCCCAAAAAATAGCCAAAAGTCACACATTGCTAAATCAGGTGAGTACAGCGGATGTTCTATTACATTTATATTTTTTCCAGCCACAAACTGGAGAGTTAAAACTTTCGTATTATCATGGTGGAGCATAATTCCCTTGTCTGGAAAAATACTAAACACTTCAGGCAAACATTTTTCACTGTACCACTTAGTTGTAACTGTCTTTTGTCCATCTAGCTTAATTGCATTTACTAAGCCTATACTTCTGAAGAATACCGCATATATAACCTTTACCATAGTTCGCTGCTTCTTAGTCATTGTAGAAGTTTCCTCATATTCGTGAATCCATACATGACTCTCTCAGCACGTAGGAAAGTCGAAAAAGGCCCCTGTCATTGGAGAAAATTTGGTACCCGTCTTTATTTAACAAATTTAAAGTTTCATGGAAAATTCTTACACGTTCTACTTTTTGGAAGTCAGAAAGGTGATGCGGCGCAAAACGACTTACCTCTTCTTTTAAATGTAGCTGTTCGTGTATGAATGTTTCCAATCTTGAGTTGATACTCTATTACCGCATAAGCGATATTTTTGTCGTAGGAGGACGCCCAGCTTCTTTTTTATGCTGAACGGAAATTCTTTCGCGTTCAAATTCCTTATACCATTAGTAAATTGTAACCAAGGAAGGTGCTTGTTCACTAAAAACTGAATCTAAACTCTCGCTGCACTCATAAGCACCTAAAGCTCTTTTAAAATCATAATAAATTATGATTCGAAAGTGCTCTCTGGTTAATTCCATTTTTTTTTACTTTTAAAAAATAAGTAGCTCAGTTATGTAACTTCAACAACAAAACGTCAAATGACAGATAAAGAGTCTCAATAAATTCAGCTTATCCCTCGTATTATTATGATTTCTTAAATATGGAATTCAATATTTTAGAAACAAGCACAAATTATTCAAAAGATAATTAGTGTCTTTCTTTAAAATTTAGCTACGAACAGTATTATTTTTATCTTCTTGTATAAATTCCTCTGTATATTATTCATTATTAAATGAAAGATAGGAAATTACATACAAACCTTAACAGGAAAGAGCTACTTGTGACTCATTATTATTTAAATTAATACAATTAAACAAAATATATGTTAACGTTTCACCTTACCTAAATTGAATAGGCCCATAATAAAAACGAACAATCCACTCAAAAAAGATAAAAGTATTACGTGATCAGTATTAAAACCGTCAGTGTACAAGAAAGTCAGCAAAGATATTGATGCTGTTGGTCCGATACAAACTTCTTTTATTGATCCGACGAATGCGTATGCAAAAGAACCCATGAAGGCAGTGTACAAGCCATATTGTGGCGGTAAACCAGCCAAAGATACGTAAGCTATAGATTGAGAAACCATCGTTAACCCCAGAGTTATTCCAGCTATTAAGTCTGAGATCGCGTCGAGTTTTTTGTATTTAGGTAACCATTGTAAAATGTAAATATGTCTGAGTATCGTTCTTTTCACAACATTAGCCACTGGAAAAAATCGAAAATAGATGTATATATGCGTTAGTTATTTAATTATAAATTCATACTTACTTCTGATAGAATTAGTTTCAATAGATCAGATAAGATGGAGCATAACAGATATGTATTCTTGTTAAGCAGATCTGAATCGCACCTATTTAAGAAAATCATTTTGTAAAATACATAATCTTGTTAATTCTACAATATACAAAATTACTAAGATAACATTATTTGTGGATTAGTTCATATAATATCTGTGTGTGCTCTTGACAACGAAAAAGCTTTTTTATATATTTTGAAAGCTTAATTTGGAAAATCCTATTGAGCAATTACATACCGGTATTTTTGTATTTCACAATATGGTGAAAGCAATCCTATCAAAAGTAAATATGAATTTATTAAATTAAATAAATAACAAACTACAATTATATAACCAACGCATATATACATATATTTTCGATTTTTTCCAGTGGCTAACATGAAAATATAGAAATAACGTGAAAAAAAAACGTGAAATATTTGGTAGATTACCGTCTAACGACTTCGAAGTTTGAGAGGCTCGTAAGGGGAAAACGCGCTTTCTGGTAAGTATAGTACATTTTGGCAGCATTTATTACATGGACTCCGGCTTAATTAGAACTTCTCTTGGGAAGACCAAAAATTCAGACATCTTCTACCTTAGTCTGCAACTACCGACACGAATTTGATTCTCCAGTGTCAACTAATGGAGAAGAGGACGTAAAATTTGCAGCTTTTTGAGCCCTGAATGTCTTGTAACTTCCGTTTCCGGTTGAATGGCTGTGAATATCGACTTGTGGGCAATTTCCTGTAAACGTAGTAAAGAAACATATATAACTCGTATGAATTTTCTTAAATGCTATAATAATTTATAGAACTAATTTAATGTTTCGAAGTTTTATTACTCATAATTACCTAACTTTCGACTTAATAATAAATTTCCTATTTAATCTAAAATTTAATTAACGTTTCGAATTTAATATTCAATCATATTTGAAGGAATTGTGTAACATAATATATTTTTGTAAGATATGTGAAATCTAATTTTGATTGAATTCAATTCATATTTCAGTTTCGATGTTTTATAATTTTAATATAATATTATTCTTTTTACTGTATTTTAATTTATTTGAAATTTTTATTCATTTTGCGAGACACGTATAAAAGAAACTACGTTCTGGTGCAGATGCACTGACGATAAAGTCTATAGTATCTTAGAAATATATTTGATTAAAATTTTGAATTACACGTAAGATAAATTATTAGGTGTATAATTGTTATTACTATGTGCGGCTGTATCTATGGTACTCTAGAAAAGGCTTTCATTTAAACTGTAAATCTAGATTATCTTCGGAATTCCTCTTTTTTTTTTTATTTCGTAATTATTTAAGTTGTATACAGAGTTTATATAAAGTCTCAGAACGGTAGCATAACTTTGTTTTTCTAGAAGTAATTTTTTGGAAATTTATTATTGATAGATAGTTAAAAATGACGAATTTACTTATGATATTAATTTTTATTGTCTATTTCCAGTTTGGCCGGAAATGTTTCCTACCATATTTTTTTTAATGGAACACCCTATATATTGTTGCAATTTCAGAAAGAGAATTAAAAACAACATTCAGAAACGTAAAAAATATTTTTCTTTGGCCTAAAGAAACTAACGGAATAACTAAAAAAAATTTAGTTAACCTGAAATAAAAAAGTATTAATAAATAAATTTACAAACTACAATAAATGTGAAATTGTGCTCCGTTAACCACTTGGCAGTGATATAATTTATGAATAAAATATCTTAGTGAATTATGTAAAACTTGCGGTCCGATGCTGTTGATTTCTTCAGTTATTCGTCCCTCTAATTCTTCTAGATTATTTGGCCTATTTTTATACACTTGACATTTCAAGTGACCCCACAAGAAGAAATCAAGGGGAGATAAGTCTGGGGAACGGGCTGGCCATTCGATTGCTCCTCTGCGTCCAATCCGGCGTGCAGGAAATACCTCTTCCAGATAGTCGCGAACATCAAGCGCATAATGTGGCTGAGCCCCATCCAGTTGGAACCAAATAGATTCGTTTGGTAGATTAAGTCTATTTGGATTATATAATAAATAAATATCTATTACCATTTAAAGTTTCTCTTATGAAAAAAGGGCCTATTATTTGAATTCCAAGTATACCAGCCCACACATTCATTTTTTGTGGGTGCTGTATATGGACTTCTTCAATTCAGTGAGGATTTTCTGTTGCTTCGTCGGAAAAGAGTATTTAATTTACAAAATTTGGCTGATCTATGATTAATGGTGTCATTATTTCGCAGAAATGTAGTGTGCGATCTGGATCATCTTCCGATAGTTCATGAACGGTTTGCATTTTGTACGGCTTCAGTTTGGCAGACTGGAGAATTTTTTGGGCAGATTTTTGAGAAATGTTATGAATTTGTCCCAATTCCGTTCTCGACACATGACTATTTTCTTGTATTGAAAGTAAAACATTCAAACTGGTGTTTTCAACAGTTGCAGTTCTTGGACTTCCAGTTCTTGGCAAATATTTTATTTGGCGAAATGCTTCGTACTTCTGAATTGTTCGGCACACTATACTTTTACTGATTTGGCGATTGAGATAAACAGAATTAAATAAAACATGAACTTCATCATATGAACGTTGACGATCACTATATTCACGCATTATCAAAATTTCATTTCGCTCAGATTCTGTTAATTTTAATGCCATTTTAAATTTTCACATCAATCTGATAGATTAGAGTAAAATGCTTGCTTTCAAACATAACTTGATTTTGAATTAACTTCTTTTAAATTTTTCTGTTAGTTTCTTTAGGATAAAGAATAAAAATACATTTCTGAATGTAATTTTTAATTCTCTTTCCGAAATTTCAACAATATACAGGGTGTCGCATTTAAAAAATATAGTTGGAAGCACTTCGGCGAAACCGGGAGTGGAGAATAAATGTGAATGTTATGCTACCGTTCCGCGACTTTTTGTTTTCCAATTCTATACATATTTTATTTAATATGTATTTATTTCATATTATGGCTTTATATAGTGTTTAAATTATAATGTTTAAATTTCTCCAAATAAAAGATTTGCCGAGAACTGGAAGTCCAAGAACAGCAACTGATGAAGACACCAGTTTGAATGTTTTACTTTCAATACAAGAAAATAGACATGTGTCGAGAACGTAATTGGGACAAATTCATAACATTTCTCAAAAATCTGAGAAACTGAAACCGTATAAAATGCAAACCGTTCGTGAATTATCGGAAGATGATCCAGATCGCAGACTACATTTTTGCAAAATAATGACACCATTAATCATAGATCAGCCAAATTTTGTAAATCTAATAGTCTTTTCCGACGAAGCAACAGAAAATTCTCACTGAATAGAAGAAGTCCATACGTAGCCACATACCCACAAAAAATGAATCTGTGGGCTTGTATACTGAGAAATCAAATAATAGGCCCTTTTTTCATAAGAGAAACTTTAAATGGTAATAGATATTTAAATTTATTATATAATCCAAATAGACTTAATCTACCAAACGAATCTATTTGGTTCCAACAGGATGGGGCTCCGCCACATTTTGCGTGTGATGTTCTTGACTATATGGACGAGGTATTTCCTGCACGCTGGATTTGATGCAGAGGAGCAATCGAATCGCCAAACCGTTCCCCAGACTTATAGCCACTTTATTTCTTCTCGTGGGGTCACTTGAAATGTCAAGTGTATAAAAATAGACCAAATAATCTAGAACGGGGTCTACAAACTACGGCCCGCGGGCCAAATCCGGCCCGCCAGTGCCATCAATCCGGCCCGCGACAGCTTAAGACTAGTGTCATCAATCTGGCCCGCGACAGGCAATGTCTTATTGTTGTTACTATTGCTGTGATAAGTTGAAGAAGAAAACACAGAATGATAATTACTCGGTTTTATTTACTTGCAAGGTAAAACTTAACGACAGAAATGATGATGCAGAAAACTTAACTTAAGTATCTGAGCTTAAGCATATTAATATCTAACAAATAAATGAAATGAATCCCACTAATCACAGTAAAACAAAAAACACTAATGAGATTTATGTAATTGTGATTTTCCACCGACAATAGTTTGTAGTTGTGGATCAATTTTACTTGTACCAATTATTAAAAGAGATTTAGGATGCTCACCGGTTAATTTAGATCTGTAAACATTCTTTGTATACTTCATCTTGGAAAACGTTTTCTCAAACAAGTAAGTAGTACTAAAAACAGAAAACAACATACGAGCAAATTTATGCAAATTATCAAATTGTACCAGTGGAAGACTCTTATAAAATTCCAACAAAGATGAATTTTGATATTTGTTCTTAATCATATCACTGCACTGTAAATCAATAATTTCCATTTGGACTTCCGGAGCCAGGGTCTCAATGTCAGAATCAAAAGGATTTTGAAAAAGCTTAATTTCATTCACAATGACATCAAAGTCTGAGAAACGAGTATCAAAATTTATCTTTAAGCACTCAAAGTTTCGATTGCAAAATTGACGGGAAATTCAGTCTGCACTGCGGCTGAATATTTCACATGTTTTAAAATGTGTTGTTACGTTCCCGTAACGCTCAACGTTTTATTACTTTATTTTGTAATTTAATTAATGATATCTTCAATATATTTCACTCCATTTCAAACGAACCTACCTGTATAAGTATCGTTATTCGTTATTCTAATGTATATCTAATTTCTTTCCAGTTTTTTTTCCTTTTTTTCTCGAACCTGAGTGCTCGCTTTTTTTTCTTCGAAAAGAAAAGTGCAATACCTACTCGCTCTCTACACACTTCGTCGTTAGCTATCGATCTCTGAACGTAGTTACGTTCTTTTCCCAACACCGATATCGATCGATGTAGCCTTATTGTAATCATTGTAATTACGGGCCCGTGAGGGATTTTTAATCGATCAGCATATCTAAAAAATTATTCGCTAATGCGATATCTCCATGGGAGGAATTAAAGTGTTAAACTTGCAACACGTTAAACAACATTGCTTCAATTTAACTACCATCGAACGCAATATCCGGTATGTATAGGGCTTCTCTGTTGTAACTTTCTTTTCGCTTATTTTCGTGTTATTCTTTATTTAGATGGTGTACCCGATAGGCAAGCAATCCCGAAACATCAACTGATTGTTCCCGCCAGTGACGCTTCTTTTTCCTGGAGAGAGAAGGACACGAGTGGAGTTCTTCCATCAGATAATCTCTCGTTTCGCTAATTTTATTCTTTTTCAATTGTCATACGTAACTTTATTATTTCTTTCTTATATAAATTTTATTATTATTAATTAATAGATCGTCGTCAAATAGTCCCAGGTGCTTTCCAAACGGAAAAACCTGTGTGGCCTGATCTTTTTTGTAGGACATTTCTTATACCTTTTTCGTTCGCTTCACGAACAATTGTAGCCGTTTCAATTTAACCTTGCGTTATACATAAATATTATTTGAACACTTTTATTGCTTACATTCATATTTTTGCTAATTGATTTGAATACTGTAATTATAGGCATTACATGTTTTTTTTTCTTTTTTTACTAACTAATTTGAATTGTTTAATCATATGCCTTACAGATTTTTGTTAACTAATTTGAACATTTTAATTGTTTGTATTTCATATTTTTGGCTAATTAATTAGAATACTCTCATTATACGCAATTACATATTTTGCGGAATCTTACTTGAGTTTAGATCTTTCTAGCTAAAGGTCGTTTTATTTCAACTAATTGTTGAATTTGTATACACTGTGAACCGACAAGAAAGAAGGAATACGTATTGTTTTTTTTAGGGCGTACTAAGGCCTTCAGCCGTTCTGTAAATTATTTTACTTATCAATTTATTGGTATCACATATTATTCTTAATTAATTAATTTTTCTTTACTTTTGCCTGGCCTTCAGCCGCAAAATTATAATCCTATATTTCAATTTAAAATTTAATTCTTTTTTGTCTCTAAATATACACTGGTTGACAATAAATAGTTTTGTTTGGTTGGAAACAACGAATTTTCTTTTTCTTTCCCTCGTCTCTCGATCCTCGAGAGTGGAACGAGTCTCGGTCGCGGAGCCGGCCTTCTCCCCACGCAACCTGCCTTTTTTTGTTTATATTAAATTTTTATCAAGTTGCCGAGTTTGCGACGTCCAGCGGCAGAAATTCGGTGGCGCCCTTTTTCCACCTTAGTTTTAGCTTTTCACTTACCTCTGGGTCTCCCCACCCCTGAGCTGAGGCAGCCTCAGAAGCCGGGTGGGCCGTTGAACGTTGGGAAAAACGGGCAGGGGCAGTTTTGTTGACCGAGACCGGGTCTGCTACGGGGAGCGTTTTCTAGTTTTTTTTTATATATCTTAAGCTCGACGTAGCGATCGTAACAGAGTGAAACATTTTTTACGTAATTGCGGTTGAAATATGTAGTATTATTTTCTGCCTAAAGGATTTGATATTGGTGTATAAATCAGGGAGAAGCTGATTTTCTCCTTGCAATCTCAAATTCAGTTCGTTCATATGATTTGTCAAATCGACATAGAAAGCTAACTTCCACAGCCATTCACTATTTTCTAAGTCGGCAAAAGGGCGATGCTTCTCATTTAAAAAAATGTCGATCTCTGCTCGAAGTTCAAAAAAGCGCTTAAGGACTTTTCCGCAACTAAGCCAGCGTACGGCAGTATGATATGGTAAGTAATTTTCTTCAATCTCTTCCATAAACTCGCGGAATTGTCGGTGATTCAGCCCAGTGGATCTGACGAAATTAACAACTGATATGACTGGTTTTAGAACTTCAGACATATCCAAACATTTTCCGCACAAGGACTGTTGATGAATGATACAATGTAAGACTAATGGTTTTGAACCACGATCATTTTCTACAGCCTTTGACACAAGTGCAACCACTCCATTATTTTTACCACACATATTTTTGCCTCCATCAGTTGTAATAGATTTCAAGTTTTTCCATCGAAGGTTCTTTTTATTAATAGCATTTTCAACTCCCTGAAAAATATCTGCCCCAGTTGTCGTGCCGTGAATACTATCAATATCAAGAAGTGAAGTTCTTCATACACTTCATAGCTTTTATCTACTCCGCGAATAAAAATCAAAACCTGAGCAGTATCTGACGTATCCGTTGACTCATCCAAGGCTAGAAAAAACCACTCAAGATGTCCATTTTTTTCAGACAGTTGAGATGATATATTTTCTGCGATGTCTTGCACCCTACGAGCCACGGTGTTTGGTGACAAACTGACACTTTTAAATAAATTTACCTTTTCGGGGCATATTTCTTTGGCTACTGCAATCAAGCATTCTTTTATCATTTCTCCATCGGTGAATGGTTTTCCACGTTTTCCGATTTCAAGAGCCACACGAAAGCTGGCGCGAGTTGCAGACTCTTGTTCAGTATTCGCTTTGGTAAACAAAGATTGCTGCGATTTCAGTCCGCGCTTCAAATCTTCAAATTTTTCCGTCCGCAAATTTCCTGTATATTATGAGTAATTTTGAAGATGTTTCGATTCATAGTGTCGTTTAATGTTATATTCTTTGAGAGCAGCTATGGTTTCATTACAAATTAAACATAGCACCTTATTACTGGACTCAATCACAAAATACTGAAAGTTCCATTTATCTTTGAACGTTCTGCATTCACTGTCTATTTTTCGCTTCTTTTCCATACTAATAAATCACACATAAAAACAATAAGTCAAATCAAAATACTGTTATGAACGGGTGTTACTTTATTTCACAATAGACAGTTTCGCTTCCTTCACCTTTCCTACGCAGACTGACTCGCGGTTGCGCCGCTAGCCTTTTTATATGCAATTACTGCCATCTCTTCAGTGATCGGAGTACACTAGCCAGAACCAGAACTTTCTCGAACCAACGCGATAATTCCTAAATATTTAATTACAACTAATGCCACCTATTAGCTGTTAGCGGGTAGCTGAAATAGATAGTACATAGGACAATACATAGTACCACTACTCGCCACTAGATGTCGTTAAGTGTCACAATACACAATAGTAATTGAAATGCAAAAAAAGCGTATGTTTGCTTAGGCCGCGCACTTTGCGACTAGTCTAGAAATCTAGTTAAGGGCAGAAAAATTAAAACTGCTTTGGCCCTTGGAACATACTGAAAAAATCATTATGGCCCTAAGGCTTCAAAGTTTGGAGACCCCTGATCTAGAAGAATTAGAGGGACGAATAACTGAAGAAATCAACAGTATCGGACTGCAATTTTTCAACATTTTCATATACTGTCAGAACTTAATATACAGAGTGATCATCTTTTTGAACAAGATATTTTTGTTTTTATGGTTGAAACAGAATTTCATGATTTTTTATAATTACTGTCTACTATTTTCATAATGATTTTTTTATTTTATACTAATTAACTGTTTTCTAGCTTTTTCTTTACCTTTCTTTAGCAGAATTGTCGCCCTGAACGTGGTCTTTTCTCTCTTTCTTTTTGTGATTACGGTACACATTTTTAGCAAGTTTGGCTGCCGTGAACGTGGACGCTCACTTTTCTTTTCAGATTGCGTGTATCCTGTGTAGCATTTCGCCGTTTTGAATTTCGCTTATGTTTTTAATAATATGTGCGTGCATGCGCCTACGATCACGCGATTCCTTTTCTCCGCTTTCAGATTTGAGCTTCCGTAGGTAAAACTGAGTGGAGTTACCTACCATATTTTATTTTAGTCCCCACGCCGTCTCTACTGACTAAGGGCATGTACAATAAATAGAAGCTCCCATAAAATTTGTGCGATGGGACTACCAGTTTCGTACCGATTTCGGCCATCTTCCTATCGATATCGCTTCGCCTGCGCGCACTCAGGTAGCAATACTAAAATCCCGAAAGGGAAGCAGCTTTCTGGTAAAATTGAAATAAAAACTTAACGAACGATTCGATAACAGCGGAATAGACAACACCACGCACAACTGAAATTTGTATTTGTAGAAAGTGTTTTTTGTTCCCAGGGCCCATAAGTACGATAAGAGCGCATTCAGCACTGAATAGCGTATTCAAGACCTCCCTCCCCCAACTTTTCGCAACCACGGCTCAAAGTTAGACGATGTAGTTTTGATCTCAATGATCAGAGTTGCCATGGATTTACTTGACGTTATTATGTGTATTTGAATTATACCATTTATCGACTATTAAAAGCTTCAAAAATATTTTTAAATTCAAATCCGTCGATATGATAAAAGCTTTAGGCGCTTGTTATGATAACGCCCGTGCTACCGAGTATTTGTATAGAAAGCGATTTTTGGAACCGCTGTCATCCAGATCACAAAACAATCCGAAATATAGAAATACGTGTTGTGGAGACAAGATGTATGGCTCCAAAACGTTCTTTGCATGCCGGTCAACCTCGGCAACTTACATGGCAACAGGAATGGTTATTGCAGGATGTTGAGATTAATCCTACGGCCAGTACACGTTGTCAACAAATAGGCGTCACATTCAAATCTTCTGTTCAAAGATATAACTTGTATCTATACCACATGCAGCCTGTTCAAATCCTGGAGATGACCGATTAGGGTAAATTTTTGCACGTGGTCATTACACAAAATCAGAGTAATACTGACTTTTTCCATAATATTTTGTTTACCGATGACGCTCATTTCAACCAACAAGGATCAGTCACCACAACCTTCATTAATGGCACGGAATCACCAAGGACGTTGGTCTGTGAATGTTTGGACAGTTATTTTGAGAAAACGAATCATCGGTCCATATTTTCTCTCAAGAATGCTGAATGGTGAAAATTACAGTCATTTTTACGAGAACACTTTGTCAGGTCTGTCAGAGGATATTCCTTTACAAGAACGTGCAACAATGTTTTTTCAACACGATGAGGCGCCTGCACATGCTACATTACAAGTGCGAGAAATTTAGAATCGACGTTTTCCCGTTTCCGGTTATGAGACTTAGTCTTTTTTAAGTTTAAAAGATTTTTGGCTGTGGGGATACATAAACGAAAAGGTTTATTTTACTGCTCTTGCCAGAGTGACGTTATGACGAGATGACGTTATTGCTCGGATTCAGGAATCAATAGCAGATATCGGGTCCTTCAATAGGTATGACCTATTTTAAATAGGTCTGTGGCTAGTAGTATATATTAATTATTGTCATTTAGTTGATAAACTGCAGCGAAATATATACAGTTTTATGTAAAATGGACTGATTTACAATTAATCAAAGATTTTTTGCAGTTGAGAGTTTTATTATAAATCAATTAATTGTGCAAACTCAAAGAAGTTTTCGGCGAGAATTCAACTTAGCAAGCCACGGACGAATTCCTATCACAAAACTATTTTGAGGTGGGCGAGGCATTTTAACGAAAGAAGAAATGTTTCATCAAAATATATTGGACGAGAAAGGACAGCGAGGACACCGACAAATATTGAACGCGTCGGGCAAGCAAAAAAACATTGAATTGCTTTGCAAATTACTGAAACGAGTCTACTGAGAATTTTACATGATGCTTTACACTTTCACCGCTACAAAATTCAAGTTCAAGATGGTGGCCGAGATGCGCTAATGACTTTCTGCTGGAATATTTTGGAAATTTTGAATCAAGACCAAAATGCGATTAATTCTTTGCTTATGTCCGATGAAGCACATTTTTATGTCAATGGAAGTGTAAACAAACAAAATTGCCGTTATTGGGTGTCTGAAAACCCACAACAATTACACGAAAAACCGTTTGATGATGAAAAAGTCACTGTATGGTGTAGTGTTTCATCATTTGAAATAGTAGGGCCGTATTTCTTCGAGGAAAGCTAGGAAGCTGTTACAGTTACCTCGAGCGTTACATTTTCATGTTGGAAACATTCTTGTGGCATGAATTACGTACAGTAAGACGAAGAAACATTTTTTCCAACGAGATGGTGTCACACCACATTACAGCAAGGCAAAATTTGATTGAGTTGCGGCAAATGTATCCGAACAGATTAATCTTAAGGTTTGGGGCTTACTATGGCCATCAAGATCTACCGACCTGACTGCGCCAGATTTCTTCCTTTGAGGGTATTTCAAGCAAAAAGTCTTCGAGAGATTCTCGCGGACAATTTTAGATCTTAAAGGAGCCATTCGAGAAGAAATATGTGCGATTCATCATCCAATGTTACAAAGAGTAATACATTATTTTAGGAGGAGGCATGAACAGTGCATTGCAACCAATGGGGGACACTGTTACGCTCGAAAAATCACTTTGAGATCATTCAGTAATTTAAAATGAATTTATTTCAATAATAACCTACGTTAAGGATAATTAAAAATTAGTGAAAAGCTATTTCCATCAACGAGAACATACAGACGCGTTTCGCTTTAATTGAAGCTTATCAATGTATGGTATCTCAAAGACAGTCACAGCTTTTCACTTCTCTACTTCGTGTATATATAGTTACATTCTGAACTTACTTTTAATTATCCTAACCACCTGTAAGATCGTAGTCGCGACGAGGTGTGTTATACATGCTAGTACAAACTTGGTTTGTCGGATTGTAGTTATTAATGCATTACATAAGGCGACATTGACATGTAAAAATGAGATTTAATATTCATTAATTCTCATTTGCAGTAACTAAACCTACGTTAATTTAACTTAGTCCTTTCATATTTCAACATTTTCGTTTATTACTATTTTGTTTAGTCTTGTTATTAATTATCAATCTTTTTAGGCATCTTAAATTTTGTTATCTTCTCAAAATTTACTTATGTCCAAATATTTTGGATGTCTCTATATACTCGATATATATTTTACGGTATTTTTTTTTATATACCTCAACGCAGGCCGACATTTTTCTATGGAATATGCTTAGTCATGATCGTTTTATTTTTGGTCTTTAATTCTATTTTTGTTTCTCTAATTCAATTCTAATTCTGTTGAAATTTTTATTGTAATTTTGTGAATCTATTAAGGTATTTATCTTTCTGATTTAACTTACAATTACCGTTTAACTTGCGTACACTTCATTTCTTTCACTTGAAGCGCCATCTTCATGTCATTTTGTGATCTTCAGTTTATAGATCGCTTTACGTTTGATAAGATCTTTATTTGGTTAATTCACCTTTTTTTGCGGTGTTTTAATTAGCGTACTTTCGCTTTTTAGCTTCGTTCTTCATTCTTACACCTAGATAGGGATTATGGTAATTAAATTCCTTTCTTTTCAAAATTACCTGTCTATCGATCTTGTTTGTGACGTAGATCGATAATCAATCGAATCATGCGTGGCTTCTGCGACCGCATTCGTTCTTCGAACTTGAATCGCGCTGGTCCTTTTAATTTTTGTCAGTGAACCTATTCTGCGGTAAGAAATATCATTATCTTTTGTATTTTTGCTTATTTCGATTCTTTTATCTTCCTTAGGATTTAATTTTGGAGCTACCTTCCAATTTCTAAGTAATTGAACCGTTTATTTACTTCGTAAATATTTTCGAGGAATACCAGGTGGAGACAGATTCTCATTTTTGCATTCGCAATTTTTCTCGTAGCGAATCTACGTGATATTGGGATATATTGGAGGAAGTTTCGTTCAGAAATCCTCAATCCATCCTCAGCGGTGTTTTGGAGACTTCAGAGCTTTCCTGTGCTGGAAATTTCGCTGTAATGCTACATGGCGTCTCAAAATGGTGGCTGCTAGCGTGATGAAGGTGAACTCGATTGAATCATATTAGGGATCGACATTCCTGTTCTACCTCTGTGAGGGCATTCTCGAGAATGGATTTTGAAATTTGAACTTTGTGGTTGTCAAGCTAAGTAGTTGCTGATATATATATATTTTTTTGTGGTTGATCATTATTTAACCTGATACTACCTTTATCAAAATTATTATTAATTGATTAATTGATTGTTTATTTAATCTTTAGTAGGCACTAGAGAAGCCTTTCACTTCTCTGTATAACCCTTGTATTTTGCTCAAAATTTAGATAGCTACAAGGCTTTAACTTTTAGCTTTGACCGATAGGCTTTAAACGCCTGATTTCAAACATATCCGTTTAATGTAATTAATTAACTGGTTGTCTAGCTTCACCAGCAGCCAGTAGTTAGTGTAGATTTTTGAACGAGGCTTAGAACCTTCAGTCGGGCCTTCGTACAAATTTATATATATCTTGGGGTTACGTCGAAAATCTAGATTTATTTTATTATACTCTGTAAACTATTTGTAAAGAACCACCATTACGTATACATAATTTCAGTTCTGTATAATTTATGTCTTGATCTTAAATCGTATATAAAACTTTATCTTTCACAATTTTATCACCTGTGTATACACCTGTGTGATATCTTGTCAGGTAAACCTGTATTTATGAAAACACAATATTGCGCCTTGAGCGATACTAGGGTGATTAAGGGAATATTACTGGGAGAATTTGAATTTATAATCTTTTTTTAACTAAGCCTTTATTAGACCTGGGCGAACTTAGATTGAATTTCATGTTACCCATTAATTTTGTTGCGCAGCTAATTAACTCTTTGTAGCTAGTAGCTATTTATTTTGTTTTTGGGTTTTTCACTTCGAATAATACCACCTAGATTTGATATTTTTACTTAATAAATTATTTGCATTGAGGTATTATTCTTATAAATTAATTAATTAAATTCAGTTTTCTTTTATAACATATTATCTCTGTTAATATAATTTTAGTTTCTTCTTACTTAATCTTGATAACTATTATATTTCATATAACTTCATATATTATTTTATTTCTCAATATATAGATTATTTCATTATATTAATCATTTATTATATCTTATTGCTTGGTTAATAACTACTTAAAATTTGAATTATTGGCAAACTTTGAACTATTTTGTTATACCATTGTTATATTGTGTCCTGCGACTTCTGTTAATTATTCTGTTTATATTTTTGAACCAATTTCTTGTTATTAAATCTTGTTATTGTTGACAACTTGTGTTTTGTTTGATTCCTTTCCTGCAAGTGTTGGGTAAAGCAAAGACTCACGTTTATATCAGTAGCAAGTAATAGGGGGCTGTCTCTCTTGCATTTGTTCCACGTTTTTTCCAAGTTTTAGTTCCACCCGCTTCCGTATATACGGGGTGAACCTTGCAGGTTTTAATATACGGTGGCGTCACCATTACATCAAGCGACCTAGGGACTCGCGCATTCTCCGTATACTTTTGAGCTAGCCGGCAGGGTATTTTCGACGGGACGTCCATCTTTAGGTGGGTCAGGTCAAGAGAGGAAGGCCTTGCAGAACATCTTGCAATCTCCTTATTACTTGCGGTAATCTAAATTACGCGTTGTGGTAGCAACACTTGAATGACGTTATTTTAGAAATTAAAATTGAATATAATATAGTACTCGTTTTTTGCAAATTTGTTTAATTTCGCCATTTTTTTGATCTTGCAGTGAATGTTTGGGAGCAGGTCATACCTATTGAAGGACGAATAATTTAAATTCTGTAGCCAGAAACATTAGCCATAAGTTACTTAATTTTGAAGGTTTGTTAAGGAATCAGATGTTTAGCTGGACCCAGATAGTTTTTATTTCTTTTTGTATTTGTATTCGTTAAAATTAAATAAAAATTTTAAAAATGTTAATTTTTTTATTTAAATTTTACCTAAAAACGGCCTCGCTTTCGGGATTTTAGTATTCTACTTTGTTATTTTATTTTTAACCTTCATTATCCTAGTGTTCCATATATGCAATGCATTTTTGACGAATTTTAGTAGTTTTCTGTGGAATGACTTTTGAACTTGGCGGGTAGATGTCACTGTAAGTGCTATCACAGATGCATAAATTATTTGTTGAGAGCAGCTCGTATATTTTGGTGCATTTTTAGTGCAACTTATTATAAGTTTGGTGAACTGTGAACCTGAAAATTCCTAGAATATGGAGATCCGTTTTGAGTAAGTATATTGTTTCATAAACAAATATTTAAATTCTCTATCTTTCATGAATTTCGTGTTGAGAAATGTTACACCTAACCTCACAATAGCTAAATTGATTAAAAAAGACAGTTTTGAGTATTCCTTGGGGACGTACGCATATATGTAACGCTAGGATAATGAGGTACTGTAGTCTAAATGTTGTAGTTGAGATCGTGAGCGAGCAATTTGAATGAATGAATGGATTCTATGAACTACAATTTCATTGATTATGTTTCGGCTTTCGGAAACTGAAATCCTGCCATCATTAGGACTAAATACGATAGGTTTTTTAGTCTTTCATTCCGCTATAGTGATGCTTGCGTATGATGGTGACGAGAATAGCAGTGCTCCGATTGAAGCTATATATTATACTGGTAGTATTTAGGTAGCATTTTAAAAATAAGTAAGAAAGAACAAATTAGATGCACATGTAAGGAAGCAAAATCGAGGAATCCACAACATAAATATTTTTGTTTGAGAATTACACTAATTATAGTATTTATTAAGTTAACCTTTTTAATTATTTCCATTTGATATTTATATTTAATAAGAAAGAGAGGTACCAGTTTTGCAAGCAATCTTTTGTAATTATTTAGTTATTTATATAAAGAAATGTCACACTGTATATTAAATTTGTAACCTGAAAGTAGCTACAATGATGTTGTATAATATATGTAAAAAAATGCATCAACATGAACACGTATTTACAAGTAACACTTATTATTTTGTATTTAAAATTTTCTCTAAAATAATTTATTTCGATCTTAACTTTTCTATATTTAAATTTTCTATTTTATTAAAATCTATTTCAATTATTTATAACCGTTTGAAACTATGTTCATGGCGTACAAGCGAATATCTACGAAAAAGAGACGATCACGATGAAAAGTTTTGCATTCGGGGGGTTACAAGACAATCGCTAGGGCGAGAAGTCACGTTCGTGGACCCTACGTAAAATAAATTTATATTTGGGCGGAAGTAATCGTTGTACGAGATTTAAAGTAGTGTCAAAAGTTAGATATAATCTATCTACGAATTTTAAAAGGTTCGGTGAGACAATATCTCTTCTAGAAGTCGAGATATTCCGACTTAAAGAAAAATCTACTACCAACGCCAAACAAAGGTACATAGAAACAAATATAGTATTGCATAAAATTTGCGACTTAGAAGAAAAAGGTGCCGAGATAGCAGCCAAATGTCATTCCGAAGATAAATTCTTTCAAAGAGATTTATTCTGGTCAGTAAATTGGGCCGTTTGCAGTTTGGCGGGAAAAAGGTGACCTGTTCTCGCGCGATTGGGGAAAAAAAAACAACCAGGAGATGGAAACCTAAACCAATAGAATTGCAGCGTGGGAATAAAAAGCGCCAATCAATTACAGCAGAATTTTTGTAAGGTATTTGAAAGAAAAAGAAAATATCACATTGAATTTTAAACTCAGCTATTAAAGCAGGTAGAAAACTATTTCAAAATAGAATATTATTTAATTAATCAAAGACATCAGAAAATAATAAAGTTATAAATATTAAATTATTATATTGTAAACAAAGATTGCGTATTCAATATTGGTATAACCATAAAAACGGTTACACGTATGACGTGTTGCCATAACTTACATGTTCCTTTGTTTATGCATTTACTCGTCATTTATCTAAAAGATATTGTAGCATAATTTTGCTTACTATTTGATGTTATTTGTACTGTTTAATTTTTATGTATGGGCATTTAATTGTTGTTGTGAATTCTGATAGGTAATTTGTTATTAAACCATAATTTAATTTAACAGCTTCGTGTTTAATTTCTCTCTGAACCACACTCTGTTTGACAATATCTAAGCATATTAAATACCTTGTTCCATACACCTGAGACGTCAGTAAGAAAGACCAGTAAGTACCAAGTAAGAATATAATAGATACTGTATGTGACATAAGACACGAGAACCCCCTGTAGAAGATAGAGTACTCTCATGCTAGACCGGAGCACAAAAATAAATAATAGTTTATACACGAACCCTGAGTTATATCTATTTCACGAATCCTTAAAAGTTTTAATTTATCAACTAATTATATTGTTAGAGTGTTTTGCATATAATTTACATGCAATATACGCTTCTCGTATATTTTTCTAAATTCCCATATTTCTAATCAACATCATCATTATTATTTTTATTATCATCCGATACGAGGGGAAGTGGTTTATTATAATATATATATTGAAGCTCCAGAAGTGAACGTGCTAACCGATGAAGAGTCTGGGGATGGAGAAACTGACTTTGACTTGGATCGACTTTCTGGACGTCACCTCCGTTCACAAGCCGAAATAAAATTATTTAATAATGAACGCATTCACAACGCACATCAAGATCTGGAAGCGACAACATCGGAAGCCACGACATCGAAAGCGACAAATAAACGACAACAAATTGTTCATCAGTGGGTATCTGGAGAGCTGCTAAATCGAGAGAATAATAACTTTGTATCTCCTTGTAACTTCTCTCAATTTGAAAACTTATTACCGGTTGAAACATTCGAATTGTTTTGATCTTATTGAATATATGGGAGAATAATACACTATTCAAAACATTGTCCAGATCCCAAAATTAGTTGTGACGAGTTGAAATGTTTTATGACCATTTTGATATTGAACGGCTATGATGTAAAGCCAGGAAAACGATTTTATTGGGATAGTGGAATAGATATGGGTTATCCACTATTGAAAAATTCTATGAGGAGAAACCGATTTGAACAAATCATGAAGTTTTTTCATTTGGCAGATAATAACCAAATAGACAAAAACGATAAAGCTTGGAAAGTTATACTATTGATGAATAAACTGAAAGAAACATTTATTTAACATTATGTTCCAGAAGAAAATATAAATTACGACGAATTAATGGTAAAATACTTTGGCAGACACAGCTGCAAACAATTTATCAGAGGAAAACCAATTCGTTTTGGTTTCAAAATGAGGGCACTCAATTCCAAAGGAGGATATCTCATGAACTTTGATATCAATTAGGGAAAAAATCCAAATTCAGTGAATTTGTATGATGAAATTCGTTATGGAAAATGCACTGCTCTCTTACTAGGTTTATTACGTGAACTTCCAGATGCAAAAAGAGAATTGCCATATAAACTATTTCTAGACAATTTGTTCACAATCTTATATTTATTGATATTCGAGATGTTGGTATTTGGTGTATAGATACCACCCGAGAAAATCGAATACCTAAAACAATCCTACTCCAGCAAAAACCAAGCTAAGCAAAAGTTAACAGATGTACTTACTACTCCGCCCTTGACAGAACTATTGGAATTATATTTGTCAGATGGGTTGATAACAGTACCGTAACTGTAGCTACAACATGTTATGGTGAACAACTTGTCACAAATGTTAGACGCTATTCGAAACAAGAAAAAAAGTAGTGCAAGTTCCGCAACCAAATCTTATTCGAAAATACAATATTCCAGATGGATATGTCAGATGGGGTGATAACAGTACCGTAATTGTAGCTACAACATGTTATGGTGAACAACTTGTCACAAATGTCAGACGCTATTCGAAACAAGAAAAAAAGTAGTGCAAGTTCCGCAGCCAAATCTTATTCGAAAATACAATATTTCCATGGGTGCAACTGATCTCATGGACCAGAATGTTTCTAGGTATCGTGTCAGTATTCGTTCAAAAAAATGGTGGTGGTGCCTCTTTATGTGGATGTTAGATGACTCTCTCCAAAATGCTTGGTATATTCATATTAACAGCTATTTGATCAAAGGTGCTGGTAAGTCATCCATAAGTGCAACACAAAGTAGAGTGTCCGACGATTTGATCGAAAAGATTATCTGTTCGTTTTTATTTCAAATAATAAACGAAGAAGATGTGCTTATGAAAAATGCCGTTGTATTACCAGAACTTTGTGTCTCAAATGTGGCGTTGGATTGTGCATTGGTTGCAATGAAAATTTTCATATGAAATAAATTTGTTTTCTCGTAGCAGTTATGTTTTTTAAGATACATATTTATAATTATATCATACAAATCAAATACAAAAAAATATAAAATGAATTTTTGTTATTTGACAGTGTTACCTATGCTGTGGTGTAAGCCACAATTGAAAAACTACAAGATGTCGGAGAGAAAATATATTGACAAATATTAATGTCGGTATGACACTAAATGATATAACTTAAGACAGACGTTTTACATTCCATGGCAAACTTTTATTAATATAATTTTTGATCTCGTGGTACAATAATTGTTGTAACGAGCCATCGAAAAAATTCATAATTGGAGTAGACTGTGAAATTGGGTTGGTACTTTAACCACTTCCACATAATGACATTTATTATTTGACATTGAAACTATAAGTTTGTGTCAAATTTTTCAAAACTCTTATTAAGAAAATTGTTTGTGTTTAGATGTAAATGGACAACATTTTCAACAACTTCTGTAGCTATATGTAAATTTTGATTATGATTTCGATATTAAATAAATTATTTGTTTTCTTTTTTGTTGTAGTATCATTTCAATGCCATAACCTTTTTTTACAATGAAACCAAATGAAACTGTCAAGCATCAAGTAATGTGTCATTATGTGGAAGTAGTTAAGTATCAACCCAATTTCACAGTCTACTCCAATTATGAATTTTTTCGATGGCTCGTTATATACACCGTGTCCAAAGTTATCGGTCCACTATTGCTATCTTCGTTAGTTTTTGAGCTACGATTTGGGTCAAATTAGCAAATTATTAGTATTTTTAACGCTAATTAATATGCATTAATATTTCTGAGAAATTTGGAATTTTTTCACCCCTTATACTTGTACATATTTTGGAAGATAACTTTATTTTTGATATAAAAGTTTCATTACACTATTGTCTTTAAACGAATAATAAATTAGTTGTGTTGAATTTTAGTTCATGTCAAAGAAACATTATTAATAGTAGGCTTCTTTCACTTCAAGCCAAAACAAATAGTAAGCCCATTGAATTTGTCAATAACTTACTGCATATCTAATTTGTAGAAAAAATCCAAAACTGTGCTTTGTTACTATCAAAACATATATGTGAATCGTCAATCACCAAATCAGTTTTATTTTCTAAGATTGTATAGAAAATTTCGAAATAAAGAAGAAACATTTAAGATACGAAGAAGGAAAAAGGATTTTCTAATAGACGAAGAAACTGAAGTAAATGGGTTAGCTTATTTTGAAACCAATCCAGAAAAATCTATTCGAAGTTGTACCAGAGAATTAGATTTGAAAAAGACTGCAGTACACGGTATTTTAATAAAGCATAAATCGTGTCCGTACAAACACCACAAAGTTCAGACTTTACTTCCCGGCGATGCAGACAGAAGATTAGTTTACTGTAATTGAGAAATTTTTATGATGAAGGTCCAGATAATTTAAATTACATTCTATGGTCTGACGAATTTAACTTTTCTAGTTCAGGTATGCGCAATAATAAAAATTAGCATTATTGGAGTAGAGAAAATTCTCCGAATGTTGACCCGCGCTTTAAATGTGTGGTGCAGATTAATGGGCAACATAATTGTTGGTCCAGTTTTCTACCATGGTAATTTAACTGGAGACCGCTATGTATGATTATGAACAGAAATTCTGGATAGTCTCTTAGATGACAGGCCAGTGCTTGATAAGCTCCGTATGTATTTTCAACAGGATAGGGCAACTCCTCATAATTTTGATAACACTTGTAATTTGTTAAACGGAACATTTAATCAAAAATGGATAGGGACCAACGCACCCATTCGTTGGCCTGCACGTTCTCCTGACTTAACACCTCTAGATTTTCATTTTTGGGGTTTTGTAAAGGATGAGGTATACAAGCGGCGATATCGAAATGTGATGGAACTCAAAACTAGTATTAGACAAACGCCAAATAATATTTCTGGTCGAACTATTAGAAAAGCTAATCAAAGCGTTATCGTGGGAGCCGAAAAATGCATTGAACAGCAAGGCAATGTCTTTGAATATTTATTAAGTTAGGCACAATGTTGAATAGGTTATACAAAAATGACACTTATTTGATTATTGTGTATGTTATTTTTTTTTCTACCGTGAACATTATATTTTGTTATTATTTTCCATGACTGACATAGAATTAAATGTTAACAAATTTCTTAAGCTTTAAACGCTTCCCATTTGTTTATTTTTTAGTTAAAGATAGTTATTTATTTGATATTTTTTGTTCACAATATTATGCTCTTTCAAAATATATACAAATATACTATGGTGTTCCATTAAAAAAAATAAAAAAATTCCAAATTTCTCAGAAATGCGTAATTCAATTGTTTTTTCATGAATTGCATACTCATTAGCGGTAAAAATACTAATAATTTGCTAATTTAACCAAAACCGTAGCTCCAAAAATAACGGAGAGAGCAATAGTATACCGATAACTTTGGACGCGGTGTATATTATTAATTGTTTATTATTGGCCTGCAATTGGTGTTAACTGTTTTTTATTTTTATTGCTAGATCCGAAAAAAATAGTTCTGTTTTTATTCTTCTATTAGATAAATATGGGTCTACTGAATAATTGATATATAAAAATTCTCAATCTAATAAGGACCATTTAATTCTGACAAATATCAGAGATAAGTCTTGCTTCTAACAATACAGCGTTTAAACTAAAACGAAATGCGAACCAAACTACAACGAACCAAACAAGATTGTTGATAATTAGTGATTGGCTTTATCAAAATGCGCAGTTGAAATTTTACTTCCTATGCGCAAAAATGAGTTGGAAGGGATCTTAAATATGAAATGTAATATTATTTCTATACGTTCGCGGAAAAACTTACAAGATAAGTTCGCGGTGGGCTCGAAAATAAAACACCGAATGTCGCCACAAAATCGGGTTTTTGTTGTGTTGTGATGTGTTTTAAGTGAATCAACAATGCTAATGTAATTATCGGGTGATTGTTATTATTTGGAAAAAATAAAACACTGCTGACGTCTTTGCTGTACTCCCACTGTAATATAAAAACAGTACGAAGTGGTAAATAATAGTAATAACAATAATGGAAGCCTTAGCAAAGCACGAATTTAATGCAACAGCTGACGATGAGCTTAGTTTCAAAAAAAATCAAATCTTGAAAGTAAGATGATAATTTTTCATACAAATCGGCTTTTCTCTTAAAAATATTGTTGCAGGTACTGAGTATGGAAGACGATGAGAATTGGTATTGGGCGGAATTAAACGGAAGGGAAGGCTTAATACCTAGCAATTATATCGAATTAAAAAACCACAAGTAAATTACCAATAAATAGAAATGATTCGAAATAAATTAATTTGTTTCAGTTGGTATTACGGTAAAATAACTAGAGTTGACGCTGAAAAATTACTGAATACGAAACACAATGGGGCTTTTTTGATACGACTTAGCGAAGCATCACCGGGAGGCTTCTCCCTATCAGTCAAGTTAGTGCAATTTGATATGCACACATAACCTTTCAGTGAAATTACGATTGATGTCTTTTAGATGTTCCACTGGTGTTCAACATTTTAAAGTGTTAAGAGATGTACAAGGTAAATACTTTCTATGGGTGATAAAATTTTATTCTTTGAATGAAATGGTAGAATACCATCGTACTGCATCTATTTCACGGACAGAAGACGTTAAACTAAAAGATATAGCTACCGCTGATGTACTCCCTGAAGAGGTAATCATATTATTATCTGGTTATTAATTATTATTAACTATAACTTAATTTTTATTCATATTTCGGGATCAAATTAACAAAAAAAGGGCTGCTTTTAACGTAAATGATAGGTAAATAAATATACTGTACAGATTTTAGTTTCAAAATATTTATTGTATACCACTACAATATTGTTTCACCGTATTACGGCTTTATCAGGTGGATGAATGATGTCTTAAGGATAGTGTAAAGTAATTTGTGTTGAACACTTTGTTGATATTTAATATACAGTACGCGATGCTTGTTTCAAATGTAAGGAAGAACTCATCCTTTTTCCAGTAACTTCCTAACAAGTAACATCGGTAGTTCACTTTAGGGGTGCGCACTTTTCTACGAATTTGTAGAAAGTGCAGTACTGACGCGTTCCTGGAAAAAGGCCGATTCTCCGAACAAAATAAAAAATATAAAAATGTACAAAGACATGTATATTAAAAAATGTATTTTTCTGTGCCACTGAGGGTAAAAATATGTTTACAATAGCTGGTTGGAAAGCCCTAACGGCAAACGAAGAATGGCAAAAATTCTTAGAAATATAAAACAAATGTCCTCAAGTATTAGAAAGTTTTAATGCGTAAAAATTGTGTACACACAAGTAAAATAATATTTTACATACCGCCCCCTTGAATGGTATGAAATACCTTTCAAAGTAAGCTAGAAATAGATGAGAATGAAAATAAAGATATGTACAAATATATACAGAGCTTAACTAAACATATTAATCATATTATACAGTAATTGGACGTAATTTAATGTTCATGTAGCTGCTTGTATCGGCAGCACACACACTTTCATCACAGAACGTTTCACCACACTGTGAGCAGTTTTTATCGTGACAACGCGCACAATTTTGTCCTTAATACATATAATAATATAAACAGATGTAAGCCTTACTGGTTTTGTTTCCCCAAGAATTTTTGTTTTTTATCATAAAGGGTCCGGCATAGTCAATACCACAATTTTGAAAAATATTAGTAGGCGTGATTCTATAATCCGGTAAGCTTCCCATTAGATACTGCCTTTGGGGCGGATTCGCCTTAAAACAAGGTACACAATTGCGTAGTAATGTTTTAATTCTGCTGCGCCCAGATATTGGCCAAAAGCGTTCTCTCAGGGAGGACAGAACAGCTTGAGCACCACAATGTAGCAATTTACGTGCTCGTGTATAATGATCATGTCAGTTAGTAAATGATTTTTTGGCAAAATAATTGGATGTTTTTTATTAAATTGAAAATTAGATTGTTTAATTCGACCACCGACCCGTAATACGTTATTAGTATCTAAAAAGGGATGGAGGGATGATAAACTACATTTCAATGGACGCGTTTGGCCCCTTTTTATTGTATTAATGTCTAATGAGAATGCCTTGTCTTGCGCGAGTCTCACCAGTGTTATAAGTGAATTGTTTAATTCTACGACACTCAATTTGCCTATTTGTTTATTCGTGAGTGTTTTACGACAATTGCCTACAAATCGTAAAATCCAAGCAGTGATTCGCTGTAGCTTAGAGAATGAAGAAAATTTCATAAACAACTCAGATTCAATTACGTTTGCAACTAATGTGACAGTTTTACGCAATTCGGGTAGGTTCTCTGTGCTCAAAGAATTCATATCATTGATAGGCCACTCGCTGTTTTCCTTTGATAGCCAAGACGGACCATGCCACCAAAGAGATGAATTTGAAAGAGCTGTCGGCGTCGTACCACGAGATAATAAATGGGCCGGGTTATCTTGCGATTTTATATAAAACCAATCCCTTGAACTAGAACTGGTTTGAATTTTCGAAATTCTTCTGGCGACAAATGTTTGGCATCCCGACGGATGTGATTTAATCCAACAAAGCGTAATCGTTGAATCGGACCAAAAATAATGAGAACTGAATTGAATGCTCACAGAATCTCGAATTTTTGTAATTAAGTCAGTGAGTAAGGCCGCGGCGCATAGTTCTAGACGAGGTATTGTAGTTTTACGTAATGGAGCCACCTGTGATTTCGCGCATAACAGATTAACTGTATAAGAGCCTGAAGTATCCAAGCAACGTACATACACGCACGCACCGTATGCTCGTTCGGAGGCGTCGGCAAAGCCATGGCACTCTGTGATACGAGGATTTAATTGCAGGACAAATCGCGGTATACTAATTGTAATTGAAAGTATTTCCTGTAAGAGTTTAGTCCATTTATAGTGTAAGTTCTGAGGGACAGATTCATCCCAGGATAATCGGCATTTCCAAAGTTCTTGAATAATTAACTTTGCTACTACAATTACCGGTCCTAGTAATCCTAGGGGATCGAAGATTTTGGCGGTGCTGGAAAGAATAGTTCGTTTCGTGATGTGTTTTAACGAATTTATTTGAACTATTTCATATTTGAACGTGTCTAATTTTGAATTCCATGAAATACCTAAAGTTCTATGTTCACATTCACCTGAGAACTTAAAAGCTTCTGATTTGCTTGAATTATTCAAATTAGTATGATAATTACTGAGCCATTTGCGCAAGTTAAAACCGGAAGCACGTAATATTTTTGTGACTTGATACCGTAATTCGTCAAGTTTCGCGATTGAATCCGCTCCTGTTAGTAAATCGTCTACATAAAAATCATGATTTATGATATTACAGGCTTCAGGATATTGTGAATTAAATTCTACTGTTGATTGCTGAAGGCATCGTGTGGCTAGAAAGGACGCTGACGCTGTACCGTATGTTACAGTTTGCAATTCGTAACAATATAAGGGTTGCGATGACTCCGATCTCCAAAAGACGCGATGATATTTACGATCGGCATTTGATATTAAAATTTGGCGATACATTTTCTCAACATCCGCGGTTAATACATAAGCATGTTGTCTGAAGCGCAATAATGACGCAAAAATATCGTCTTGTATCACCGGTCCGACGTGTTGTGCGTCATTGAGAGATAGCCCCGTAGTTGTTTTCGCGGATGCATCAAACATAACGCGAGTTTTTGTGGTTATGCTGGATGCCTTAATTACGGCATGATGAGGAAGGTAATAGTTTTCTTGTTTTCGATCATAATTAACTTCCTCGATAAGTTTCATGTGCCCTAATCTTTCGTATTCTGTCATAAAATTTACATATTCGCGCTTTAAATCGGAATTTTGATTTAAACGTTGTTCGCATGCGTAAAAACGTTTTAATGCCAGGTGTCGCGATTCTCCTAAATTCCCCTTCTTGGATGTAAATGGAATGCTAACAACAAATCGTCCCGTTTCATCGCGAGTTGTTGTATCAACGAAATGTTTTTCACATTTTTGATCCTGGACAGACCATTTGTGATCGGAATTACATTCCTCTAGTAGCCAAAGCTTCTCTATTTGCCTTTCTAAATTTATATTTAAATGACAAGATAAATTTTGTAATCGCAGATTGTGCTGAAGTACTAAAGGACCTGATATTATCCAACCTAACCGCGTCTTATGCAAGATGGGATTATCCTTGCCTAATTTGATTTGACCTACGCAAAGCAGCTTCCAAAAAATAGAGGCGCCTAATAGCATATCAATACTATCCGCTTTATTAAATCCGGGATCTGCCAATTTTATGTTAGAGGGAATATTTAAATGTGATGCATCAAATGATATTGTAGGTATGTTTTCTGTTACCTTTTTTATAATCAAGCAATTTAAACTCGTTTAGTATGATCCGCATCTTGAGCTGATGCGGACATCGGTTTTGTAATTTAAGTTTATATTGACTTGATTAATTCCGGAAACTGTCGACTGTATAGAAAACTTGGGTAAATCAAGCTTACGGCAAAGATCGGCTGTAATAAAGTTCGATTGAGAGCCGCTATCTAAAAGCGCTCTACAAGAACGCCAGGTACCTGAATAATCAGCTACGCGTATACATACTGTTGACAGTAATATTTGATTGATTTCAGTTTTATCACTGACATGTGTTGCCACAGATAATTTTGATGTAGACGGTACGGAATTACTTGATTCGGTATCAGGTAAAATATTTCTTTCAATGTGTAACAAAGAATGATGCCGTTTTTGGCAATGTTTGCACGAAGACTTTGATTTGCATGATGAAGTATTGTGACCCTTTCCTAAGCAATTAATACATAAATGCTGCTTTTTTATTTCATCAATGCGATCAGAAGTATTTAAGTTTAAAATCGCTTCACACTGTGAAATAAAATGAGGTTTGTCGCAATAGTTACAACTCGGCTTGTTGGTTGATATTAAGGAATTTGATTTGATTTTATTTGCCGAGTGGTTATCATTGCTTAAATTCGATTTTCCTAATATTCTACATCTTTTATTTAAAAACGCAATTAGATCATTCAAAATAGGCAATTGATTTACGTCATTAGATGTGATCGCGTCCCATTCACGTTTGGAGAATGTGTCTAACTTAGTCGTTACTAAATAAATGATTAACGCATCCCAGGACTTTACTGGCAATTCTAACATTTCTAATGACTTTAAATGCCAAAGCAAATTGTCTAATAGCTCTCGTAAGGATTTATATGAATCACGCTTGATATTTGGTATGTTAAAGAGAGCTTGTATGTGACTATGTACAACGAGTTGCTTATTTTCCAATCTATCATTTAATAAATCCCACGCTAGTGAATAGTTATCACCTGAAATCGACATTGAATGTAATATAATGGCAGCTTCACCCTTTTGGCATATATTAAGATAATGTAACTTTTCTACATTACTTAATGATGAATCCGAATGAACCATACTTTTGAATAAATCCCGAAAGTGGTACCATTTATCAAACTAACCGTCGAACGTAGGTAAGTTGATAGACGGTTTCGATACTTTACCAGAATGATTCGATTCGTTGTGTACATTTTCGGAAGTTGTGCTCGATTGCACATTTATACATGCAGAATCTTCTAATATACTATTTACTAAAGCTTGCGCTTTGAAAAACTTATTTTCAAAATCTTCGCTTTCAATTTCATGCGTCGATATCGTCCGCTAACATACTGATATCATATTGAATATTTTTAAAATCTAAGAATATTTCATCAAGCTTTATTGCTTTACATTTTAACAAGGCGCGATCGTCCTTAGATATATTATCAACTGTTAACTTGTTAACATGTTTGATAAAACGCGTTAATTGGGCTTTAATATTACCGCGTTTTTTAATTAATGTTTCGACTTCGACTGACATATTGACACAAGCAGAAACAATACTAAATATAGGAAAGAAATAGTATCGGACTTACGTTTTTCTTGACACTGCACTTGACACTGAATCCTGATGTCGACTGCTTCACGTTTTCGCAATCTTGAATAAAGTTGGAATTCAGCTACTTGAAGATCTTGTAAATACCCTTTTCGAAGGAGTATCTAACTGAAGAATAATGTAGTATCTTTTTTTATGTATTTATATTTTATCCGGCGTCGAAGGACCATGTAAAGTAGTTTGTGCGCTGGCGTTTGGCACTTATTTTCGAACCACAGGTTGTAAGTCTGTAGGGAGACTTATACAAATAAAACTCACTTTTACTATATACAAATTTAATTTTATTATAAAAAACTGTACTGGCGATTGAAAACTTTGTTGATATTTAATATACAGTACGTGATGCTTGTTTCAAATGTAACGAAGAACTCATCCTTTTTCCAGTAACTTTCTAACAAGTAACATCGGTAGTTCACTTTAGGGGTGCGCACTTTTCTACGAATTTGTAGAAAGTGCAGTACTGACGCGTTCCTGGACAAAGGCCGATTCTCCGAACAAAATAAAAAATATAAAAATGTACAAAGATATGTATATTAAAAAATGTATTTTTCTGTGCCGCTGAGGGTAAAAATATGTTTACAATAGCTGGTTGGAAAGCCCTAACGGCAAATGAAGAACGGTAAAAATTCTTAGAAATATAGAACAAATGTCCTCAAATATTAGAAAGTTTTAATGCGTAAAAATTGTGTACACACAAGTAAAATACTATTTTACAGATAGAATGTAGGATTTATATAGTTTATAGTAAATACAAGTCGTTATAAGTTTAGTTGAAGGAGTGGGGAATTACATGGGTCAGTTTTTTTTTCAAGGAGATCTAGTTTCTTAGTTTTATCTTTAATAAGTGGAACTTTAAAATTGCAATTGAATTTATGATTGTTCTTTTCAGTGATTGCCAAAGGCAGAGTCCGATTTTTTATCTCTGTAGAATCTTGGATGTTCCAATATCCGGTCAGCGAAGGAATTGCCTGTTTGGCCGGTATAAACCAAACTACTCATAAACACCCGAGTTCATCTTCCTGTCAATTCTATCTTTATTGTTTTTTAAACAACTTCCTAGTGTGTTATCTGTTTTGTAAGCTACTACCACATTATTCGTTTTCTTAATTAAATTATTAATTTTGTCTGAAGTTTTTCCAATTTTTGTAGTGGATGAATAATGAACCAGTTATTTAGTTAATGATTTAGGATATATTAGATCGCGAGTACGTGTTTTTTGTTTGTTAATTAGGATATTGTTAATAATATTATATGAATGGCCATTATTTGCCGGTATATTATGTATTCTATGTAATTCTTTCTCAAAATTAGCTTTACTTAAGGCGACACTCACTAATCCGTTTACCATAGATTTATACGCGGTCACTTTATGTTTTATATTTATATGTTTGTGTTTGTGAAAAATCGTTTCTAAGCTGACGTGTTAATGTAATTTGTTTTATATTGGCCAAATAAGAAGGTCCTTCGCCAACCGGATATTGGAACACCAAAGAAGCTATAGAGATAAAAAATCGCTCCCTACCTCCGCCAATCACTGTATAGAACATAATCATAAATTCAATTGTAAGTCCTACATATTAAAGATTAAAGATGAAAGTAAGAAACTAGATCTCCTTGAAATATTATAAATTTATAGACATAAAACACTAGGCCTAGCTTTCAATGATCTTACTGATATATGTAATTCCCCTACCAGTTCTAACTTAATTTATGATAACTTGTGTTTACAATTAGCTATTGTTGTGGAGAATCTGGCCGAAAGACCAAAAAATGTTAGGGGATGTCGGTTCTTGAAGTCCAATATTGTGGCTTGATGTACTAATGTTATGGCTTCCAGTTTCTAGCGGTGATGCTTCAACGTCAGTTACTAGAATCACGACTCCGATGTTGTTTCACCGTGCACAGATTGTAAGGCACTATACACTTTTTAAATCGTTGGTGTTAAATGAATAAATTTATTTTCATCTAAATATATTCATTTGCACTATAGACATTTATTTTGGATCTACAACGACAGTAGGTTGTATTACCCGAGCCGAGAACCGCCACCTCCACAATTAATTAATTAAAAGGGTTAAGTCGCGGGATTCGCGGTTTTATTCGCGGATTCGCGGTTTTATTCGCGGATTTTAGCGGGTCCGCGGTTTTATTCGCGGATTCGCGGTTTTATTCGCGGATTCGCGGTTTTATTCGCGGATTTTAGCGGGTCTGCGGTTTTATTCGCGGAACGAGTTTAATTAGATGCAAATTCGCGGATCCGAATGTAAATTTCAGTTTATAGCTAATTAATATCGTACTGTAGTTAGAGATATTTTCCAGAAGATGACGCCACATATTTTAGAATTATTCGATTTTTTTTTTATTTATAAAAATGCCAGCAAGAGGATTTGAACCCGGAACCTTTAGAGTGTGAAGCCGATATTCTACCACTAGAACACATCGGTGACCGAGAATTATAAATTGTAAGATGCATATGTAGCCAACATATCTTGAAGCATTTTATATTTTAAATTTATATCTCCTAAAGATTGGGAAATCTGTTTATAGATGGAGACACGTATTTATTTAGATTTATTTTAAATTTTTATATATGTAGTTTGGAATTCTGTTTTTAGATGGAGCCCACGTATTTATTTAGATTTATTTTAAATTTTTATATATGTAGTTTGGAATTCTGTTTTTAGATGGAGCCACGTATTTATTTAGATTTATTTTAAATTTTCGTATTTTAAAAAAATCAGACAAGGCTTGAACTTCGACTATGCTTGCTATAAAGCCGGCATCTTAACTGTTCGACCATCTTGGTCACATGCATTTATATTTTTAGAAGTTGCATATAAACTGCAATATATATGTTGCTTTATTTTAAATTAGGTTTTATTTTTAAAATAGAATATAATAATTTGTAAGGGGCATATATATACAGTCTGACTTATATTCTGAATTATCTAAAATTAACGACCGTAATTTTATAGGTAATAATGCTTCATTAAAAATAGAACATATAATAAATTTCTATTTAGATTAGAATTACTATCATATGTAGATATATCGATCGGGTCTCATTATTAGTTAAATTTACGTTTAATTTGGCATATAATTAGTATCAATTACCCCCGTTGAAGACTCAATATATTTGACTACCGTAATTTTGCCCGTAATAATGATTCAGTAATAATTTTGTGTACAAGAGATTGAGACCAGTATGGAAGAGATAAAGATATATAAATAATATTTCTACTTTAAAATATAAAGAGCCGTTTTAGTTTTATCTCGATCCGCGGCTTTTGTATTGAGTAATATAATCTAGTATAATGTGTCTGAAATTAGATCCGATGGAAAAATATAGACAATTTAATATTTTTTTTTTTTTTAATATAATATACAAAGCATCTAGGCACTATAATTTACCATAATTCGCGGGAGTAGTCCTCGATAATATTTACGAAATTTACGAGTAATTAACTAACTTCGCTGGGACAAATCGCGGTATTATTCACTAAATTCGCGGCTAATTTACATAAAATTACTATGAATTCGTTTAATATAAAATATTTTCTATCGATAAAATTACATTCAACTTAGGCAGATATCGATCGTAGCTTTGTATGTGTATCGGTGGTAAATATATCTAAACAGGTCGGTAAAACAGGTAACTACATCTCTCAACAGATATCGATCGTAGCTTTGTATGTGTATCGGTGGTAAATATATCTAAACAGGTCGGTAAAACAGGTAACTACATCTCTCAACAGATATCGATCGTAGCTTTGTATGTGTATCGGTGATAAATATATCTAAACAGGTCACTACATCTCTCAGCAGATATCGATCGTAGTTTTGTATGTATATCAAACAGTATATAAAAAATGTTATCGAATTTAAAGTGACTCAAACAATATATAAGTGAATATTGAAAATAAATTTTTTATAGTAATCTTTTTAATAAGCTCATCAACCACTGTAAACTTTTTATCTACATTAGTTTTGTTCGCACATACCGATATACTCTTTCTAAAATTATCTTCAACTGCTGTAAACTTTTTACCTACCCTAGTTTTGTTCACACATATAGATATACTCTTTCTAATATGCTCATCAACCGATGTAAACTTTTTATATCTTTTTATTTACATAGGCCATTATCACAGAATCATTAGCTTCTTCAGGTGATAGAATATAACGTATTCGCTTATTTTAAAATCATAATATCCTTCGATATCTCTGGGTAAAATAGACTGAAGGTTACACGGTGCGAGTGATTTTTTTTTTTTTTTATTTCACTTTTGTTTAAATGTCGCTCGAATTCATTCGAATATTATTCATGACCGACTTTTACGGACAGTAATAGTGTACTAACATATTAATACATAGCTTCGATTAATTATACAATTACGCAGAATTCTTTGAGCTCTTCAACAATGGAGGCAATTTCATTTATATGTCCAGAGTGCCCGGCCGTTTTGATGCTAGGAGTAAACATAGTCGATCAACTAGGTCGTTTATATCATCCTAGTACACATACTGATAAAGAGCATTCCTCACTATTAATTCATCGCCAACATGGTCACTACCCTGTATATATCCACTTGTAGACGGTGTGCCCAGAGTCACTGATGAAGTGTTTAGATTCAGCAAAGGTTTAATGATGTATGAATATTTATAGCTTCTGCTTCATTTTACTTGCTTTCGTCTATACTGTTCTTTGTCGCCCCCCGTAAACTCGCTTGGATGTGCCTTAAATATTAGCTCACATAGTCCTCACCCCCCTATATCACACGTTGTCGAGTAAGAAATCGCAGACCTGTTTATTCATGTTTCAGAGCCGTCTATCAGAACATTTATGGGTTACATGGATATATCGAAACAGGTCTATACATGTTTAAACAGATATCGACTCGCAGTTTTGTGTGCAGGAGATTGGTATGGAAGAGAAAAAAATTTTATTCAATATACATATGTTTTTATTAATCCTTCAATTTCATCACTTCGAAATCGAAATGAAGAGTATTAAAATGTAAATATAATGTCTCTAACATGTACATAGCATTTAAAGATATATCATGACAAGACAATAACGTTCTAATCTTATGCTGTAAGTCACCTTCCATCTGAGAGCATGCCTGCAGTGTTGTATTGTAGAAGTGCACAAAATCAGTAACCTTGAACACAGATAGCTTTTGGTTAATTAGCTGCATAAGATGTAACATATTGTTGTAGGTCTTTTCAGAGAAAACGATTGTTCGATTTCGGCTTTTAAGTCGTACAATTTTTATATGTTTATACGCACAAGCTCTAATACGATGTTCTGGACTGCTACCTTCGGTTTTGCAAAATTCTTCCCACTCATCTACAGTAAAGAAGATAAGGGTATTAGACGAACGAACTTGAATCAAGGGTACGAAGCCTGCTGCGGGGCTCAGACCTATCGTAATATATTTAGTGCCTGCCTTATTAAGTAGATATGTCGATTGTCCAATAAGCTGCTTTTCACGAAAGATTGCATCTTCCTTCAATTTAAGAGAGGCAGTGATGAATTGGTTATAATTATTCGTATTTTCAACTGAAACAGAACAAAAAATATTAGAATGGAATAGTAAATATTTCAACTGAAACAGAACAAAAAATATTAGAAATGGAACAGTAAATATAAAATATAAATACCATGCGTCATTATGATAACACAGCTTAACAGCATTAATAAAAACGTAAAACTGAATTGTTCTGTGGTACATGCTTACCTATTAGCTTCGATCTGGTTAGGTGGGGGGCGGAAAGACATCCTCAGCGCAGGTCCACAGATGTAAGGTAGGGGTATTAGTTTTTGGCTTAAAATTAATAATGTTCAATCGAATCGTAAATGTGATATAAAATATATACTTGAATTATCTCTTAAGACGGTATCTCACCAACGAAGACCTCCCAAGCTAGAGTGTGTATACCATCAACATCAATCCACCGCTTGTCATCAAAAGGAGATAGAGATAATTTATTTTGCGTGATCGAAGAAATATCATGCAGTCGCGATTTGAATAAATTTTGAGACTATAATGTTTTTTCTAAGTTTTAAAATTCAATCTAGAAATTAAGCTCGAGGTCCTCCGCCTTTTACCTATATCTTCCCAATGAGATATTAATTTTTACATGTACACGCTTATCAACATTTTCCATCGTTTTACTGAAAACTGAGTTATTCATTGATAACATAATTCTAGAAAAATATGATACGTATATGTACTCTCATTTAGAATAACAGCACAGATAACACTGCACATATAAAACTTAAATTGAGATCATGTTCAGAAATACATAGAAAATATATTTATTGTATTTACAATATAACAGGGAAACAATTCTTCATAAATAAAAAACAGAACAATTGATATATATTTTATTTGCTTAACTTCGTAATGTGTGTACATATTTTGTAAGTATCTTAACATTGTTTTGCGAGCATGCAGAATCAGAATTACTATGATAAAAGCAGGCGTTAGATTGTATATACAAATTAGGGACATTTGTAGCATATTCTAAATTTATAATTTCTATGTCAACATATTTCTTTAGGAATTCAGCTTTCTGATACCCTTTAAGATATATTCGGCTGTAATTCCTACATACATTATCTAAAATTGATGATACATATTTTAATTCTATAAATCCGGAAGCATAAGGGAGATGAAAAAAGTTATGCGTCAACCACCTTGCCTCCTTCTGGTTCTTTGAAGATAATTTATGAAATGGCTTCGTAGATTTAAATAGCAGATGTATCGAACGATCTCCATCGGTAATCGACATCTCCTTGGGGGTGAAGTCGGGTGTATTAAAACCCTGGATATCGATAATTAGAGCTGGGATAAAACGTTGTTTATATATTCGATCTCGATGAACGTATGATAAGACAGGTCTGATGATATTGTCCACTTTCCTAATTCTATTTTCAAACCGGCATCTGTTGGCAGCTACAGACACCCAGTCAGATTTTCTGTCTTCGCTATCAAGCCATAAATATTGTATCGGAAGACTATCGAAGGTAACTTTCATGCTATCGTTTTAGATATATGATTTATTGGTAATAATTATAATATTTTTTCCACTATTCCAGTAGACGGAGCAATTCTCGGAAAATAATATAATTCGCGGTTAATTTGCATGTAATTACTATGAATTATCCCCGTTTAATATATAATTTTTTCGATTGATAAAATCACAAGCTGCCTCGAAAGCGATCGAGCGAATACTAGAGTTATATTAGAATTACTATCATATGAGATAGTGGGAGGGTAAATATATCGAAACAGGTCTGGTCATGTTTCAACAGACTCGCAGTTTTACATGTAACATGACCTAATCATTGTTCCACATAGAAATATTATTTTAACCAATTTCTACAAGGCGTCACGAGTGTTAAGTTTACGAGGGCAATATCCGGAGACACACATAATCCAGTATCCTATACACAGGTACCCGGAATTCGATTATAATAAAGATATTATATGTGATGTAGGGGGGCTGTGTTGTATACGGATATGAGAAATAGTTTCCCACCTCAGTCGTATCTTCGAGTTCGTCTTGAATGGATGATAATAAATAGTGTACATCGATATATAAATATATAAATTGTAAAATGGTAATTCAAGAAGATAAAGTGTATCAAGTTATACAAAAGTTAGAAGATAAGTTCGGTATGTTAGATGATATATCTAAAACAACAATCCAACACATACCGCTTCATATTCTCCAAACAAAGGTGAAGACAGGATCCTTAAGACGAAACTGGCACAAGATTCCTATAGAGAAAAGAGCTGATCTATAGGATTATTTACCCTGTGATAGACATTACAATCAACTGGACCAGGGCGATCATATAGATGGATTTCCGCCAGCAAAAATTAAGTGTAGGTTCTGTTTATTAGCATATTAATATATATATATATAACTATGTAAATTAGAAATAAAAAAATATATCAATTCATCTATGTTTTATTTATAAGGTATAATATATAAGTAATGTTAATAAAATCGTAATATATTTTTATTGACTACCCATGAATTGTGCGAGTTGTTCAACCTACACCACTTTACGTAAGGGGTGTCTTTTGATAAGATGTGAACGTTTGAATATCTTTCCCCCAATTCATTATTAAAACTAGCAATAAGAAAATAACTAATATGAGGTAAAAATCTAATACTCTTATAAAAAAAATATTGGCAATAAGTAAGATACTGGAAACTTAATTTCAAAATCTCGTAAAACATCTTTTGGAAAATATGTATATTCAAGTACGATTAAAAATAATATGAGACCCGTTTCCAAAAAATACTGATATATAAGATATATATATATATTAGAGATAGACAGCTAAATATAATAGATTACAAAGCAGAGTTAACGCAGGCGCTTTAAACATTATATTATATCGTAGGTATATATCTGATAAAAAGAGGGTCAAGATATAGGAAAAAGAGATACCTGCAACTGCATATTCATTGCTATCGAGACTGTATTTAGAAATAGATATAAATGTATCTATTATCTACAATATAATAAAGAAAAAATACTTAGTAAATAAAACAGAATAAATTTCTATATCAATATATGTCTATAGGAAATTGAGCTTTCCGATACTCTTTAACGCATATCCGACTATAATTTCTATATACATTATATCAGATGTATCTGTTTCAATAGCCGTTCAGACATGTTTCATATCTGGTAGCAGATGTCGGGTTTAAACAAGTCTGAATAGTTATAAAACATATATTAAGCAGATATGTAAAATGTCTGGAAGGATATCGAAACAGAGGGGAACTTTTCATCATAAGCTCCTACATCAAGTATAAAGACTTTACTATAATTGAAAATAATTCGACAGTCTTTCTCAAACTTGATGCCATTTATATATATATATATATATATATATATATATATATATATATTATATCACATTTACGACATCAAGTATAAAGACTTTATTGTAATCGAAAATAGTTCTAAAGTCTTTCTCAGACTCCCAGTCTCCTACATCAAGTATAAAGACTTTATTGAACGGATATTTATACAGATAAGATGTTTTCAGACTTAATCATTATCCGGTTAGATATGCTTCATATCTGATACCATATATAGAGTCTGAACAGGTCTAAATAACGATAAAACAGATATTAGACAACTCTTAAACAGGTCTGAACGGATATTGAAACAGGTAAGCTGTTTTCAGACTTGATCATTATCCGTTCAGATATTAGACGTCGCTAACCTGAATAGTTATAAAACATATATTAAGCAGATATGTAAAATGTCTGTAAGGATATCGAAACAGAGGGGAACTATTCATCATAACCGTATACAACATAAGCTCCTACATCAAGTATAAAGACTTTACTATAATTGAAAATAATTCGACAGTCTTTCTCAAACTTGCTGCCATTTATATATTTTATATCACATTTACGACATCAAGTATAAAGACTTTACTATAATCGAAAATAATTCGATAGTCTTTCTCAAACTTGAAGCCTGAACGGATATATATATATATTATATCGTAGGTATATATCTGATAAAAAGAGGGTCAAGATATAGGAAAAAGAGATACCTGCAACTGCATATTCATTGATATCGAGACTGTATTTAGAAATGTATCTATTATCTATAATATAATAAAGAAAAAATACTTAGTAAATAAAACAGAATAAATTTCTATATCAATATATGTCTGTAGGAAATTGAGCTTTCCGATGCTGTATAAAGACTTTATTGTAATCGAAAATAATTCGATAGTCTTTCTCAAACTTGAAGCCTGAACGGATATTGATACAGATAAGCTGTTTTCAGGCTAGATCATTATTCATTATCCGTTCAGATATTAGATGGCTCTGAAACAGGTCTGAACGGCTATTGAAACAGGTAAGCTGTTTTCATAGCCGTTCAGATATTAGATGGCTCTGAAACAGGTCTGAACGGCTATTGAAACAGGTAAGCTGTTTTCAGGCTTGATCATTATCCGTTCAGATATTAGATGACTCTGAAACAGGTCTGAACGGTTATTGAAACAGATATTAAACATCTATGTATAATGTCTGTAAGGATATCGAAACAGAGGAGAACTATTCATCATAGGATCCTACATCAAATATAAAGACTTTACTGTAATTGAAAATAATTCGACAGTCTTTCTCATACTGGGTACCATTTATATATTTTATCTGCTATCTGCTAGGGAATAGACACGAGAGCCCTACGGGTTCTCGTATCTATTCCCGAATCGCAGTCGGTTTGAGAAAGACTGCCGAGTTTTCCCCCTGTTTCAATATCTGTGCAGCTATTGCTAAAATTAATAATGTTCCATCGAATCGTAAATGCGATATAAAATATATAAATGGTACCCAGTATGAGAAAGACTGTCGAATTATTTTCAATTACAGTAAAGTCTTTATATTTGATGTAGGATCCTATGATGAATAGTTCTCCTCTGTTTCGATATCCTTACAGACATTATACATAGATGTTTAATATCTGTTTCAATAACCGTTCAGACCTGTTTCAGAGTCATCTAATATCTGAACGGATAATGATCAAGCCTGAAAACAGCTTACCTGTTTCAATAGCCGTTCAGACCTGTTTCAGAGCCATCTAATATCTGAACGGCTATGAAAACAGCTTACCTGTTTCAATAGCCGTTCAGACCTGTTTCAGAGCCATCTAATATCTGAACGGATAATGAATAATGATCTAGCCTGAAAACAGCTTATCTGTATCAATATCCGTTCAGGCTTCAAGTTTGAGAAAGACTATCGAATTATTTTCGATTACAATAAAGTCTTTATACAGCATCGGAAAGCTCAATTTCCTACAGACATATATTGATATAGAAATTTATTCTGTTTTATTTACTAAGTATTTTTTCTTTATTATATTATAGATAATAGATACATTTCTAAATACAGTCTCGATATCAATGAATATGCAGTTGTAGGTATCTCTTTTTCCTATATCTTGGTCTTCTTTGTATCAGATATATACCTACGATATAATATATATATATATCCGTTCAGGCTTCAAGTTTGAGAAAGACTATCGAATTATTTTCGATTATAGTAAAGTCTTTATACTTGATGTCGTAAATGTGATATAAAATATATAAATGGCAGCAAGTTTGAGAAAGACTGTCGAATTATTTTCAATTATAGTAAAGTCTTTATACTTGATGTAGGAGCTTATGTTGTATACGGTTATGATGAATAGTTCCCCTCTGTTTCGATATCCTTACAGACATTTTACATATCTGCTTAATATATGTTTTATAACTATTCAGGTTAGCGACGTCTAATATCTGAACGGATAATGATCAAGTCTGAAAACAGCTTACCTGTTTCAATATCCGTTCAGACCTGTTTAAGAGTTGTCTAATATCTGTTTTATCGTTATTTAGACCTGTTCAGACTCTATATATGGTATCAGATATGAAGCATATCTAACCGGATAATGATTAAGTCTGAAAACATCTTATCTGTATAAATATCCGTTCAATAAAGTCTTTATACTTGATGTAGGAGACTGGGAGTCTGAGAAAGACTTTAGAACTATTTTCGATTACAATAAAGTCTTTATACTTGATGTCGTAAATGTGATATAATATATATATATATATATATATATATATATATATATATAAATGGCATCAAGTTTGAGAAAGACTGTCGAATTATTTTCAATTATAGTAAAGTCTTTATACTTGATGTAGGAGCTTATGATGAAAAGTTCCCCTCTGTTTCGATATCCTTCCAGACATTTTACATATCTGCTTAATATATGTTTTATAACTATTCAGACTTGTTTAAACCCGACATCTGCTACCAGATATGAAACATGTCTGAACGGCTATTGAAACAGATACATCTGATATAATGTATATAGAAATTATAGTCGGATATGCGTTAAAGAGTATCGGAAAGCTCAATTTCCTATAGACATATATTGATATAGAAATTTATTCTGTTTTATTTACTAAGTATTTTTTCTTTATTATATTGTAGATAATAGATACATTTATATCTATTTCTAAATACAGTCTCGATAGCAATGAATATGCAGTTGCAGGTATCTCTTTTTCCTATATCTTGACCCTCTTTTTATCAGATATATACCTACGATATAATATAATGTTTAAAGCGCCTGCGTTAACTCTGCTTTGTAATCTATTATATTTAGCTGTCTATCTCTAATATATATATATATCTTATATATCAGTATTTTTTGGAAACGGGTCTCATATTATTTTTAATCGTACTTGAATATACATATTTTCCAAAAGATGTTTTACGAGATTTTGAAATTAAGTTTCCAGTATCTTACTTATTGCCAATATTTTTTTTATAAGAGTATTAGATTTTTACCTCATATTAGTTATTTTCTTATTGCTAGTTTTAATAATGAATTGGGGGAAAGATATTCAAACGTTCACATCTTATCAAAAGACACCCCTTACGTAAAGTGGTGTAGGTTGAACAACTCGCACAATTCATGGGTAGTCAATAAAAATATATTACGATTTTATTAACATTACTTATATATTATACCTTATAAATAAAACATAGATGAATTGATATATTTTTTTATTTCTAATTTACATAGTTATATATATATATATTAATATGCTAATAAACAGAACCTACACTTAATTTTTGCTGGCGGAAATCCATCTATATGATCGCCCTGGTCCAGTTGATTGTAATGTCTATCACAGGGTAAATAATCCTATAGATCAGCTCTTTTCTCTATAGGAATCTTGTGCCAGTTTCGTCTTAAGGATCCTGTCTTCACCTTTGTTTGGAGAATATGAAGCGGTATGTGTTGGATTGTTGTTTTAGATATATCATCTAACATACCGAACTTATCTTCTAACTTTTGTATAACTTGATACACTTTATCTTCTTGAATTACCATTTTACAATTTATATATTTATATATCGATGTACACTATTTATTATCATCCATTCAAGACGAACTCGAAGATACGACTGAGGTGGGAAACTATTTCTCATATCCGTATACAACACAGCCCCCCTACATCACATATAATATCTTTATTATAATCGAATTCCGGGTACCTGTGTATAGGATACTGGATTATGTGTGTCTCCGGATATTGCCCTCGTAAACTTAACACTCGTGACGCCTTGTAGAAATTGGTTAAAATAATATTTCTATGTGGAACAATGATTAGGTCATGTTACATGTAAAACTGCGAGTCTGTTGAAACATGACCAGACCTGTTTCGATATATTTACCCTCCCACTATCTCATATGATAGTAATTCTAATATAACTCTAGTATTCGCTCGATCGCTTTCGAGGCAGCTTGTGATTTTATCAATCGAAAAAATTATATATTAAACGGGGATAATTCATAGTAATTACATGCAAATTAACCGCGAATTATATTATTTTCCGAGAATTGCTCCGTCTACTGGAATAGTGGAAAAAATATTATAATTATTACCAATAAATCATATATCTAAAACGATAGCATGAAAGTTACCTTCGATAGTCTTCCGATACAATATTTATGGCTTGATAGCGAAGACAGAAAATCTGACTGGGTGTCTGTAGCTGCCAACAGATGCCGGTTTGAAAATAGAATTAGGAAAGTGGACAATATCATCAGACCTGTCTTATCATACGTTCATCGAGATCGAATATATAAACAACGTTTTATCCCAGCTCTAATTATCGATATCCAGGGTTTTAATACACCCGACTTCACCCCCAAGGAGATGTCGATTACCGATGGAGATCGTTCGATACATCTGCTATTTAAATCTACGAAGCCATTTCATAAATTATCTTCAAAGAACCAGAAGGAGGCAAGGTGGTTGACGCATAACTTTTTTCATCTCCCTTATGCTTCCGGATTTATAGAATTAAAATATGTATCATCAATTTTAGATAATGTATGTAGGAATTACAGCCGAATATATCTTAAAGGGTATCAGAAAGCTGAATTCCTAAAGAAATATGTTGACATAGAAATTATAAATTTAGAATATGCTACAAATGTCCCTAATTTGTATATACAATCTAACGCCTGCTTTTATCATAGTAATTCTGATTCTGCATGCTCGCAAAACAATGTTAAGATACTTACAAAATATGTACACACATTACGAAGTTAAGCAAATAAAATATATATCAATTGTTCTGTTTTTTATTTATGAAGAATTGTTTCCCTGTTATATTGTAAATACAATAAATATATTTTCTATGTATTTCTGAACATGATCTCAATTTAAGTTTTATATGTGCAGTGTTATCTGTGCTGTTATTCTAAATGAGAGTACATATACGTATCATATTTTTCTAGAATTATGTTATCAATGAATAACTCAGTTTTCAGTAAAACGATGGAAAATGTTGATAAGCGTGTACATGTAAAAATTAATATCTCATTGGGAAGATATAGGTAAAAGGCGGAGGACCTCGAGCTTAATTTCTAGATTGAATTTTAAAACTTAGAAAAAACATTATAGTCTCAAAATTTATTCAAATCGCGACTGCATGATATTTCTTCGATCACGCAAAATAAATTATCTCTATCTCCTTTTGATGACAAGCGGTGGATTGATGTTGATGGTATACACACTCTAGCTTGGGAGGTCTTCGTTGGTGAGATACCGTCTTAAGAGATAATTCAAGTATATATTTTATATCACATTTACGATTCGATTGAACATTATTAATTTTAAGCCAAAAACTAATACCCCTACCTTACATCTGTGGACCTGCGCTGAGGATGTCTTTCCGCCCCCCACCTAACCAGATCGAAGCTAATAGGTAAGCATGTACCACAGAACAATTCAGTTTTACGTTTTTATTAATGCTGTTAAGCTGTGTTATCATAATGACGCATGGTATTTATATTTTATATTTACTGTTCCATTTCTAATATTTTTTGTTCTGTTTCAGTTGAAATATTTACTATTCCATTCTAATATTTTTTGTTCTGTTTCAGTTGAAAATACGAATAATTATAACCAATTCATCACTGCCTCTCTTAAATTGAAGGAAGATGCAATCTTTCGTGAAAAGCAGCTTATTGGACAATCGACATATCTACTTAATAAGGCAGGCACTAAATATATTACGATAGGTCTGAGCCCCGCAGCAGGCTTCGTACCCTTGATTCAAGTTCGTTCGTCTAATACCCTTATCTTCTTTACTGTAGATGAGTGGGAAGAATTTTGCAAAACCGAAGGTAGCAGTCCAGAACATCGTATTAGAGCTTGTGCGTATAAACATATAAAAATTGTACGACTTAAAAGCCGAAATCGAACAATCGTTTTCTCTGAAAAGACCTACAACAATATGTTACATCTTATGCAGCTAATTAACCAAAAGCTATCTGTGTTCAAGGTTACTGATTTTGTGCACTTCTACAATACAACACTGCAGGCATGCTCTCAGATGGAAGGTGACTTACAGCATAAGATTAGAACGTTATTGTCTTGTCATGATATATCTTTAAATGCTATGTACATGTTAGAGACATTATATTTACATTTTAATACTCTTCATTTCGATTTCGAAGTGATGAAATTGAAGGATTAATAAAAACATATGTATATTGAATAAAATTTTTTTCTCTTCCATACCAATCTCCTGCACACAAAACTGCGAGTCGATATCTGTTTAAACATGTATAGACCTGTTTCGATATATCCATGTAACCCATAAATGTTCTGATAGACGGCTCTGAAACATGAATAAACAGGTCTGCGATTTCTTACTCGACAACGTGTGATATAGGGGGGTGAGGACTATGTGAGCTAATATTTAAGGCACATCCAAGCGAGTTTACGGGGGGCGACAAAGAACAGTATAGACGAAAGCAAGTAAAATGAAGCAGAAGCTATAAATATTCATACATCATTAAACCTTTGCTGAATCTAAACACTTCATCAGTGACTCTGGGCACACCGTCTACAAGTGGATATATACAGGGTAGTGACCATGTTGGCGATGAATTAATAGTGAGGAATGCTCTTTATCAGTATGTGTACTAGGATGATATAAACGACCTAGTTGATCGACTATGTTTACTCCTAGCATCAAAACGGCCGGGCACTCTGGACATATAAATGAAATTGCCTCCATTGTTGAAGAGCTCAAAGAATTCTGCGTAATTGTATAATTAATCGAAGCTATGTATTAATATGTTAGTACACTATTACTGTCCGTAAAAGTCGGTCATGAATAATATTCGAATGAATTCGAGCGACATTTAAACAAAAGTGAAATAAAAAAAAAAAAAAATCACTCGCACCGTGTAACCTTCAGTCTATTTTACCCAGAGATATCGAAGGATATTATGATTTTAAAATAAGCGAATACGTTATATTCTATCACCTGAAGAAGCTAATGATTCTGTGATAATGGCCTATGTAAATAAAAAGATATAAAAAGTTTACATCGGTTGATGAGCATATTAGAAAGAGTATATCTATATGTGTGAACAAAACTAGGGTAGGTAAAAAGTTTACAGCAGTTGAAGATAATTTTAGAAAGAGTATATCGGTATGTGCGAACAAAACTAATGTAGATAAAAAGTTTACAGTGGTTGATGAGCTTATTAAAAAGATTACTATAAAAAATTTATTTTCAATATTCACTTATATATTGTTTGAGTCACTTTAAATTCGATAACATTTTTTATATACTGTTTGATATACATACAAAACTACGATCGATATCTGCTGAGAGATGTAGTGACCTGTTTAGATATATTTATCACCGATACACATACAAAGCTACGATCGATATCTGTTGAGAGATGTAGTTACCTGTTTTACCGACCTGTTTAGATATATTTACCACCGATACACATACAAAGCTACGATCGATATCTGTTGAGAGATGTAGTTACCTGTTTTACCGACCTGTTTAGATATATTTACCACCGATACACATACAAAGCTACGATCGATATCTGCCTAAGTTGAATGTAATTTTATCGATAGAAAATATTTTATATTAAACGAATTCATAGTAATTTTATGTAAATTAGCCGCGAATTTAGTGAATAATACCGCGATTTGTCCCAGCGAAGTTAGTTAATTACTCGTAAATTTCGTAAATATTATCGAGGACTACTCCCGCGAATTATGGTAAATTATAGTGCCTAGATGCTTTGTATATTATATTAAAAAAAAAAAAAATATTAAATTGTCTATATTTTTCCATCGGATCTAATTTCAGACACATTATACTAGATTATATTACTCAATACAAAAGCCGCGGATCGAGATAAAACTAAAACGGCTCTTTATATTTTAAAGTAGAAATATTATTTATATATCTTTATCTCTTCCATACTGGTCTCAATCTCTTGTACACAAAATTATTACTGAATCATTATTACGGGCAAAATTACGGTAGTCAAATATATTGAGTCTTCAACGGGGGTAATTGATACTAATTATATGCCAAATTAAACGTAAATTTAACTAATAATGAGACCCGATCGATATATCTACATATGATAGTAATTCTAATCTAAATAGAAATTTATTATATGTTCTATTTTTAATGAAGCATTATTACCTATAAAATTACGGTCGTTAATTTTAGATAATTCAGAATATAAGTCAGACTGTATATATATGCCCCTTACAAATTATTATATTCTATTTTAAAAATAAAACCTAATTTAAAATAAAGCAACATATATATTGCAGTTTATATGCAACTTCTAAAAATATAAATGCATGTGACCAAGATGGTCGAACAGTTAAGATGCCGGCTTTATAGCAAGCATAGTCGAAGTTCAAGCCTTGTCTGATTTTTTTAAAATACGAAAATTTAAAATAAATCTAAATAAATACGTGGCTCCATCTAAAAACAGAATTCCAAACTACATATATAAAAATTTAAAATAAATCTAAATAAATACGTGGGCTCCATCTAAAAACAGAATTCCAAACTACATATATAAAAATTTAAAATAAATCTAAATAAATACGTGTCTCCATCTATAAACAGATTTCCCAATCTTTAGGAGATATAAATTTAAAATATAAAATGCTTCAAGATATGTTGGCTACATATGCATCTTACAATTTATAATTCTCGGTCACCGATGTGTTCTAGTGGTAGAATATCGGCTTCACACTCTAAAGGTTCCGGGTTCAAATCCTCTTGCTGGCATTTTTATAAATAAAAAAAAATCGAATAATTCTAAAATATGTGGCGTCATCTTCTGGAAAATATCTCTAACTACAGTACGATATTAATTAGCTATAAACTGAAATTTACATTCGGATCCGCGAATTTGCATCTAATTAAACTCGTTCCGCGAATAAAACCGCAGACCCGCTAAAATCCGCGAATAAAACCGCGAATCCGCGAATAAAACCGCGAATCCCGCGACTTAACCCTTTTAATTAATTAATTGTGGAGGTGGCGGTTCTCGGCTCGGGTAATACAACCTACTAACGACTTATACTAACTGCTGTTGAGTCTGGTGTCTCTTGTTAAAATGTGATTGTTCGATGTTCCGAAGAACACTGTGTGTCCTGTACTGATGTTGAGTTTGTATTGTGTTTTAATTCATACTGCTTGATATGAATGTTATGAAGAGACTGTTGTCTCAAGGCTGTGCGTCTTGTCCTGATGTTGATTTCATACTTTCAAGTAGGTAAAAATATACCACTAAGGGGTAGTGCTTCAATGCTTCAATGAGGGTATTCGTGCTATGGAGGAGCGATATCAGGATTATTGTAATGTAAATATGGTGCACCGGTCCATACGAGAAAATCGTAGAAAAGGAAGTTTCATTAAAGAAAGGCATGTTTAATTAATATTATAGCTTTGAAAATGTTGTATTATTGTTAAAAATCCCGCCTGTTCAACCCATATGCTTTTAATCGGTAATAGTTAGGGAACTATTACCGATTAAACGCATATGGGTTGAACAGGCGGGATTTTTAATAAAAATATAACATTTTTAAAGCTATAATATTAATTAAACATACCTAACTTTAATGAAACTTCCTTTTCTACGATTTTCTCGTATGGACCGTTGCACCATATTTACATTACAATAACCCTGATATCGCTCCTCCATAGCACGAATACCCTCATTGAAGCGTTCGCCTTGTTCCTTGCTTAAATCACCAAGATTTTCTAGAAAACGATCAAGATGGTTGTTGAGGTAGTATAGTTTAATACTCACGTTGCATAGAATTCGTTGGAAGTGCAGTATTAGCTGCTCGACGTGTCGAGAGTAGTCGATAGATTTTTAGTTTCCCAAGAAATATTTAACTATCCAAACTAACTTGTTCCACGAACATTTCTCAACATCTGTCATACTACTTGAATAGTACGTGAAATTTGAATCATTTATTAATTTCCTGATGTGTGGGCCTTCAAAAATTCCTCCTTTTAACTTTTCATTCCACAGTTTTGGAAACGTTCTTGAAATGTATTAAAAGTACTTTCCGTTTATGTTGAGAGCTTTTACATATTGCTTCATTATCCCCAATTTTATGTATAAAGGGAGCAAAATTATACAATCTCTGGGCACTATTGGAGCATTTACAACATCATTATTTTAATTAATCCCTTCAGATAAGAACGCAAGTATGTAATTTCTTTTTCTCTCTCTTTTTGCCGTAATACGAGATATTCATTTCTTTTGTCAGTAGACTTATTTCTTTTAACAGGGAAGCTAGTTCTGATAAAAGTGTATTGTTTGATGTCATAACGGGGATTATTTGTGTGTTATTTAATTCGTGGAAATTATATCTACAGGCAATAATACCCAAGATTCACGATAATGTCTTAAAAATATAATCTTAACTAATAAATAATAAAATATCATTACTAATTAAGTATTAGTAGGTGTCATAAACTTAAGAATGCATTTTCGGCTGTTCCTTTGTACAGTAATGGATTTTTATGGTACATACATATTTAGGAATCATCTGCCTATTATACATATTTAATTAACAATGGTATGTTAAAGATCGTTTCTTGAATGCATTCACTGTAATAAACAAACGGCATGATGTATAAAGCAATAAATAAATTTGGAAAAAGATGCCGATTATTAATAACCGTAAGTAATAAATAGATTTGCAGATGTAAAGAATTCTTAGAACTTAAAGTTTTTACAATTTGAATGTTAACAAAAGCATGTCATACAGTGGTTTAAACTTTAAAATAAACTTTAAATTTTTATAAAATTGGAAATGTTATGTTTGAATTCCATATCCTTAATTTACTTATATTTAGCAATAAAAAATGTTTGAAATTAAAATATTACGAAAGGATATTAAATGTATCCTCAACACTATTAAACCCTATATTCTATCGTTAAGACATCATTCATCCACCTGATGAAGCCGTAGTACGGTGAAACATTATTGTAGTGGTAAACAAAAATACTTCGAAACTAAACTCTGTCCAGTGTATTTATATATTTAATGATGTGAAGTTTCAACAAGTCTCAGTAATCAACTTATTAAATGATTAGGTGCAAAATCAGAGTAGTACAGACCAGTCCTGTCTAGATTATGACTGTCATTACTTAATAAATCACAGAAAGCCCATAGACTACAATCTATTGATTCACCACACAACAGTAATTCTGTTGGATGAATTGTTATGCATGAATCTGGATACGTTTTCCGCTCTGATTTCAAATATGGTATCCGTTTCCCTGTTGCAACTCTAGTCTTAAAGATATAAAGTGGTGGGATTTTTAATAAAAATATAACAATTTTAAAACTATAATATTAATTAAACATACCTAACTTGAATTAAACTTCCTTTTCTACGATTTTCTTGTATGGACGAATGCACTAGTGTTATTCTGAATATTATAATCGAAATTGTTTTTGTTACACTTGTGGCTATTGCATGCTTAAAGAATCCCGCTTGAATCTGTCGGAATTCGTAAAACAAACATTCATCTACTATTTTGAATTTTCATTAGAAAGAAATAACAAGAGTCTTTGTGCTTATGGGCAAATACGAAAAGATATTCTTTCAAGTGGAAAACTCCAATAACTGGCGTGAATTATCAAATCATCATAATGACTGCTGTTATTGTGCTGGAACGAGTTCGTTTGGGTAGTTAAAAATTTCTTGGGGAATAAAAAGTCTGGCGCCGACTCTCAACACGTCGAGGAGCTACTACTGCAGTTTCCATGAATTGAATGCAACGTGTGTACTCTCAACAGCCACCTTGACTGTTTTTCAGAAAATCTCGGTGAGAGGGACAAGGATAACGCTTTCACCAGGATTTTAGCGCCGTGAAGGAGTGATACCAGGTTTACTGAAACGTAAATATGATGGCTGACTATTATTGGAGCACTGAAAATAGCGCTAATGGATCCATCCATGTGAGAAATTCATATATAAAGAAGTTTATGTTATATGTTTAGAGTTATAACTAGAGCTGCTACACGAAAATGGATGGATGCTATATTTTGAGTCAACATGGATAACATATTCAGATTTATGTGAAACAATTAATGCAATTGAATTGCTGTGGTGCGGTGTAATAAAGGATTAATTAGTATTACTTCACGTAAATGATGAACGTATTCCGTAAAAATGATTATATTAAGAAGATTCACTAATCTTATCTATTTTATATCAAATATTTCTTTCGATTATTATATACCTGCGAAATACACTTTTGAAGATTTAAGTAAATCTATATGTTATAAAATAACTTAACCCTTTAACGGACTTTGGTACGTATTTGTACCACTTGCCATACAGACAAACTGGTGCTTAAATTCTTAACAATTTAGCTCTTATAACATGACTTGGACCTCTAGACGTACATCGGTACAAATGAATACCACTTAGATGGATATTTGCGACATCTAGTGAGAATATTATGAAATGTGGTACGTATCTGTACCAAAGAGCGTTCGTTCGTAAATAACAAAAGTAGAATTTTTTTTTTCAAACTGTGCCGTAATTATTAGATTTTCGCACGAAAATATTTTATGGAAAGGTAAATAATTTATTTTATTGTGTATAGGATCAATTTTCAATCAGTTTTATTACTCATATTCATTATAATATACGTTTTTTATTCAATGTGTAAAAAGTGAGGTTATGTTGCTGAATTTGCACTTGCATCGAAAATATTTATTTAGTAATTACTGGTACCTACAAGACTAACACAAAATTAGGATTAGATACAGAAAAGTATACTTTATTTATCAGCTAATTCAAATTTTGTGTACGTGCTTCTGCTAAGATGTTATTCTGGTGCAAAGAGCAACTTCATCTGACGAAGGTAGTTTTACGGCCAAATCTAAAGTAAATTACTTTTATTTAGCTATCAAAATGCATAAAAAAGTCTTCAATCTGGATGATCCGCGAGACGTTGCCTACCTTCTAAATGAAATGGAGGTGGATGATGAGATGGCCATAAATTCCGACGTGGAAGGGGATGAAGAAGCTGATGATAATCTTCCGAGTAATCTTCCAAGTAACTTTGCATCCGCGTCTACTAGCGCGGTTACTAGTGATCTAGAAAATGATCGTGAAATGTCTGAACCTGTCAATGAAGAACCGACAGAACGTGCTATTTCTTCAGATGAAGACGAATTTACTTCAGATACATCTGACGATGAAGAAATTTCTTGGAAGAAGATGAGGAAGATGCCAGACACATTCAAATCGGCGATTTTTGACAGACCATTTGGGATGTCAAATAAACCACACATTCAATATAACAATCCATTGCAGTTGTTTCTAGGTATTCTGACACCTCTGTTTCTTGATTAGATTGTGCAACAGTCTAATTTGTATGCGGAACAAAATAACGTGTCTCTAAATTTGACGGTAGAAGAGTTGAAAGCAATCATTGGTATTCTCATAATAATGGGTTTCCATTCTTTACCAAGTATGCGTTTATACTGGAGCTCAGATCAAAATTTTTCTTTCTCCAGGATTAGAGATGTGATGCCATTGAGAAGGTTTTTAAAAATAGTTCGTCACCTGCATCTCAATGATAACATGCAAATGTCCAAAAAAGTCAAGCCAGTTATGACAGACTGTATAAAATTAGACCCTTTCTTGATTATGCTTCTAAACGATTTCCATTGATGTTCCATCCATAAAGGTACCTATCTATCGATGAATCGATGGTAAAGTATAAAGGACGTAGTAGTCTGAAACAGTATATGCCAATGAAGCCAATCAAGCGCGGCTTCAAAATGTGGGTAATAGCATGTTGTGTTACTGGTTATTGTCTAGGTATATCTTTGTACGAAGGAGCGGATCCAAATCGAGATAAAAATGTTTCCCTTGGCGAGTTTGTCGTAAACAAATTGTCAACAGGTTTTCAGGGGTTAGGATACTGTCCTTTTTTTTGATAACTTTTTTTCCTCGGTCATGCTTGCAAAAAATTTACTTCAAAAAAACTTTTTTTCTTGCGCAACTATTAGACAAACACGGAAATTATTCCCAAGAGACGTTTTGAAGAGCGATAAAATTATGAAAATAGGAGATTATGATGGCTGTATCACTGATGGGGAAATATCAGTTTCAAAGTGGAAAGATCGTGGGAAGAAATCTGTTGCTATGATAAGCACCATGCATGATCCATTAGAAATAACTCAAGTGCCTAGAACTCAGAAAGATGGCTCAAGGCCTATGGTTTCATGTCCGTCCGCAGTAAAAGACTACAACCAATTTATGGGAGGAGTAGATCATTTTGATCAGTTACACTTCGCATACAACATATCTTGGAAAAGTAGGAGGTGGTGGATGAGAATCTTTTATTATTGCCTTGAGGCCTGCATTGTGAACAGTTTCATGATTTATAAAGCAAATATGAAAATGAGAGAACCTCAAAGAAAAGCCCTTACTCATCTACAATTTAGGTCTTTGTTTGCTTCAGGACTCATAGGAACTTTTTCTTCAAGAATAAGAAGAGGTCCAGCCTCTCAGATTGGTCGAGCTCGAAAGCGAAACCATCCTGACGGGCGACAAACATTGCAGAATGCTCTGCGCTTGACAAATGTTGGAGAACATTTGCCAATAAAAGGTACTCGTCGACGTTGTGCCCACTGTAGTACTCAAAAAACGCAACAACGTTCAGTAATACAGTGTCAAAAATGTAATGTTGCACTGTGTCTCGAATGTTTTGTTCCATTTCACACATCGTGAATTGCATGATATTGGTTAGTAAATTATATTTTCAAATTTTTTATAAAGTTTATATAAAAGTATATTTTTAAGTTTTTTTTGCATTTTATATTGTTTTTACTTGTCTTGTGTTTTTTTATGAACAATATAACACCCAATAACCATCTTGAATTTTTATTATTTTAGATTATTACATAAATAAAACAAAGTGGTACTAATATGTACCAAGAACAACGTGTATTTTTTTTTGCTCAGGCGCACATTGGTACAAATATGTACCAGCCATTTTCAAAAAAACCATATCAAAATCGGCCGGTTTGACATCATTTTTCGACATTATGGTAATCAACTTCCAGGTCTATAAGAAAAAATTTTACTTTTTTGGGTCCCCAGGGTTTTGTCCGTTAAAGGGTTAAATTTCATACTAACACCTTAACCTTTTGATACCGAAGGGTGTAAAAATGACGCGGTTAACGAAGGGTGTACATTATGTACTCCATATTGCAAGTAGGTAAGTATCGTATATTCACATAAATGCTAATACAGTCGCTCATGAAAATAAAAGGGAATAAATACGGCAACAAAAAATATTTATATAATAAACATATATTTATACGACTTCTCTATTGTATTTGATGCAATTGGCATTTAGAACATATTGTTTGTACAGTTGCTTGATGTTCGACACGAACAAAGTTTTTATACAAATGACAAGTTTTTCTATTTTTGCGATCTTTATTACGTGGACATAAAATACACCGTCCCGATGATTTCAGTTGTTCTGTTGTATTGCTAATTTGTGTCTGTGATGGGGGAACCAATTCGTACATGGCGTCAACACGTTTGTGTAATCTTCTTGTATTCTCCAGTCTTCTAGCCACATGTGGTCTAATAAGCTCTTATCCTAAAGGAAGAACAAACTGCTTGCGTCTGTGAGAAACAGGCTGAGATGAAACAGAATTTTTGGTTGTTCATATGAGTCATATGACGTAAGAATTGAGACAGGTGATATCTATTACGTTTTGAAATAGAACAAAGGACCATCTGTTAGAAGCTCGTGATAGAACGTATTTTCGCCAAATTGCGCAATGTTACCAGAATTCCATTTGGAACATGGATGCCGGAGGGGGGGTACAATTATACCCCATGCATAATTTTATTAAATTTTGGGAACACAGAGCATGAAATTACGATATAATGCGATATAATGTTGTACAAATAAAGATAACTCAGTTGGATTAGCCGAAATTACAACACTAATGCACAAAAACAAGGAAAAATAACTGTTTGGGATACAAGTGTACCCCCCTCGGGTATCGGAATGTTAAATTAAAAAAGAATTCTTTAAATGTTATGCTCAAAATGTTAATGTTAATAATACAATTATATATTTTAGGTTTTAGTTTTAAATTTATTTATTTCTTCATAGTACAATTGCGTTGAATAGTTGGTTGAAGTGAAACAATATGCTTAAACAAACAAAAAAATATAAATATTTTTTATTTTATATTGTTTTTATGGTATTTTTGTTTTACATTATTTTTATGATATATTTAACAGGTGCCTCTAATATAAGTAGAGGTACATATAAACTTCGTTTACAGTTATATCAGATCACAAAAACTCACCTAGTTTGCATTTGAACTTATTTAGGCAATGTATTGAAATTCTTATGCGATTTACGTTTTGACCGACAAAACACGCCGGTAACTTTTTCACTCCAAATATTTGTGCAAGTCTGGTCGCTTAGCGTCATCCTTACATATATAACCACAAAGAAATGCAGACTTTTAAATAATTCCATGGAAAAGGGCAGACTCTCCTAACCGTATTAGTTTTTTTAACTTTTCTTCGCGATTTTTAATGCATTTTCCACACATTCCACGAAATTCCTTTTTTTTCATATTCACAATAAACTTATTGCTTTCGAAACATGTCATACAATGACTATTTAATATAACTATTTGAAATTTTGTATGCAATTTCATTAAAGTAAGCAAATGTAAAAAAAAACATTAATCTTGATTATTCTAGTGCCCTCTATTAAAAAATCACAGAACCATTGAACGGAGTTCGTATTCAGGCTAATTCTAAATACCGCCTCGTTCTGAGCAAACGCAACGATCCGAATGTATGAATATTTCTCCCGCTCCGAATAAAAATCCCCTGAACGCTTTTAGCCAATCACAAAACAGTCTGTCGCGCAACCATTTGACAATTAATGTCACAAATTAGTGTCACCACTGTCACCCTATACGGAGTCTCTTAAGCGTTTGAATAGTGATCATGCCGCGTTATACACTAGAAGAGAAAGCCGAAATGATGAAATGGTATCACGCTGATAATTCTTATGAAAGAGTATGTGACTTATTTGCCGGAAGGTATGCCGACAGGCCCATCCCGAATAAAACTACAATTTGTAGACTTAAAAAGAAAATAGACATTACTGGTTCTGTACAAAATTTAAAACCATTATTCCCAAATCGCAGAGTTCCTAATGATACGTCCATTTTAGTATGCGCTGCAATAGAACTAAATTGAAATTTGACACTTAGCGATATTTCCAATGATTTAGGCATATGCTGCTCTTCCGTTAACCGCATACTAAAATTAAATGGTTTTCGTAATTATAAATATTCCAAACATCATCAATTATTTTACGGCGATGAGTTTAAACGGATGAATTTCCGTTATTATATAATTAATTTCTCATTATGAACAATTTATTTTATTATTTGTAAGAGTAAATTTTTCTTTACATTACTAGAATTTAATTTAGTTTTTATTAGTTCTGAAATTTATTTAGTATATGTACTATGAATAGTTTTTGTGACCTTTATTATTAAAATTTAATTTATTAAATCTCTTGATGCCTTATTTGCAATTTTCTTGATCGCCTATTAATAATATCATTACGCTTTGTGCAACCATCGTCAGTATAACGTATTGCAATTTACTCATTACCATAACACAGGACTAAACAATTTATAGTCCTTTAATAGTAATCTGGTAATCAGATAATTTTTCTTACGCGGCTCCATAATATTTAAGTATGTATGACATATGACATCGATTGCACATTCGGATCGTTGCGTTTGCTCGGAATAAGACAGACTGTGTTGTGATTGGCTAAACGCGTTCAGGGGATTTGTATTTGGAGCGGGAGAAATATTCATACATTCGGATCGTTGCGTTTGCTCAGAATGAGGCGGCATATGCGAAATTTATAGGCTGGTTCCTAGGGTTATTATGATCTTAAAAGTTCATATGAATGTATGTCTTAAACGGCTTAGTTTTAAAGTTACGGGGTGTTTAATAGTAAATTAAACGTTCATACAATAAAACGTACTAACACAACAAAATGATAATAAAAAAATCGTAAAAAATCACACCTATCCCGGAATGTGTGGATGCATTTCGCTCTTATTGGAGCTTGTCAACACACAGTATCCTGGACACACATGACTTTCACTTCTATACTTATACGTATATATAGTTAGTATAATGAACTTAATAAGCCGGTAAATGAGGACTAATGACTATTAAATCTTACTTTGCATGCAAAAGTCGCCTAATGTGTTGCGTTGATTTCTACATTTCGACAAACTAAGTTTGCATCCGTATGCAGAAACGCTACACGTCGCGACGAAATTAACTTATAATAAAAATTGTTGGGAATGACCGCCTTCAACTGCAATGCAAGCTTCTATCCTCCGTTGCATTGATTGTTGAGTGCGTCCAAGAGTACCAGGGGCGTTTCGAATTGTCTCAAATGGTGCAACAATACGATTTCTTTCAATGGAAGTCGTATAAATTAGTGATTTGAGGTGACGCCAGATAAAAAATTTAGAGAATTTAAGTCTGGAGATCATGGCGGCCACGGTTGTGGACCTCCTCGCCCTATCCACCGATTCAAATACGCATTGTCCAAAAATTCACGAGCAACTAGACTGAAATGTGCTGGAGCACCATTGTGTATAAAATACATTTGTAATCTTAACTGCAATGGGACTTCTTCCAAAAGTAGTGGTAGCTCCTCTTCGAGCTAAGAAAGTGGCGGTATACTTCTCAATTTAACCTCATCGGCAAAAAATATGGACCTATCAAAAGATCTCCAACAATTCCGGCCCACACATTGACAGAGAATTGATGTTGATGACGGGCTTCCAATGTTTCGTGTGGGTTTTCTTCGACCCATGTGTGATTATTATGAAAATTAATAATAGTATGTCTGGAGAATTTAACCTCGTTGGTGTAGAATACTTGAGCCAAAAACTGAGGATTTAGGGTGATTTTCTGTTGTATCCATTGACAAAAAGTCAATCTTTATGGGAAAATAAGCCGGCAAAAGTATCTGTATCCGTTGTATGTGATATGGATACAACAGTTAATTGTTCAATATCCTCCAAACTGTGGGCTGACTTATGTTTAAGGCAGAGGCAATTATTCTTGGGCTTGTAGTAGGATGTTCATCAATTTCATTTAGCACCATTTCTTTCACTTGTGGAGTTCTAACTGTACGTGAGTGCCCGCTATCAGCTGTATGTTTTTTAAAACTTCCAATTTCACTAAGACGTTAGTGAAGACGGGCAAATATCGAATGATGCGGAATGACACGGTTCCGGTATCGTTCTTAATAAAGAATTACTGAATTACCATTGGTAAGACCATAAGCATAATGCATATCGCACAACTCAGCATTTATGTAATTTATTTTAGAAAACTTTGACAATACTATTAAAATGACAAATAAATATTTTTCTTGAAAAAGGAATGTTTTTGCAGGGATAGGTGTGTCATTAAATTTTGTTAGTTATACTATAACAAATGAATTCTATTGTTGCAGCATTTGAGACAAGTCGAAACAGCCCCCCCCCCCCTGTATTCTTGAACGCACTTACCAATCAATATAACGGAGGATAAAAGCTTGCATTGCAGTTGAAGGCGGTTATTTCCACCCATTTTTATGAGTTAATTTTGTTTTATCAGTACATTTTATTGTAGGAACTTATAATTTACTATTAAACATCCCGTAACTTTAAAACTAAGTCGTTTAATACATACATTCATAGGAACTTTTATGATCAAAACAACCCTAGTAATTAGCTCATGAAATTTGTCGTATATATTTAGAATCACTCTGTATAACATATATTTAGAAAAATCCGACTTCAAGGGGATTTTGGACAAAAAATCGTATGTCCTAACTTAGGCCTATTGATTTATATTAAACTTTAAGTGTCAAATGATGTCTGTTAAAAATTGTCAGAATCTGGTTTAAAAAATATTATTGCAAAGCATTCATGCTTGAATTGTATTTTCTAAATGGTTGAAAGATCGACAGGCAATGGAAGTAATTCAAGGTCGTATAGAAGGATTTCAAGATTCCAAAAACAAGGTTGGGGAACCTTGTTTTTGATTACAATACTTATCAGAAGATACTAAATAGAATTGTTCTAATTTTTTGACAAACGAGGTGTAGAGGAGGTGTATTTTGGGAATGGTTTTCAAATAATTTTAATGATGAACTCTTAGACAAAAATGTTCTATTCGGACGAAGCATGGTTTCATGTTGGTGGATACGTTAACTCACAAAACATGAGAATGTGGACCGATACTAAGCCCAATAATGTTTAAGTTGAGTCCCCTCTAAGTCCTCAGAAGGTTTAGAGTTTGATGGGCTGTAAGTAGAAGAAATATTATCGGTTCAATTTTGGTACTTTGACTGCAGAAAGATATGGACAAAAAATACTCCCTTTAGATGATGAGCTAGCTTTGGGTTGCTTTCAACAAGAAGGTGTTGGAGTTCACACAACACAATATCATACGAGAAGTGTTTGGCAATTGTTTAATTAGTCTGAACAGCGAATATGAGTTTCTTCCAAGATCTTGTGATCTTACACCATGTTATTTTTTTATCGTCTTTTTTAAAATAAATTATTTATCAAGTACCAGTGTAAGATTACATAGAATCTGCAAGATAGAATTGTAGAGAAAATTAATGAAATTAGAAATAGTTTATACTGCAAAATATCTTTAATAGCAGTAAAAATGCTTGGAGGAAGGCGGTCGACAATTTGAACATCTCTTAAATTTATTATAGTTATTGTTGTTAATTTATGTAACTATAACTTATATTTATATTTATATTTTATATTTTTTTTTTATATTTTTTATATTTTTTATATATTTTTTTTTATATTTATTTTAGGAATATATTAAGGACTATACAAACTAAATTATTTTAAGCCATTTTTTTAAATAATTTGTTCAATGTTAATATTAAATTAATTTGTTAACTAGAGGGTATTTTCATTAAAAGATGAATAAAACTTTTGCTTTTCCTATTTCCATTAATTCTGCATTTTCGTTTTATGCATTATCAAAGAATGAACAAGACACAAATAAGATTGTGAAATTTCTTCCACAGTAAGATATCTTCTCATGAAGAGGTGTTATTGTGAGTAAGATTTCTGTAAAATATGAAAACGCTTAATCTTAAATTTGGGAATTAACTATTCTTGCTTTCTAAGATCATCACTTAACTCATTTCTGCTAATTAATATGGAATTCTAATGAAATTTTTCGCAACCGGAAATATTTGACATAAACTGACTTTTGCGTATACGATAACCTACAAAATAGTGTTAAGTAAATGCAAGTAAATGTATCGTTCTATCGTATTCTATATCAGACATGACTTCAAATTTCCATGGATTACTTTGATGCCGAATTGACACCCGATACTTATTTCAACAAATATGTATTTCTCGTGCTTTACAAAGCACTCCTCATAAAAAATTTTCCTTGGTGTTTACTATGAACTTTCGTACATGTCTTAACAATAGCGGTTCAATTTCATCCATCGTGATATTTAAGAATTGAAGAATTTACACCGGCGCGCGGCGTCAACTTTTATAATAATAATTTATAATAATAAAGCATTGCATTTATATGAGTTATTTATCTTATCAGTATAATATTATTGTAATATCTCTTTAACAAAACTCTTCCTTATGTTATTATAAACTATAATAACATTGGGGGACATACTTGCCTCAATATTTACTTATCATTGCATGGAAAAACCACATCAACTTCCTGCTAAAATAGGGGTCACGTACTATTAAAGGAAACTTCATGTCGATGCAAGTAAAAATGTTAAAATGTATAGATATTAAGCAATACAGATTGTGATATTGGTCACCGAATGTTGTTTTTTATCAATTTGTTAAAACCACTTCCAATCGGCATGTAGAAGTTTTAAATAGAGTTTCAAATTAATAAACTCAGTAGGTACAATCAGAAATCTGGACGGAGTATAACATACGAAGACGTATTATTATTAAATATGTATGAAATAATATGAGGAATATTTTATGTGTTGAGCATAATCAATAAGACATTGATGCTACTATCATTTTCGTTTCCTCTTCTCCAACAGATTGAAAAAATATCATGGTATTTCCATGTTATAGTCATAGTCACTTATCAAAGGTGTTTAATTCAAGTAACGGACATTTCCGATAGATGATTTAGTGGAGTAAGAATATTTCGACGAATTGTAGAAAAATAAATTTCGATTTGGCTGTGGATTTTTGTAGCATAAACTTTGTACAGGACTTATTGAAAAGAGCTGTTATAGACAACAATTTGTCATTATACGCAACATTAATGTGAAAGCAATGAACAGTATCCTGCTTGATTGTTTGGGGATGCAGAAATTATGCGCTAGTTTACAATAATACCAGCTTAAAAATAGACGATATCAATTGGCGCAAATCTGCTCTCGTGCCTTTTACTCGTGAATTCTTGTACTTGTTTTATAACATTGTGAAAAGCATTCGAATTTAGATCTATTTATAGGACCGCGAAAAAATCGGAACAACAATGAATGAATCTTGATTTTAATTTTAGTGAATGGTTTGTTTTGGATTATGCTACTTATATTTGCCAATTTATCCTCTTTTATTATTTTATCTTCAACTATTTGATATATGTCAAATTGTGCCTTTTCCATTCGCTTTGTCCAGATATCGATTTTTTCATGAAACCTTCAACTTTACATGGCGCCTAAATAAGCTTGGCATTGGCCATTGCATTGACAATGTTAATTCGTTTACTTTGAAATATTCTGCTAGTGGTGAATTTAGATTATTTAAAAATATTTCTATTTCAATTTGCAGCTCGAAAAATCTTTTCAGTATTCTTCATTAAAACTTTGTGGTCAGAGCCCATCTCTTCACACAATAATGCAAAAATTAGAGTCTGAACTGCACTGTTTCGAATATGATTAATTATTTCTACGGATTGATCCATTACGGTATCTAAACCTCGATTTATATTTTTGGATGCCAACTGTTCACTTATAAGCAATTAAGGAGGATGTGAAAAATAAATATTGACGTATCTCAATGGCGAGAGGTGCAATGGCGAACTTGAATAAGGTATGGAAAGACTAGCAAATTACGAGAAACACTAAAACCATGTCAGTTAAATCCAAAATATTCTCGATTTTTCTGTATGCAGTTGAGAGTCGTGGACAATTAAAGCCTCGGACAGGAAAAAGATAGATGTATTTGAGATGTGGTGCTAGCGGTGTACGCTGCGTATATCTTGGACCGAAAACGCACTATACTGGATGAACTTTGGTTACTTCACATGGCAATACACTGCACGTTTTTTCGCAAGACAAATATTATCGAATAACTAGTGGCGCATATATATATATATATATATATATATATATATATATATAAATATATATATATATATATATATAAAACAATTGATAAATTATTGGAGTTTTTCGGCTTTTATATGAAATATTTACAAATATTAAATTAGAATGTATGTAATTGCAGAGTAAGTGGGGATGTAAACATTGCTGTCTACAAATTACATAGCAAATCATACGAAATTCTTAATTGAAAAATATTGTCTATGTTGGGACTCGAACCCAGGTCTACAGTTTGCCGGACTGTCGCTTTTACCACTTAGCCATAATAGACCTAGGTTCAAGCTATTTAGAAATGCATTATAAAGTAACAGTGTTAATGAATCAGATGTCAGTTATTGAACGTAGATGTCAAGTTGAAAGCAGAAGTCAGTTTTGAAAGCTGCTGTCAGTTTTGATAGCAGATGCCAGTTAGTGAAAGCACATGTCAGTTATTGAAAGCAGATGTCTGTTTTGAAAGCAGGTGTCAGTTATGAAAGCAAACGTCAGATTAGAAAGCAGATGCCTATTTTGAAAGTAGATGCCAGTTATTGAAAGCAGATGTCAGTAGTTTGAGAGCAGATGTCAGATTTGAATGTTTGAAAATGCTAATTATTACTCCATAGCTAAGTGAGTGTTTAGATAATTTCTTAGCCGTTTATTAAATATAACAATTGATAAATTATTGGTGTTTTTCGGCTTTTATATGAAATATTTACAAATATCAAATTAGAATGTATGTAATTGCAGAGTAAGTGGGGATGTAAACATTGCTGTCTACAAATTACAAAGCAAATCATACGAAATTTTTAATTGAAAAATATTGTCTATGTTGGGACTCGAACCCAAGTCTACAGTTTGCTGGACTGTTGCTTTTACTATTTAGCCACAATAGACCTAGGTTAAAGCTATTTAGAAATGCATTATAAAGAAACAGTGTTAATGAATCAGATGTCAGTTATTGAATGTAGATGTCAAGTTGAAAGCAGAAGTCAGTTTTGAAAGCTGATGTCAGTTTTGATAGCAGATGTTAGTTAGTGAAAGCAAATGTCAGTTATTGAAAGCAGATGTCTGTTTTTCTGCTTTCAACTTGACATATACATTCAATAACTGACATTTGATTCATTAACACTGTTACTTTATAATGCATTTCTAAATAGCTTGAACCTAGGTCTATTGTGGCTAAGTGGTAAAAGCGACAGCTCGGCAAGCTCTAGACTTGGGTTCAAGTCCCAACGTAGACCATATTTTTCAATTAAAAAAATTTCGTATGATTTGCTTTGTAATTTGCAGACAGCAATGTTTACATCCCCACTTACTCTGCAATTACATACATTCTAATTTGATATTTGTAAATATTTCATATAAAAGCCGAAAAACTCCAATAAATGTATCAATTGTTATATTTAATAAACGGCTAAGAAATTATCTAAACACACACATATATATATATATATATATATATATATATATATATATATACATATTTATATATATATATATATATATATATATATATATATATATATATATATATTGAGTATACAACCGTTCACACGTTGCTTGTACTGCGAATAAACAAATAAACGTACACGATTAAGGACGTCTACCGAATACTCACTGGATTGTCAAGCCCAATCGAATGAATTGAAACGTATCGGTTTGCAGTAGCGCATAGTATAATACCATATTTTTCACAAGGCATGATGCGACACGTTTTTAATCGAATAGCAACCAAGCTTCTAGTTTTGAAGCAACTGCACGTGTTTAGTATTTATTTTTATAGTGGGCGACGAATCTATTGCAGACATAGAATTATTTATTTCTTTGGTAGAACAAAACCCGGCTTTGTGGGATAAAACTATGCAGTGGTTTTTGTTAATCGTTTATCAGTTTATTGTAAAGATTGCAAGATGAACCCAAAATCTTCTATTATGCCTGCGGCGATGCCGCTAGCATAGCGATTGGTATCAATATAAAAGTACTATAACGCGTGGATCCATAATACATGCATCTACTGGTCGCTGTGTGCAAACTGCAACTATTCGTTTTTTACGAGTGAAAATAGAATCGTGTGAACTGCTCGTTGTCTATTCGATTAAAACAGAATATTGTCAAAAACGTGCAGTGTATTGCCGTGTGAACTAACCCTAAGGTTAAAGATAGACTATCTACGATATGCCACAGAAGAATCCTGCAGTACTTTGGACACACAACTAGACGAGAGGGAGATATCCTAGAAAAACTGATTGCCCAAGCCAAGATTGATGGTAAAAGACTAAGAGGCAAATGCCAAGCGGTTGGATTGATCAAATGAGAGAGATAGCAGACCTGAAAGACCTGTTAGCGGAAATTAAAAACCGTGAAATGTGGAAAGAAAAAGTGAACAACTGTACCTAGAGATGGGATCCCTATTTCTCAGTCAGGAGAACACAGAAAGAAGAAGATGCGATATGAGATAATTCACTCGGCTACATCGTCTGTGCTTACAGGATATTTTGTTGCAGAAGCAGGCAGAACTGTATTTAATTTTAATTACAAAGATTCATGCAGAAATATATTAGAAAGTAAGCAAATATGAACTTACATCTTTGATATTCAGTCTTTTGTATTTAATTATAATAATATTCTCTGTATGTAACATTTCACATGAGTATAACGCTCGAACCAATGATTACCTGCTACCTGTTTCTCACACAAAAAAACTATCTTTCAGAAAGTGCGTTATTTTTCTGGTTGTAAATTTTATAAGTTATCGATTCATGTCAAGAATACTGTAAAGCTTCGCCGTAAAACACTTAAAAATATTTATTAGATATTGCTGACATTGATAATTTCTTTTCGTATTACTATATTGCTTATTTTAACATCCTTCCTTTAAATTCTGTTGGAAATATCTCCCACAAATCCTTCGCCTTCCAAAAAATGCCTAAATAACAACACACAATCGACAATATCGTGTTAAGAATCAGAGTTAATCGGTACGGCAGACGGAAGCGCTGTCTTCAGTTAACTTTGGCTTTAAGCAAGCATTTAAGCATTTTTTTTATCAAAAAATCATATATTATTATATACTTAATGTTGTAACACGTCTTCATATCGAATACACTAATGTATTAGTTAATAAGAATCAGAAAGAAGAGATAAATTTTGTATCGCGAGAGCAGAAAATCACAATATCTGATAACATAAAGAGCAATTTTTCTAATAATATCCTCCACATGTTTTTTGTTACAGTATTTTGTCCAGGCACTCTATGATTTCACACCTCAAGAAGAAGGTGAGCTGGAGTTCAAAAGGGGTGATGTTATAACCGTAACGAATAGAACGGATGAACACTGGTGGAATGGCGAGATAGCCCATCGCAAAGGTCTATTTCCAGCGACATACGTCACACCTTATCACACCTAATTGAATCCACCTATTAGCTCCATTTACTTTCCTCAAACTTTCCCCAATGAAACGTAAATATTATTGTTTTTAAGAAATATAACAGGGCATGATTTTTATTTGCTCAAATGAAAAAATTCCAGAGTAAATATTTTTTTATTACGAGTATATAGATCTTCGCTTAATTTATAGGTATCTGAATATTAAATATACAATCACACTATGTTTTATTAAATTAGCACAACAGAAGTAGAAAATGTCAAATAAATTTCCTTGCTCTATGACTAGAGCAAGGAAATTGCGTAACGCGCTAGAAACGGACGCTTAAAAGTTGGCACATAAAATAAATAGTAAGAAGTAAATTATATAAAATGCTTAAACACTTACCATTAAGAGTCTTCTGTGAAGTCACAAACGGGATAAAATCTCTAAAATATTTCAATCATTAGATATGCTTCCACAGTTGTTTCAGCTAAGCTAGTACGACGTGCAGAATAAATGTTTCTGAATGCCGAAAGCGACCGTTCTACATCTAGTGATGTTATATTTGCATATTTAAAATAGTGTTTTTGATTTTTCAATTTATATTTAATTCTTTTTTGAATATGTTCACTAACAGACAAATTTCGTAACATTTTCCGATTTCGTAATTTAGAGTACGTGCATTTACTTCACAAGGAGACAAATGTTTCTTTGTCTAGTAAAGTAATAGAGTGTTGTAACAAGGGTAACACATAAATCAAATTGAAATGTTTCATTGGATCGTCTGGTAGGTATTCTTTTTATAGCTTTTGATAACCTACCCTTATTGTATGTAATCTACCGTTTATTTTACTAGACAACATCTGTCTTCTTGTGGAATAAATACGCGTACCGTAAAATGGGGTTACTTTGATCGATTTTTATTTTAAAAACTCTGTATCTTTTGTATAAATTAGCAGAAAAATACGTTAAAAAAACAAAATGTCGGTTTTTTGTCTTCTACCAGAAACTTAACTTAAAAAATTATCAATTTATTTAGCTTTTGAGAAAAAAAAATTAAACCACTTGATCAAATTTATACACTGATCGGGGTTACTTTGATCACCATGCTTATTTCCATGTCATTTGAAAGTAAACCCAAAATGAACATAAAATTTAAAAGCAAATTGAAATCTGTCCGCAGGTTTTTTTAATAAAGCTGTTTAAAACACTTGGGGTGACTTTGATATAGACAAAAATAATGTTTTAGTTATAATTTTATTTGAAATTAACATTTTAAAACACAGAAAATCAAATTCTTAAGCTCTAAACCTCATTAACATTGATCTCGTGTGGAAACACGACCAATTCAGTCCCTTCTTGAAAGGTAGGCATAGGCAGGTATGCAACAATAGCAGACTGTTCAATTTCAGAAATGTCGTCTTTAATTAATCTGAATGTTTTTTTGTTTTGGCACGATTTTAAGCCGGTAACTACCAGCTGAGTGGTTTCGTTATTGTAACATACGTAACGATATGTTTTTTTTCCTCGCTGAGAAGTAAATGTTGCCAATACATAACGACCCTCGGTCAATATATTATCTTCTTCCTCTTCATGCTCTCTCTCGTTTTCCTCTTCTTCGAATGTTTCCTCTACAGTCTCATTGTCATCACTCATCAGATATGTTTTCTTCAAGTGGTGTGTCAATCGTCTGATTAGTTTTCTTTGTCTTCCGCTTTTTTTCTACACTTGGCGAGGGGTCATCTATTAAATCCGCTGTCGAAATACTCTTTCCAGCAGCAACATTTAGTATTTTCTTTCTTTTTACAGTATGGGATGATTCTCCAAATCTTTGAGTTCTTAATAGTTCAGTCAGAACGGTCTCAGCTTCAGCCTCAACGTTACTATCATCAGATGGTAAGCGCTTGTACACCTGATCAGGGTTAAACGGCAATATTCCTGTTGCATTAAATGCACTTATAAGATTTCGTTTGATGGCACCGTTTTCATTATCCAACGGGGGTACCACAATTTTTTTCGGTTTAATTTCGTCCATTCTTAGAAGTGTCTTGTTGAGGAGATTCGGAAATGCGTCTTTTGGAACAGTGGTCAGCTTTAAGTTCTACAGTTTCCATTTCGTTAATGTACTTCGCCATGCCTATTTCATCGGACGAAAAAATGCTACGTCCAAAGGCTGAAGCAGATGGGTGGAGTGTGGTACCAAACAAACAAAATTGATATCGTTTTCTTCACATAATCGTAACACATCTTCATCGATATGAGACGACAAATTGTCTCCAAATAACACTTTACGACCGTTTAGTCTTTTCGCGTGTGGCAAAAAACATGTCATAAACCAATCCCGGAATGTTACGCTGTCAATCCAGCCACTTGCAGTTCGGTTATATCTAGTTCCACGTGAGCAACATGGTTCATTGCAACACGGTGAGCCACGCGGTCCTCTCTCCTTCCAAGTGTCATATAGATGTGTGCTCTTGTATATCACATAAGGTGGTAAAAGAACACCATTTGCAGACCCACAAACCATGATGGACGTGCAGCTCTTGGAAAAGTTTATTCTTTTTTCTGGATACTTGACTCCTCGTTGATATATATAGCGTTTCTTTTCCGGGTCGTCGCTTAAATTTGATTCGTCGTAGTTAAAAATATTACTACTAGGCACGTTTTTAACAACAGTTTCGAAATGTTTAAAATATTCTTCTATAGTTTTTTTTGAAACTCCAGCTCGAGCCCTTTTTATATTTGCTGCAACACGCTGACTGTAAGAATCCTGATGACGTCGTAAAACCGAGTAGGCCCAGTCAATACCGGGCACATTATTGGAAAATTTGGCAACAATTCGCAGTTCGGTCTAAACAAGTTTTAGCGAACATACGTAAGTCAAAGAGACTAAGATGAAACCCCCATTCCCCACACTTTGCTGCTGATTTAAGTATAGCCTTTTCTTGAGCGTCAGTGAACACAGTTTGAGCTCCAGGTTTATTTATGTGTTGTCCTTTATACCTATTGTAAAGACTTCCATAGGGGATTTTAAATTCTTTTGCAGCGTCACGAATCGTCAAACGTCCGTCTAATATAGATTGCAGCGCATTTTCAATCACTGCATCTGAATAATTTTTGTACTGTCGACTTCCAAGCGGCTTTCTATAAGTCCTTGGCATTATTCTGTACTAAGAACAACCCAGTTAATACTATGCAGAAAAACTATTTTACGAAAATATATCGTAAACCGTAGTTACTTCAACATGTGGGGTTACTTCGATCATGTGATTAAAGTAACCCCGTACACCCGATCAAAGATACCCCAATACACATTCAAGTTTAAAACATGGCGACTCTATTAGTTTTTTAAAACATGTCAACATAAACAGTATTCAGAGGAAACCGTAATTACCAATAACCAAGACGGTAAAAATAAAATTATTGTAATTTTGTACATTAAGAGTTCTACACCTCAAATTCCTATATTATGCACACTTTCTACAAAAACACAAAACTTATAACGATACACTGTGCCGTTGGTAAACAAAATCCAACATACTGTTAAATCGGTATCAGTGTTGCCAATACCTTAAAAAGAAAACATTTGGCAGTTTCAGCAATCTCAATATTCGCGCTTTTCAAGAATAAGTAAACTGTTATCAAAGTAACCTCTTAATATCAAAGTAACCCCATTTTACGGTACTGTAAATTCTCAAGTCAGGAAACGTTACAAAATTACTGCCATCTGTTTGTGCACATATTTAAAAAGCATTAAATATGAAATGAAAGATCAAAAAGATTATTTTAAATATTATTATTATTATTATATACCGATAGAATCGAGAAGTAGGAAATTTAAAGCGAGGACGGGGCAAAGAGAGCCATACCCCCTCCAATGCTGCTTAGCGGCGACAGTGACTGTCACCGCTAAACGTCTACTGTCAGACAGTCTTGACAGTGCTTGAGAATTTATTTGTATGTAATATGTTGCGATGTTTAAACCAAAAGGCAATTTGTAATATTCTTAATGAACTTGTTTATTGTCAAAATAAAAATGAGAGATAAATTCTTTAAAACAAAATAAAATTCATTCTAGACATTATTTTTTTAAATAAAATAAAATTCTCATTTAAATTTAATGTTCAAAGGTTTGTCCTTGCAACAAACAAAATCCGATTCTATCGTAAAAAGCGTAATAAACAAGTTATTGTTGCAGCTCTGGTAAAGTTATTGGTCTCTTATTGTTATAAATTTGATTTGGAATATATCCCCAAAGGAAGAAATCAAGAGCTGGCAAATCTGACAGTCACTGTCAATTTAAACGTCTACTGCAGCATTGGTGGGGGATATAACCCTCTTTGCCCCGCTTTCAATTTCCTACTTCTCGAATATGTAAATGTAACATCACTAGGTATAGAGTGGTCGTTTTCGGCATTAAAAAATATTTATTCGCATGTCGTACTTGTAAAGATTTGCCCTGGAGTTTTCACTTCTTTTTTATTGGATAATATAAATACACTTTTAACTATAATAATTCTTTATCGAAATAAACGTATTGTATTAATGTTTGAACTCGTGGTCGTTACTTATGTGTTGTGGTTCGAGTGAGGTTCTGTTTCTTACTGTTGTTGAATTGGTACTCTGGTTCTTACTCTTCTTAAAAATACTACCAACAGGCAAAATATGCCATTATCCCACAATCTATTACATAACTAATAATGCGAACCGTATCGATTGTACGGCCGGATGACGACATAATTCGAGGGAATTTCGAAAGCCTTGGTAGATAGTACCTGCCAGCAACAATAGCCGGCAATATACTTTTACTCACGATCGGTTAGTAATCTGAACATTTCTAACCTTCAAACCGGCTAGAAAATGCGCTTTACATACCAAGGTAGGTAATAATACTTTACCGGCTAGCTTATGTTACTTTACCGGCTAGCTAATGTCACTTTTCCGACTAGGTAATATAATTTCAGAGTTTATTAAACGTCAGTGTCATTTAAGTAAGTAAATTAAATTATAATAAAACTATTCACAAATCTTTATTAAGTAAATAACAAGACAACGTTTTAATTCAATATTTATTCGCTTTTGGAATTAATATTAATTGCTACATTCGAATTTCCATGACTGTTTACTGTTAGCGAAAGACCATGTTTAAAATCGTACGATAATAATTTGTAATCTGTCAGAAAATATCACTATTAATTGTTAAGTTACCTAGCAACAGTATCTATTAAAAGCATTTAACAAAATGCCATGAAATTTAATACTATTATATATTTGAAATTTAGCGATTTAAAAGTTTATATAATAATTAATTACTAACCGATCGTGAGTAAAATAGTATACAAACCTTGGCGGAAAGATTCATTCCCGTCTCGATATTAAGTTCACCTCGACGCTGCGCGTCTCGGTGAACTTACTATCTCTCGACGGTAATGAACTACTTTCCGCCTCGGTATGTAATATACTATTAAACTATGTTAATTAAGTCCTAACCTTAAACCTAAGTAAAAAGTTTAGATTAAATTCTAATCATCTTAATAAATTTTATTGCAGTTCAGTTAAGAAGCGTAAAATTATGAATAGCTAGGGAGATTAAAAACTGGGTATTGAATACGTCCAATAATTAAGTAATAAATCAAGGTAGTATTAGCCTAATAAAAAGGATAATAAACTTATAAATGTAAAGGATGTCGCTTCTTAGAATAGAGGTAAATATTTACAACGTAGATAAGATAATTAAAATTTCGATATACAGGGTATCAATTTGAAGCGGACATTATTTAATTTTGAGTAACTAAACTACTCTCGGCTCTGGAAAGTGGCTAGCAGTGTATGTAAAGAATAGCTCCGTAATTATTTCCGATATATCGATAAATTACGAGCGGTTAATATAATATAGTATTAAAAAGTAGTGTGGAAAAGTGCAAGATATAGGATAAACGAAGTAAGAGTAAGAATAAAATAGCAGTAAAAATATAATAGTAAATAATTGTGTAAGAGATAGAAAATATATCAATAGAGGCCAAACCTACGACGGGTTGACCGGGGTTTGGTTTCTTGCGCGGCGGCAAAACATATCGACAACTAAAAACAGCTACAAAGTTTTGCGTAAGTTCGAAAAATAAGAAGGCTGGACTGGACTAAGAAAATAATTTAAACAGAAAAAGGGACACAGAAATAAAAGTGTAGAAATGGGACGCTCAGAATATAGTGATGAATACTCCACCGACGAGAAGAAGAGAAAGGATGTAGAAGAACATGCCTTCAGTAAAAGTAAGAAAATAACAAGATCGCCGATAAAAATACAAAAGAAAATGGAGGATAAAGAAGCGACGAGGAACTTGATGGAAATAATGCAAATGGCAATGAAATCCTTAGCGGGAGAAATAAAACAAATGAGAGAGGAACAGAAGGGGTACAATAAAAAATTGAAGGAATGAGGAAAGAGAATGAAAAATTGATAAGAGAGAATTCCCAATTGAGAAGAGGAATAATAATAATGACATGTTAGAGCGTCCTGAAAATGAGAAGAGACGAAATAATGTAGTTGTACAAGGACTATCAGTGAATGCAACCAATCAGGAGGAAATAAAAAACAAAATGGAGGAGTTTATAGAGAAAGAGTTGTATTTAAAAGTCAAAACAAAGCGAGTGATTAAGGTAGCGGAAAGAACTTGCCTAGTACAAATCGAAAATGCGACAGACAAGAAAAAAGTTATGCAAAACAAATACAAATTGAAGAAAGGAGAGGGGAAAAGGTCTTTATCAACGACTATTTATCTAAACAAGACAGAGATATACAAAAGATAATTAGAAATAGGGCAAAAGAAGAAAAGGAAAGAGGGTTAAAATTGCGTTTCGGAAATTATATATTGAAGATGAAGAATGGAAATGGGACAAAAGTAACTAAAAGCTAATACAAATGAAAGAGAGGAAAGCTCAAAAAAACTAAGAAACCAATGTATAGATGGAAACAAGGAGGTTGACACGGCAACGATAATGGACGTTGACAAAATTAAACATACAAAAGAAATAAAGTACATGATAAGGCATGGAAATGATACTTCGAACAAAAAGAAAGAATGGAAATTCGCGACTTTGAACGTTAGAAGTTTAAGCGGAAAGGAAAGTGAACTCATAAGTGAATTTGAAGAAACGCGTTTAACAATACTATGTATAAGCGAAACAAAAAAGAAAGGCCAATGGGAGCAAGTACTAGATAATGACCACATATTACTCCATAGCGGAGTAAATTCGTGTAATATAGCAGCAGCTGGAGTAGGTGTAATAATACATAGAAATTTAAGAAGCAACATAAGTAAATGGGAAGCTATATCGGAGCGCATATTAGTAGTGAAGCTTAAAGACAGTAATCATAAGGTAATGACAATAACAGCGGTGTATGGCCCTAATGACAATGACAAAGTAGAAGAAAAAGATAAATTCTGGGAGGAGCTGATATTAGTAATGGATGAAGCCAAAGGAATATTGTTTATTGCTGGGGCTTCAATGGCAGAATAGGAAAAAAAAACGACGGTTATAAGGCAGTTATGGGAGAACATGGAGAGGAAATTAGAAATGATAATGGAAAAAGAATTTTGGACTTTTGATTAAACCATGATCTCGTAATAACTAATTCATTCTATAAATACAAGGATATTCGCAAATATACGCGTGCGCAACACAATAGAGGGGAAAAATCTATAATTATGTGCTGGTAGAAAGGGAAAACAGAAGAACTGTCTTAGATGTCAAAGTTAGGAGAGGGGCGGAGATATATAGTGATCATTATTTGGTAGTAGCTAGAATCAAAGAACTAGAAAATAAACATGACAATGGAATTAAAATAAAGAAAATAGAATTCACGTCAATAAAGTCATATAAATTAAAGGAACAAGAAATAGCCAGAAAATATGAACAATTAGTTAGAAAAAATAGTGAAGAGAGTTCAGAGATAACAAATCTGGACAATTTAGAAGAAAAATGGAATATGTTCAAACATATAGTTGTAGAAGCTGCCCGTGAAATATGCGGAGTATACAAAATATGTAACACAAGGAAGCAGACTGCTTGGTGGACGAACGACATAAAAGAGGAAATCAAAAATAAAAAGAAATTGTGGAGAAAGTCAAAATATATGAGCAGTTAATTAACAATAGGCTAAGACCGTTAATCGAACCATCACTATCGGAATCGCAAAGTGGATTCAGACCCGAAAGGAGCACGCAAGATCATATATTTACACTAAAACAAATAGTTAATAAAAGATTGCAACAAGGGAAAAAGGCATATTTCGCATTTATTGATTTAGAAAAAGCCTTTGATAGAGTACCAAGATATGAAATATGGAAAGCTCTTGAAAAAAGGGGAGTCAACCAAAAAATAGTACGGAATATCCAACGGTTATATCAGAACAACGTAAATTATATCATAAGGCGGAACATGAGATCTGAGGGATTTGTATCTCAAGATGGGTTAAGGCATGGCGGAGGATTAAGTCCCGTACTGTTCAATGTATTTATGGACGATGCAATAAGACAATGCTCAATGCAGACGAAAAAAATTCAAATTGGGTACGGGAATCTAGAGAGGATACAAATAGCTGAGGCAGCATTCGCAGATAATGGTATTAATAGCTGAAAATGGAAATAACCTGCAAGAAAGTATAGATATATGGAATGAAACACTTAAGAAAAAAGGATTGAGCGTAAATAAAAATAAAACAAAAGTAATGACCACAAGAACAACTAAATATCCAAATTGAAGGAATAACTATTCAACAAGTAAATGAGTTTCATTATTTAGGTGTCCTGATAGAAAACACCAAAAATTAGTCGGAAATTAATGAAAGAATTGAAAAGGTAACCAAATTGTATTACGCAAATGAGAAATTCACGAGAGGAACTGGAGATACAATCGATAATGGACTTTATTGAACAGCGGCAACTACATTGGTGGGGACATCTACACGCATGGGGGGCACTAGACCAGTAAAGCTAATATATGAAGCCAAAGTCCAGCATAAAAGGAGAAGAGGAAGACCGCGACAAGTATGGGAGGATGTCATTGGAAATAGCATCCAGAAGAGGGGAAAGAACTCGAAAGAAGCAAAAACACTGGCCAGTAACCGAAGATTATGGAGAAATTTTGTTCATAATTTAGATTAGACGTGTACTTACCCGACACCCTTTAGGGTAAAATGGTTTTTGATATATATATTGTCGTAGGGCATTCCCATTCCCATGAGAAGCCCTAGAACAAAAATATTAGATAATATTAATCCTATAATAATAAGTTCGCATATAAGAATTATTACGGAACTGTATATTTCATATGTCAAATCAACGAAGTTAATTCCGCGTAGTGATTGCTTATATTTGTGTCATTTATCTTATATTTTTCTATTTTTCATTTTCTTTAGTCATTTTCATTAATATTGATGTTATTCCGAAGGTTTTTTAACTTGGTTGATTGAATATTTTATATCTTACTATTTATTCTATGTGTCAACTTTTATGCGTCCACCTCTGGCGCGTGGTAAAATTCCCTACTCTAGTTATGACATTTAAGAAAATATAGTATGGATCCATTACAGATATGCATTCTTGAGTCCATAGCCGTCCAAGACGTAAGAAACACTTTCGAACACTCATTACATTATTTATAAATATAAATGCCATTTATTTTATTTTAGTTAATTATAGTTTATTTTTATAATTTATTATATAGTCTTAGTATTATATCGCATTTCTAGTTGACCTATTTCATATACATATTGAATATAAGTGACCAATAAATGTTATTATTAAGACTACATGAAACTCAGTATATCGCCTTCATTGGTGTTTTAAGATCCAAGTTATGGTTCCACAGAATAAGGCTTCGCATGCATCGACTGCCAGATATTCTTTTTACTGGACATTGTTCTCTGTGAAACACCTGTCTGTACATATTTATATATATCATAGTTTATTCGTTTTCTTAATCCACCTTACATGATAATTTATTAACAGGACTTCTAATAACGTCATTAATTTATAATTTGTATGATTTAAGAGATACAAATAAAGGTATATATATATATATATATATATATATATATATATATATATATGAAGGTGTAGTTTCTCGGGTTTTTGGCCGGGTGTGAGTTTTGTCCTGAAGAGGACTATTTACTCTACGTTTCAACGAGATCGCACTCGACATCTTCAGGAGCTAGTCGGTCTGTCGCTGGTTAGAGCTGGAGATCGTCTAATGTGCGCCTAGCACAGTGTTGCCAGGTGAAAATAATTGTTTTCACTAGATGAGAACTTAAAAAATCACTAAATTTCACTAGATTGTTACCACAATTATAAATGAAACCATTACATATGTCTAATTACCGGTAGTATATATAATGTATAGTTTTAGTTTTCGTTAATAAAGAAAGAAGAGCTATTGCAATAAAAAAAAATGTGAAGCAGTAGGTAGGTATGTAAATAATAAAAGAAACACAAGAATTTCTTGATATATATTTATATATAATATATATTTATTGGTATAATATTACATAAAGTCGTACCTATTTTACAATAACACTATACAAGCTGTTGTAATCAAAACATGATTTATTATCACTATTTATTAATCTCTTAGAGTGTAGAATTCCAGTTAAGGTAGTAGCAGATAACCGATTTCTGATTTTACTTTTGTTGAGAGATACTGCACTGAATATTCTTTCTACCGAAGCAGTACTGTGAGGTAATGTTAAAACTAAATTGACAAATTTTGATAGTTCTGGATAAACAGCAGTATTGTCACATCTAATTTGATTACAGATATTTTTCCAAAAAGAAATATAATCGGCTGCATCCTCATTGAAGTCACTGTTTTGCAATAATCGCCACTCTCTATCCAATGAAAGAAGATCAATATCTTTCCTATGAAAATTTGCTGCTGGACCTAATGAAATTGTAGTTTTTATAAGTTTTGGGTCCAAAAATTTAAAGAACTTAAGTGTCTTTACATCTTCTGCATTAAATGGAAAGCGTTTATATAATTGATGAGCAGCTTCAACATAAAAACCTAAGCATGTTAATTGAAAGTTATGATTATCACCATCTGAAAGAGTATTTTCTTGAAATAATATAGCTGCCTTCGGGCCACAATATACTTCATTTAGTAAAACATAATGTTCTGGGTTTCTATATTGCAAAATAGTTACATCAGTTTTACTCAAATATGTATTATTTATATAACAATAATATATTCTGTCATATATTGCATAAATTTTAGGAGATTCTGATTGAAATTCCTTATTTAAATCAGTAAATACAGGTAATACATATTCCAAAAACTCTAAATAATATTTATTCATAGGATTTTGTAAATTATTGTGAATGGATTCAGATGCATCGATTTGATTGAAAGATTCATTTTGGAAATATAATTTAAGAGCTTCGTACTGCTCCAACACTCTTTTAACAACAGAAATTTAAGAGAGCCAGCGTGTTTGGCTAGGTTGCAGCAGCTTATGGGGTTTGATATCAAGAAACTGCTGAAATTCTTTGTATTGTGTTTCTCGTTTAAAACTATATTGCATATAAGTGTATACTTCTCGCACCAGTTTTTCCGTTGTAGAAGGTAATTTTTCACAAGCATGGGAAGCTATGAGTGCTATTGAGTGACATAGACATTTTACAGTAAAAAAGATGTGGTATTTCATTTTTTAATAAAGTTTTGACGGAATGCTTAATGCCCATCATTGAATTTGCCCCATCAGCTGCAAATCCTACCATATTATTTTTATATGGAACATTATGTTTATTAAAAAATTGAACAATAACATTATGTATATTTACTGTAGTTACATCATAGATTGGTAATAAAGCAAGAAATTCGTCATTTATACTAAAATTTTGATTTAATCGCACAACTAATGCTAAGTTTTTAATTCAGGTATGATCCGTAGACTCATCAATTACAGGAAATATTTTTTATAACATCACTTTCATTATTTATAGATCTAATTAGTTGTACCAGATGATCAACTGAATTTATAGATATATTGTGTTCTGCAATGAAAGATGCAATTCTTATTTCTATTTCTTTTGTACTAAGTTCCGTGCTTGTAGAGCTTCTTACATATTGCGTAACACAGAATTTTTGTTGTTTGATTAATTTAGATTTAGATTGGTGTTTTATAGAATCATGGTGCTTACGTATTGCAGCTATCCCTCCAAGTTAGTCATTACCGCATATTTTACATCTGTAAAACTCTTCTCCTTTTGAACTAGCTTCTATCCAATGTTGGTAATCATTGTGTTTCTCCAAATCAGTTTTATTTTTGTTGATAAATTTTCTTTTTTTTTAAGTAGATGGTTGATCTGTGGTCGACATAATAACTGCTAGAAATTAAAACAGATTTAGGAAAACTAATAAAAATATGTAAACGGTTTTATTTGCAGTAAATACTTACATGGTAATAATCCGAAAATTAATTTAGTTAAAGAATTCAGTGCGATTAGGCGCGCGTGAATAAGATTCTACCATAAATATCTAATATGATTTAATCCAAAATTCCCCCGGCCAAGAGCTTTTATACTTTCCCATTTTAAATAGGTACTTACCCTTCATCGTATTATTTCAAAAATTACAAATTTAAAAATAATTTGAACGGTACTTCCCGTAATGAGCTTATGTATTATATCAATTATTTATTGCGAGAAAATTGTTTCGACTACTAAGGTATAGATGTCACTTTACGTAGGATCTATAATATTTGATAATAATAAATAATGCAATCTATTTTGATAAATATATGATTTCATATAAACTACAAAACGAAAAATACGTAAAATAACGTAAAAGAACTAGATTTTACTAAAATATAGAAGTTTTTCACTAAATCACTAACACAATACTCAAATCGCTAGATCTAGTGAAAAATCACTAGACCTGGCAACCCTGGCCTAGCACTACCTCTTGTTATATGCTGCTGTGTCGGGAGGGGGCGTCCCACTATTGACGTCATGCGTGCGCGGCTTCGTGTAAGTGGTCCGAGTGCCTGTAACTTCCCTGGTCGGTCCGTGTGTCTGTGTAGGGGCTGCGATCTGTCGGGATTTGGTTGTGTTTTTATCTGTCGGTGAACTAGGAGCGGTTTCCATGTATGCGGCAAGCGCTGGCCGTCGTCACGTTTATTTAAGCACTTAGGATGCTTTTCTATTTCTATCGCTTCTCTTGTAATTCTCGTCGTTAGGATTTCACTTTTGGCTAGGATCTTCGTGTTTTCAAAGTCGATAGAGTGCCCTGCAGAAGTTTATGTTGTGCTAACAATGACGTTACTTCTTTATTGACGACCGGGTTTCGGTGTTCTTCTCTTCTCACGCTACCTCGCCTGTTTGTCTGCCCCACATATGATTGATCACACACTGAACATGGTATTTCGTAAACGCCCTGATCTTCTAGAGGAATTCTGTCTTTCGCATTACCTATTTCATCGGCTATTTTTCTGTGTGTTGTGAAAACGGTGTCGATGTTGTGTCTTCTTAATAATCTACTGATTTTGTCTGTAGTTCCCTTTATATATGGAAGGAAAGCTCTGGACGCGAACTCTTGTTTTTCTGTTTTTCTGTTGACGTTAATTCTGGCTTTATTTATTGTTTTTTATGAACAGCCGTTCGTGATGAGGGCGTTTCTAATGTTCCTTCTTTCTTCGTGTATGTGTTCCTTGTCTGTTAGTCTTTCAGATCGCAAAACTAGTGTTTTTACAACGGAATTTAGTTGTGCCGGGTTATGGTGTGATTGTGCTTTTAAATATCTATTTGTGTGTGAAGGTTTTCGATATACCGTGTGTCCCAGTAGTCCGTTCTCTTTCTTGATTACAACACGTCAAAGAAAAGAAGTTTCCCTTGTTGTTCTACCTCCATTGTGAAACATATGTTTGGATGTTCGGCATTCAAGTGGTGTAGAAAAATATCCAGCTTCTCTCTGCCATGTGTCCAAATGACGAATGTATCGTCGACATAACGTAGCCACAAATTGGGCTTGTCTGCGCAGTTGTTTAATGCCTTTGTTTCGAAGTTCTCCATGAATATGTTGGCAATAATCGGTGACAGTGGAGAGCCCATCGGTACGCCCTCCACTTGTCGGTATTTTTGGCTATTTTAGGTGAAATAAGTGTTTGCCAGGCAGTGTTCTATTAGATTAATCGTGTCCTTTGGTACTTGGTATTTATTTTCTAATATGGAAATGGTTTCTGCGATAGGCACTTGCATGAATAACGATGTTACGTCGAAACTGACTAGCAGATCCGTTGGTTGTATGCGTACGTCTTTTATTAACTCTATGAAGTGGTCCGCATTCTTCACATAGGATGCCATATGTTCGGCGTGTACCTGGAGTTGCTGTGCCAAGTATCGTGCTAGGGCTTGCGTTGGAGATCCGATAGAACTTACTATTGGCCTGAGCGGTATATCGGTCTTGTGTATTTTTGGTAGTCCGTAGAGTTTCGGACACCTGGACGATTTTTCTCGGGGAATGATCCGTTTCTTTGTCTCTTAGCTCAGTGTTGTCGCGTTTATTTTAGTCTTCGTGGTCTTTTCTAGATACGTAGTCGGGTCCGTATTGATTGTTTTATATGAGGGGTCGTCTAAAAGTGCAATAATTTTTCTGTCGTAGTCGATTTTGTCAAAACGACAGTGACATTTCCCTTGTCAGCGGGTAGAACGATGATGTTATTGTCTTTTTGAATATATTTTAGAGCTAGATATTCTTCACTTGTTATATTGCTCTGGGGTGGTTTGGCCTTTCTGATAATAGAAGCTACTTCCTGTCGTATTGTTTCTGCGTTGTTCTGTTCGACTTTTTGTAGAGCTGATTCTACACAGCAGATGATGTTTTCTACTGGAACGTGTTTCGGTGTTATTGCGAAGTTGAAACCCTTCTCGAGGACATTGATAGCCGCTTCGTTGAGTGTCTTCTGTGATAGGTTGTGTACTGTTCTTGCTGTGTTCCTGTCGTATCTCGCATTAGGGTGTTGTGTCTTTTTTAGTCCCTCAAATTTAGGTTTCTGTTTGTTCGTTCGTATTTCAGAATCGGCTTCTGCTCGGAATGTGGAAAGACTGTCTATTTTCTCCCACAGTTGCGGGTGTAATTGTTACGTCCCCGAGAACATCAAGAGTAACATATATATATATATATATATATATATATATATATATATATATAATATTTTCGTGACCTTGGTATGATAAGGTAAACCAATAAGTCGGCGATTAAAGATCTGGTTCATTACTTCAAAGTATATATATTTAAAACAACCCTACATGTTTGGGCAATGATGCCTTTGTCAAGTGAATAAAAAATATAAATGTATGCATTTATATTTTTTATTCCCTTGACAAAGGCATCATTGCCGAAACATGTAGGGTTGTTTTAAATATATATACTTTGAAGTAATGAACTAGACCTTTAATCGCCGACTTATTGGTGACAAAATCGCATTTGTCTAAGAATGTGCCTAAGAATGTCATACGGCTACATTCTTAGACAAATGCGATTTTGTCATGTGTAGAGATTGATGCAACGATTAGAGCGGCAATGGCATCTAATATGAGAATTCAATAATTATGAATTCTCGTTAACAGTACGTTTATCATATATATATATATATATATATATATATATATATATATATATGGTAAACCTAATCAGTAGGCGATTAAAGGTCTGTATATTACTTCAAAATATATGTATTTAAAAAACTCTACATGTTTCGGCTGTGTACGCCTTTATCAAGAGAATACAAAATATGCCATTCATATTTTGTATTCTCTTGATAAAGGCGTACACAGCCGAAACATGTAGAGTTTTTTAAATACATATATTTTGAAGTAATATACAGACCTTTAATCGCCTACTGATTAGGTTTACCATATCATACCAAGGTCACGAAGTTATTATATATATATATATATATATATATATATATATATATATATATATATATATATATATATATTATAATGAAATGTTAATTAACTTATTGAAAGCACTAATTTAAATTAGTTACTTTTCTTATTAATATATATAGGTATGAGATTTCTTAGAAGGTGGAAGACTGTATCATACTTATATTGTATTTTTTTTTTAACATGGTGTGTCAAGTCTAATTAAATTTTAAAAGTATATGACTTTCTTACATTTCCTAAAATTATTGGACAATGTGAATTTTATATACAATTGTTAATATTGGTTAATGTCAAAGGTTATGTGTGAAGGGAGAATTTATTTGTAAAACAATAAGTTTATAAAATTTATCAAAGACCAAAATTATACTTAAAATGTCAAATATTTTGGAAAACCTGTGCAACAAAAGCGACCAATGATCTTCAAAAGAAGAAAAGCTGTTGGAGTTGCTATGGGGACTGATTGAAACAATTGGGAGAATAATTTTGGCACGATAAAAATTAAGTTGCATTTTTGGTAATATAATTTTGAAAACATATAAAATTAGAAAGTTGAGTTATGTTTTAAGAAGAGAATAATTCTTGCATTTTAAAAGTGAGTTATGTTTTAAAAAGAGAAGAATTTGGCATTTAGAAAGAGATTGTTTACCTTGAGTATTCTTGGGACCATACACCTGCAAGATCTGCTAGGATCGTGACCATTGTTCCTGTTTGGATAATATACAAGCCGTACGTCAGAAGAAACAAGAATTCTCACGACCCTTGAGATACTTAAAGTGATCATGTTCATTATTTCTTCTATCAGCAATTTTTTTTCATAAGACAAAATACTGTGTTGGTTGTGATCGTTAACTTCAAACGTTTACAATCTATAATTGATACTGCGCAGAAATATATGTACTAATGCGTGGATAAAATTCGAATTTAAATTCATTTTACTTCTTTTAAGTTTAATATTTTACCTTAAAAACTCTTTTTAGTAGACGTTTGACTAGAATATTTGTATAATATTGTGATAATCTATGTGGTCCTAGATTAGAATATATTAAATCCTTTCAATAATATAATACTCTAATATGCAATAAAAGAAAACACCATATTAATCAAATAAACTCAATTTAATACACATAAAAAAAACTAAATAATACAAATAAAATTTAACAATTTGAATTTCTCCCCACTATAATATTCTCGATTGCGAGTGCCCTCAAATTCTGAACAAACAACTAATAGATAATGGATAATAAGCTAATTCAGTTTGTTATTAAAGTTAAAAGTGTATGTAGCAAACAATTTGTTAATTTAAATTATGCCCTTTAGGTGAAAAGAAAGAATTTAGTAAGGTAATCAATACAATCGATGTGATTTAACCTCAAAATGGTATTAGTTCTCTATATTCATAATTTCGGATTCTCAGGTTAATAAAAGGTAGGTCTTGACTTAATTATCAATCAATTAGTCTATGAAGAATTCAAAGTCAGTAATACTATATATAAATATTCTTACAAGTGTTAAAAATACAGTGAAGCTGTTCGATTTATGGTTAATAATAATAATATTCATAGAAAAATCTCTATTTATAGGGTAAATTCTACCTTGTCAATGAGCACATATATATATTCGTAACAGTAGATATCTCGGCTTGGCAATATGGTCCTTCGGGAAAGTGCTCGGGCAGGTTACAGGATTTAATCTTCCGATTCAATGACAGGAAATGGGTTAATCAGCACGACTAATTGGATGGCTTATAAATAATGGAATTAAATAAAAGGATTAGAAAGGATGCTATAACAGGATAAGGCTCGATACTTGTCTGTCGAGAATATCAATCGTTGTATAATCACTTAGAAATTCAAGGTAATTTGAAACTCCAATGTAGTATATATTTTTAAATGGAAATATTCTTTATTTTTCAGCTTCAGAATGCGTTTTAAAACATAGAAATCGCCTGAAAATTCTTCAAAAACGCATTATGGAAATTAATAAAACGTGGCTTCGTTTATTTATTTTTAATTCTCTTTTTCGTTAACAACCAAGTTCTCTTGTTTTTCAACGCCTTAACTACTTCAGAAAATATATCCGCTCGAAAGGAAAAGGCGTGTACAATTAGTAATACCAGATTGAACCTTTAATTTAAAATGAATAAGGAACAATACGAAGGTTTTTTATAATATCTTATAATAATTTAAAAACATGTTAATTAATTAAGTGACATTTAAAAAATTGCAAATTGCCAATTTGCATAAAATAGATTACCCTGTTTATGATATTCTAAAATAGATGGCGCGATCAACATATTTTTAGTAATATGAAATTTAAATATAATTTTAAATTAGAAATATTAACAAAACATTGTTTATATACACATAATAATAAGCAGAAGGCTGAACTAGCTTAATATATATATATATACCGTATGTCCCCGGATTGAGTTTACAAGAGGAAAAAAATTTTTATTTTTGATTTTACAAAAAAGTGATAAAGGAATAAATTTTTTTGCTTAATTTCAAATGACCAAATCTGTAATTAGAATTACGAAACTGTCAAACCCCTATTTAGAATTACAAATTTTTATTTTTTATTTTCAATCACAATAAATAAAAAAATAATTAGGCTAGAAACAATAATGTTTAAAACTATTCTATTAATTCGATACCCCTTTCAGCACACAATTCGACTCTAAGCCGCAGTTCCTTGTAACTGTTGCGAATTTCTTCAAGCGTCAAGGATGCAACAGCATCTCTAATGCGATTTTTTAATACATCTACATTGTTAGGCAAGTTGTCCATGTAGACTAGTTGCTTTAATCGTCCCCACAAATAAAAATCTAAAATAGTTAAGGCAGGGCTTCTTGGAGGCCACAAAACAGGACCATTCCAGCCAATCCAATTATTTTCGAATTTTTGATTGAGCCAGGAAGCTACGATGCGCGAACGGTGGGTCGGACAACCATCCTGTTGAAAATACATCCTCTGCCGATAAGCAAGTGGGAGTTCACTTAAACCATCCCAGAAAAAATTGCTCAACATTTCCAAATAATTATGCTGATTTACATTAGCATCAAAAAAATATGGCCCTATTATTCCATGATAAGAAACAGCACACCACACGTTTACCTTAACAAAGTATTGACGTTTTGATGCAATTCTAAAGTGAGGATTAGTATCACTCCAATAACGAACATGTTGTGACGAAACGGTACCATTGCTAGAAAAAGTTGCTTCATCGGAAAATACAATGCTTTTGTGAAAATTTTGGTTCTCCATTATTTCATCTCCCATCCACATGCAAAAATAAAGACGCTTCTCATCATCTCCCGGTTCTAACGTATGATTAAAAATCGGTTTATAGGGGTATAATTTACGTTCCTTCAAAACTCTTTAAATATGGGATTTGCTCATATTCAGTTGAAGCGCCCGTCTCTGCAATGAAGGATTATCTTGCACCGAATCCAAAATTAAAACTGTAGTAGCATCATCTTCATCACGTACTATTTTCTTTTTCTTTAAATTCAGAACAGAACCAGTTTCCAAAAATTTTTTCACCAACTTCCTTATACCCATACGGGAAACAGTTACTTCGGGAAATTTTGTATTAAATTCTTCAGAAATACGACGATAGCTCTTTTCCCCAATACCGTAACATTGTATTAAATATATTTTTTGTGATAACGTTAACATTTTCACCAAAACTTGCAGAATTACAGTTTGAAGTTATTTTTGACAAATAAATTAGTGTATGACATTTTCAAGTAAAAGGCTTCTACCATTAAAAAATAATAGATGTACTGCGATGAAAAAAATTAAATAAAAAATTTTTTAGAACATAGATAAGTGGTATTGAAATTCTAATTACAGATTTGGTCATTTGAAATTAAGCAAAATATTTTATTCCATTAGCACTTTTTGGTAAAATCAAAAATAAAATTTTTTTTCCTCTTGTAAACTCAATCCGGGGACATACGGTATATATATACACAGGCTGATTCATTTTCGGCCCTCACCATGGGGATCTCTCTTATTATTGGAGATAGAGTATAGGTTTAAATTTGGCAAAGTTGTTAAATTTTGTGTTTGTTATAAATCCCTAAAGAAAATAGAACTGTGACAAATGACCTTCGTTATTAAAAAAAAAAACGCGAAAACCCCATTCTCTTCTTTTACCTGTAGCACCAACATTTGGCCTTGTAGAGAAAAAATAAAAACACATCCTTGTGGCCATTTCTAAACCTCTATCCAGTGGTGTACTCTAAATTTTTATACGACGTTTCGTTTCTTTCTGGCCATCATCAACTATCTAATTTCTTATAGGCGCCATATTGGATTTAGACATCTTCAGAAAGAGTTTTTTTTTCTGATTTCGACCATGTACCACATGCTGACTATAGTTTTTGACATTAGGTTTTATTTGAAAGAATAAATTATAAGATTCAATAAGGTAGTCTTTGGAATTTCAATCTGTCAAACATTTCATTTATTGTTCATTAATAATACAAAAATGTCATACACTAACGAAGAGAAACGAGATATGATAAGTATTTTTTATTCTTCGAAACGAAATTCAACAGTAGCGAGTACAAGATAACAAAAACATTAATAAAAATACATAGAAAAGTAAACAATAAACAATTACAGTAAATGTTCAATTATCTGTCCATCTTCGGTAATGCACAATTGGGCACGCCTTCTGGCATTTTGTACTGCCCTTTGTATAGTTCTTCTAGGAACTGCATCGAAGGCATTCCGAAGTCTGTCTCGTAATTCTTCAATGTTTTGTGGCGCCTCTACTTTATAAATATTATTTTTAACATATCCCCATAAAAAAAAATCTAGCGGACTTAAATCAGGTGATCTCGCAGGCCATTCAACAACTCCCCTATTTCCAATCCAACGGTTTGCAAACTCTTGATTTAAGAAATTTCTAACAACAGCTGCATTGTGTGCTGGTACGCCATCTTGTTGCCACCATAAATATTGTAATTGATTTAATGGAATATTGTCGTCAAGATAGTCAGATACGTATGTATGTAAAATGTTTAAATATCTTTCTCCATTTAAATGTTCTTCATACATAACTGGTCCTAAGAGACGATTTGCCAAAATACCCTTCCAAACGTTTATTCCAAAACGATGTTGTGGTCTTCTAGCCCTGTTTTGTCGGGGATTTTGTACTGCCCAATAGTGCTCCGTATTTCTGTTGAACATTCCAGAATTTGTAAATTTTGTTTCATCTGACTAGATGATTTTGCATAAAAAATTTTCGTCATTTTCTATCCTTCCCATTAACCAATTACAATATTCTAGCCTTCTCAAATTATCTCCAGGCAGTAAAGAGTGACTAACATGGATCCTGTATGGTTTAAACCTACTTGTATGCAAAGTTCTCCAAACTCTGGACTGGCACAAATTTAATTCTGACGCTACTTCGCGTGTAGAAATTGATGGATTATTATTTATCTATAAAAATACAAGATTAACATGAAATTTGAAAACACGCTTTTAATTTACCATTTGTAAAATATCTTGTCGATTTTCATTTAAATTCCTGTTGTCTTGACCATTACGCGGCTTAGTAAACAATCCATTCTCGACCAAATTTCTGTCGAGATCTAGAAAAATGATACGATGAGGCTGTTGTCGTTCTGGATATAATTGTAGATATCTTGTTCTCGCTACTGTTGAATTTCGGTTCGAAGAATAAAAAATGCTTATCATATCTCGTTTCTCTGCGTTAGTGTATGACATTTTTGTATTATTAATGAACAATAAATGAAATGTTTGACAGATTGAAATTCCATGGCTACCTTATTTAATCTTAGAATTTATTCTTCCAAATAAAACCTAATGTCAAAATCTTTAGTCAGCATGTGGTACATGGTTGAAATCGGAAAAAAACTCTTTCTGAAGATGTCTAAATCCAATATGGCACCTATAAGAAATTAGATAGTTGATGGTGGCCAGAAAGAAACGAAACGTCGTATAAAAATTTAGAGTACACCACTGGATAGAGGTTTAGAAATGGCCACAAGGATGTGTTTTTATATTTTCTCTACAAGGCCAAATGTCGGTGCTACAGGTAAAAGAAGAAAATGGGGTTTTCGCGTTTTTTCTTTAAATAACGAAGGTCATTTGTCACAGGTCTATTTTCTTTACGGATTTATAACAGACACAAAATTTAACAACTTTGCCAAATTTAAACCTATACTCTATCTCCAATAATAAGCGAGATCCTCATGGTGAGGGCCGAAAATGAATCAGCCTGTATATATATATATATATATATATATATATATATATATATATATATATTGTTATGTTACGCGCGTTAATATAATGAATAAAATGTTAATTACTGTTATAACTGCCCCAAAACGTTGGGCTCTAAATGATATGTTACGAATATGTTGATAAATAAAATTGTTTCTACGTACGGTATAATAAAATGAATGAATGTCATAAACAAAAGTCATGTAAAATTCAAATTGGGCTCATTCAATACTTATCTGTTTTATTATCTTCGGCTAGCTTCTTTCTCTCTTCAGGGCTAAGGTAGGTTCACTTCTTTCCACTTTTTCTTTCTTTACGTAATTTATTAAGTTGGGAACGGAACAATATCTCAAGTATATTACAAAAAAACAAAGTAAAATATTGACAATTAACTTTATTAGGGATAAAAGATTTTGCAAAGTTTGAGAAATTTATATTAATAATTTCGTGACACACAAGTAATATTAAGTGAGACACACTCGACGGTTGGTATTCGTACAGTATAATAATATGGTGTAAGACAGGTGCAATAATGTGTTGTCTTAGTAAAATAGTTTATAACAGTGACCTGGCATCAAGTTTTACAAATACAAATAGTAGATGCCAATATTTAAATAAGTTGACTAAAGAATACAGTGGTAAAATATCGGTGAAAGTAATATAAATAGTTAGTTATGGAATAACAAAGTAAAGTTCTAGAAATGTACATGCGCAAGAAAAAAAATGGCGCGGGAAATTTTGTTAAAATTAGCAAAAACCTGGATCTTCGTATATAACCTCCGTTGCTTCCTGCGCCTGTGTTCTGGAGACGTCTTCACAACGGGAAACGGGAGAATGTTTCTGCTACGGTCCCTCGGGATCACTTGAAATTTGTTGAAATCTCTAAGTCCGACTGCGTCTTGAGCGAATGACCGATTTCGATCGTCAACGATGTTGGTCAAGCTACGGTGAGATTTTTATGGCGGTAAAAACTTTAAAAATTCGTAAATCTCGGACTATTTGGTCGGCGGCTGTTAAATTTTGTCCACAGGTGGTTGGTAGGTAGGTGTAACGTTTTGTAATATTAAAAATCTCTTGCACTTAATAATTTCGCTTAATTATTTTAATTATTACGGAGCACAAAAAAACGTGACCTCTCACTGTGACGACTAATTACCGACGCTTGCTTTTTCATTTGTTTTTAATTGCATAACTTTCCGCTAAATCGCCCCATTCTTTACTTGCATTAAATTTGTTAATATTATTAAATTAGACAATTTTACAGTATAAAACAGTTTAAAAAATTACAATTTGATTTATAAAATAATTTTGGTTGAATAACATATGTTTTATGTGTTTACAAACACTCCGTCAATATCAGTTTATTCTCGGGTTATTGCACCGTTGAAATTGTGGGCGGGGCTTACTCGTTCAAATGCATTTGAAAATAAATACGTTATATTTGTTTGAATAAACACGCGTTGAATATGTATTTGAAAGAAAAATGAATATAAACATTATAATAAAAAATTAGAAAAATAAGTTAATAATTTCTAGGTAAATTTGTCGTCAAAATAACGTATTTATTCTTTGAATCAATCTTTCCCCTTCTTAATATTAAAGTACAAAGTAGATATAAACATTATGGTATAAATATTAAGGTTACATATATTCTTTGTTTCTTTCAGAGAAAGAATCCTTCTTGCAATGCCTCAATATATATATATACAGATATATATCAATTGATAAATTATTGGAGTTTTTCGGCTTTTAAATACATATTTACAAATATCAAATTAGTATGTAATTGCAAAGTAAGTGGGGATGTATACATTGCTGTCTACAAATTACAAAACAAATCAAATGAAATTTTTTTTTTTATAATTGAAAAATATTGTCTGCGTTGGTACTTGAAGCCAAGTCTACAGTTTGCCGGACTGTCGCTTTTACCACTTAAGCCACGATAGACCTCGGTTCAAGCTATTTAGAAATGCATTATAAAGTAACAGTGTTAATGATGCAGATGTCAGTTATTGGATGTAGATGTCTAGTTGAAAGCAGAAGTCAGTTTTGAAAGCTGATGTCAGTTTTGATAGCAGATGTCAGTTATTGAAAGCAAATGTCAGTTATTGAAAGCAGATGTCTATTTTGAAAGCAGATGTCTGTTATGAAAGCAAACGTCAGATTTGAAAGCAGATGCCTGTTTTGAAAGCAGATGTCAGTTATTGAAAGCAGGTGTCAGTTTTGAAGGTTTAAAATTGCTAATTATTACTCCATAGCTATATGAGTGTTTAGATAATTTCTTAGCCGTTTATTAAATATATCAATTGATAAATTATTGGAGTTTTTCGGCTTTTATATGAAATATTTACAAATATCAAATTAGTACTAAATTGCAAAGTAAAAAAAACATTTTTAAGAAATGAAAATATGATAAAAAAACGGTTGTGGAAATACTTTCACAAATATATGAACTTGTATTATGTTCTTCACACCCGATTTTGGATAATATTTTATATTATTAAAAATGTTTTTAATTATTAATTATCAATCACAGATCCTCTACAGTTCACTGGGTGTCTTTCATTGCATTTCATACCATAGTCTTTTGTCTTTGTAGAGCATGCTGTACTAATAAGGTGTCCTTCTGACTAATAACTAATAACTAATAACTTATTAGTAATAAGTGATAATCACCTTTGTTTATTTTACCATACCAACCGGCTTTAATTGTCGATTGTACATTGCAAATTGCTTGTTAGTCACGTTTCCTACTTGTCATAAATTGATTGAAAATGTCGCTATTTGGCGAAACTTCGTTAGAAAATATTGATCAGGCAGTTAAAAATAATAAACCTCTTAAAATAGTGCCGTCTGAAAACTACATTTAGTCACAATTTATGGTATAAAAACAGCCCTGTTGGTATAAACGAACTGAATAAATGGACACGCATTGGCGCAGATAAAATAGGTCTTGATACAAAACGGAAATATTTACTAATCACTGTAATCGACCATCGATTAGAGTGATTAGTAAATATTTTCCGTTTTGTATCAAGACCTATTTTATCTGCGCCAATGCAAGTGCAAATTTGCAAGAAATAATAAAATAACAGGCCATACTACAATTAATTCTTTGGAATCTTATCTAAAATTAAATGAGCAGCATCATTCTAAGATTATTTATAGCATAAGAAAAAGTAATGAGAATGAATCGACATTAACAAATAGGTATGTATATCATTATCAGAAAATAGTTCTAATATTACCTATAATAATTGCACGTACGTTCAATTTTTACAATAAATAATTAGTACAATGTTTCATACTTTTTTGCTTTATTCGTTGTATAATGTATTATTACTCGTAATACTTGCCAGTGATGAGATTTTCTATATCAGCACCCGTCAGAAATATACTCAAAATGTCGCAATTTGACAAAATTTTGCTTTATTCGTTGTATAAATTAAAGAATACAACTCTTGGTATTTTAATTATCTACAATCGCCGGATTGACACTCGGCGTGTTGCCAAACAATTCCACGAGTCGGTTGGGCGAGTGAATTAATATTTGGCAACATATCTCGTGTAAATCCGATATGACTATCGATAATGACAATAACACTCGTTGTATTATACAGCGTGTTACAAAATAAATAAATTATGATGTTCTGCATTCTTGAAATGGGGATATAAATTAAATGGTATGAAGGTTATCTACCTGTTACTGTAAAAATTTATCGAGGGATGTGATGATGAAATTAATAAGTACAATTAGATTATTAATTTATTTAATACGAAAACTTTTAAGATGAGATATTTATCAAACAATCAAGGTAAATAACGAATTTATAGAAATTTTAATCTGTTCAATGCATAATCCAATATGACATTTCATGTTGTCAAAAATATTCTGCAATATATTTGGTGTTATTTCATTACATTTAATTGTAATTGTATTCATAGGGCCATTTAAGTTATTCATTCTTGTCTTATATACTTCATTTTTTAGCAATAAGATCTGGTGACCGCGCTGGCCAATCACATCTGCTTATAACTCGATGAGGGAAGGAAACTTCTAAAATCGCGAGAGCCCCATCATGCTGGAAGTAACCCTTATTGAATTCGTCTCGTTGCACTTGAGTTAAAAATTGTGTTAATAACTGTTCTCGGCATCGTTGGCTATTAATGTTATTGTGAAAAAATATCGATCCTATTTTTCTACGACGAGATACAGCTAACCATACTCCAACTTTAACAGGATGTAAAGGAACTTCGATGTGATTGTTTGGATTGTTTATAGACCATGTTCTGTAATTTTGTTTATTTACAAACCCGCTTAAATGAAACCATGCTTCATCAGTAAAAACCTCGAGAATTTCGTCATTATTTAAATTTTCTTGAAAGAAGTTGTAATAATTAAGCCTACTAGCGCGATTTCTAGGTATGATCTGTTGAACAATCGACACTTTATGTGGATACATATGTAAACGACGCTTCAAAATTCTATGAACGGTACTAGAAGATACGTTCGTTTGAACTGATAAACGACGAACTGATGTATGTGGGTTTTCTCCAACAAGATTTTCTACGTGTTCAACAATATTTTGCTGTGTACATGGTCTACCAGAACTTTTGCCTTTTAACATAGATCCTGTAGCCCGAAACTTCTCCACGACTAGACGAATGTAATGATGTAAAGCGGTATTATTTATTATCTACAACTCTATTAGGAAACTACAAGTGAAACTGTCGCCTACATTCCGCGTAGGAATATTGCCATTCTCCGTTAAGAAATTGTGCACTTCGGAAATATGCTTCAAAAATAAAAATATTTTCTTGCAATGTGTAGACTATTTAGTAGTATTGTTTATTAAGTAAAAAAAATATTTGTAAGAAAAAATTAAATTACTAGTCACAAAATGACAAATGTCAAAATACACATTAGATAAATAGTTATAAATAAAAGGCAAGTGAGTTATAATAGTTTGCAAATACTAGTTACTCAGTGCCTACTGAGATGAAGTTCTTTTTGAAATACGTTGTATGTGATAAGCTAATTCACATAATACCAAATTGTAGTACAAATTACAACTCGAAGTCAACAGTGCCGAGCACTTGGGCACAAAGAAGCAACTATTTCAACAGAAAATTAAACCCAATTGAACTTAGAACCTGTAGCCTACCATGTACAGCTTATATCCGAAAAATGCACAGTTTTTAAAGGCAGCTAACGGCCTGACAATATCAAAGACGTATTAAGAAAAATTACAACAAAAATTATAGATTTTTTCCTAAGAACTTAAAATTTACTCAAGAACAATTGATTTGTTGTGTTACTCATATTACTTATTTTCTAGCAATAGCAAGTTTTTATCGTTTTTTATAACGAACCTTTGGATATTACGGACGAATTTAATGGTCTGTTGGTTGTTCGTTGTAGCCGAGTTCGACTAGATTTGAGGCATAGATAACATTGGAGTACGTCGATTATTGAGTTATAATTATCACAATTGAAGAGCAAAAAATTAAAAACCCTTATTTTAATTAGAAAGACGTATAGATTACTTGAGGTATCCATAAATTCCATTCCACTGCGGCCTTTCTAGGCCTATTCTGATCCTCATGTCTCGTTCGAGTACTTTCTGTAGCCCTCCTCGTTTAATTAAGCTTATCAGCTGGGAGCAGTTCTTTTAAATATAGTTTCACAATAGGATATTGATTTCTCATTTGTATGAACCAAACTTTCGCATTAGCTAGTACATTGCTGCCTATAAAAGTGCAAGCAATTAAGATCTACAAAACTGGCTTATCAGAAGTTGCTCAATACAAACACCCGCCTGGGACTTACCTTGCGTGAGTGGGTTGAACTTAAAGCGACAAAGCAGCTAACCAGTTACTAACGGTTTAAAGCTTAGTGAGGGATTCGTGCGATTCTAAATGAAACGCAACTATACTGATAAAAAAAAGTTTGAAAAGTGCGCCACCTTGATTTATGAGCTGCTTGTCGTAGAGATTATACGACACGCAGAGTTCGTATTCATACTAACGAAACCACCACAGCGAATTTAAAGTAGGTTGCGTAATCAAAACAAAAGTAAACAGGAGGTGATAGCAAATAAAAGAAAATGTTTCACTTAAAGGAAATAATAAGTCAAGTTTATTAAATTAATTATTACTAGAATTTATGTGTACAAAATTCTTGAACGGTGGTGCTATATGCCTCCACGATCAATAATTCTGCGCCTGCGTACTCAGCGTAATACCTACTTACGATTTAACAACTTACCCCAATAACATGATTTTGCCGGAGATCTTCGGCTAAGAGACCGGCTCAGTTAAAGAGGCGAGCGAAGAGAGAGTTCTTTAAGATAGGCGCTACCATGTTTAAACTATTAAGCCGTTATAGTAAACATAGTCAGTGCCAACACTAACTTGACTAAATCATAGTATGTACTATCGCGGCATTTAAAAATCGAACACTTAATTTGTTTGGTTTGAATATGGCTTTTTAAGAGTAGATAGGTATCTATTTGCTTCTGTTTACAGATCCGTCAGTGTCATATTCAGATTTGTCAAAATGTAAGGTTAATATGCCACATTTAAATATTCAAACTAAAACTCAAATAATTACGTTACTAGAAGAAGGATTGTCAGTTAGAAGATTAGCGAATAGATTTTGCGTGAGGAAGAGTATCATTTCATATATCAAAATTAAAAGGCAGCGTCGGAGAGTTATTAAGAGGAACCGAGGCTCCAGTGGTATCCGTGTGTCAACTCCCGAACAGGATGAAAATCCTATTAATTTTATAAGAAACGATCTGTCCGAAACAATAGTAAATGCAGTGACCGCAACACATTTCCCCGGGTGCGTCCACACATCAAGAAAATGGCTGAGACAAATTTCAAACTTGAGAAATCGGGCGTCTGTGAAAAAAACATGTCTTAATGTGCAGAATAAAGAAGTAAGGATTGGTTTTGCGTTGGAACTTATGCTGCATAATTTTGGGGAAAATAGATGACAAAGTTGTTTAGTCATCTCATAATGGACGAATCCGTGTTTATAGACCACCACCTAATTCACGAAATTCACGATTTGACGAAAAGTATACTAAAAAATCACAAACGAGCGGAAGATTCTCAGTAAACGTCTGTGTCTGGATTTGCGCACATGGGCCAGGTGTTTGTTGGATTATAGGGGAAAGATTTAATAGTAACAATTATATTAGAATATTAGAAATTGTTTTTCTACCTTCGGCAGAAATTATATAAGTATTCTGAAAGAAATTTCTTCTTTCAACATGACAATTGTTTAGTCCACACGGCGACAGTCGTTTCTCAGTGGTTTAGAGAAAATAATATAGTATTTGCCGTGGTGTTCTAGAAGTCCAGATATGAACACCATCGAGAACGTGTGGGGTTACATTGTTAAGACGATGAGCAGGAATAATTTTAGGCCAGAAAATGTCCAAGAATGATCTAACAAGATCAATGATATTTGGAATGATCATCCACCAGAATTTATACATAATATCATAACATATATTCCTAGACGTTTATAAGAAGTGTTAGACAGAAATAAAGTGCTGAAATAAAGTATTAAAAATTTAAACCAAATAATTGTAGTTTTCTGATTAGTAAATTCTTGTCTTTCATTTATTCACTCAGTAACATAATTTTATAACAAAACGTATAACATAATTTTGCGTAAGAGGTTACAGATAAATGTAAGTAAGCTGTCATCTACACAACAACTCAATTATACAAAAAATCCGAATTACAATGCTTAATTATAGTGAAAATAAATATCTAATCGTCTGGATTTTAAATACCGCGATAGTACGTGTATCGTAACAATAAAACAACTAATGTAATAATAATAACAAGAGAGAGTTTATTAACAACGAATAAATCAGTAACACAACAACAAGACAAGAATAATAATTGAATTGATTCGGCATTTACTTGATGAAGATCCATTATTTAAAATAGAAATAAAACTACGGTTCTAATCTTCACTTTTAGTCTTTAATCGTAACACGACAATTGTTTCGCCAGCACAGTGGCTTCCTCAGGTGCTTACATCTAAAGAGTACGTTACAAGAATAATAAACATCAACGTCAAACTTGCTGTACGACTCTACAAGAGCTCGATGACGTGACAGCGATAAATACAAAATTATATTCGTGTGAAGTAACAACAAAACAATGTAAAATGCTTAAGTATAAGAACAATGCGAATTATTTCAATAAAATCCACCAACAAAATTAAAGAAAAAATCTACATAGGCTTTCAAGCCACAAAATTAATGAATAAATAAAAAAAATATATCATTGACCAAATTGATAATTAAAGTGAAATAGATATATCAGTCTCATTGATGTCAAAGGAATGACTGGACATGAGTTAAAGACTCGCCTAGTATAGTAAGTTGTAAAAAAAATAAATCGTGTACAATAAAATATGTCCTAACAGCAATAAATGAATAAAGACGTTAATTTATAAAAACAGTTCATCAGATTTAACTAAAAACATCGGATTGACATATAGAAACGATTGAATAATAATTATTTAAAGAAAGAAATAGATTAAATAACAGGCAAATTAAAGCATTGCATAGGTAATTTATCTAAGATCTTGGATAAATCTCACATCGAGATTTTTGTACATTCAGTATATTCATAAATGATTAAATATAATATCAAAATTAAACTGATGGGAAATTACAGGTAATAATAAAGAAAAATCACAATGTAACTCTACTATATATCTTAATGACATACGTTGGTCTATACCTTTCTACAAAATGGTACTGAATTTATGAAAAAAATGAGTTAAGTGACTTTGTACGAAGTTAAATTTGAACTGTTGTCTTTACGTAAATTTTTGGAGAACAAAGAGTTTTACCTTGATGGTCGAATATTCACAAAGCTCACCCGATGATGGAATTATCATGTACTTCGACCGGAAATACGACCATGTGCTACCAAGTGCTCCTGATATTCTCTGGTCCACATGCTAGGGACCAAAACCTCTGTAGAAACCAATTTAACCCCAAACTGGCAAATATGGCTAGCCTATATTGGCATTCTAATAATTCCAGAAAGAATAAAAAGAAATAATATAACGAAATACTATAATGAAAAAAAAACAATGCCTTTATACAAAGACATCGCGTACAAAACTCACCCAATGTCTGCAACAATGGCCGAAAACCAACCCACGTGTAGAGGAAAATATATTAATCCGCCATTACAATGTTCAAACAATCTTTGGATTCACAATTCTTTATTGTTTAAAATATATTACACTGACTAAAACCGCGTAGGCGAGTAAAAATTCCATTGCTTTAAGAGTCAGGTGTAAAAATTAATTTTCCATCAACTCACGATGAAGTTCAAACCACTTAACAAGACAAAATAGGACAATTAGTACGCGTGTTGAACTTAAATATTCCATGCTGCTTAATTCCTTCGGAAAATCCAAGATAGAAGTAGACACTATCGAAAGAAAAATTAAAAAGGAGTATCTAATTAGAAGAGTATTTCGCTACAGAATAATTAAGGAAAGAAGGAAAAAACAATATAAAGCCCAAATTATCGGAAATTAGAGCAAGGAATGTCTAATTAAAGGGAAAATAGTTCATAACAGTACTCAAAGATGTCGCGATTATTCTACTACAACAAAATAAAAATGTTCGAACGGAACAAGAGAAATTAGTACCTGAAAAATTCTAGCAAATAAAAAAATAATACAATATGAGACGGCATCCAAAATATAGCATTTTAATTGAAAACAAAACTAATTACGATAAAAATATAATAGTCAGCCATTTTGTCACGCCTATAGATACACACTGCTACCAAGCCGCGACCAAAATAGAATTAACAAGCAATAGGAAGGTAGCGCGATAGTCTGCTTGCTCTCCCACCTCTGGCCTGAACCTACCTGAAGATGGTCGTCCCCAGGAAAATGCTCTGCCGGCTAACTCAGTATGGGATAGTAGAGTGTCGCGAGTCCAAAGGGGTCGCTTGATGTAGGTAAGACGCCACCGCTTTCTACCTGCAGATATATCCTTGAAAACGGTAGCAGGCGGGACCCTGGTAGCTTCAAAATCAACCAGAGAGAGAGAGAGTCAGCCCCCTATTACTTGTTGCAATTACAATAGTGACTTTGCTTTACTCAACTCTTGCAGGAAAGGGATTTAAACAAACACAGACGTCAACAATAACAATGTATATTTCAAGTAGGTTTAGTTTATCCTATAAATTGTGTAATATAAAACAAAAAGCAGTATATGTTAGGAGAATTTACAAGATTCATATGATGAAACAAAATAATAAAATCAGTGAACTTAAGTTTAGAAGTAATCAGTAAATTATTATCTAATTTAATATGAATAGAATCAAAAGGCAAATATTATAATTAAGAAAATTATCAGGTCTAGTAAATTTAGTCAGTAGAGTAAATAAAATGCATCAAAATTGCTTCCAGCCACAAAGTGAAAGTTACCTGTACATCTAAATTTCGAAAGCAATGTAATGTACGTACATAGAACAAAACATATGTTATGCAGAACTCTATTATGTATACGTAACGGAGGTTCTTTACAAATAGTTTACACTGTATAATAAATTACGTAGCAAAATGTGGGTCGAAACCCCAAGTAAATAAAGTTAACAAGACGTGGGCCCGGCTGAAGGAACCTGCCACATAAATATGCTCTACATAACCTGCAATGGATAGACAGAGAAGCTGTCGACCAGCCTTTAATTAGAATACAAAATGATTGCTAGAAATCGGGTGAACTAGCCTCTATCAGTTAATATATATAAACAATAGATTAGTCAGTAATTAAAGAATGTAACTTATACAGCGAAATATAGCTTTAGATAAGCAGCAGTCGTAGTAGATTAGGAAAGTAACAGGTTACAGTAAACTAACCAGAACCAGGTCTAGCAAGATAAAACCCGGGGGATACAAACCCGATATATCAATCTAGGTTCTACGTTGCCAATAAAAAGCCAAGAAAACAAATCTACTACTGCTACGATCTGAAGGACCGGCTTATCCAAAACCTTACTTAGGTGTGAACGTTTGTAATTTTAGATTCAATGTTAGAAATAGCTATGATTTAAATTATGAGGTTAAATATTAGATTTTCTAAACCTACTTTATATCAAGATCTCGAATTTGTGACCTGAATTAGTCCTTGTTCTTCAAACCTTCTAAGAGTCAGCCTTCCAGACATTGAACGAACAGTTTTTTTTCCCAGGCCACGCCAACAGAAAAGACGCCGCGTCTATACCGCCATATGCACGTTTAGAAAACGTTTGCTGGTCGCCATCTTGGGTGCGTCGGTTTATATGTTTGAAATGTAAATTCAGGGTTGCCTCGACGTCCCCAATTACTCCCTCGAAGATGGAATCTGGTTTAAATTTTCGGTAATCCTCCAAAAGAAGATAAATGCTAAGAAATTGCGTCCTGAAGTTATCATGTCTGTGCAAAGTAGACACGTCACCTTCTTGGAGTAGATAACAGTAGATCAGTTTTCCAATATTTTACAGCTTAATTACGGTAAAGAAGGGAGGTCGCCCCAAAATATATCCTATAATTAAAAAACGCATAAGCAAAAGATAGAAAGTAAATGCTAACGCTTACCGCATGCCTCAGTACGAACACCAAGTCACGTCAGCCACTAACGACGAACAAATACCAAGTGCGTCCAGAGATGTGAGAATATCGGATGGGGATCCGACATACGTCACGCGCAAGAACGCAGTTTGGTGGAACAGTTAGAAACGGATTTAATTTACAATATTCCTTAAACAGGTGCAAGTGTGTACAACAAAGCCAAAAAGCGTCAATGCGTTAATTAAAACTCCATGATATGGGTTATAAATCGATAAGATTGACCAAATGAATGACAGAAAACTGCAATTGATAGATAAATCAACAGATGTGAGATGGCGCACCAAGAGAGAGAATATATTAACGCAAAATAAAGTAAATTGATAGGGATAAATAGACAAATAAGCTCTAAAATAGGTTCTCGAAATTCTAGAAGAATTTCTACAATTTAAGTATAGATTTAGAGAATCAAGAACAGATTCAAAGTTCAAAAATAATACGAACATGACTAAGCATCTTATCATTCAAGATGTCGGCACACCGAAGTACAGGTAACCAAAAAAAACGGATTAAAATATAAAACGAGTATATAGTGTCAGCCAAATTATTAGAACATAGGTAAATTCTGAGTAAGCACGAAGTTTAAAGAAGCCCAAAGCGTTAGTAAATTAAAAACAAAATCAATAAAATTTTAAATACGCGAAAAAGGTGAAATATGAATAGACTAAATAGATAAACGTAGGAAATTAATGTAACAACTTCATTATAAATTACCGAATGGTCTCAAAGAGATTTTCGAGCGTAACAACACACATACCCAGATTCACATGTACGTGAAAATCTGTCAGAAATATATTTTTTACCTGACTTAACTATTAAAAATAAAACAATTAAGGAGAGATTTAAATAAATTATGAACCATACAGTGTTACAAAACGAAACTAAGGTAATTTATAAAACAATTTCGAACTTATTCTCTGATTAAAGAATATATTTCAGATAACCAAAGCAAGATATCAAACGAAGGAAAGAAAAATAGTAAAAACACAACCTAAGATTTATGCTGTGAAAAAAAGTCCTAATTAGGGAGATATTTAAAGGGGAAATTAAGATATTTAAATAATATGCTCGAGATACAATATATAACTATATTTCTAGACTGAGTACGTATCAAAAATTAACTATCAAGGAAACAATATAGCTGCGGATGACATTACATTATTACAGATAGCAAAAATCAAAAACACTATATAGAGTAAGTCCTAATAAAGGTGTGGAATATAATAACATAATATAAGCAGAATAACCCTAACTGTAGGAAAATAATTAACATAATATCGGAGATTCATGAGGTATACCAGACAGTTAAAACTAGGTGACAAGCAAAGTAATATTTAAAAAGGTAGGTGTAGTTTTAAGAAATCAATTTTACTAACAATTCAAAAATATGTGTATACTATCCAGAAAAAGTACAGCAGTCAAATTCAACCCATAACAGTGGTATATAATAAAATATTTAATTTTCAAACATAAAATCGCAAACCGTAAAAAAAGTAATATCAAAGGGCAAGGAGCGGCAGTACGAGCACATAAGATCTTATGCTGCGTTCACAAGTTCTTTGCTTAATTACATAGACTTAATTCTAAATATTTGCTATCGCATTAAAAGATAGCACAAAACACAGGAATTGCGCTCTTATGCACAAAAGCTTAATTTTTCAAATTACTACTAAATTATGTAGTTTTCAATAATACTTATGTTAAATTAATCTGTCAATTTTTAAAGTTATTACGATTTAAAAAAAATAAAAATCATAAAAATCATGTTCGACAAAGCAATATCACAAAAAAAGTGAGTAAGAAAAAGATCAATACGACTCGACGAATTTATATATTTTTCTTAGCAAATATGTGTCGTTTTTATCACTTATCGCCTTATGGCCCGTCACAAATTTTTGTTGTAGTCAGAGGATTAATTGAACCGCCGTTTCGACGTAATTAAAAGCGGCTCGGCTTAATTAAACTTAGCTGCTTTCTGAGATTACTGACCGAAGTCGCTCCTTGGTTTCTTCTTCAAAATGGAGACCGAATTGGAGCTCGTGGGGGGAAAGGTTGTCACACGTTCTCATCTCTTCCGGTGTTACTCTCGGTATAAAAAGAAACTCTAGGACGGAAAATTCAGCGGTAAAAGACGTTATTTAATTTTACTTACCTTCAGATGGGCGAAGGGCACAATTAATATATAGCCTAATTACACACGATGCAACGACATAATAATTTGCAGAATCTAGTAATCTAACTAATTCCAAAGCAACATATCCAAACTGCAAAAACGATATCGTGTAAGTTCACAGGTGACACTACTAATCCCTTAGACGGCTATAACGTAACCGTAAAAGAGCCGTAGAAGCTGATGACGCAGCGATAAATTATAATAACGTGAAGGATACCAGGGCCAAGCAATACGTCGCTAAAATATCGTAACAACATAAATCGCAGTTTCTTCTTCCTCTTGGCCGAATCTACAGTTCATAAAGTATAAGTTTTCAGTTCGTACTGCCCAAGTGGGAACCGCAAATTGTACTTTATCTCTTTCTGACACACATGAATACGCGCTGTAATACTACACACGTTTGTCATTTTAAGTTAAGACGTACGTCTTTCAAATATTATATTAAATAAAAAGGGATAGGTTGTCTAGGAGATAGTCTTATGATATTCGGATTGCTGTGAAATTATTTTAATACTGTTGTTTATTGACTTTGTTTCCGGTATTCTGACTTCTTGGTTAAGTAATCTAATTTGAATATCTCGTTTGTCATCAAAAAGTTACAAAATTTGTCCTTTTGAGAACAATACTGGTAATAAATAATAATATCAATTAGTGGCAATAAGTACGAAATTGTTTGATTATCACTTTGACATTTCTAACCTATTTATTTGACAGAATATTTCTTAGATGCCTGGTAAGCCGCTTGGTTCTCAAGCTCAACAGCTTGTATTAAATTTTACAGCCTATTTTGAACGAGAAAAAGAGAATGGTGGGCCAATTATGTCCATCGATCGTGTTCATGAGGTAATTCACATAATCACATAAGGCAGTTATAAAATTAGTTTTATTTTAGAGGGTAGCACAAGCCCTTAGTATTTCTAGTAGAACGGTCTACACTATTAAACATCGTAGCGTTCAGAATCCAGTCTTATCATCTCCTGGCAAAAACAGGTCTTGTAGGAAGCCAAAAACTAAGGATTTACCAGAAGCAACGAAAATGGAAGTTCGAAATACTGTTTATGACATGTATAAAGAAAGTATGTGTTTAATATATTGTAAACATTTATTACATGTTCAAATTTTTCAGGAGAACATCTTACCTTAAAAAGTCTAAGAAATGTTTTGGCAACGAAAGAATTATTCATACGAGTACAATTTCTTTAGCAATATTGCTTAAAGATATTGGTTTTAAATACAAGAAAGAATGTAACAGAAGAGCACTCACAGAGAAATTAAATATAGTCTGCATGAGAAATGTGTGTTTTAAGGGAATATATGAATAACTTAAATTCAACTTTAGAATGAAATCCTGGCAAAATGATAATATAAAAAGTGTTAGGAAACCCGAAGGCTATGATGGTAAACGGTTTATAATTATTCATGCTGGCACAGAAAATGGCTTCATTAAAGGAGCTAGTCTGATTTTTCCATCAAAAGCAATCACTGGTGATTACCATGGAGAAATGAATGGTGACTCCTTTAAGCAATGGGTAAATCATCAGCTTATACCAAATCTTGAAGTACCATCACTAATAATAATGGATAATGCTCCTTATCATAATGCTATTCAAAATAAACAACCGAATACCTCCTCCAAAAAAACAGAAATTATGGAATGGTTGAGAAAAAAAGATATAAGCTATTCACCTGCAATGTCTAAAAACAAGTTAATTCAATTAGTAAAATATCATAAAGATAAAGTATTTATTATAGATGAAATAATAAGAGAAAGTGGACATGAAGTTTTAAGGTTACCTCCCTACCATTGTGATTTCAACGCAATTGAAATGATTTGGGCTAAAGTTAAAAATTATTATAATTCAAATATTGGAAGAAATGGTTATTCAGATGAATGAGTAAAAGAAATGTGGAATGAAACTCTGCAACAGTGTAATGAAAATACTTGGTATAATTGTGTTAGGCATACGGAAAATTTAATTAAAAAATGGCACGAGCGCAAGCAATTTCTTGATAGGGCAGAGATTGCCCTAGTGAAAACTAGTCAGTTTCTGATTCTGACTCAGAACTAGAGTCATTTACATTAATTATTATTCGAGAGATTGCTCTAATAATAATTAATGTAAATGACTCTAGTTCTGAGTCAGAATCAGAAACTGACTAGTTTTCATTTATTTTTGTAATATATATCCCATTCACGTTAAAAATAACATATTGCAAATAATACAATATTTTCGAAGTTTTTATTTGGTTGAAACAATCAAGTTTACTTCTCTAAACATTAATAATCAGGTAACTATCTTATTTTGGCAAAATATTTTTGTATTTATATTTTGTAGAATTGACATAGTAACATTAATATTGCCATAAAAATCATCATGTGCATCATTTGCATGCACATAATATGAAGCTAAGAAGAAATTACTGCCACTGGTTCAACAAAACATTACATGATAAAGATCTCGAGGCAACATTTTTTATTTGAATGACGTTTGTTTTTCTTACTGGTGGATTTTTTTTTTATCGGTAGTGTACTAACCTGCAAAATTATCAAATGTAGTTATCAGAAAATCCTCATGTGTTTGTTAAATATTATCTTCATCTAATAAAGGATAATATGGATTTGGATTGTATTATTATACCATTATTTTCTTAAGAAACAATAAAATATTAAATGTAGACTATATAAATGTTTCTTTTATTAATTTGACAAGATATATTTACAACTTTCAAAAGGTTTTAATTCTTTTTCAAAGAGTTACGAACATAACTTTTACATTCTATTCCAATATATTTAAATTTATTTAAAATATAAACAATATATAAGTTAAGTAGAAATCTAAATTATTCATCAAATTAATACATTCCCAATCTTTTTAACCCAGATATAGTGCAAGAAAATGATTTCGGTAGGTATGTCATTCTTAATAATGCAAACATTTTTAACACCCCTGTATTCACTAAGGCTCGTAATATGATACAACCTTAATTTTGCTTGAAGAATATTTTCATCCAATTGTGCATTTCGAAGTTGTTGTTCTTGAACTTCAATGGCCAACTCGTACTTTCTTTTTAAATAAATTTGTTCTTCATTTGATTTTTTTTTTCTATTATGAACAATGTCATTTAAATTTGCATATACGTCACTTGCACTTGTTCTATTTTGAAGATACTGTCTTTTTCTGTTTACAGGTAGCTTTGTGGTATTGTTTATATTTTCATATGCACCACTTTATATTAACAATGCTTGTTTATTAGTTTTGTTATTTGAAACGGATATACTAGGTACATTATTTTGGGTTTCAAGTGAACTACTTTGTAGTAGATCCGACTCTTTTATATTGGCAAATATATATTCACTATTAACACAATTTGGATTATTTTCTTTACTAATACTGGTTAATTCGCTTAACTCAATGATAGCATCGTTGTCAGCTTCTTCTACAATATATAGAGGATCTACAATGACAACTAGTTGAATACACCGTAAATATAAACATATAACTTTACCAGACTCTATATTTTTGTGATAGCATGATTCACTGTCAAAGTTATTGGCATCACATTCGAAATGCTTCTTCAACATGCTTTGGAGACGTTCTCCACTTTCTCCTAGTCTTTCTAAACATCCCTCTACCTGTGAGGTACAGATTAGCCTACATTAAATTTATTAAGTAATGGACTTATATTGTGTAATTTACAAAAATTAACCTTATCATCCGCCTGTTCTTTCCTACTTTTTCGTTTAAAATTATCATAGAACACTTTCAATTGTTGTATGTGGACCGCTATTAGAGCTATTGAAATTACGTGTGATTTCTTCCCATGCTGTTGTTTTACCCTTCGATGTGATGGCATCGGTCTTTTTATTCTCAATAACACCGATATGTGATTCTACAATATCCAGCAAGAGACAAATCTCTCTGTCCGAAAAGTGTTTACCTTTTACACGTTTTGACATCTCCAATTTTGCGATTTGCTGTGATTTGATTACAGTGAAGTATGTTTTCCCAAATAATTTCGTTAAAATTCCCTAGATCGATAATTTCGTATTGATCTGTTAAAAAATTCTTTCTAACGTTTATGAATGTGCTAGTTCATTTAATGATCATTATAATTAAAACGACCATTTCATAATGAACCATTATTCCGTTTTCTGTGAATACGGTCCTAAAGATCTTTTCAATACCTATGCATTTCACAATTGATATATGACTTGAAATATTTCTTTTTAAATAAATTTTTGATCGAATATTATCGTGAGTTTATAATTTTAAATAACATTTAAAAAAATTTGTTCGAAGTAATAATTTCCGCACAGTTTTCTTGTGTTGAAAATATTTATATAAAACTAGAAAAGAAACAATACTTTTGAACTATTCATGTTCCCACTTTACTCATTATTTTGACATGTAGGTTATGTATTTGCTTTCTTTGGTTATATTGCAAGTAAAATTGAAATTTTGACAATGTTTGCGAAGCATGACATTTATATTTTATGATGACAGACGGTTGTTTCCGCGACTGAATACATGACTTCATTTGACTCCGCAGTACTGATTTGAATCATATGCTTCGAATTTGACCTTGAACTGAAAACTTATACTTTATGAACTGTACATACCTTTTCTTTGTTCAAGCTTATATTGGGCTAACCAATAAGTCGCTAAAATATCGTAACAACATGAATCGCAATTTCTTCTTCCTCTTGGCGGAATCTACATACCTTTTCTTTGTTCAAGCTTATATTGGTCTATCAACTTAACGGACTTTCTGTCTCTGTTCAGTAGGTCCGTTGTAAACTTGGGTGAATGTTCCCTTAAGAACTGTCTTCGACCTGGGGAGTTCTTCCACCTTTCTCTAGATTTATTTTCAGCTTACTTTTTCATAGTTGTTTCTGTATTTGTGTTTTGGAATGAAAAAGGAAGTCAAATAAAGTTCTAGGAAGGCTTCTAATTAGACTTATGGTGTTTGTGTCTTTTGTCATTTTCTTGTGATGCCTAAGCTCTTTAGGGTACACGTACAATTCCATATAAGTTTAGATTTAATTTGTACTGAATCCAGTGCCTTCGACATTACTTGGCTGTCAGAGAAACTGCGATTCGTTTCATTTTGCCTATTAATTTCTCCAATAATGCAATCCGGTTACTTTCGCTTGAAATATAGTAGTATCACTACTTAGGCCCACTTGGATCATCGTTCTTTCTTTGAGCCTATATATTCCAGCTTCAGAACATTTTTCTGTTTTAGAGTCGTCAGTGGATCAGATGGATTCCACCTGGACAGGTGCGCTATTTTTCTACTTCTTTCTATATGGTGTGACTACTTTATATTTCTTGTCAAAGTACATTAGTCTGCAGACTACTGACCTTACTTCTTTTTGTATATGGATGTTTAAAGTAAACTTAGTAAATTTAGTTTCACCTCCAGCGCAGCGGTAGAAGCTCTCGTGGCTCCTGTGACACTTGGACACACTCGTCTTTGTATGACACTTTGCAGTTTACTAACTACTTTTTGGTTAGTTTTTGGCTACCATGCGACTCCTGTATAGTTTATCATAGGTCAAATTGAATCGTATATTGTTAAAACAGGTTATGTGACATTTTGTAAACTTTTCAGGAAATGAATAAAATGTTTAATGTTCTAAATTGATAGAACATGTAACTTATAATTACAGGCCTAAATTATATTCCAGACCAGTCATGAAAAAAGAAGGATATTTTTTTTTTAATTTAGGCCTCCAAATGATATTGAAAACTAAGTTCACACAACATATTTTATAATTTCATTTTTTTTTGTGTTTCTGACTTTTTCATCTTTTGGTGGGTGGTTTCGTAGAATAACGTGGTAATATTCCTTATGTTCTTGGTCAACCCAGCATAATAGCGTTTTCAGATTGTCAAGTTTGGCAGCTCCTATAAGTAATGTACCTTTGTACATCTTTTCCGTACGAAATGTAAGATCTTATTTGGGCATTCGGGGCCGTCGTAAATCGGCAAAAGTGTGCCACAAAAAATATTCACATATTCGAAGGCTTTGACCATATTATCATCTTCATAAACTAAGTGGTAAAACTGAGATCTGAACTTTGGAATTTTTATCTTTTTCCATCTTCGTTTCCTTTGATATGCAGTTGAGCTTATAATATTTTGGCCACCAATTTTTGAAGTTTAATGTCTTTTGCTTCTATTTCTTTAACGGTAAAAAAGTTTTTAGCACTAGCTATAAGCTCTGTGTATTGATATATATTATACACTCTGTCAAATCTTCGTAATTTTCTTTTTATTGTGCCAAATGCATGGTCGCATGGTAAAAATGAATGGCCTCGTGTTAAATAATATTGCACAATTTTCGGAAATCTACTAGTATAAGCATGCAGGTACTTGTACTCTTTATTAGAATACTGCGATGTTTTAACTGGAAAAGAAGATATACGTTCCCTTATTTATTATTGTTCGCCTACTACATTAGATTTAATATTTTTTCCTCTTTTTTCTTGTGGCGTTTGATTACTACATAACAAAAGTTTTATTTTCTTTATGCATTGTTTCGAAACTGCATGAATACTTCAAGAAGCTTGTTGACAAACTTTTAAATTTTTTGCGTCTAGTTTAACAAAATGTTTATATGAGCTAGCTCACTTTTTGCTTCTTTGAGAATCATTCGTCATTCGTCTTTGAACGCTACGCACTTCTATCTGACCCTGTAGACAATTATCCTGTATTTTTAATTGGAATTTTGTAAAATGTTTCAAAAACTTTATTTATATTTTCTTCACTAACATTCTCAAAGCACTTTAATGGACAACTAAAAAGGAATAAGTACGATTTAGTATCAGCAAGTAGTGTATGATAAAATAAATCTTACCTACAAGAATTTCCAATTACTTTGGCATGAACAACATTACCTTTGCAGTTTAGGTACTCTTTACCATGGGTCTTCGAAGACTTTATTAGATTTGGCAGGTATTTTGATGGGTTTACAATACCCTTTTTTCTTTTAGTCGATGGTTCCTGTTTTTCGTCCATTACATTTTTACTTAAATATTCAACAAATCTTACTTTTAAATGCTCCGGTTATACTAAGCTATTAAAGTAAAACTTATTTATAGGTTATGTGTCAATAGCCTGCAAATGTAGATTTCAGTCATTTATACTATACATATGTGTTATATATATTCCACCTGTTGTACCCAGTGATGACGTTGAATTATTCCTTGAATCTTTTGCAATTTTTTTCATGGATAAACCACTTTTATTTATTGGAGACTTTAACTTATCACACTTTTACGAGCATACAAATCTTAATTTACGGCACTCGGAAATTTCTTCTTTTTTTGATTTTTGTAACTTGCTACAACTGATACAATATAATACAATCTTAAATACTGACATTCGACTTCTGGATCTTGTTTTTTCTAACTTTAATCATAATCTGCGAATATCCCACGACGATTTGCCTTTGGTTCCTGAAGATGCACGTCACCCAGCTTTATCGATTAATATGGAAATTGCATCATCTCCTGACACAGTAAACTTTCCTACGTCTGGGAGCAGTTCTTATAATTTCAGAAAGGCGAACTTTCATCAGCTTTATGATGATTTGCAGCAACTTGACTGGTCATGTTTGGATGATATGGACGACGTTAACTACTCTCTAAACTGTTTCTAATTATAACATTTTAAATAACACCTTTGAGTCCTTTGTTCCTAAACGGTCAGCTCGTCCTTCATCTTACCCATCTTGGTTTACTTTGGAACTTAAGCGCAATTTAAAAACGAAACAATATTACCGGCGTAAATGGAGATTAAATAAGAACCCTTTTTATCTTGGTGAGTACAGAAGAATGAGATGCTTGACGAAGTTACAAATTTCCAGTTAGTTATAAAGAATATTTGAATGGCATACAAACTTCTATCAAAGAAAATCCTAAAGAAATTTGGTCTTTTGTGCGTACAAGGCAGGGTACTTCACGGATTCCTGGCAAATTGCTTTACAATGGAGCTTGGACTGATTCACCTCAAGACATCGTCGATTGTTTTGCATCACATTTCTCCGTAGCCTATTCGGGCGCGGATATTGATACTGTACCTGATACTTTTACACTACTTGAGTCGCTTGCCATCTACCCTGTAACACAGGAAAATATTGAAAGTATTATGTCTACATTTCCAAACAAATTTACTGCTGGCGATGATCAAATTCCAAGCTTCGTGGTCAGAGATTTTTGCTCCGTTCTTTCACAGCCGCTCACCAAAATAATAATTAACCTTGCTGTCAGAACGTCAACCTTTCCTGATAGATGGAAGCGTGCGCGCATAGTGCCCGTCTTCAAAAAGGGTAAGACTACGGATGTATGTAATTACAGACCTATATCCATACTTTCAAATTTTGCCAAAATTTTTGAGCAAGTTATATATAATTCAATTTATCCTTTTGTTCGTTCCCATATATCACCTGTTCAACATGGTTTTATGGCAGGGCGCTCGACTACTACTAATCTTGTGAGTTTTACCCAATACGTATGTGAAGAGTTGGATTGCCAGGGACAGGTTGACGTTATTTATGCAGATTTCTCCAAGGCTTTTGATACAATTAATCATAAACTCCTTTATACAGAAACTTAATTGTTTTGGTCTGAATATTGCTTTTTGTAAGTTAATCAACTCTTACTTGTCCAACAGATATGGATATGTTTTCTATAATGGTTTTAAGTCATTGGAATTTGTTGCATTGTCTGGAGTCCCACAAGGATCGAGTTTGGGACCTTTGCTTTTTAATATATACATCAATGATCTCTTTCCATTAATGTCTTGTCAAGTATTAGCATATGCAGATGTCGTTAAGCTCTTCCATTGCATACATAATCAACGCGATGTAGACATGCTTCAGGATAATTTGAGTGCACTGGCCAATTGGTCCGACAGGAATAAGCTTGTTTTGAACGTTAACAAATGTTAAGCTATGACTTTCACTAGGAAAAACCGTCCATACTTGTCCTATTCAATTTATGATGTTCCACTCACCAGAATGAGTGAAATTAAGGATCTTGGTGTGTCATTTGATTCATCTTTATCATTTAACAGTCACGTTCAAAAAATTTGTTCGTCTGCCTCAAGAATGTTGGGATTTACTATCAGAACTTGTAAATATTTCAATGATGTTGCGCTTCTGGAGTCTTTATATTTCGCTCTTGTTCTTCCTAAATTGGAATATGGGTCTGTCGTTTGGTTCCCTCATTATATATCGCAACAACTTCCTATTGAGCGTGTACAGCGACGCTTTTTGAAATTCTTGATTTTCAAAAATACTGGAGTGTACCCAGACAGAAATGTTTCCTATGATAAACTAAGGCTACGTTTTGGGTTCCAGACACTTACTGATCGGAGGATTGAACAAAGTGCTCGTTACTTATTTAAACTTGTCACCAATAGCATTGACTGCGCTGGGATATTAGCTGCTGTTCGATTTAATGTACCTTCAGTTAATAATCGCTATACGAGTACATTCAACTTGAGCACCCCGAGGACCAACCTACTGATGAAATCACCTGTTTACCACATGATGCGGAATGCTGATGCAATATACAGTGATATATTTACTGGTGAAATCATTAAATGAGTTTGCGTATGTGTTCTAATTTATTAATGTACACTTTTTTGTTTATTTATGTATATCTGTAATTTAACTTTTACTATATTTTTCTTTTTTTCTGTTTTGTCATATGTATGTATGTATTACTTCATACTGGGTATGAACCTGTTGGGCGAATAAACAATTATTATTATTATTATTATTATTATTATTACACGTTTCCGTATAGTGTAAAAACAAGCCAACTGTACTTGCATTGTTTCTGAAATAAACGGCTTGAGTGGTATATCGAAATAAAGCACATAGCCTATGTATAGTTGCATTTATTCTGCACTAAACGATGCGTCTATATGTTAAATGTGTATTTTCGTCGAAAAACGAAAATGCCCGAAAATGTCGCTTGGATTCTTTTAACAATAAACGATTCAATTACTCTCATCCCGTGTATAGTCATAAAGTCATTTTTGGACTAGTTCCTAGTTTCTCCTATATATTCTTCTACACCTGTCCAAGGCAATCTTTGTTTTATTAGTAGTTTTTACAATGTAAGGATTCCACGAAAATCTTTGATCAAGCAGTACCTCTAAGTACTTGGCTTCCTTGGCAAATGGAGTTTCTGTATTTCCTAATACTAATGGCTGTAAGCCTTGTAGCATCCTCTTTTTTTAACAATGCGACTTTTTGTATTTGTACTGAAAAAAACTGTGCAAACGTTTCCGGGCGACAATTTCAAGATTTTAGTGTATCCCAGGCAGTTAAAGCTGTCGCTGGATGGCTTCTTAAGAAGATCATGTAAAGATTCGAAGATATATTCTCTGATATAGGTAATATCGATTGGTAAATACAAATATTCGATTAAATTATTTTTATTTTATTTGATATGTACATATTTACAAAAATTACTAGAAGTAGAACTAGAAGGTATATTCGTATTTATTCATATGTAACTTTTGCTAAATTAAACTATATTTACTTAATTTTGGTGATTATTTTTATCCTTATTATCTAGATAATTATCAAGTTGATATTTTTCCATGAGAGGCTTTTCCGCTTCCTTGATACATACAGTATTCAAATGCAGGTTATTCAAGTTATCATCGATATTCATTTCAGCTTTATTTACGACCATTTTTAATTTATCGTAAACATCGCCTTGAATATTGAAAAAATATAATTGACGAGACTGTTTGTCAAAATTTGCGATCAAATTTTTCAAAGTCTGCAATTTATAAAATACAAATTATTAATATTAAAATATTACATTGAAAAGACACTTTGCCATTGCAAATTCTATTTCTCTAATTCCTCATTATTTTTCATAATATATTCAACTAGACAAGGAGAGTATTATTTAAGCTAATAATTAAGAAAATCAAGAGAACTAGCTAATTGAATAGGGCCGTGATTCCTAATGTAGTCCCCTAGGTAGTCCCGGAGTAAGTTTTAAAATTACATTTTTTCGTGATATTAAATACCTATTCCATTTATTTTTGCATAATTCTTTAATTAATAACAATTATTCGCCGTTTCGAAATTGTTCGTATTTAACATCGGGCGCCTTTGTCAAAATCTGAATTCAGTAAAATTGGCGGAATCGTAAAAATTTGGCAACCATTGAGAGAGCATAATGTAGTCTATAAGTCATCAGATTATTATTTTATTTGTCTTTTTCATCATCGACCTTTTATTAAAAATTGATTGTCCTATTTGAATTTTTGCTGACGATGTAAAGATCTATTCCGAAATTTATACTGTTGATGATGCTCAGAGTTTGGAGAGATTTCTAAATTTTATTATAGTAATGATAAAAAACTAACAAAATGAAAACCGGAGTCGAGACTACGAGGAAAGACAAACCTAAGATTGAAGAAGCAGGTAATTGGAGACATAAAGACAGAAAATAAAATGTAGGCGACCTGGCTTTATGCACCCAAACCAAGAATTTAGAGGATGGAGAATTAAATCTTGCTGAGCATCTGCAAGCTTTAGACTAATATTTTAGGAAATGGCGCTTACAACCAAACCCTTCGAATATTTCAAACGCAAAGAGTAATACGTTGTCTTTTATATTTTGAGCTGAAATAAAACAGTACATAGCATTTAAAGACTTTATTGTTTTTCGAAGTATTCGCCACGAATATTAATGCGCTGTTGCATGCGCTCGAACTAACTCTGGAAACAGTTATTCCACTTGTTTGTTCGTACAGTCAAAATTGTGTTTTTGCAGGCATCGACTGGTCTTTCTGACGACTGGAACCTTTGACCACGCAGTTCGTCCTTGATTTTCAGAAAGGTAAAGAAATCGTTGGGACTTAGGTCGGGACGGTACGAAGGATGGCCTAACAATTCGATGTTTTGTTGCGTTAAAAATTGAATTGTCTTGCGAGCTGTGGGCGAATTTGCATTGTCTTTTTGAGGATGATTCGTTGTTATGGGTTGTTTTCTCGGAGCTCAGCGATGACTTGCGGCAAACAAATAGTTGTATACCAATCGACAGAATAGTTCTTTAGTCTTGTAGAGAAATTTTTGCTACATGACCTGCTTTTGAGACAAATTTCGCGACCATCTTTCTGGAGACACTTCATGAATGGATGACTTTTCTCGGCTTTTCTTCACTTTGGAACACCCAAACAGATGACTGGCGTTTATTTTCTGGCTCGTATGAGTAAATCTAAGATTTATCACCACTCACGATGTTGTCCACGTTTTTAGAGTTTCCTGCATTGAAGCGGTATAGAGTTTTTTTAACACCAATTCACCGTAGCTGTTTTTTGTTCTTCGGTCAATAGATGCGGCATCCAACTCGAAACAAATTTTTTTACACACAATTCTTCATGGACAATTTTTTGAATTGAGGGCTTTGAAATATCCAATGATGCATCAATTTCGCGATATGTTACGTGTTGATCTTCGTTGATGTGTTTGCACACAGCATCGATGTTTTTCTGAGTGACTGCCATTTTTGGTACACCTGCCTTTGGATAGTCGCTAAGACTAATCCGTCCACTTTCGAATTCTCCATACCAACGACAAATTGTTGACTGATGTGGTGCTTCATTATCGGAAACAGAAACCAACTCAGCGAGGTAATCTTGTTGAGATAATTGTCTTCGAAGATTATAAAAAAATATTGTGTGAAAATTTTCCCGGTTTAATTTCATTTTTCGACTAACTTGTCAACTTTGACAGTTCGTTGTAACTACAACACTACACGTATCGCACTGAAACTTTGGATTTAGGCTAACTAAAGATGGAGGTTAACTTTTAGTATTGACATTTGATTAGTGGTGCCCTCTATTTCCCAGTATGCAAAACATAGAAGACATCCCTCGTATAACACTTTATCTCAACTGTTCATGTACCTATGAATTGTTTAACACACTCTAATTAAAACTACGAGGGAAGATCGGAAAGTTTCTAGAACGAAGTAGAAGAGGGCGTTGTACGCGCGTACCGGTCATGTGTTTTGAGTGTTCCATGTATTACATAACTGGTGTCAGATTTTTAGACAAATAGTATATAAAGTAAAGCCGTTACAGCCAAGCAAAGTATAGAGTGCGCGCATTTTCTTAATCATGAATAAAATCGAATTCTGTCCAGTTATTAAACATTATTTTAAATCCTTAAATGCTAAAAAAATCAAAGCGAAATTAGACGAAGTCATGGAGAGTCTTTACCGTCGTATGTAACCGTTGCGAACTGGATTGGTGAATTTAAACGTGGTCGAACAAGCATAGAAGATGGATCGCGTTCTGGGAGACCAAAAACATCTACCGATGAAGAAACCATTAGAAAAGTTCAGGGAATCGTGATGAATGATTGCCGATTAAAGTTGAAAGAGGTAGTAGAGACAGTAAGCACATCATATGACCGGGCACATTACATTTTACATCAACATTTGGACATGAGAAAGCTCAGTGCAAGATGGGTGTTGCGTTTGCTGTCAGACGATTAAAAACAAGCTCGTGCGACCATTTTGCATCAACGTCTAGACATGTTCAATCGTAATCCTGTAGATTTTTTGATGTGTTTTGTAACCGTCGATGACCACTTCACTCCAGAGACCAAAACACAATAAAATCAGTTGGACAGTACGCGGTGAACCAACTTCAAAGAAGGCCAAGACGGTGCCGTCAGCTGGAAAGGTGATGGCTACCGTCTTTTGGAATTCCCGAGGAATCATTTTTATTGATTACTTGCAACACAGGAGGACAATAACAGACGCGTATTATGCGTCGTTATTAGACAGATTGGACGAAGAAATTGAAGTCAAAAAGCCTCATAGGGCAAAGAAAAGAGTCTTGTTTCACCAAGACAGTGCCTCATCTCACAATTGCGATGGCGAAACCGCACGAATTAAGATTCCAATTAATTTAACATGCACCATACTCGCCAGATTTGGTCCCTTTGGACTTCTTTCTATTTTCGAACCTCAAGAAGTGGTTGGCTGAAAAGAAATTCTCATCGAATAATGAACTTATCGAAGCTGTAAATAAACATTTGGAAGGTTTTTGATAGTTCTTATTTTTCTAAAGGAATGAAAGGTCTTGAAAAACGTTGGAGTAAATGTATAAAGTTACTAGGAGACTATGTAGAAAAATAAATATGATTTTACTCCGAAAAGTGGTGTTGTGTGTCTCGTTCTAGAAACTTCCCGATCTTCCCTCGTAAATTAAATTTTACGTGCTTATACTTGATTTTTATTTCCTTAGAAATTTTTCTTTTCTTTAGAAAATGCTATAGAATATCCCATACAGGTTTATGACTTATTCTAAAATGGCATTGAAAACCTCAAATATGTACTTTATAATGAGACTCGCAACAGATGTTCAATTCTCTTACTTCAGAATAAGTGTAGGCTCGTTGCACATTGCACGCGGCAGGGCACAGCAGACGGTGACAGAGGTTCCCCACTTCCGAGTGGCAACACGGAAGTAGGAGAATCTTACTCTCCTCTGTTCCACTTCATATTGAAAGCAGGTGTTCTTTCATGCAATAGAAGTGTTAATTGTGCTAATCAGCCAAAACGAAAGTTTTTTACGATACAAGTATACAGAAGTTATAAGAGTAGGGATAGCAAAATAAAAAAAAATATACACCTCTATAAAACTAGTTAAAAGGTGAAGATCCTAAATATATTACATAAACTTTCCAGCAATTCATGGAGAGCGAGTGCCACTGCACTGTCGTACTCTCCTGCAGGATACTGTGCTTCTGTGTGGCATCTAAATTCTCACGCCAAGCTAGTAGATATTTATCTTAAAACGATACAATATTCGTCACCGGTACTGTTAGATCCTACTCTCTGGTTACTGATTCTTTCGAACATTGCCCCGCCGAATATTAAACGTGTCGCTGCAACACATAATGAATGGGCTAATATTTCCAACAACATTGATCTTCTCATACAGGATGATTTGGAGACCGTCTCCAGGACCCGGCTGAAATCTAGGACACCGATTTGGTTGGATACGGAAGTTCAGCTTAGCATCAATTTGAATGATGGGTGGATAGCCCTCCTGGAATAACACCTTGAATTAAGGAATAGGGATTTAATTTCTAATCCTTCAGAATCTCTGTCGTGCGTAACCCTCCCACGTAGGTAATGGCCTCAATTAAATATATTCCGCACAGCGCACCGAAGGTGCAACTCAATGCTGTATAAATGGAAACTAGCAACTGAAACAAACTATGACCAACTTAGTAAACGACTGCCTCAGAAGAAGTTTCCCTGGTGGCATTCACGAGCTGAGCAAGGCAACTCCTGCAGCTCCGGATTGGTTCAGGAATTTAAATATCAGTGTACAAATTAGTTTTATTACTCTTTTTTTATGTGAAACATCTAAAGGCGCCCCACGGGAGTAAACTCGGCTCTTTAATGCCATCACGCGACCACGCAACATCATCGCTCAGTCAGTGCTCCCCTCTCTTCGCCATACCGCTGGCGCTCCCCTCTCTCTGCAGCACGTACATTATGTGTGCGTGTATGTCAAAGAACACTATAACCTGTCTGTGTGTATGCTGGCGCGACCTTTGTCCGCTATCCTTAAAAGCTATACACCAAGCGTTCGCCGCTTTTATGTTCATCGATGCGCGCTAGTGATGATCTTAACGGTAATTTTACATTCACAGAAAAGACAAACGGTTATTTGAAAAAGGAAGTTATTTGCATTCACTGTTAACAATAAGTGAGTGCTTCACCGTTCACCGTTTGCTTAGTAAAAATATAGCATATTTTTATACAGTGAACGGTGAAAAGAGTAATTGTTTCTTTAATGGTGAATCTGATTATAAATAATTTATTTATATGTTATTTGCTCTTAAAATTGTTTGTTGTAGTCTCAGTGAAAATAATGAACAATGTTTATATGAAAATATTGTCCTATTCACGGATATTGAAAGGATAGGAATTCTTTAATAGATAATTATGTAATACCAGTCATACTTTTTAATTTCGTTTTGTTTCTTTCAAAAAATTTAATTGTACATAATTACTTATTTGTTTTTTATATATTTAAATTACCATATAAAAAATAGAAAAGCGTAGATGTATAAAGTTTTTTATTAATTTTTAAATTTATTATTATTAAAATTAGGAATGATTGCAATGATAATGTAAGATTTTCGGGTCGTGATAAATAATGTAGGTATATTATTACATAATTTGAAGTACTTTATTTAATAGTAGTTACATTTACGATAGAGAACATTATATTACACTTACTATTAACTTAATTAATAAATTAAACTAGTATTATTTATATTTGTGTACGAAAGTCAGCGATTCTAACCTATGAATGGTGAAATATTAAGTTACGGATGTGTACGATTCTAAATGGTGAAAGCTAATGGTGAAATATTTTAAAGGGTGAATGGTGAAACACGAAGCCAATAATATAAAACTGTAATTACTGTAATTGGCGCGCTAAACGAAACGGTGAAAACGGTGATTAAAAATTCACTGTGAATAATCACTGTGACCAATATATTCGCTTATCCCTAGTGTGCGCTGTAGTCGCTTTACTTGTGTACACCGCGCGACATATAAAACCTGCAAGACTCTTATGAGCATAAAATCAGAGTTTTTTATTCGCGTAAACAGGACAAATATATTAATACTGTCACTTATAGATTTCATAGGTATACATACATTGCTAATACCTGTCAAACTTAAGTTAAGTTTGACAAATCAAATAATAATCAAATAAATTGATAATATGTCCGTCCTTTCGAGCATAACAAAGTATTTCCAACTGAATACGTTGCAACTTTTTATTGGTTTAAATATGGGTGATCGTGAACGTAACAGTGATAGTGACAATCTAAATATTTCTTTACTTTATATTCCCTTCTTTAAATAACAATCAATTTCGATGTTTCACATCTGCCAGGCGTCCCATGACGGCTAAGTTTTCATAAAAATAATTTATACACTAAATATCTAAATTTTGATTTCGTTTCTCATATAAAATAAATACTTAAAATAATAACTTAAATTCACATTAGATTTTACAATTTTGTATCCCGCACAAATAAACAACTAAAAAATCGAAGAAGAACTAAAAACAAAAATTATAGTTTTACTTACCATACATGCAGAATAATCTATACGATAAATATGACTGAAATCGATTGCAACAGGTATCGTACTATTTATCGATGCTTTCGTTATTGATTCTGTGAAATAGTCTACGGCTGGAAAGTAGAAACCTAGTTCAGGTTTAATTATAAGAAATTCTCGTCCCTTTAGATCCTGAAATATTATTTATTTATAAAGACTTATTTCTAATAAATAATAAATGTAAAGGTAAAACGACATTTACCTGTAAAATAATATTTTGTATGAAACCTACCTCGGCCAGATCGACATCGATTTTTGGTCTAGTCCAAATTTTTAAAAGCGATGTCATATTTAAAGCAACACCACTGATGAGACCTATTTCTACTCCGCAAACTAAACCCATGCATAAAGTTGTCAAGTTAGCGGCGCAGTCTAATTCTAAAACGTTAAAAATTTAGATCTGGAGAAAGTGTAATATTGCATTCTTATATCACGTACTGTTGCACCTCCATAACTTTGGAATGATTGCGAAATCAATCATAGAGGCTACAGCTGTGATTAGAACAGCTGCTAGTGTAGCTTTCGGAATATAATATAAATATGGTGTTAAGAAAGTGAGAGTCAACAAGATAATGGTTGCTGGAAATAAATTATATGTGTCTCTTTTTTAATCCTAACCTGTCAGAAATAAAACACTACCTGAATATATTCCAGCGAATGGTGTTCGTACACCACTGGAATTACTTACAGCCGATCTGCTAAATGCTCCAGTAGCTGGTACGGCTGATACGAAAGAACCCAACATATTACAAATACCCAAAGTCATCATTTCATGTCCATAGTCGACGAGGGCTCCAGCAGCTGGAAATATTGAGCATCGAAAAAGAATTTCGGGAAAACTCAATTTAAAAGTTATTTTGTTCTTTAAACCAACGATAAATATATATTAATATAATATAAAATAATTAATTTATATTAAATAATATGAGGAACAATTTCAGATGCAGTACTTATAGTAAAAATTCAAATCAATAATATTTTTTGGAAGTTCGAATTATAATAAAATTAATAAATACTCACTAAATGCTTTAGCTATAGCGATATTTTGAAGCACCGCAATTAGTGGTATCACCACATATCCCACTCCTAAGTTCTTGACCATGCCAAAAAAGGATACGGTTTCGTTGTTTTGGATAGTGCTGAAACTAGGTGGCTTAAATGGTGGCAATCCTGGTACAATATCGCCTATTGTGAAAAGAAAAACAAAGAAAAAAATTAATATATTTTAAAGAACTAATAAAATTAAATGTCATTATACACTCATGAGCAAAAGTATTGCATATTTTTAAAATTAGGTGCTACGTGAAAAGTTTTGTTTATTTATGACTATTTTTTGTCACAACATATATACAATACAATATATACTTTTTTTTAATAATAAAAACTTAAAAAAACACATTACTGATAAACAACCGGATCCCCGGTTACCAAAAGGAAAAGGTTGGTATTGTAACATTTTGTTTATTGCGTTGCTTCGGAGATAATCTTAGGTTATTGCGTACTCAGACTGTGTTGACATAAACGTCTACTTAATACTGTAACTGAAATGGAACATACACCTAAATACAGCGAGTCGATACCTGCTCAAGTTCCTGTCTTCTGAAGTGGGTCTGAAGCAAATGGAAATATCGGAACGCTTCCACCAATCTACTGTTTACCGTCTTCTAAAACAACGATTTAGGGAAACCGGCAGATTTAACAGACGTCCCGTACAAGGCCGACCGAGATGCACAACTGCAAGATAAAATCGTTTACTACAGATCACACCTCTAAAAAATCGTGCTGCAACAGCATCTGAGCTTAGTAGACATCTTGCGGAAGCTACTGGAATAAATCTAAGTAATTTACGGCATTGACGAGGGTAAAGCAAAATGGTTTAAAAGCAAGACGCCCTGCAAAAGTTTCAGAATAGAATAGAATAGAACGGCACAAGACAGAAAGACGAAACTTTGCTTAAGAACGTTTACCGTGGACTGCCGAGCAATGGAGTAATGTGCTCTTTTGTGACGAAACACGGATTCAATTGTATCATCCAGATGGGCGTAACTTAGTGTACAGGCGAAGAAATGGACGTTTTACACAATGTACTTTGGTGAAAAATATTTGCTTTTGGAGAAGGCTCAGTAATGTATTGGGTAGGTATACGTTCAGAAGGACGTACTGAGCCTGTGGAGGTCACTCAAAGAATGACAGGCGTTTGGTATTTGGAACATATTCTTCAAGACCATGTTTATCCATACGCCGGCTTTACTGGGTTTATAGGTTCAGATTGATCCATGATAACACACCCCCGCACATTGCAGATATTGTATAACAGTATCTTAGTGATGTTGAAATTGAAAGAGTGATCTGGCCTGCAAAGAGTCCGGATTGTAACCCAATAAAGCGCGTATGGGACTACGTAAAGAGAAAAATTAAGAAACGAAATCTGTCTCCAAGAACTCTACGAGACCAACGAACAACATCTGAAGAAGATTGCTAACAAATTCCACAAGAGTATCGAAGAAATTTGATTTTTGGAATGGGAAGGCGTATGCAAGCTGTATTAGATGCTAGACGAGGCAATACGCGATATTAAATCCAACTTTCAAAAAGAGCCAGTTAAAAACAAACTTTTGCATTTATTTAAGGAGCTTGTCTAGGTTTATTAATCTCTAATAAAAACAATTGTTTATCAACTTTAGTTTCTGTTGTTACATAAAATCAAATAAATAAGTCGTAGATATTATGTTTTCTCAACAAAGAATGAAGAAATATGGAAAGGGTAATAAATTATTTAACATATTCAAAATATGCAATACATTTGCTCATGAGTATATATCAACATACCGGGTGTCTTTTAAATAAAGAGACAACGTATAAAAAATGGTAAAATGTAATTATATAGAATATATATCCAAAATATTTTCTCAAAATTCCCACTCATAAATGAGAAAAAAAAATGACGAAGAAAAAAAAAATTTTGTCACACCATTGCTCGACCGACTAAAATCATAAGTGCTACCGAAGACGATATCTTAAAGCTGACGGACTATAATAATAAAAATAGTAGTTGTGTTATCGTCGGTCTCGCTTTAAATTTTTAGCAGCCGACTTTTCTCGAACTCTTAGCATAGAAGGCAGTCTAAACAATGTTCAATCTTCAGGAGTTTTTATAAATATAAGCATTGCAGCATGTAAATATTTTTTTATAGACAGTCTGAATGTTTTTCCCAAATTCTTTCGCAAATGCGATAAAAAAAATGATAAAAGATATTTAGAAAATATTTTTCGCCCCACTTTTGTTTGGACTATAATTAGCGCAACAACTTTGCCTGTCTCAGTCAATTTCAATCGTTACATTCGATTATGTCTTACACAACGCACAAACTAGCGATATTATTTACATTTATGGTGAAACCAGTGGAAATGCTCGTAAAACTTGCCGTATGTACAGGGAGGGTTTTCCAAGTCGTTTCACCTATTTACAAATCAGTTCTTTTCAGAACCAACAGTTACATTTAAACATAAAGGCTACTAAACCCTAAGTAAACAAAGCTACTATATTGTCAAGTTTTTATAACATCGACAGCTGCCTAAATAATGTTATCCTTTGGAATTTTTATAAACATATACATTTTTATAGACATTCTCATCCATAGGCGGAACATAATTTTATTTTCAGGGGGTTTTTAATTTTAGGGTTCACGTCGTAATTGACTCACAATATTTTGGATTTATATTCTATAAAATTGCATCTTTTTATTTTTCGTACGTTGTCTCTTTATTTCCAGGACAGCCTGTATATACATATTGATATTATATATAGGGTGCCCCATAACTTATGGGCTATACACCATTTGGAGAAAATAGACATAAAAATAGATATTTTGAATATATTTTTCCAAAGTAAAATGTTTCAGACTAAAAAGATGCAGGATGTTGAAAGTGAACAGTGTTCTGTTGTACATTTTACCGAAAATGGAAGTGGGTACTTCCATTTTTTAACTCTAATTTCTCATATCCTGTAAGAGCGACAAACTCGTTGCGAAATATAAAGATCGAAAATAAATGAGTTTTAATTAACAGACCACTTGACCGTTTTTATTTTATTATTAACCAATATAGGACGATCGGTAATTCTTGAACTATAATTAGTCAACAAACATGAACCATAAATAAGCAACAAAAAAAACAAAATGCGAAAGACTATGAAAGACATGGAACACCAGCATAATTGAAGTTTTAAAGGGGAGAGGACTTAGTCGGATTCAAGCAAGACAAGATACAAAGGTACGGAAGGAAAGGTTGCAGGATAAGTAAGAAAGAAAGTAAAATTAATCATTGGTCGTTTACCTGTTACAACAAACGGAATATTTCCTGTGAATTTTTCAAAGCAGAACGCTATTGTAGAACAAATCAATACCAGCAAAGCGTTTTTTCCGATGGATAGCAACCAAAGAGCTCTTGCTCCTTTTGGATTTTTCACCTTTCTTTTACAAATTTGCTGCAATAATAATTATTTTAGGTGAGTAAAAAGTAATCATAACATAATTTGATCGTAATTTTCAGGTCGTTCAAATTAATTTTACATTAAGTTTGTATCGAAATTTTATTATTAGAATTAGAACTGCGTCCTTGATATTTCTTCCTTTTTTTCCGACTTTTCGTCCACTTTCGTAAGAGACATTCTCTGGGTTGCTACTATTGTTGATTGAGTTTCAGTGCTGCAACATCAAGAGTAGTAGCCTGAGGATGTCCCTTGTCAGAGTGAACCAAATATCGGCAAAGGAGAAAACAGTCCGGAAATCGAGAAGAAATTATAGACAGCAATCGCGAAAGCCTACAAGTGAGATTGGTGTTATTCTGATTATAATACGTACTGAACATATGCTTAGAGTTGAGAGGAACAACGGAGTACTCGTAACTAACAACGTGATGAAATATAACGCCAATTAACAAATCGAAATCTGTCAAAAGATGTGAAACGCCTTACATTCAATATAATTATTTACTTAGCGCCCAATTTTTGCTTCTTCATGGTGAGACAAAAATTATATACATCCTGTTCTTACCTTGTATCAAAAGAATTTGATGTATTATGTCGGCTTTTATCTTCTTAGTTTGACCAGTCGATTATAGATTAATATCATGAAATTTTCATTTTAATATAAAACTTATGACGGCGTTTACATAACCTAGTAACTAACTAGACAGCTAGAAACTATTCATTATAGCTTAGTACTATGATAGATTTTACAAACGCTTGATGCAAATAAAACGATACTTTCGAAGTTAACATGTGATATACAACACAATTAGTAGTCAAATAGAAAAATGTGAATATCAAATTTGCCAAATCTAAAACTAACATAAACAAACCATTATTTGTTGTATGAAAAACAATGCGCATTTGATCCTTGTCGAAGGAGATTATTAAAATCGAAACGATTAGTATTCTTTGTTATAAGTACCTAATGGGGTGGTGTAATAATGAAATTATTCATTCTTTATTATTACATAATATATATAATATTATACAATTGACAACAGACAATACGGCGGTTTCTTCAAGGAAACAATATTGCAATTGATATAGTGAAACAGACATACCGTGGTCAGTCGCTAGATTGGTGTTCAGTAAAAAAATGATACTAGGTGCGTTCGGTCCATCGACACCGAAAGGTAAAAGAGGTATAACAGACTAAAGGACAAAAGATTTATTTTATTTATACGTAGTACTATTTTTGTACATCAACTTTAAGAATTTCTATGCCGTATAATATCTTTCATACCACGATTTATTATAACGAGCCATCGAAAAAATTCATAATTGGAGTAGACTGTGAAATTGGGTTGGTACTTTAGCCACTTCCACATAATGACATTTATTATTTGACATTGAAACTATAAGCTCGTGTCAAATTTTTCAAAACTTTTATTAGGGAAATTAAATTTGTTTAGATATAAATGGACAACATTTTCAACAACTTCTGTAGCTATATGTAAATTTTGATTATGATTTCGATATTAAATAAATTATTTGTTTTCTTTTTTGTTGTAGTATCATTTCAATGCCATAACCTTTTTTTACAATGAAACCAAATGAAACTGTCAAGCATCAAGTAATGTGTCATTATGTGGAAGTGGCTAAAGTACCAACCCAATTTCACAGTCTTCTCCAATTATGAATTTTTTGATGGCTCGTTACTACTTTAGCACAGTTGTATTGTACAGGCAAACTTTTTTCTGAATAAATATAGTTACTTTTTTTTTCAAATCGGCATAGAAATGGGTATAATATTAATCAGTTATTATACTTCCCTTCTGCAGGGTTGACATATTTTGATAGAGTTTCATCGGGACTTTTTGGGATTTAAAGTAAAAAATACGCAACTTTAAGAAAGAGAAATATTTAATTTTTTTAATAATAACAAGAAACGTTACACAAATCTATGCCTAAGAATACAAGGAGTTAAATACTAAGCGGAAGAAATACTTGCTGCATACTTTTCTGAAGAATTTTTTTCTCAATTCGGAATTTTCTTTAACATAGTTATATAATTCTGGGCAAGTCATATTAATGTGACACTGTAAGACCGACTCCACAGTTTTTGACAGCATCGACGATTTCTTTCGTCAGTCTACTGCGCCAACATTAAGGAAAACACCCTTTCCACTAGTGAGGAATGGCAGTGGCTATGGGATGAGAATGCAACGGTGGCACAGTGGACGAAAAGGATTATTCTCGATATCAAAAGCTGACTAGAATGTCAACACCGAAATGTAGACTACCACATGACTCAGATCCTGACTGGACATGGAAGATTCGGGGTGTACGCTATGAAAATGGGAAAACAAGACAGCGACGCATGCCGATACTGTTGTGAGGTAGATACAGCGGAACATACGTTCTTCAGGTATCCAAGGGGGGAGTATGTTAGGCTGCAAAAATATATCGCCCTAGGGGAAGAGCTGACAGTAGGGAATCTGATGCTGAATGACGGACCAGAAAAAGGATTGGAATAGAATCGAACAACTGATGATTCATATAATGACGGAGAAAGGAAAAGAAGAAGGGATGGATGTGGGTGCAGAAGACCAGCAGCCGCCCAATCTAAATACGTGATGAGGAAATCTGCAGTGCAATCGAACTCCTAATCCCCGTAGTATTCGGCGGAAGGGAGAGGTAGATAGACAGAGAAGATTATTAGTAATGACAGCCCTTCACCTTGATGTTATGTCGTTTCGATAGTTCCGGAGAGAAATGGAGATTCAGAGGGCCCCTTGTCCAGTTAGCTCATGCGCTTGTTACGCACAAAAAAACCCTTTCCACTGTAGCGATGTAGGCTGAAATTGCAAACAAATAATGGCATAGTTTTAGTATTTGGCTTTTTCTTTCTGGATCTTTGGTTTTATTAATAGGTAAATCTATCCCTCATCCACAGACTTTTTTGACTTTCATTCTTCAGATGCACGTTAAAAATTCAAAAAGTTTTTCAGATACACATATTGTTAAAGGCAACTGTCGCCCAAAATCTCCACACCATTTTCATGAAAAAGGAGCAAAAGTGTGTTTTCCATCTTTATCCATTCTGGGATTTCAAACAGCGTCATCCAATCGAAAACTTCATATTTAGCAAATGAAACAGACTACTTATGTAAATAATAATAGCTGTCTTATGAAAAGCTTCTGTCTCCTTCTGAAATTTTGAAGTCAATAATTCGCTTTCAGGTGAATGATTCTCGTTTTGAAGATTGTTCAATTCCATTTTGGATTGCGCGCTAATAAATTAGGCAATTTTTTTTTAATCAGGGATATGTATTTCATCTATGTCTGATTTCAATAATAGATACTTTATTCTTCTCAACGCTTTTTATATATCATGTACATAAGCTCAAGTTAGATAGCACAAAAAGGAAGTAAATTTCACTGAGCGGACTTTTAAAGAAAGCTTTTCTTCAGCGCCAAAAAAATGTTCGAGAGGAATCCAAAGTTTCAGAATTCTCTCAACCGCGGGCATTAACGACAGCCATCTTGTTCTCGAATGCGTTAAAAGAGGTTGGTAATTTATATCAACAAATGAGCAGAATTCTTTAAGCTTTTTTGTACTAACTGTATATATTGAAAAATAATGGAATATTTTAAGTATGATGACTTTAACATCCACAGATAAGATTTCAGCAGCACTTGAAACCGTATTGTGCAGAGTATGAGCCGGACATCCAATTCCTTCTAAAGATTTTCCTATTAATTTGTGAAAAACATTGCGTTGGCCACCTCGATTAAGCCCTCCAAAATTGGTATTAGTGTTGTCCCTACAAAACGCAATTAGTTTATTCAACGGAATCTGTATTTTTTTTAAGTATCGATGCAATATTTCGAAATTGTTTCCGACTCTTAATTTTTTCTAAGAATCAAATTTCATCAGTTTCTGTATTTCAGCTGATTCTGTCAGTTTCCGTGAAAAATTGAACAAGTAAAGGAAACATCTTTTCAGCTTTGTGGTTGGACATGATGTAAAATGAAACTTCTTGAATTTTTTTAAAAGTTTTGGACACAGAATGAGATGAGAGAATATTGCTAACAATAGCTGTAGCCTATATCCTAGTTTGCTTTGGGGGAATGTTAGAATTGGGAAACATTATGGAATTTAATTTCAGAATACAGTCAACGGAACTGAAAGACTGGCGGTGTTTAACAACTTTATAAGCTGTTGTTAGTTCCGCTGCAGCAATGAATACTTCCTTTTGGGTATTTTCTTTAATCATAAATCCAGATATAGGCTTGCTGTCGTTACTACCGCGAATCTACCATATGATCAAATAAATTTATCCTCTAGTTAGCCATGAAATGATTTATTCAAGGTATCATGTTGGTAGTGACAAATAAAATGCATTTGTCATTATGTGTACTGTATTGGTTTATTGACATTAATCTATCAACGGTATAACCTAACCTGCACGACTTACACTTAAAACATATTTTTAAATTTATATTGCCAACTTAAGTTTAAAGAAGAAGAATTTCATGGCCTTCTAGAGGGTAGAAATATTTGATCATATTGTATTTTTATGAGTGATCGTAGAAACGTTCTGCATTACATCTGCCTTACCGCCGTGAGAAACTGATATAAAAGAGTTACAAATAGTGTACAACGCTTCTTCAATTGTACGTCCTCTCTTTATAAAAATCCACCCTCGTCCGAATTTGAAATTGCTAATTATTTACATTTATATAATACATTTAAAATCATTTACTTACTAATGCACAACTAGCACTGCAGGCAAATTAAAAATGCAAAAACTGGCATGGAAGGGATACGGTGACCCTTCCCGTCACCCCTGCGAACTTATGCGCTCTCGTGCGAGAGAACGATCTCCACCGCCCGTCCTTTTTGAATTTATTCATTGACTCTCATTCAATATACGATTTGAGCATATGTTGAGATATTTAAATGTTTGTTGGGACGTCGGGATAAGTAATTCAATAATGGGGACAGTCCCGATATATCGGGACAGATGGCAACCCTGCTTCTGTAAGGAGTCAATAAAGATTACGCCTTTAAAATCTCCTTCTTTGGAGCACGTTTATCTGAAGAAATCACTTGTTGTGATTGTATTTTTTCTGGAGTAGACGGATACCAGATTTCATCTACGGTATCGATAAAAAATTCTTGTGAATTTCGGTGAGAACTTACCATACAGCCATAAAATAATTTGAAATTGTAACACGAGTTCGCATATTGTCAAAATATTTTGTACCCGTTTGGTTGGTCGCTTTTTACAGTGGTATGGAGTTTATTAATCATTTCTGGAAAAGGTACCGTAAAAAATAAAGGCCGCTCATGATCAACATCTTCAGTGCTCATATAAACATGTTTTAAAGCAGTGAACCACTTACAAATCAATCCCTGAAAAACAGCAGATTTATAATGATATTCATGTAACTTTTCTTCAATTTCTTTGATCATTTTTTCATGTAAAAAATAATTTATTTATTTATTTTTATCCAACAGAATTATAATTCCACTTACAGGATAAAATAAAAATAATACAGGGAATCTTATATATACATAAGTACTACTAGTAACAAAAAAAAATATGATTTCCTCTAAATATAAAAAAATATAACAAAGCATAAAACAATAAACAAGATTAAAACTAATGAGATATATGAATATAAACAAAAATCTGTAATGTGAACAAAAGTAATAAAAACAAATAACAAGAACGAATATATATCGCAGGTGTCATAAAGAAGCCGTTTGAAGGTCAACATACTATAGAAATGTATATCCACATCAGAAGAAACCTGAATGAAGTTGCTGCTCATAACGTAGACAGGAGACCTGACCAACACGTTGGTTCGAGGAAAAGGAAGATAGAAAGTACGGGAACGACGTGTGAAGAATAGTGGTACAAGAAAATTAAAGTAAGATAATAGCGTTGAGCAGTCAACTTCGTTGTGAAGAAGCCTATAAAGGAAGTTGAGGCTGGATGCAAAATGTCTAAAGGAGAGAGAAGGCACGTTGAAGAGAGAAAGGAGTTGAATATGATCTAAGCCCCTATGGGGATAGCCACATGTATTTCAAAAATCGTCGCTCAACTTGCTCAGGTAGACGTTTTTATGCTTGATATAATGGATACCATGTCAAGCTGGCATATACCAAACGTGATCTGACTAATGAGTTAAATAAGGCAGTCAATACGTTTACGTTAGAAAATTCACCATAGTTACGGATAATAAATCCAAGGGTTTGTGTGGCCTGCTTAGACACATTGCTGATACGCTCATTGAAGGTCAGTTTCATATCGAAGGTAACGCCCAAGTCTTTAATTGATTCAACACGTGTTATATTCATGTCCCCAAGTTGGTAATTAAAGTGTATAACATTAAAATCTTTTGGTGAAAGATAAAATCTTGCACTTAACGGGGTTTAAAGGTAAATTATTATTTTTGCACCAAGTCTGTATGTTAACCAGATCGGCCTGTAATCGAAGACAGTCCTTCGCGTCGGAGACTCGAGAAAACAACTTCAAGTCATCGGCAAAGAAAACTCGATCTGGAGATCGTTAATGAAAATAATAAAAAGCAGTGGACCTAAGTTAGAGCCTTGCGGAACTCCAAAAGTGGAAATGTAAGGTGTTGATGAATATCCCTTGTAGAATATACATTGAGGCCTATTATGTAGGTACGATGCTAAAAAGTCAACCAGCGGTTTACTAAATCCAAAACTCGCCAATTTAGGGCGATCCACTCGATAAAATGCCTTGGCAAAGTCAGTATATACGAGATCAACCTATTACCCGCAATCAAGCGCGTCAGAAACGTATTTGAAATAATATATATATATATATATATATATATATATATATATATATATATATATATACAGTATAACAACTTGAACTACGAAAGCCTATTGATAGGAGAGAGTGGTGGGAGGTAAAATTAAATGTATTCATTTAGCTTATTTAGCTACTTATAATATGTTTTTGAATATAAACGTGTAGAGTTTGTTAAATTAAGTTTATATTATGGGAAAACTGAAATTGTATTGCATACTAATTGCAACTAAAGAACCTGTCAAATAAAAAATAAGTCCAACAAAATAAAATTTATTATCATAATACAACTTTAATAAACAATACTTTTAATTAATTACGTGTTCGAATCGTGCACCTTGAATTTCTAAACAATACGTTACCCGATCATAAAAACCACATCTAACATTTGCCAGCATATCGGGCGTAATCGATGCTAAGAAATTTCTTATTTTTTGACGTAGTTCATCTAAATTATTTGACCGTTGATGTTCGAAACCGTAAATTTTTGACTTTAGATACCCCCACAAGAAAAAATCATTAGGGGACAAATCTAGTGATCTGGCCGGCCATTCAATTGTACCGCCTAGAGAAATAATTCTATTTCCAAAGGTATTTCTTAAGAATTGATGCACAATTGCATTGTTACGTGCAGGACATCCGTCTTGCTGATACCAAATACTTCCTATTTCAATATTGGGTATGTTCTGCATAAAAGGAATAATGTCATATTGCAGCAATTGTAAATATTTTGAATTTAACACGCCGTTTATAAAAAATGGACCAATTATATTGTCCCCTAACATTCCAATCCAAACATTCAATTTCTGTGGGTATTGTGTATGAGCTGCATAAGATTTATGTTTATTGTCTTTTGACCAATACCTTATTAACATAGGATTATGTCGACCGTGTAAAATAAATGAAGATTCGTCAGTAAAGAGAATATTAGAAATAAAATTTTCATCCACACCACATTTCTCAATTATATCCAAACAGAACTGAACTCGGTTATAATGATCTCCAGGAAATATTTCATTTACTTTTTGTACATGATACGAACGGTATTTATTCTTCTTTAATACTTTTCTAACAGTTTCACGGGAGACATCGACACTTTCACTATTTTGGCCTAACGTTTGGTATTCATTTTCTTCAACAGTAGCGCATATCATGATATCCCGATCCGCATTATCATGTGCGGACTTTTTATGTAAAGAGGGAGAGACACATCCGTATTTTTCAAAATTTTCCTTAATTCGATGAATTGTATTTAAACATGGAACAGGACGATTAATTAAAGGTAGTTCTCCAAATATTTACAATTGATGAAAGTGTGTGGCCTCCATAAAACCACTTTATAATTTGCACTTTTTCATTAATTGTGATTCCATTAGGATAAAGTTTGATGGTTCGCTAAAGTATTTCACATAACCACTGACATTCCTGTCATATAAAAAGTTGACAATACTAAAATGGATACATTTAATTTTACCTCCCACTACCTTCCCCTATCAATAGGCTTTCGTAGTTCAAGTTGTTTTACTATATATATATATATATATATATATATATATATATATATAAATATAAATATAATATTTTCGTGACCTTGGTATGATATGGTAAACTTAATAAGTCGGCGATTAAAGGTCTGGTTTATTACTTCAAAGCATATACAGCGTTAGTAAAAAGTCCCGGAACGGTCGAATAACTTTGTTATTTGAAATTTATGATTTCTGAAATTTGGTATGGGGGTATAGTTAATATAAATGCATTTGATGCAATACACTTAATATTTTTTTCACTTCCGGTTTAATCGGCAATACGTCCAACTTTTTTTTTTTAAATGGAACGGCCAGATTTTTTTAACACTTTTGAATGCAAAATAAAAAACTACGTTCAGGAAGTATTAAGATGTTTATTTTTATTCACAAGAAAACAGTTAAAAAATTAAAAAAGTGTCCTAATACAGAAAAATCAAGGTACCTTTGAAAATAGTTGTTGTTTAGTGTTTTCATTCTTTTTGCTGTCACATTTGACAATTTTAAAAGCGTTTTAACTTTTGCATCGCTATAAATTTACTTATTTTAGACATTAACACATTTGAAAATGGCAGTAAAACTTACTGAATCAGAACGAATTGAGATATTAATGATGCGTGGGTACGGTGATCGTCAACGTTCTTTTGAAGAGGTTCGTATTTTGTTTAATATTGTTTATCCGGATCGTCACATTAGTAAAAGTACGGTATGCCGAACAATTCAAAAGTTTGAAGTATTTCGTCAGTGAAGGATTTACCTAGAAGGGGACGTCCATTAACAGCAACAGATGAAGAAACTAGTTTGAATGTGTTACTTACAGTGGAAGAAAATCATCACGTGTCCACAACAGAATTAGGTCAAATTCATGAGATCTCTCAAAAATCTGCTCATAAAATTCTTAAATCAGCAAAAATGAAAGCCTATAAAATGTATCCCGTCCATGAGTTAACTGAAGATGATCCAGATCGTAGACTACAATTTTGCGAAACAATGACGGAATTGATCGAGCAGCAGCCTAATGTTTTAGATCACATCATTTTTTCAGATGAGGCAACGTTTTGTCTCAACGGCACTGTGAACAGACATAATTGTCGCTACTGGTCAATTGAAAATCCGCATTGGATTGAAGAAGTCCATACACAACGTCCTCAAAAGGTGAATGTCTGGGTTGGTCTTGTTGGAAACAACATCATAGGACCATTTTTTATAAGAGGAAATTTAACTGACAACGTCTACTTAAATTTATTGCGAAATGAGATTGTTCCAGCACTTGCGGCCCTCTTCCCAAATGCAAACATAGGTGATCACCCTAATGCACATTTTGGGTTTCAACTAGATGGAGCTCCCCCCCATTTTGCCCATAATGTCCGCGATTATTTGAATGACATTTTTCCGGGACGTTGGATCGGACGTAGAGGAGCATTCGAATGGCCAGCACGTTCGCCAGATCTCTCGCCATTAGATTTTTTCTTTTGGGGTCACTTGAAATGTCAAGTGTACAAAAATCGTCCCCATAATCTTGAACAATTGGAAGAGAGAATAGTTCAAGAAGCCAATCGCATCACTCCAGAACAAATACAAAATTCAATAAGAAATTTTACTGACCGTTTACATTTTTGTCAAATTGTAAATGGAGAGCATTTTGAACAATTATTGTAATCGCAACCTGAATAGACAGGTACCTTGATTTTTCTGTATTAGGACACTTTTTTAATTTTTTAACTGTTTTCTTGTGAATAAAAATAAACATTTTAAAACTTCCTGAACGTTGTTTTTTATTTTGCATTCAATAGTGTTAAAAAAAACTAGCCCTTCCATTTAAAAAAAAAAGTTGGACGTATTGCCGATTAAACCGGAAGTGAAAAAAATATTAAGTGTATTGCATAAAATGCATTTATATTAACTATATTAACTTGACAAAGGCATCATTGCCGAAACATGTAGGGTTGTTTTAAATATATATACTTTGAAGTAATAAACCAGACCTTTAATCGCCGACTTATTAAGTTTACTATATATATATATATATATATATATATATATATATATATTTATTTATATATATAATAATTAATTATTATTATATATATATATATATATATATATATATATATATATATATAGATAATTATTTCGTGATCTTTATATATTATGGTAGATTCAGTTAGTTGGCGATTTAAGGTCTGGTTTTACTTCAAAATGTATATATTTAAAACAATCTTACATGTTTCGGCGTATGATACCTTTTTCAAAGAATTAAAAATATAAATGACAGTATATTAATGTCATACTTATACATTTGTAGTTGTCATGGATAAAATTATTCAAAGATACATTCCAGTTTAATAATAATAAATCATGCCTTAGTATTCTAAAAATAGTTAGACAACAAAAAACAGGGAATGGCAAGGCATGAGTTATTATGTATGCACCTGTGGAGCGGCTTAAGATGTTAAGCTGTCGGCACTTAAACGAGAAGGAAAACCACGAAAACGTACTCGGACAGCCAGTCAGGGAACCAAACACGGAACTGTGAGTATGATAAGCAAATGTACAGATATTTAAATAACATAAGATATATATATTTATATAACAGCAACATATATTATGATGGTAAATTGCAGATCGTTACATAATTAGGTTGTAGTATATACTGCTTAAATGTTTTATATCACTTCTGTTGTTAATTGAATTTTTTTCATGTTTAATACTAATCATTTCTTTAGTTTCCTTTTTCATTGTGTGTTGTTCTTTATCAATTATCTGTGGGAATATTCTTTATTTTCCAGTTTTCAATTATCTGTAGGTATGTTTTCAAAATCGAAATGGTGATCGCGTTTTAGTTTGTGTGTAAATAAAGCAGTTTTGTCTGTTTTAGAGTATTTGTGGGCTTGTATTCTTTTGTATAAATATTGTTTAGTTTGGCCTATGTAGGAACTATCGCAATCGCGACATGGTATTTTATAGATGTCATGTGTTTCTCGATTTTTTTCTATTTTAGGTTTAAGTTTTGAAAATAGATGTTTATTAGTATTACTAAGTTTATATGTTATAGCTATATCGTATTTTTTTATTTTGTATTTAATTTTTTCTTTTTAATTGTGGAACATATGGAATCGTGATATATGTTGTTTCATTGTTTAAATTGTTATTGGTGTCTGCAGTGTTGTATATTTGGTGGATTCTTTTTTTTAATTGTTTGGTCTATAAGTTGTGGTGGATAGATATTAACTGTTAAGATCGTTTTAATTTTCTTGATGTTATCTTTTCTGTATTGAGTATGTGATAATTTTACTGCTCTATCAGTCAGATTATATATAATCATTTTATTGAATACTGTAGGTGCATTTGAGTGATAATTCATATATCGAAAAGAAGCTGTGGGTTTATTATATCAATTTGTATAAATAGTACACTGCATATCATAGCTTAAAGAAACATCAAGAAAATTAATACTGTTATTAATTTCTTCTTCAATTGTGAATTTTAATTTGTTGTGAAAATGATTATAAATAATCTTACTGATAAAGCAGTAAAACTATCCAATACTCAATACAGAAAAGATAACATAAAGGAAATTAAAACGATCTTAACAGATAATAACTATCCACCACAACTTATAGACCAAACAATTAAAAAACGAATCCACCAAATATACAACACTGCAGACACCAATAACAATTTAAACAATAAAACAACATATATCACGATTCCATATGTTTCACAATTATCAGAAAAAATTAAATACACTTTAAAAAAATATGATATAGCTACAACATATAAACTTAGTAATACTAATAAACATCTGTTTTCAAAACTAAAACCTAAAATAGAAAAAAATCGAGAAACACATGTTATCTATAAAATACCATGTCGCGATTGCGACAGTTACTACATAGGCCAAACTAAACAATATTTATACAAAAGAATACAAGCCCACAAATACTCTAAAACAGACAAAACTGCTTTATTTACACACAAACTACAACGCGATTACCATTTCGATTTAGAAAACACACAGATAATTGATAAAGAACAACACACAATGAAAGAGGAAATTAAAGGAATGATTAGTATTAAACAGGAAAAAAATGAAGTGATACACAAAATTTAAGCAGTATATACTATAACCTAATTATGTAACGAACTGCAATTTAGCATCATAATAAAAGTTGCTGTTATATAAATATATATCTTATGTTATTTAAATATCTGTATTCCGCGTTTTTGTTGTCTAACTATTTTTAGAATACTAAGGCCTGATTTATTATTATTCAATTGGAATGTATCTTTGAATAATTTTATCCATGACAACTACAAATGTATAAGTATGACATTAATATACTGTCATTTATATTTTAAATTCTTTGAAAAATGCATCACATGCCGAAACATGTAAGATTGTTTTAAATAGATAGATTTTGAAGTAAAACCAGACCTTAAATCGCCAACTAATTGAATCTACCATAACATATAAAGATCACGAAATAATTATCTATATATATATATATATATAATAATAATTAATTAACAGATGAATTTTTTTTCTCTCTTGGACATGTATTGTGTGCTTTGCTTGACCACTAGACACTACACTCCCAAAAAAAGATTATATAAAAGTACATACTATATACTAAGAACTGGTAATGTAGGCTTTTTTATATTCTAGAGATCGTGTCCTTTAAAAGAATTTGTAGAGCAATGTGACCTATGAGATATTGACCAAAGGATGTACAGAAACAATGCGCCAATATTAGGAAATAATTAAAAACGATATGCAATTAAAAGTCAAAACCTTAAAAATTTTATTAGGTGAAGATTTTTTACAAAGATATTTTAGGATAGATTTTACATAACGTAATTTAGGAAAATTTTAAAAGAGATAGGTGAGAACGAGGAAATCGTTATAATAAAGGTTGATCCAAATAATGCTTCAGGATTTATAAGTGAAATATTAATAAGTCTGTTCTGAAATTCTGAAATTATTAAAATTTATTTTCAGAAATAATTCTATGAAGGAAACTTGGCGTAGATTACGTGCATTCTATGGTACACATCATCGACCAAGTGAACAAACAATTCGTAATATTGTGAAGACACAAGAAATCGTGTTAAAAGTGTGAGAAATGCATACAATCTTGAAGCTGTAACAGAGAGAATTCGTGATAATCTCAACCTGTTCATTAGACGTTGTGTTCAGCAAGTGGGCCTTACATATGGATCAACTCGGAGGATTTAACGAAAGGATTTGTGTTTGCATCTATATAAAATCCGACTGGTTCAAGAATTGAAGCCAGCAGATCATCGTCTTCGTCGTGGTTTCGCCACTTGGATATTAGAGCAACTGGCTGCAGATCTATTTTTCATAGTATTGTAATTCAGCGATGAGGCGCGTTTCTGGCTCAATGGCTATGTAAACAAGCAGAACTGCAGGATTTGAAGCGAAAAGAATCCTCATAAATATGAAGATCAAGAGAAAGTTGCAATTTGGTGTGCTATTCATTCCAGTGGTGCCATTAGACCGTATTTCTTTGGAAATACACAACGACAGCGGGTAATCGTAAATGGTGTTCATTATCGGGCAATGTTGAAAGCAAAGCAATTTGCAGAAGTTCTGGTTCCAACAGGATGGCGCTAAATACGAAACCACAGCTTTACTGCAAGGTGAATTCGGTGACAAAGATTTCCGCTATGATCTTGTGATTTGACGCAGTGTGACTGCTTCCTGTGGGGTTACGTGAAGTCGAAGGTCTACGATAATAACCCAACAACAATTGGGAATTTAAAAACCTACATTAGAACTGTTATTCGTGAAATACCGGCCGTAATGTGTGAAAACGTAATGAAAAATTGGACTAATCGAATAAGCAAGTGTCAACAAAGTCATGGTGCACATTTGAATGACTTATCTTCAAGACATAATTGTAATAAGATGCCCTTTTGAATAAAAAAAAACATTTTGTGTCGCAGAACAATTTTTACATTTTATTTCATTTATTTACTTATCAGAAATGAATAAATTGAATAATATGCAAGAAAATTAAAAAAAACAAAATATCGCAAGTTGTATTTTTTAGTAGATAGTGCTTTCTTGGTACAAAGACTGACAGCCATATATTAAACTCAATAAAGAAATTTATTGTTGGAAATGACGCCAAGAAGATTGTTTAAACCAGCATGTTAAATAGCTTTTAAAATCTATGTATCCAAAAGATTAAAAAATGTGCGAATAATTTTTTAATATTCACAAGCCTAACAATATTCAAGACGTATTTTTATTTCTGGAATTATTCACAACTTCCGCGCCACTATCGCTTTTATTATCGCTATAGTTCAAGCTATGTCGTTGACCATTTTAAAGTGTTTATCGTGTTTTTATTTAAATTCGAAGCTTTATTTTCCAGAACGAACATAACCTCTATTCAAGAACCCATTAAATTAACTTTTCTTAAAAAGTCTTATCGTTTTATAAGTATTTTGCTTTCGAGATATTTTTAAAACAAAAGTCATACATAAAATTACGCCTTTTATAATTTTTTTACAGTAAGGTGGTAAAAAGAAATAATAATTATATATTGCCCTATTTTCAATTTGTTATTTTATATTCGAAAGAAAAATGTTTCATTTCAAAATTTATAATTAGAATATTATTTAATACAGTCTTGTTTTCAGTATTCTAATAATAAATAATTAATGTAAATAATAAGATGAAAGCAGATTCAGTAAACCGCGACCTTTCCATGAAATTAAATGCATCTCCGAAAAGGAGAAAGTGCTAGAAAAGCCATGCAAGAGGATAGCGTCGAAACCCATGAACCCAGTAGCAATACTATAGTCCAGAGGTTCTCAAACTTTTCAGTTACCTTTGAATTTGGAAATTCAACGCGGAGCACTAAATTGTATTTCGCAGCTATATACCGTATTTAGTAAATATAACGACAAAATAGAATTGAAAATACAAGGTAGTTTCGTCATTTAAACTTACAGGACCATTTTTTTTTCTACACCAGTTTATAAATATTTTTAATTTTAAACATGTGCTATCATTTTGCAGAGCACTGGGAATTGTTTTGCGAAGCACAGTTTGAGAAACGCTGATTATAGTCTTATCTATGGATTTGGAACTAATTATCTATATCGCCACACTGACGTATTCAGAAATGTTTTACGGTAGACAGCTGTTTTGCTACAACTTCAACATTTATATTGCTAGCAATAATACAGCTATAATTAAATGGTCTTATGGAATGAATCAATACAAATTGGTGGAGACTGTGGCTTAAAATTTGAAACAGACAGAAACAAGAAAATCCCTAACCACAATATAAATCAATAAACTCTAAATACGTATTTCGGCAATAAAGTTACCATCTTCAGTAGAACAATCTCAAAAGGAAAAATAGTGTTAAACTTAGCGTCTTAGACTAAGGTACAACCTTTGAAGATAAACTCTTCACCAAATCGTATTAGAATGACGTATTTAGAGTTAATTGATTTATATTACGGTTAGGACTTCCTTTGTTTCTGTGTGAATGAATCAATGATAGGCAGAGGAGCCTCTACGCTATTGAAATTTTTGCTTTTCGAAAATTTAGCAGTCAAGGAAAAAGTGTGCATCTGGAGTGATAATGGCAATGGCCAGAACTAGAACAGAATGGTCGTGGTAGCCATAATATATCTTGTTGCGTTTGGTAGATTCACATAGATAGTTATACCTGGACAGACAAATCTTCCACGTGACCGAAATATTTCCAGATGGAGACGAACAAAAGATTAATGAAACTTTATGTTCCAAAGAACATTGAAACAATTATCAAAGAGAGTTGCTACAAAAGCCCATTCACTGCTGTATACATTAAAAAAGAAAATTATTTTAATGATCTATATCGTCTTTCCGATGCATACATAAACATTACAAAATTGAATATTTTCCCAACATGTTAGGCGTATATTTGAAAACATAACAATTTCATGGTAAAAAGATTAATGAAACTTTATGTTCCAAAGAACATTGAAACAATTATCAAAGAGAGTTGCTACAAAAGCCCATTCACTGCTGTATACATTAAAAAAGAAAATTATTTTAATGATCTATATCGTCTTTCCGATGCATACATAAACATTACAAAATTGAATATTTTCCCAACATGTTAGGCGTATATTTGAAAACATAACAATTTCATGGTATCTGCGAGGCTTGTCCGTATCCTTTCGTTCTACCGCCACCGCAGCGCTATTGTCGTAGTTTCACGCATGCACATGTATCTCTCTGGTTCATAGTCTTCCCGCTAACGGCATTGCAGTCGGATTGTGTTGTGTTTACATTTGTTAGTGGTCGTTCAAAAAGTTTAAGACAATTGCTGAGCCCGCCGACTGTGAAGTGCGTTCTTTAATACTGTTTTTGAACGCAAGATATATTAAGCCAGCTGAAATTCATCTTCTTATAGAAATTTATGGTGAAAATGTAATGAGAGATTGAAAGGTGAGAAAGTGGGTTAGACAATTCAATGATGGACGAACCACAATGTTCATGACCAAACACGGAGTAGGCGGCCTTCTGTTTGCAATGATGGTTTGGTTGAAAAAGTGAATGAGAAAATTCGTGAAAACAGACGATTCACAATAAGAATGTTTAGTGACGAGTTTCCACAAGTTTCAAAAACTGTTTTGCGATAACGACGTAAAAAACGGTGTTCTGCAGTGGCTGTCTCCACTGGCGGCGTCTTTCTATGAAGAGGGTAGAGAGAGGTTAGAGGTTTTCCGCTATGACAAATGTCTGACCAATGATGGCAACTATGTTAAAAAATAATTTAAGAAATACTCTTTCATGTAGAAATAAATTTTGTTTTGAATAAAATGTTTTTATGAGTTTTTCTCTAAAACGGGTATTTGCAAAAGTTTTAGTTATGTAACATCGTGAAGAACGTATAACATTCGTTTAAAAATGGCCTACCAACTTCTAATCAGTCTCTATTCCATTATTGGAACTCAAAAATCACATCACGAAAGCGAAATTAGACAACCTAACGTCTATATTAGATTATATTCCACTAAAACCTCTGGACAAGGTCTGTCTCAAGAATATCCGGATTATGGGGACACATAAACTTTGGTAGTTAGAAGGTCAGAAAATAATGGGTGTTTCATTTAGAGATACTTTTTCCAAAAGCAAAGAACAAATGAAAAAGGTCAATTTATTTAAGAAACTTGATTATCATACAAAAGAACCATTCTTTACAATTATTTTTTAAAGATTATTTCTCTCAAATGTTGGCCGCGACTGCGGTTAACGTAGTCTATTCTGCTGTTCCAATTTTCAATGACGCGTTCTAGCATTTCGAGTGGTATTTGTCCAATGACCCGAGTAATATTGGCCTCCAATGCCTCAATTGTAGCCGATTTATCCATGTAGACTTTAGACTTCACGTAGCCCCACAGAAAAAAGTCTAATGGTGTGATGTCACAAGATCTAGGCGGCCAATTTACTGGTCCAAAGCGTGAAATTAAATGTTCACCGAATCGTTCTCGCAGTAAAGCCATAGTTTCACGAGCTGTATGGCTAGTGGCGCCATCTTGTTGGAAGTAAATGTCTTGTAGACCACGGGTGTCAAGTTCAGGCAGCAAATAGTCCCTTATCAAGGCGCGATAACGGTCGCCATTCACAGTCACATTCCGGCCGGCTTCTTTGAAGAAATGTGGACCAATAATTCCACCGGCCCATAATCCGCACCAAACAGTTGTTTTGTCTGGATGTAATGGTAGCACTTCAATCTCTTCAGGTTGCTCATCACCCCAAATACGGGCATTTTGCTTATTCACGTACCCATTAAGCCAGAAATGGGCCTCATCGGAGAACAAAATTTTTGTCGAAAACAGTGGATCTTCTGCAAGTTTATCAAGAGTCCAACGGCTGAAACGGAAACGATTCGGAAGGTCGGTCGCTTTTAGTTCTTGCACTAGTTGAATTTTGTATGCTTTTAAACCAAGATCCTTTCGTAAAATACGCCAAGTTGTTGCATACGACAAACCAAGCTGTTGAGAACGGCGACGAATTGATTCTTCCCGGTCTTCGCGTACACTCGCTGCTACCGCCGCTATATTTCCTTCACTACGTGCTGGATGAGGTCTATGTGGTCGCGTATTATCCATTATTGTAAATTGAGTTTCAAACTTATTGATGGTATAGCGAATTGTGCGTTTGGTAGGCCGATTATGTGACCCATATGTTGCTCTAAGCGCACGATACACAGAACGCGCATTTTCGTAATAAAGCTGTACTATTTGTAGACGCTGTGTCGGGCTAAGTCTTTCCATTACGTAATGTCAAATAGTATTGAACCAGAATGCGCAGTCCGCTGACGCGTCGCTTGCGCGCTCAGCCATTAAATCCCCACCTAAAAAGTACCTCCAAATGAATCACCCATTATAATATTTCTTAGCATTTAGACTATTTACAAAATTTCACAACTGTTTATTGTTTTGTTGAAAAATTATCTTTTTTTTCAGTTTCGTTCCATTAATGTGTTTGCGTTCAGTAAAATCAAATAAATTTATAAACCGATATAACTTTTTTAGTATTACTGCGATAACTAAACCAGGTCATGTATTTACAAACATCTCTTACGACAATACGGCCTCGGTGAGTTATGATCTTTCACCACATTATGTTTATCTTATAACCAGGTAACTAGGCTAAGGGGACACACTCTAGTATATAGCGAGACACTCAGAGGTCTCGACAGACAGAGTCACAGTCTGAGTCACAGAGTTAGAGTCCCTGCTAGACTAGTGCCTCATAGTTATAATGTAGTGTTATTTTATTGTTAACGTTGTTATTATCTTTATTAAATTATATGTTGTTATTTAATCGTTGACCCGCCTATTATTTATCATACTGATAAACCTTCGGTGTAAACCAACGATGTGACCTCCGGGATCAGGTGACATCACATGGCGATCCTGCCAGCCACTTAAGACTGGGTATAAATTAAGTGGAAACTGGAACGAATCATCGAACACATGGTAAACCGATAAACATGGGGAACTACGCAACAAAAGAAGTCGTCATAGCAGCCATCAACGCGAACGTTACAAACAGCGTGGATACGGTCGACATCCTCGGAGAAGGTCTAAGTCGCCCACATGTCTACCCCGGAACCGTTTCTCAACCTCCAAGAAGAAACACAGGTATTTCGTACAAATTTAAGAAAAGACAATTCTAGTGCTAGAAGTGACAGAACAATAAGCGCAAACTCGCACACATAGACAGTTTCAAAATAAGTTAAAAGAGCTCAAAAGACAGTTTCAATAGCTTGTCACACAGCTCAGTTATCGTAGAATCTACAAAAATTGTATTAAATCTATAAATATTAATCTAAATGAAGCTTTGGAAATTCTAAATAATAGATGAAGTAGTAGTATAAGTTTAGAGTCTAACAATATGGTTTGATTTACGTACTGCCGCAAGTTTGTTACCTGTTATGAGCGGTAAAGAAGAAGTAACGCTACAATTAATAGATTCGATTATACGATTATAATAGAATTGTGCGATTCCTTGTTAGATGACGCGGAGAATAAAAACAACAAATTACATTTTAAAAACTCGCTTATCACCGAAAGCAAAATTAAGATTTCGTAAAACATACACTAACAATGCCGGCCTAATAACGGATCTAAAAGAGCATTTCGTAACGAAAAAATCAATTACCGCGCTAACTACGCAATTACATAACGCGAGACAAGGCTCTAAATCTATAAAAGAATACGGGGAAACAATCGAAGAATTGCTTTCTAATTTAACGATAGCACAAGCGGGCAGTGACGACACATTAGTCGACAAATTTCGCGATGTCAACGAAAAAATCGCGGTCAACATATTTGCGAATGGTTTACGCGACACGGAAATTAGAATCCTCGTAAAGGCTAGTAACCCTGACACATCCGCATCCGCAGCCATTCAAGAAGCTGCAAATGAACAGTTAATCAATCCTAATAGTAATAACCATGTTCTTCATTTCTCAAGAAAACCGTCTCATACGATTTCACACGCTAGGGACAATCGTTATAAAAGGTATACACCTCAAAATCGCGGTTATAGACAAAAGAACTTCCAGTCCGGTAATAGTCGCAACTATAATAATAAAAAGAAATTCTCGAGACGTGATAATCGTGTCGTAAATAATAGAATATTTTCAGCAACTTCAGGTACAGCCTTAGACAACGAAGGAATACGCGAATCTCAGTTTTTTCAGAAGACTGTCAACTAACAACGGATGTAGCACCTTATATTTTTAATCTCTGCGGCCTCAATTTCATTCATATACGACATAATAATAAAAATCGTACGTTTCTAGTTGACAGTGGCGCTACAATTAGTGTTATATTTCAAAATAACTTACATCAAAACATAAACATTAATAGAACTGACACAGTAAAAATATTCGGTATTAGGGGTCAAACGAAGTCGCTTGGGTCAGCAAATATTAATATAGAACTAGGTGAGGCCAAGTTCACACACAAATTCGCGGTCTTGAAAAACATAAACAAAAGACTTGATGGAATAATCGGAACAGATATATTGAGTAAGCATAAAGCTATCCTTGACTACGAGAAATGCACATTTGCACTATTAATAGAAGGCCAACAAGTAACCTTGCCGCTTCGCTCCGAACAAAACACGATCACAGACATACCTGCTCGTTGTGAAATAATTACCCAATTTAAAATTAATACGCAAAACGACAGTGTAATATTGCCTGAAGAAATAGCTCCAGGTCTATTCATTGCTGGTACTGTAGTGTCTCCTGAAAAAGACACAGTTCCCGTGCGCGTATTAAATACGAGAGACAGCGACGCGCAATTAAAAAATTTTTCCCCGACATTTGCGAATCTAGACAACTTCCATATTTGCTCTTTCAGCGATACTAAACCGAAGTGTGTCAATCGCGTCGACAAAGTTCTTCGAACTGTAAACATAGCACATTTAAACAAGGAAGAAAACCTCGCAATGCAAAAAATACTTGCAAAGTATTGCGACGTTTTTCACTGAATCAGACAAACTTATGCACACAAATATATACAGGGGAGATATACAGGTAAGCAAACCAACAAGTCCAATATATTCCAAACCTTATCGATTGCCACACGCCCAAAAACATGAGATCGACAAGTGGACAAACTTTTGTCCGACGGTATAATAGAAAAAGCGAAATCACCGTGGTCATCACCTTTACTATTAGTGCCCAAAAAGAAGGACAAAGACGGAAACAAGAAGTGGAGGATAGTTATCGACTACCGCCTACTAAACAAGCAAATAATTGATGACAAATTCCCAGTACCTTCGATCAACGAGCTCTTAGATTCCCTTTCAGGCGCAATCTATTTTTCTCATTTGGATCTAGCTCAAGGTTATCATCAGGTCGAACTAGAACTCAAAAGCCGTCCTTACACAGCTTTCACGACCGGCAAAGATCAATATCAAATGTGCCGACTTCCAATGGGACTAAAAACTAGTAGTAGTGCTTTTTCTCGAGCTATGACAATAGCAATGTCTGGACTAAACTACGAACAATGTTTTATATACTTAGACGATCTCATAGTTTTCGGCAACAACCTTTGGCAACACAATCTTAATTTGGTTAAGGTACTTGAACGACTAAGAAGCGTGAATCTAAAACTTAATCCAAGCAAATGCGATTTTTTGAGAAAAGAGATATTATATCTGGGACACGTCATTTCTGCTGACGGAGTCTCGCCAGACCCTTCCAATGTCACAGCTTTACTGGAATACCCAGTTCCTAAGAACGCTAAAGACGTCAAACGCTTCGTCGCATTCACCAATTACTACAGACGCTTCATCCCAAATTTTGCCTACATCGCGACCCCTTTGAATAACCTTTCAAAGAAGAACACACCCTTTTCTTGGTCCGATGTGGAGCAAAATGCCTTCGAAAAGCTTAAACTAGCCCTCCAAACACCACCAATTCTACAATACCCAAATTTTGATGCAGACAATATGTTTGTTTTAAAAACTGACGCATCTGGCTATTCAATCGGAGCAGTACTCTCAAACAGCAACGACAGGCCAATCGCTTATGCCAGTCGGTCTTTGAACAAAGCAGAAAGAAATTACTGTACGATTGAGAAGGAATTATTAGCTGTTGTTTGGGCAGTTAAGCATTTCAGACCTTACTTATATAGTCGAAAATTTAAGATCTTTACAGACCACAGGCCACTTATATATTTATTTGGTATGACCAATCCGTCAAGTCGCCTTACAAAGTTTAGATTGATCTAGACAAAGCAACTAATTATCAATGACTACCACATGTTACCTACAGGGGGACATAGCGGGGTAAATAGAATGTTCAACAAAATCAAGAGGTTTTACTTTTGGCCCAAATTAAAACACGACATCGAATCATTCGTGGGACGATGTAGTGATTGCCAGAAATACAAGCACTCCATACCTAACAAAGAACCAATCAAGGTCACAACCACAGCGTCATACGCGCGTTCCAAAAAATGTTTGAGGATTTAGTAGGTCCTTTAAACCAAGACCAGGAGGAGAACAAATACATTCTGACACTACAATGCGAACTAACAAAATTCGTCGAAGCCTATCCCATTCCAAACAAAGGAGCTTCCACAGTAGCCAAAGCTCTGGTCGAGAATTTCATACTTAGATATGCAATTCCAGAACAAATAGCTTCTGACGAGGGAACCTAATTCATCGCTACAGTTTTTAAGGAAACTTGCTCTCTTTTAGGCATGCAGCAACTTAAATCAACTGCATACCACCACGAAACGTTAGGTGCATTAGAAAACACACACAAAAATTTGGGAGCGTATCTACGTATTCAACTATCGAACCACAAAGACAATTGGTCAACGTGGATACGCTATTGGTGCTTTGCATTCAACAACACAGTGCATACGGAAACAAAATATACCCCACACGAATTGGTTTTCGGGAAACAGAACTCTCTTCCTTCATCAATAACCACCGCGATAGAACCACTTTATAATTTCGATAACTATACCGCGGAAATGAAATATAGATTACAAACAGCCCTAGATGAGGCAAAGTGCAATTTAATCAAATCAAAAATTAAAAGGCAAAGTAAGATAAATAGTAATCGCAGACCCACACACTACTGTGTTGGAGATCAGGTTCTAGTAAAAAATGAATCAGGGAACAAACTTGAGACATTGTATAACGGCCCGGCCCTTTCATTATCATAAAAATAGATAGGCCACCAAACGTAACCATTCAAATGGACGACAAGTGTGTCGAAATACATAAAAACCGTTTGAAACACTTTCACATGTAGATTACTTGCGAGTAAATATAATAAATTTACCATTTACAATTTAAAATCTACAATTTACTATTTACAATTTATCATTTACCATTTGTAACAATTTTAATTTATAATTATAATAAATTTCAATTCCTTTATAATAATAATACTTTTAGTGTAACTTATCTACACACACATCGTTATATAGTATAGTATAAACTTGTATAAGAAATATTGCATAATATATCTCACTAATGTACAATACATTAAGCACCTACACATAGTACGTAAGGAAACGTAATTTTATATATATAGTTAAGACGGACAAGAAAAGCCAAAACGGCTTAGAAGCCCTTTTCTTTTTTGCCGGGTGGAAGATGCGATAACTAAACTAGGTCATGTATTTACAAACATCTCTTACGACAATACGGCCTCGGTGAGTTATGATCTTTTACCACATTATGTTTATCTTATAACCAGGTAACTAGGCTAAGGGGACACACTCTAGTATATAACGAGACACTCAGAGGTCTCGACAGACAGTCACAGTCTGAGTCAGAGAGTTAGAGTCCCTGCTAGACTAGTGCCTCATAGTTATAATGTAGTGTTATTTTATTGTTAACGTTGTTATTATCTTTATTAAATTATATGTTGTTATTTAATCGTTGTCCCGCCTATTATTTATCATACTGATAAACCTTCGGTGTAAAACCAACGATGTAACTTCCGGGACCAGGTGACATCACATTACGATAATAAGTTTTTACCATAGTTTGTGATTTTTAGTACTTAATAAAACACCGTCTGGAAATGTGGTAAGTTAACGACACTGCTGCGCAAGATGCGTCCCCGCCAACTTTACTTCGCCGATATGTTTATTCAATGTATAGTGTAGCATTTGATAGTACAAGCAATAGGGATAGGTCAGAAGTAGGCTTGGTATAAACTATGTACTCGTATTTCTATCGTGTCGATCGTCGACGTATTTGATCAGACTGGGCACAGACACGCCTGTCGCCTGGTATGATACCTCGCTTCTCTCATGTCTAGTGTACTACTGGTGGGGTATCGTTCACGTCTCCGCCGTTAAATCACCACGTTTCCAGTATAACTTAACAGTTATACTTTTCAATTCTTAAAAATTTTTCTCTGTAATATTCCAAAATATTGTATTTTAATAGGCTAGCTATTAAACGCTTACGTGAACATTATAAAATCGAGAATTGTAAATGCTAATTTTAGTAAATTGCCGCATTACATTTGTTGTTCTAGATATATGAAAATTACAACACCAAGAAGGGGTGCGAATTTTGATCAAACTTGGCAGAAACATTTAACTATTCAGAGGTAATAATTAATTAGAATTTTGTTGCGATAGATCAAGTGAACGACTTGTTGAACGACTTCGACAGAGGTCGAATTGTTGGCTGCGAAATTGCAAATCATCTTAACTGGAATTAATTCGCCATCATGCGCTATTATTAACCATGAATTACAGAGGGCCAGGAAAAACGCCGAAGAGGAACAAGAGACCTAAGAAAAACTAATGTGGAACAGGGCCGCGATCTTCGACTAATGGCACTAAGAGACCGATTTTCTAGTACCAGATCAATTGCAGATCTATATCTAGGGAATGAAGATCGTCCTGTGATTCTTTGAACCGTTTAGTGCCAAATCAGGGCTATAAGTTTGCAATCCTAGTGACCACATCTTGTGTTACCACTTACGCCTCAATACCGGCAGTAACGTTTGGGGTGGTGTAAGTTCCGAATAGACTGGAACGTGGAGTGGCATAGGGTGATGTTCAGTGACGAATCTCGAATTTGTATAGGGATGCATGATGGCCAGACGAAGACCTGGAAAACGTCGCGACATTCAATTTTCTGTCGAAAAACGTGTGCACCGAGCAGTGGGAATTATGGGGTACTATAGCATATGGCAGTAGGTTTCAGTTGGTGTTCATCCAAAGCACCATAAACGCACAGCTTTACGTTGATGAGGTGGTGGAACCCCATATTGTTCCATATCTTCAGTAGCTCGAAGACCCACTTTTTCAGCAGAACAATATCCATCCTCTGAACCGGTTTGAAGAGGTCCATGTGAATATCTTGGCATAACCACTCTAATCTCCCGACCTATCGCCAAACGAACACATGTGAGATACTACGGGAGGAAAACTAATGAACTTAGTAAATTCCCTGCAAGCACTAGAAGTTCTCCGCTATGGAGGTTGTAGGTTCGCAGATACCATAGCTCAAGAGGACATTGTCCACCTACTGGAATCAATGCTACGAAGAGCGAGGGAGTGTCAAGCTAATAAAGACACAACAACACATTATTAATAAAAATTAAATTGAATTATGTTATTCTTTTGTTCTTTTTCCTTGAAATTATAACCAATTATTACGTTTCTGCTAAGTTTGGGCAAAAAATGCGCACCCTTTCTTGGTGTTGCAGTTTATGTGTCATGTATAATTTTCATAGATAATTCAAGTTTATCCAAATATAGCTTATTTTGGCTCGAATATATTTTATGTTGCTAATTCACTATTTTAACTGACAATAAATCATCTCAACAACTTGTTTAGGATGGAAACATAAATTAACATGCTGACAAAAGTTGAACGAAAAAATCGATTTCACTTTACAGCTTACAATTCTTTACTTACCTTGACAATTAGTAGGATTGCGATACCGGAAAATCCCAAAATACAATCGGGCAGTTTTGCGTTATTAATATTTTTGAAAAACTTCATAAATGTATCAAACGTGCCTTTACTAGTATAAGCTAATCCAAATAAGCCTTTCATCTCACTGCAGATAAGTATAGATGTGGCTGAAGTGAATGCTGATGTTACGGGCATAGATATAAAATCTACTATGAATCCTGTAAGAAAGAATAACTTAGCTACAATAATATACCATGTGAAAGATAGCATATTAATGAGTAACTAACATCAAGTGTAAATACAGTGTTTCATCATAAAACGAAATTTATTATATTATATATATGTTAAATATAAGTAAATCTAGGATATAGAATTCGCAAATAACATTTCCAATTTGATAAAATATTTATCGTTCATTTTCAAATTTAAACCACTGTACAAACATAATTTTATTATCATATTCGAATTGTAAAACTTTCTCCAGATTCTAAAAAGCAGCATCTTTTATATTTGCGAATTTATTACTTTATTATTTAGACCGCTTGTTTTACTACATAGCGGTATTAGGGAACGAATTCTGTTGTACAGTATTTAAATTTAACCATCTATTCTCAAGCTCACGTTTCCTAGATAGGTATCAATAAATTCCATTACTAAACAATGAAATTTATTCTCAACTGTATACTTAGATTTACAACTAATAATTAATAATAATATTTTAAGATTAGATAAAACCCTATTCTAAACCCTGGTATTGTTGCCAGAAGGTACGATTACTAAGAATTAATCACATTCAAATTTTCTCCAATTATGACGACAACCAAGACAATGTACAACTAATACGCCAGGCATTAATTATATAATAGTTTGTTGGGGATTTTTACCTACTTGCGATACAGTACTGAACAGTATCATCTTAACAACAAGATAGAACAGTATCATTTTTAACATCAAGAGACACCAGTCTCAACAACAGAATAGTACTTAGTATCAAGAGACATACTGTTAATTCAACAATATATTCATTAACAGTAAAGAATTTAACTTTAAGTTTAACATTAAGTGCTTCATTTGTGAGATTTTCTTTAATAAATTAGAATATTCAGAAAACATACCTAAGTTTCAATATAACTACCATCAAACAAAATGTATAACGCATATACAGAAGTAACGCCCCATGAGCGGTTGGACACAAAAATTATACATACAGTAATACAAAAATATTAAAAATATATCTGTATATGTATACATGGACATACACAACGCCTATATTACGCGTTGGTTACTTCTATGTACAGACAAATGTGTTTCGAAGTCGTCTTAGTTCTCGTCAGTATACGAGAAAAAGCATGCCAATATTCATTGCCACTGTCTATACGTAGAAATAACTAATGCATTGTGTATGTCCATGTATACATATACAGATATGTTTTTAACATTTTCGTATTACTGTGTCTACGCTAACATCTTAAAAAAGATATACAAAACTTATAATTCTAGTTATGAAAATAAGGATTAAATTACATTACGTACCCAACTTAAATAAACCCATGAAGAAAACAAACAATCCGCTTAAGAAGGATAAAAGTATCACGTGATCAGTATTCAAACCGCTGGTATATAAGTATGTTAGTAAACATATAGACCCTGTTGGTCCAATACACACTTCTTTAATCGTTCCGAAGAACACATACGCAAAAGAACCCATGAAGGCCGTATACAGTCCATATTGTGGCGGCAGGCCAGCTATGGTTACGTAAGCTATAGACTGAGGGACCATCGTTAATCCGAGAGTTAATCCCGCTATTAAATCTGAGACAGCTTCGATTTTTGTGTACTTGGGTAGCCATTCTAAGATATGGATATGTCTGAAAATTTGTTGCTTGAAAACATTAGCCACTGCAAAAGAACATTTAAAAAATTTATATTTTGAAGACTGGATACAAATTTACACTTACTTTTACTAGCAGATGACTATAAAATTGGGCGTCTTTATAGTGACAACATGTAATTTTAACAATAGAAAAGTACACAATACGTTTTAGATAACACTGTTTGTGGATTAATTCTAATGACAATTGAATACATTCAAGTTAATGGTTATTCATTCAAATTTGTTCCTTGCTATTTTTCAATGTCAACATAGAAAAATCCTTCGAACTACGAACATTTTTCGGACTATTTCTTTAATGCAGTAGTTTTTATTATTCTTTCTATTTCTTTCCGTAGAATAAATAATATAATAATAATATTTATTTATTTAATTGCACCCAACAGTAGAAACCAAAATGAGGTACAACAGCGAAATTCTATAAATTTTAAATTTAAAGTAACATATTGAGCGGACACGAGAGGCCGATGACACATTACAGGCGTACTATTGAAAATTTGTATTTTTAAAGAGTTTTCAATTTTATTTATATAATTGCAAAACAAACGGGTGGTAATCTATAAAATACGAAATACATTTTTATTTGTTTATTTTGTAGTTCAAGTTGAGTAAAGGAGTATTAATTTTAACTAGCAATACTCTCTCAAGGTTCTCTTCTGTAAAATTTGTTCACTTTGAATGAAATATATCCTTGTAGATAGAAAACCTTTCTACATCGCAACTGGTTATAGGTGCATATAGGAAATATTCTTTTATTTCAGCGTATTTAGCAGTTAGATTTTGAGGAATTGTCCCCATACACAATTGCCGCAATGTTATTAAATCTGGATTTCTATTAAAAATTACGTCTAACTTTTGCCGAAGGCCACATCCGAAGTCACTTGGAATATTTTTCAAATATTAAAAGCCACATCCAAAGGCAAAATTCCAAAGTGTTCTTGAAGAAAGTACAACCAATTTTTTAAATTTGGAATTTGTATTAGTTCCTTGCATTCAGAAATACTTCGTAAACATGTAACAAAATTTTGTAAACTATCGAAATTCCCTGCATAAAATGTTCCCCATCTAGTTATTACTGGAGAGGGAGGCAGTGACAAAGATGGAAAATTTTTCCCTACAAAGAGCTACTCTCAATGATGCTTCTTCGAAAATTTTTTAAAAGCGGATACAAGTCTATCAACTTCCGGAAAGGTGTGATATATTCACATATTCTGTGGAGAGCTTGGCTACACAAGTAATATGTAGCATATTCGGATATATTTTCTTTAATAGTCTGCCTGTTTTTAACATATATGCAGCACTGTCACTGATAAATAAAAGTATTTTTTCTGTGTTTTCTTTGTGCCTGTCGTTCGAATGAAGCATTTGGTGTATATTCTCGTAAATGGTTTTAGCTACTGTTTCCGTCCGCATCAACTGTATTTATAACTTTTGATACTAATATATCGACAGTTTCGTCGATACTTATCCATAGGTACTGATTTGAAAGATGGGTTCTAATGCGTGCTACTGCTTTCGCGTAGCACTTAGAAACATAATATTTGCGTAAGGTGGATTCATCAGGAACATTTGGTGGGATTGTTAAGTTTATTTAATGGAATATTTGCCGCCATTAAAGTTTCTTAGAGTTCTTCGTTAAAATTGTCAGATTCCAACGGGTCTAATTTCTGTGTATGTGTTTGCAATGCTAAGTGACGTCTTATTTATGATTTCTTGGAATTTTTTAACAATATTTTACAGACTTTGCAATAAATTTCGTAATCACTGGAAATTGACATACAATCAGTATGACTCTTAATCCAACTCGCCATTGTTTCACGATGCTATTCTCGACGTTGTTCCATATCATATCAGAAAAAGTAACTTATACAATATTCTAGATCTAAATAAATGAAAATTAAAAATGTATGCGTAAGTTATTGAACCTTAACGAAATTCACTGCACGTCAAAATTACGTCAAAATAATTGACAGTAGTAGACTCGATGAAACGATATTAAATGAGTTCCATTACAAAAAATACGAAGTATGTAATTAACAGTTAAAACAATGAAAAAAAGAAACTAACTCACCGTAGTTTATTTATCTTACGAAATTTCTTTCTCTGAGTTTTAAAAGTAAAAAACTTTAAACTAATAAATAAAATAAATTATAAAAACTAAGTGTTCATATATTTGAAAAGTTTCGTAGTATGTTACGAAATAATTCAGATATTGCCAGATTAAGAAACATTTTAAGTAATACTTCTTTCACGAATACGTTAAGTCAGTTCAAGGAATATTTAAACTACGTAATTATTACATCGGTAGACACTGAATGATCATTCTTTACAATAACATTTTTACACAGCGACGAACATCATGTAACGAGAAGAAATTGAAGGTTTACGCTAAGTTGCAGATGTTTAGTCATATAAGTTCAGATAACAATAACAACATAAAATATATTGCTTATTACTTCATACTGTATTGTGGTATTTATTGTACACCTTTCGTATGTCTCACGATGTGTGCGTTTTTGACATCGCAACGCCTGATATACGTCGGTGACGGCGTAGATATCCATACTAGCTTCGCTCGCCGCTCATGCAAGCTGTCTAAATATCTCCGGTTTATTTATAACCCAATTCAAGGCTTATTTTTTCAATACTGTTTTCTGAAGATGATTGAGTACCATGCTACGAGAAGACATTTTCTTTAATCGCGACTCTTTCTATTACTCCAGCTCTTGGTTCATGTTCACAAGATTCTTTTTCTAATTAAAACTCGTAACCAGTATTTAATTACTTAATATCAAGGAGCAGAATTGACTAATGTATTAGCCATATTAGTATACATTTTTTTAGGAGAGAAACCTATTTTGACCTTTCTTATCATGTTGTTCTTTATTATTATAAATTTATTTTCAAATGCTTAAGTAATATTTAATAGTGAATTACCAGATATAATTCTCTTTTGTCATTTTATTTCAAGTAATATATACATATTTACAGAAATTAAGTCTAAGAGTTAGTCTTATATATACAAATCATAACTTTCTCTAAATTAAACTATATTTGAGTCTTTGTCTTTGCAATTTTCCATTTTATCAGAGTAAGATTTTTCCAAGAGAGGTTTCTTCGATTCTATGACGTCCACACTCTTTATCTGTAGGTCGTTCAAGTCGTCATCGATGTTCATTTCATTTTCATCCACGAGCGTCTTTATTTTATTATAGATGTCCCCTTTTATGTTGAAGAAGTAGAGCTGGCGCGACTGTTTTTTGAAACTTGCGATCAAATTCTTCAAAGTCTGCAATTTACAAGAAACACAAATTACGAGGTGCTACACAGAAATTCTGAAATTTAAATGTGGCGCGCGAAGGTGGTAGTAAAGCTCTATAGCGCTAGATGGCGTGAGCTTTGTTACTTTGCTAGGTAGTGACAAACTGTTTTTGTGTTTATATTTGACCAGGTGTGTTTGAGGTATTCTGCGACATTACAATGTTTTATCTGAAAGAGCAAAAAAAAACGCGCATCAAATTCTACTTCAAACTTGGTAAAATGGCAGCGGAAACTCTGAAACTGCTTAAACAAGCGTTTGGTGAGGATGCTTTAGGCCAGACACAAACTAATGAGTGGTACAACAGTTTTAAAAATGGACGTGTGTCGGTTGACGACGATGAGTGTTCTGGTCGTCCATCGACGGAAAACACGGTAGAAAATATGACAAAAGTGCGTGATGCTATCCTGCAAGACCAAAGGAGAATAATCCCATGATATTTGTAACATTGTTGGCTTGTAGTACGGTGTTTGTCAGCGCATTCTCTCCGGTGAACTCAACATGCGACGTATTGCTGCGAAGTTTGTACCAAGGTTACTCTGCCTTGAACAAAAACGGCACCGTGTTCATGTGTGCACAGAGATTATAGAAATTGCCGATAGGGATGCGGACTTCAGTACCAAAATCATTACTGGTTACGAATCATAGGTGCACGATGATCCCGAAACAAAGTAGTAGTTATAGCAGTGGAAGAAGCAACAGAAAACATTAGACACAAGCAGCCTGCCAAGTGGCGCAACAATTCGTGGATCGTATATTATGTACCAACTCACACGTCGCATGCTGTGCGTCAGTTTCTCGCCTCAACTTAGACAAAGTTGAAACTGAAGCTCAAGGGGCACCATTTTGGGACGTTTGAGGAGATCCAGACAACTCGAAGACTTTCATTACTGTTTCCGGTCATATACAACTTGCTGGGATCGATGTATTCATCTGGAAGGAGAGTACTTTGAAGGGGATGCTGGTCAATAAGTTGTAAGAACAATTTCTTTTCACATTTCGGGAATTTATGGATAGCACATCATATATTAGAGAGAATAAAAGAATTTATAAAATATAAAAAAAGAAATACCGATAAGATTACATGCGCATCTAAATAGTAATAGAAGTTAGTTTGTAAATTTTATTGAAGAAATGGGGTGAATAAACTACGAAAAGGAAATAGGCTATCTGCCATACTTTTTAATTTTAAGCTTGAGAAAGTTATAAGAAATGCGGTGATTAAGACTAGAGATACCATAATAAACAAAAACGAACAAATACTGGCCTTTGCGGATGATAAGCATAGCAAAAGCACGAAAGGATATTGTAGACACATTTAGCAAAATAGAGGAGACGGCAAGAAGTAATTATCTTAAAATAAACGGAGCTAAAACAAAATACTTGCAAGCTAGAAAAATTATAGTAACTACAAGGTAAGCCTAAAACACCGTTATCAAAAACTATGATATACGCGAGGAAATAAAGCTACAAATAGAGCACATAGCGGATTGCGGAAATATCTAAAAGCCAGTAATATTACGAGAAAAACAAAGTGCCACATATACAAAAATTTAATGAGACCTATACAAATAAACGGGTGGGAGACGTGAACACTGACAAAAGATGTTGACATATAATAGGCAGTATTCCAAAGAAAAATAGTACGTCACATATATGGTGGTATAAAATCACAAGAACCCAGATCCATTCACAAAACTCAACAAATGACAACGGATAGCTCATGTGAAAAGAATGAAGGAGAATCAAGCGTCGAAAGGATCAACGAACAAACACCAGTGTGGAAGGAGTGTGGGAGGGTCCAGATTTAGATTTATGGATCAAATTGGACAAGATCTAAAAACTTGAAAAATACACCATTGGAAAAGGAAAGTACCGAATAGATCAGAATGGCGGAAGCTGTTGGAGCAGGCTAGGGTCCACAAGGGATTGCCAACCAATGATGATGACGATGATTGGGTAAGTAATTTTTAAGTAAGTAAGTTTTAAAGATCTTAATGCTTCATTTATAATTTTATAATTTAATAATTAAGATAAAAATAACGATTAACAATATTAAGATAATTTTATTATTTGCTTAAATTTGCATTACTACGCTCTTATTCTCCAATCATAATAAACAGCGCCTAAATTATTTGGAAAGTAGAACATCAATCAAGTGCTTATTATTTTTTTTTAAATAAGATTTTTACACACACTCTGAACGCCAGTAAATCAAACGATGTGGAAGGTCATATTTCAGTTTTTTCTCGTTTCCTAAGCGTTGGTTAAAGTTGTGGGGTCTAGGACGTTTCTACGCCGCCGGTTCTTCGCCGCCAGTTCATCGCCGCCGTTTCTACGCCGGGACGGTTCTACACTGGCCGTTTCTACGCCAGCCGATTCTACGCCGCATTCAAATTATCGAATCATTTAAAAAGTAGCATTAACATTTATTTTAATTTAAGAGAATAAAAGAATTTCCGAATGGGTAATCTAAAACACCGCAGAAAAATTACCTAGGAGTTAACGGGTTTACAATCCAGTGTGTCTTGCTAAACCAACAGAAATGAATGATCCCGAGCGTGTTAAAAGAAAAATAGAACGCGAAGATACGTTCAAGTTTGGCCTTTCTACGCTACACGCTTGGATTCGCTGTATGGATATGATTCTTCACATTTCATACAATCTATCTTTCAAAAAGTGGTCTGCGACCACAGCAGAGCAGAAACAACAAAAACAAATCAAGAAACAACAAGTCCAGGAAAGAATTGTAAACATTATTATTGTTTCACATATTTTATATTTGGTACATACTTATATGTATACATATTTAGTTTTCCTATCAGTAGTATTTCTGACAGGCGAATGGTGTGTAATTGTACCTTACAATTACTAATATTTCATGAGTCTTTGAATTTTGAGTCGTGGTCGAAGATTGCCTTCATTTCCACTCCGTTGTTAAGTATCTCCCAGGGTTGTGATGTGTTTGTGTCTGATTACTATCGTGCGTTGTTGTGTTTGTTTTTGTTGTCACGTGTTTTGTTTGTGCAGTCTGTGCGTATCTTAATGATGTTATGGTTATCAGCACAGACCCATTAGCACAAAGGACGAAATCAGAAATTTTAATCCGCTTAATTCTTAAATTCTTAAAATTCTAAAAACCGTTTAACAGTATTTGGTATAATTATGGGGCCCTTAACACATCACTTTAAGTGTATTCGCCACAAAGTAATTATTACGTTAGTTAACAGTGATCTTAATAATGGAAACAGCAGTTCTCAGCAAGAGAGGAAACGAGAAGTTTTCCTATAACGGATATTTGTACGTTTTCGACAAAGTTAGTAAAAGGAACCCTAGTTTACAATTTTGGCGGTGCGAAGAAGTGGGTCGCTGTAAAGGAAGAATTCACACGAGGGCTGGAGAAGTGGTCAACGAAATCAACAATCATTCTCACCCTTCCTCGGCAGCAGCCGTACAAGTAGCATCTGTTGTTACTAAAATGAAACGTCGTGCAGAAGAAACTATGGAGGGTACAAGTGTAGTTATAAATCAGTGTGTAATCGACGTGCCTCAAGCTGTTTTAGAATCGATTCCAAATAGTGCAGCCCTGAGAAAAATAATCAGAAGAAAACGGAATCAAATTAATGCTGCACCTGCTGATCCCGCAGACCTAAACGATTTAGTGTTGCCAAATCCATATAAGGTATATGTGCCTCAACCAGGAACAGAAGAAACTTTTTTGCTAAGCGACGATGGAGAGGGAGCAAACAGAATTTTAATTTTTGGAAGAGAAAGCTGGTTGCAGCATTTGCATAATGCCAATATATGGTACACTGATGGTACCTTCGCAATAGCACCGAGGCTATTTTCCCAAATTTATATTGTTATGGCAACAAAACACGGAGGAGTGCATCCTATATTGTATGCTCTGTTACCTAACAAGCAGCGTGTTACATACACACGTATGTTCGAACTAATGAAAACACTAGTGCCAAATTTAAGTCCAGGATCTATCATTTGTGATTATGAATATGCAGCTTTTAGTGCCATGAAAGATTGCTTTCCGGAAGTAAATGTAAAAGGCTGCTTCTTCCAATTAGCACAAAATATGAGGAAGCATTTAGCTCAGATTGGTGTTATTGGTCAATACAACAATGATGCTGAATTTGCATTGAGAGCTAAAATGGTCCTTGCATTAGCATTTGTGCCAATAGCTGATTTAGATGAATACATTGATGCTTTAGCAAATGATTTGCCAGTAGAACTTCAGCCGTTTCTAAATTGGTTTGAAGACAGCTATGCTGGCCGTTTAAATCGACGCGGGAATGGTAGGCGCCCGCCTATGTTTCATCCAACAATGTGGAATTTATACCAGAGAACAATCGATGGAGAAGATCGCACCAATAATCATGCAGAGGCAGCCAATCGTCGATTGCGTTCTGAATTAGGTATGCATCACCCAACTATTTGGAAATTTATAGATGGATTGCGAAAAGTACAAAAAGGACGAGACGCTTATTTTGAGCAACTTCTCGCCGGACATTTACCACCGATGAAACTGAAAAAATACCGTGTCGCTGATGAACGTATTCGAAGAATTGTCTTAGATTATGGAAACAGGGAACCTCTACATTATTTACGTGGCCTAGCACACAATTACCAAATGACGCAATAATCTTATTTTCCTAATTTAAAATAAATTTTCTATTTTATTTTATTTTCTATGACTGTATGTATGTGTTTAAACAATAAATTTTAATTGTAATTGTAATCTTAATTTGAATGCGGCGTAGAATCGGCTGGCGTAGAAACGGCTAGTGTAGAACCGTCCCGGCGTAGAAACGGCGGCGATGAACTGGCGGCGATGAACTGGCGGCGGAGAACCGGCGGCGTAGAAACGTCCCATTCCCTGTTTACTATACCATTATATTACGAAAAACTAAAATAGGGTTGTTAAAGAAAGGGAGTTCCAAGAAAAGGGTTTCAAGTTGTTTTTCTGTCCGTAAAAATGAAACCTTCCCTTGGTAATACCAATTAATTAGATATGAAACAGAAAGCGGGTATATATGCAATTAATTTTGGCGATTGTAATTTGAAATATATTGGTCAAACAAAACGCCCAATAATAACCCGTTATAAAGAACATATATCGCATATTAAATTTAATAGACCCGAAAAATCGAGTGTTGCCCGTCATGTATTAGAAGCCACTCATAATATCACGATAGATTGTTTAAAACTTGTTAAAAATATAAGCAATCCGAGGAAACTGAATATATACGAAAATATTCATATTATTAAGAACAGTTTCAATGCGGACAACGGTCCAGTTCCGGTCACTCGCCCTTTCCAATTCTTAGAAAATAGATAAGAGGTAGGAAACGAGGATGTGAGAAACATATTCGTGTAATTTCTGAAGTGGGGTAAGTTGACCTAATATTAGCTTTTTAAAACTTATTGTATACATGGACTCCTTGTATAGTGTTTCGCGACTCTTTATGTTAGTTTTACTGTGCCCCATGTTCAACACCGTGATTACAAATTTTACCTACTGATGATGACAACTTAGTTATCGAAAAACATATTTAGGATATTAGCGAGAGATATTAACGAGTATTAATTGTGGTAAGAGTTTTCGTACTTTACTTAACTCCAGTCTCCGAAGAAAGACGATTCATGTAATGCATGTTTTGCCTGCGAGTTATTAAAAAAACAAATATTGAAAACATTAGTTAAAGATCGGGTAGCCAAAAAAAGACAAATTGAAAGTGTGAATAATTGCTAAGCTTCAAATCAGATAACTAATATATAACCATGCATTTGATAGCAAATTGAATTCTATACTAATGAAATCATTTGAAGGCGTTATTCCAAATTTTCTGGAAAACAAACAAAAGTTGATATGTTAATAGAAAAATTCTTAGTAAAATGTATAAAATATAGACTACAGACTGTCTTTGTAAAGTATTTGACTTTTTCCCTCCACAGTGGTGTGAGTAATGGACATAGAAAGGTGTTTCATCGAAATACTACAAATATCAAAGCAGATAGAAGATGAATCTACGGAGGGAGTTTTTTTATGTTATCTACCTCTAGCTATTAAAGAAACAAGTTAGAAAACAAAAAAAATATTTTCCAACGTAAGAGCGATTAACACTCTTATTCCAACTTTTCTTTAATAACGCTATGCCTTCGAAACACAATTCTTTTGGTAATTCAGCAAAATACGTCCCACAGCATTTTCCACGTCGTGATTTGATAAAAATCGAAGCTCTCCCAAGTGCTTTTTGAGTTTTGAAAAGAAATAAGTCACAGGGGGCTAAATCGGGACTGTAGAGTGGATGTTATAATTCGACAAAGCCGCATTCATTGATTACTGCTTGAACAATTCGTGCCTTATGTACCCTGTAGTTGTGCAGAAGTAGTTTTCTGAGTAAAATGTGGGGTCTTGTCGCGTATAGCCGTGTTCACGTTCTTAATTGTGTTTTTGTAGACATTTCCCGTTATTGTAGTCCCTTTTGGCATATACTCAATTAAGAGAATCCCCACTGAGTCCCAGAAAATTGTGGAAAATTGCGTTCTTGCTTTCTTGGGCGGTCGACAGTCCTTATGAATCCATCTTGATTCGTGGGAAAGTCCCAATGTTGTACCATGTACCAAAGTTTCATCCCTAGTTACAATTCTATTTAAGAAGTTTTCATCTCGAGATAAAACACTTTCTCTTCAGGAATTTGTCGTCTACACAATTTTTATTCGGGACTGAGCAGGCTGAGAATCCATGATACCAACACTTTGCTCATTCTCAAATCTTCGTGTAGAATTTTAAAAACACTCGTTTCTGATATTTCTATTTTTCTAGCAATAACTGAAACTTTTACTCGGAGGTCAGTTAACACCAAATCTTGAACTTTGTTGATGATTTCTAAAGTTCGTACTTCCAATGGTGTTCCACACTTTGGGTGAATGGATTCTCTGCCCCATTTGAACTGCTTACACAAAAATTTGACTTGGAAATAGGACAGGCTATTTTATCCATATACTGCCACCATTCTCTCATGAATATTCTTCAGGCTACTACCTTCTCTTGATAAATTTTATGACGCTTCTATCATCAAGTTTCAAATCTTTAAACGAATATAAAAGCAACAAATGCTAAGCGATTCGAGCCAAACTATAAAATGTCACAGAAACTTGATGTCAGAAAATTGTCAGAGTAGAATATTGTTTTCAATATTCTACTCTGATAACAAAAAACTCCCCTCATACTACGTAATTTTACTGGTTTCTGGAAATCAAAACATGAACGAAGATAGATCCGTTCATGGCTAGAATGAGAACATAAAAAAAATGGAGGCTAACGGACGGTCAGTTCCATACTAAGCCATTATTAGGAAAGTTGGATGTTTTCAGCCAACCTAATCAGCAACAAGAAATTAAGATTATCGCCGGCTTAATAACCAGACTTTTCCTTTAAAGAAGCATCTATATAGCATGGGCTTATGACAGACTAACAGAGTGGATTTGAGAGAGGGGTGGTACAAAGAGCATTTTGCTCAAGTGCCTGAACTTATCGGTGTCCAACCTAAAATAGAACAGAAGATGAGTTATTAATAGATATTAAAGTAAGATTTTTCTAATGTATAGGGTATAGTTTTTCCTTTACATTGTGTAAGTTAATAATATAATAGTTGTTTATATATCAAGGGATTAAAGTTGAGCTGTAATCGTGAGGGAGAAAGTCACGAGCGTTTAGCGAGTGACTTAAATCTCTCGAACGAATAAAGCTTAGTTTAATCCCGTGTTATGTACAATATTTTATTTATTACACGCATTTAGTAAATAATTTACTGAGTTTTTAACTGTGACAATTATCAGTCAAAATAAGTATGAAGTTCAGATTGCCGTGATCGTTGTCAAGGAGAATTATTTATAACCTGCGATTTCTGAAAAAAATAATTGTTTTCAATTTCCGTTGTTCGTAAAAATGTTTGAAGATGATGGTGCAAAAGATGTTCCGGCTGAAGTTTTGATGGAAGCGGCTGTAGCAATTTCAAATCTGTTACCAGAAAAATCAAAACATCTTTATGAAAAAGAATATGATTCATTATGTAAGTGGAGAAGTAACAAGAAATAAAAATTGTATGTGATTAATCACATCTAACTTTAACTCCCTTGGGGAATAAAGTGAAATTTAATTCCCCAGGGAATAAAGAGTCACTTTAGCAACAAGAAATCAAACAATTAAAAACATACTTTAAATGCGTCTAATAAATAATAATAATAATAAAAATATTTTAAATTAAGTCGATACACTTACCATACAACCAGAATAGTCTATTCGATAAACGTTACTAAAGTCAATTGCAACTGGAACTACGCTGTTCATTGCTGCTTTCGTTACAGATTCCGTGAAATAGTCTACAGCTGGGAAATAGAAACCCAATTCGGGTTTAATTACAATATATTCCTGGCCTTTCCGATCCTGAAACAACGTTGTAAAAGAAAACGAAATAAGTAATTAAACTATTAAATTAAGAATCGTGTATTTTAAATTTTTAATTAGTAATACGAAGGTAATCCTCTTTTTTTGACAGAACGCATTTATTTATAATTTTTCAAAGTATTCTCTTCCACAGTCAATGCATTTTTATACTCGTGAAAACCAATCTTCAAAACATTTTCTTTAATCTTTGCGAGTTAAGTTGTTTATTTCATTTTAAATGTGCCAACCGCTCCTAGGCCGAAACAAACAGAAATCATTAAGTGCCAGCCTGAACGTTATCGTGATGCCAGGTGATGTGTATCAGGTCTGGACTATATAGCGAATGACCCATTATTTCAATATTTTTGGCATTCAAATACTCAATCGTTCGAGCATCAGTGTTAGCCTAAACGATATCGCCAGGTGCTCCTTCTTCTTGGACAATTTTCCAGCCACTTTGGGGAACTTGGGCTAGAGTACTATTATGCATTAACAATACGACGGTACTCCAGCCCTACGCCCAAAAATATGGCGACCATTTTTTTATTATTTTTTTCGCGATCCCAACTGCCGATTGTTGCTGCAGTCTACCAAAGTTAATCACTTGTAATAATATTGTACACTAAAACGATCCATTAGCAAAGTGATCTAATGCACTATCTTCCACTGTCATCTTTTTGAACTGAAGTCAGGTTGTGAGGAATCTAACGGAACTAAGTCTTACGTACCCTCAAATGTTAATTGCCATCACAGCAATCTTTAGAGTTGCTTCAATACTCTTTGCAATAACATGTTGGTACTCTTCAATTATGTCCCTAGCAAGACCAATATTCTTTTAGTAACAAGCGTTTTCGGTTTAGAAATTCGAAGCGTGCCATTTAAGTAAAATCAACCTTATTGAAATTCATAGAACCACCGCTTTACGGTAGATAAGGATGACTTGTTACCAAATACCCGATTAATTTCCTCAAAACGTTAGTTACGACTTAACTTTAAACTTTTGTTCAATTTCATGTTTTTTTTGTACACGTAATTACTTTAAAGCATATTTTTCAACTTTCATTGTAAATAACTAAGTTAGTTTAGTTAGCTAGAGCGATTCAGCGAAAATAGAACAATCTTCGTATAAAGCAAAAACGCTAGAATCTTTAATTTTCAAAGATAGGTAGATATAGGATATTAGTGGTGCTTACCACTATAAGGACTTTTTTGAAACGATTATTACTAATACCAAAACGTGATATTTTGAGTGTGAATGCGAAATAAAGCACTAGAGCACTATTTCCCTCCAACTTGGATACAATCTTACGCCAAGTTGGAGGAAAATTTTAAGAACAGAAACAAGGCACAGCAATGGGTAATTGCCTGTCGTCATTCATAGCCAATTTATTTATGATTAACTTCAAAAGTATAATTTAAAAATAACGCTAAATATTTTACAAGAGTTTGGATTAGGTAAGTAGATGACATTTTCGTGATTTTTGATACACGTAAGTATGAATTGGACATCCTGGCAAAACGGCTAAATTAAAAAAAAATTATTGAATACCATTCTTACATACATCAGTAATTAGAAATAAGCATAAAATAGAAATCGATATTTTCAGGAAAGAAACCATTCGAAACCAATGTCAATAGATTTATCGCCGCGGATTAATATCATAGTTTCCAACAAAAGACAACCTCTTTCTAGTCAAACAGTTGCTTTCCATTAATGAAAAAGAAATGTGAAAAAGAATTGGATTTCATTAAAAATGTTGCGAGATGCAATGGTTTTGACGTAGAAATAATTAATTAATTAATTAGAAAGACTAGAATTAAGAAATACTGAAAATACAAGTCAATCAACGGGAGGAAACGTACAGACGGCGTTTCGTTCTGGTTGGAACTTTTCAATGCACGGTATTCCTCGAAGACGGACATTGCTTTTTCATTTCTATACTTTCTGTATATATAGTTAACATTTGGAACTTACTGCAAGTAAGAATTAATGAATATTAAATAACATTCTTACATGTAAATGTCGACTTATATGATGCGTTCGTAACTACAATCCGACAAACTAAGTTTGTACCAGTATGCAGAACACACCCTTTCGCGACAACGAACTTCCTGGTAATTAGGTTAATTAAGAATTAAGAAATACTGAAAAAACAAGTCAATCAACGGGAGGAAACGTACAGACGGCGTTTCGTTCTGGTTGGAACTTTTCAATGCACGGTATTCCTCGAAGACGGATTGTAGTTACGAACGCATCATATAAGTCGACATTTACATGTAAGAATGTGATTTAATATTCATTAATTCTCACTTGCAGTAAGTTCCAAATGTTAACTATATATACAGAAAGTATAGAAATGAAAAAGCAATGTCCGTCTTCGAGGAATACCGTGCATTGAAAAGTTCCAACCAGAACGAAACGCCGTCTGTACGTTTCCTCCCGTTGATTGACTTCTTTTTCAGTATTTCTTAATTCTTAATTAACCTAATTACCAGGAAGTTCGCTGTCGCGAAAGGGTGTGTTCTGCATACTGGTACAAACTTAGTTTGTCGGATTGTAGTTACGAACGCATCATATAAGTCGACATTTACATGTAAGAATGTGATTTAATATTCATTAATTCTCACTTGCAGTAAGTTCCAAATGTTAACTATATATACAGAAAGTATAGAAATGAAAAAGCAATGTCCGTCTTCGAGGAATACCGTGCATTGAAAAGTTCCAACCAGAACGAAACGCCGTCTGTACGTTTTCTCCCGTTGATTGACTTGTTTTTTCAGTATTTCTTAATTCTGAATTAACTTAATTACCAGGAAGTTCGTTGTCGCGAAAGGGTGTGTTCTGCATACTGGTACAAACTTAGTTTGTCGGATTGTAGTTACGAACGCATCATATAAGTCGACATTTACATGTAAGAATGTGATTTAATATTCATTAATTCTCACTTGCAGTAAGTTCCAAATGTTAGAAAGACTAATTTAAAAAATGTTTGTTACCTCCACAAAATCATGAGAAAACGTATATGTATTTACTATACCATCAAATTACGAAAAACCTAAATAGAGTTGTTAAAGACCGGGGTCCCCAAGTTGCTTTCCGGTCCAAAACATAATTAAAGCTATAGTGTTCCAAATCGCGTTAACTGGACTCTCTTTTTAATCTTCACCATTATTCTTCTTCATGCTAAATGTCCAGTAACTTCAAATAGAAGCTAAGTCTTCATTGGACGTTTCTTTAATGATTTCGTATTCTTTTTCATAAAACAGCGTAAATTGCCGCCAAATTGATATAGTTGAATAAATTGAATTCACAGTATTCCGCGGCACATTAGGATCTCTGTTTCAATTTCTGCACTTGAAGATTCTCCAGATCGAGACATTTTTACGCATTGGATGATTTCCTGACAATTCTTGCGAAAAAGTTGTTTACGATTTGGTTGCCATGTCGGGGTAACTAAGGGCTGTACCGTCATCAGTAGTCTGCTAGACCTACTATAGATCGTTCCAACCTCCGTATTCAGTATGGGATATAATAGCAACTTTTATCTCTTACTATCCTTAGTTGCTGTCATTAACGCTATCTTCCGTTGCTATGTTGCAACTTATTGACATATGCTGTCGGCATCGATAACAGTATCTATCTGTCTATTAATATCAACTGTCAACCGTCATCGTCCTACTTTTAAAATATTTCGTTAAATTGTTAATTTGTTTATATAGTTGTACAAATTGTTCTTCTCAGAACACTTCTATCTTTTTCAAGCGTGCACAGGGTAATATGGGTATTTTTATTGATTTTTATAAACGTTATAACATAATATAAATGTAATTACAGTTTTCACTGCATTAATGGAGCCTGTAGGAAGAAAACGGCGCAAAGGAGACAAATTTAGCCGTAAGGAGAAGTGTATGATTGCAAATGTTTTCAATTATTTAAATAAATCAATGAATGTGAGTGCTGCCGTTCAAGAAGCAAGTAAAGCTTTGGGTATCTCAGACCGTGAAATATATCATGTAAAACAGGAGCAACGAACTGGTTTATTATCAAGTCCAGAAAAACCTAAAAAAAAGGAAAGGCATACAACTAAATGATCGACTACATACATATGATGAGAACATGCAAGCAGCTATTCGACGTAAAGTGAATGGCTTTTTTATACAGAATATGCCACCTACATTAAATACAATTCTTGCTGCTGTCAATGCTGATGATGAACTTTCTAACTTCAGTCGAACAACTTTCACGATATGGGTTTCGAATTTAAAAAAGTAGGACGAAATATAATATAAAAAGATATAAATATAAATATAATAGGAAAAATATACGTATAACTTATGGGATTTTTAGTGTATGCATTGAATTGTCTATTAATCTATTATTTAGAGGGTGTATAAATGAAAATGATTAGACAAACTTCAGCCGACTAATAAAAAATAACGGTTTCTAGAAAAATATGTCACTTAGTAGAGTGGTAATGTTAACACGCCATTGACGTTGTATCGTCAATAGAAAAATAAAAACAAAAGCTTCAGTATTCACTAGCGAAGAAGGTAAAATAATAGAAACCTTGAAAAAAGATATGAAATTAATAGAAATAGCCATAACATTAGTATGTTATCTTCAAGTACTTGTAAAACAATGTATGCACAAATATTTATGCCTTTTCTGTCATTTAATATTTACTTATATAAACGTAAATACGGTTTAACAGTGTCCTCATTTTTCTTAATCAATTGGATGTATTCTTCTATTTACATACATATTAATTATTTAAAGCGAAATTAATCAATTTTATCTCAATCTAATCAAAATATATAAAAAATTAGTTTCTCTATATAAACCGTACCATAGCAAAGTCGCAATCAATCCTCGGCCTAGTCCATATTTTCAATAGGGCCGTCATATTTAAGACGACACCGGTGAGTAGACCTATTTCCACGCCGCAAACCAAACACACGCTTAAGGTCGTTAGAATCACAGCAAGGTCGAATTCTAAAACAAACAAAGATCAAAACGTAGAACGATGTAATATTTGCCGTAAGCAGATCTGACGTACTGTTACATCTCCATAATTTGGGTAGGATTTCGTAATTGACCATAAAGATTACTGCTGTGATAAGAACAGCTGAGAGAGTAGCTTTTGGAATGTAATAAAAGTACGGCGTCAAGAAACTAAGGGCCAGCAAGATGATGGTTGCTGAAAATGGATTATCTACATTTTTATTCTGAAAATATTTCTGACATATCAATAATGATTTCATATTAGTTTAAAATATAAATATTTACATGTTGGATCTATTTGGAGATTTAAAAATAGCATAGTTAGTTAATCACGAAACTTGTATAAACACACAAAATATGTAAAATTAAGATCTAATTTATGATTTTCTTACGTATTTATTATGGCTATAAAATATAATGCCACGATTAAGTAGTTACATACAATATTGTAAAATTAACGATTTTTTTTGTTTAAAAAACCTTGACCTTCGGTTTATAAATCGAGTAAATAAGTAAAATTTGTTTTTTCAGTTATATTTAATGTTTTACATAAGTTTAAGACCTTATCAGAACAAAGTCAACTTTTTAATGAATGGTCTAAGTACTTGAAATCGACTTCATTCCGTAGCTAAAATAAAAATACATATACGCCGTTCCCGATTCGATTGTTTGCATTTTAGGTTAGGGTAGTAAACGCTTATGTCAAACTTACAATATTTAGGTTATATGTGCAATATGTAATATAAAATTATATAAAAATACAAATACGATTTTACTTCTGTCCAGCTGATAAAGGCAACAATGGTCCATCATTATCGCGTTCTGCTTCACAGTTTGCAATCGCGTATGCAACAAGTCGCTAACATAGGCTGCAAAACGCTTTCGGCATTGCAAATAAAGAGTAAACAAACAGTGGCAAAATATGACAGAACGATATGTGTCAACACTGAATATTCGCACCGCCATGCATTCACAGTGATGTTGATATAAATGATATCGTGTGTTAAAAAAAAACTGCCTCTAGTGAGCCATGATTTCTAAGTAACATCAAAAAGCATGCCGTAACTTTACTAATATGAATTTCTTAAATGACAGTTACATCTAAATGACAGACGGCTTTAGAAAATTGCAAGATTGATTACTAGGTTATAATCTTCCTGTCACGAATAAATACAATTCCGTGTTATCGTTTTTATTAGATGGCACTAATAACATTAACATTTAACAATTCAGAACGGTGCGGTTAAGTTACGACATACCTAAAAATTTCATGCCCAACTCTGAGGTTGTTTTTTTTGAACGCACGATACTTCGTTTATTGTTTTTGTGTTAATGATTCCGAAAATTCGGTTGATGACGTGCACGTCTTCGGTCTTCGAATCGTGACCAGCGAATATTATTTCAGAATGTATACGCAAAAATATAAAAATCTGTACTGAACCTATATTGAAACGTTTTTGTAATACTTGTATTAAGAAATTTTAAATTTCAATTCCTATAACAATAATAGAGTAATAGATCAGAACAATAATTAACGTAAGATAATGATTGTAATTTGTGTAAAGCAAAAGATGTTTGAAATATGAAGTAAAATAAACAATACCTGCATATAAGCCAGCGAATGGTGTTCGTACGCCACTGGTGTTACTAACGGCTGATCTGGTGAACGCTCCACTAGCTGGCACAGCTGATACAAAAGATCCCAAAATGTTACAAATACCCAAAATCATCATTTCATGGGCGGAATCGACAATAACACCAACAGCTGAAAGTAACAACAATATGAATTACTTTGGAAAATATAGTACATACAGTGAAACCTCGCTTTACGAGCACCTCTCATAACGAGCAAAATAAATTGACTCACATAGCGAGCGACGTCTCGTATAACGATTGACGAGGACAGGGGAAGTCCAGAATTGTGTGGATGCAGTCGTTGCGCTAGCTTGTTACTCTCGCTTGTGGCAACATATATTTGGGAACTCGTGTTCAAACGTATTTACTGCTTGCAATTCTTTTTGTGTAAACTTTAATATCAATAAAGCATAGTGTTAATTTATTTTATATTTAATAACCCTGACAAAAATGTCCCCGAAGACAAGGCCACAAAAATAGCCATCAGAGAATAAAAATAGCATAGAAACGAATCGTAAAATCATTGAAAAGCGTGAACGAGGTATGAGCATGGCTGATCTAGCACATACATACAATCGGTCCACATCAACGATTTGCATTATCCCCCAAGAATAAGGAGAAAATTAAGGAGATAGATGCTCCAAAGGGAGTGACAAGAATATCTACATAACGGTTAATTATTCTCGACGATGTTGAAAGGTTGCTGCTTATATGGATTAACGCAAAGCAATTGCAAGGCGACACTATTAATGAGAACATCATTTGTGACAAGGCGAAAGTGATTTTTGCCGACCTCTTTGCAAAAGCGCCAGGATCATCGACGGCCGAAGCCGTGGATGGTTCGAGAAGTCTAAGAGAAGAATCGACATCCACAGTGGTGAAGCAGTAAGCTCTGATACAAAGGCAGCAGAAGATTTCATCGGTGACTTCAAGAAGTTCGTAGATTTTGAGGGGTACCTGCCTCAACAAATATTTAACAGTGACGAAACGGGTCTCTTCTAAAAAAAAATGCCGAAGCAAACCTATATAACAGCAGAGGAGAAAGCATTGCCGGGTCCCAAACCAATGAAAAATCGTCTCACGCTGCTATTTTGTACCAATGCAAGCGGTGATTTGAAAATTAAACCACTACTTGTGTACCACTCAGAAACTCCATGAGCGTTCAATAAGTGTAAAGTGCATAAAGTAGGTTAAATGTGATGTGGATGTCAAACAATAAGGCTTGGATGACACGAGACCTCTTTACTGCTTGGATCAATGAAGTGTTTGCTTGAAATTCATCTGCAACTCCATGTTTTGCTTATTGTGGACAACGCTCCAGCCTATGCCCCAGACCTACAAGATGATTACCTTGACGAATTTAAATTTATTAAAATCAAGTTTCTGTCTCCTAATACCACTCCATTACCTCGACGCATTCGAAATTAAACAAAAATTGGCGCCAAAAAACTAAGGAATAAAAACACTTTAATATATAGCAAGAAGGTAGAATTGAAAAGCTTAAAGAACTTGGAAGATTGGAAGATTTTCAGCCAAAATTTATAGACTTTCTTAAAGAATCAGCTGTTTAAATAATTAAATTTCAAAAGGAAGCCAATGGTGGCTAACAAGATTAAACAAAAATTGGAGCCAAAAAACTAAGGAATAAAAACACTTTAATAATATAGCAAGAAGGTAGAATTGAAAAGCTTAAAGAACTTGGAAGATTTTCAGTCAAAATTTAAAGACTTTCTTAAAGAATCAGCTGTTTAAATAATTAAATTTCAAAAGGAAGCCAATGGTGGCTAACAAAACAAACGAAAGCGACATTGACAGAGAGAAGGAAACTGAAATTCAGAGTGATGAAAATCACACACAAGGAACTAAGGAACGAAGTAAATATTGAATACAACAAGAACAATAACGAAGTAACAGTTATTTTTTTTTAAATAATGTAAATTTAGTGGTGTGAGCTTCCCCTAAACGTTAGAACATCAGCATTTTGGTTATGCTGTTCTGCAGTTGTACCAGGTGCTACCCAGAAATTCCCGAAATTAGAATATGGCGTGGGAAGGGTAGTACTGCACTATAGCGCTAGTTGGTGTAGGCTACGTCTATACTAAGCTAGTTTGTCAAGCGGTACTTTGCTAGGTGGTGAGAAACAGTTTTTATGTTTATATTTGTTGACTTGTATTTGAGATATTCTGCGATACTACGATGTCTGATGTGAAAGAGCAAAGAACGTGCATCACATTCTGCTTCAAACTTGGTAAAACAATATGAAGCACTTGGTGAGAATGCTTTAGGCCAAACGCAAGCTTATGAGTGGTACAACCGTTTCAAAAATGAACGTACGTCGATGGATTATGATGAGCGTTCCGGTCAGCCATCAACGGAAAACACGCCGCGAAATGAGACAAAAGTGCGTGATGCTATCCTGCAAGACCGAAGGTAAACAATCCATGACATTTCTAACATTGTTGGTTTGTCGTACGGCGATTGTCAATGTATTCTGTCCGGCGAACTCAACATGCCGCGCATTGGTGCGAAGTTTGTGCCACGATTGCTCAGCATTGAACAAAAACAGCAACGCGTGGAATTGAAAAAGATGCGAACTTCAGTACCAGAATCATTACTGGCGACAAATCATGGGTGTACGAGTATGCTCCGAAGCAAAGGGGTAGTTATCGCAGTGGAAGACGCCATCATCACTACGACCGAAGAAAGCACGGCAAGTTCGAAGCAACATCAAGTCGATGTTGATTTGCTTCTTTGATGCTGATGGCACCGCGCACAAAGAATTTCTTCCACCAAGTGAAACAGTTAATGGATGATTTTATAGCGATGTTCTTCGGCAATTAAGAGAAAACATTCGACGCAAGCGGCCTGTCAAGTGACCCACCAACCCACACGTCATTTGTTATGCGTCAGTTTTTAGCCTCAACGAAAATGAAACTGAAGTTCTGGGGGCGCCGTTTTGGAACGATTTAAAAGATCCAGATCGAATCATAGAGAGTGTTGAACACGTTAACACGCGAAGATTTCCAACACTGCTTCCAGTCATGGACAAGTCGCTGTAGGATGAGTGTATTCATGCGGAAAGAGAGTACTTTGAAGGGGATTGTAGTGAATACGTTGTAAGAACAATTTATTGCTTTTTTTCACATTCCGGGAATTTCTGGGTAGCACATCGTATCATCGATTGAAATTATGGAAGACGATGCATGAAAGACTAAACAAACAAAATTGAAGAAGCCGCAAGAAAAACAGGATAACAGGATGAAAACCTGGGGTGGTATATATAAATGGAAGAAGAAATGTATATAAGAGTTTCTCATAGCGTTACCAAAATTTGAAGTATCATATGGAAATATATCCATAGTAAGCAGCCCAATAAATCTATTTATAAAAACATGAATTCTAAGGCTTCAATTTCAAAATAAGATCAAACAATATAATGATTATATTGTTTAATGATAAAAACACACACAATGTTGTATTTAAAACAACATTGTGTGTGTTTTTATCATTTGATATGGATTTACATCAAGTAAAGGCAGAATCGATTCAATATTATATTGTTTGATATGAAAACCTGGGGTGGTATATACAGGATGAGTTTTTTTGAATGTTTAGCATTGGGATCTCAGAAACTACTGGAGATAGAAAAACGCTTAAATGGGGAAAGATGCGCAGTTTTACGTGTTTGATTTAAAACTGCTTTTGTTTCTCCGATAACTTTCATGGCTTATTAGATATTCAAAGAAAACTAAATTTTACGATTTTCTTTAAACATGCTTAGCATCGTTAATAGTAATTTTAGAGAAAAAGTGTTCAGACAAAAGTTTTAGATAATTTTATGCCAAATGAAACTATGTAGCTAATATTTTCTTTTCGTTCACCATTATCGATTTATGACATAAACTTGTGTTTTTTTAAATGGAAACCATAGTTGGTTTTGACATCATTAAAAAGCTTATTTTTTGCTGATTACAATGATATAAGGTTTGATATGGTTATTTTAAAAAATAAAGATGATATAGACATTTTTATGGTTTTTATGGAAAACAATTGAATTTCGAACTGATAAAATACAAACGAAACGAAAACTTATTTTGAAATCTTATGTAGTAATAAAATGAAAACTATAAGAACTTTTATTAAGGGCACACAACATTATTAATGTTCAAAGATACCTCCATTATTATTAATACACAAATTGCATCTCTTCACAACAGAATTTGTAGCATTGCGGACTTTACGCCTATCGATGTTATTAAAAGCAACTAAGACAGCTTCTCTTAAATCGTCGGTTGTTTCATATGTTCTTTTGTATACTGTGTCCTTTAGTACACCCCATAGGAAAAAATCCAAAACTGATCAATCAGGGGATCTAGCCGGCCATTCAATGGCTGCATTTCGTCCTATCCATTGATTAGGGAAGTTCAAATTTAAATAATTTCTAACATTCAGTTGATTGTGCGGAGGCGCTCCGTCATGTTGAAACCATTGCAGCATTGCTCGGGGTTCTTAAATTTAAATTATCTAACATTTCCTCGAAATCTTGTTGTAAAAAATTAAGATAACGATTGCCAGTTAGTGATCCATCAAAAATAAAAGGAGGAAGAACAGTTGATCCTATAACACCACACCAAACATTAAACCCAAATTTAATTTGTGGTCTCCTATGTTCAACGTGAAGTGGATTTGTTTGAGACCCTATGTGCTCATTGTGCCTATTAAACATTCCACAATTTGTGAAACGAGATTCATCAGTCCATAATATTTTCATTGAACGCTATGAGAAACGCTATGAGAACGCTATGAGAAACTCTTATATACATTTCTTCTTCCATTTATATAAATGGAAGAAGAAATGTATATAAGAGTTTCTCATAGGGTTACCAAAATTTGAAATATCATATAGAAATAAATCAATCAATGAGCATAGTAAGCAGCCCAATAAATATATTTATAAAAACATGAATTTTAAGGCTTCAATTTCAAAATAAGATCAAACAATATAATCAAACAAATTATCAAACAATCAAACAATTAATTTTTTTTTGGTTTTCCGTATTTGCCAATTGCGTGTGAGACTTGGTGAAACAAATTTTTTTTTCTGCAAATGTGACCGCTTTTCTGCAATTTCTGCCTTCAGCTAGTCAAGTAATGATGCGTAGTATGCTCCTGTAATGTTTTTTCCTGTTTTAAGATAATCGATTAAGATAACTTCACTATTCCAAAAAACGGTCGCCATCACTTTCCCGGCCGAAGAAACAATTTTTGCTTTTTTTGGAGACAATTCCCCATTCGCAGTTCACTGTTTTGACTGTATTTTTGTCTTTGTATAATTGTGTATCCAAGTTTTATCTATACTAATTAGTCGGCGCCAAAACTCTAATTTATTGTGCCTAAACTGTACCCAGAGCGTTGAAAATGTTCATTCCAACACGTTTTTGGTTTAACGTTAGCAAGCGCGTCACCTAGCGCGCGGACAGCTTTCTCATGCGTAAATCTTGATTCAATATATTATGACAAACACGTTCTTTGGACATATTCATACCGTCTGCTATCTGTTTCACTTTAATTCGGCGGTCGTCTAGCACCATTTGTTGAACTTTAACGATGTTATCGTCAGTGGTTACAGTTTTTGGACGTCCTGAATGCTCATCGTCTCCCAAGCTGGTACCGGCCACGTTTAAACTCAGCTGCCCAAAATTTCACCGTGGTAAATTATGGTGCAGAATCCCCGTACACAGCGTCCAACTCATCTTTAAGTTGCATAGGCGTATTGCCTTTTAAAAACAAATATTTAATGACGGCTGGGTACTCGAAATGGCTGAAATTTAGGTGAGTATCTGTCAATAGTTGCGCAACCGCATTCCCCAGCTTTTATTGACGAGTGCTGCCATCTTCACGTTAAGATCGGAAATATATCAGATCGTCCTCGTATATGCATGTATACTTGTTATATTTTATAAAAAACAAAGCAATTTACACATTAAAGTGAGAAACTGATTTTATCTTATTTAGATACAAACATAATAATATCTACGCAATATAAACATAACTTAATTCAAAATTTGATAACTTTTTGACCAGTCATGTAAATATGACTCCATGTGTTGAACATAATTCCAACAATTTTATGGACTTATACGCTCAGATGCATTATGTACTGCCTCATATAATTTATTTTCAGTCGTTTATTGTATTCTTATTATCTGCTTCCACTGGTCGAATAACTCCTCTAGTAGATTTAGAAAAGAGCTGTAAGCAGAAAGAAACACTGGAAAATAACCATGACCTCTAATAAGAGCCAAGACTTTCTCATTTCAATGGAATCTTACATTGTCTATAACAATATGAGCCCCTTCTACATCGTCGGTATGTAAATCTTGAATTAACATTGAAACGTGAGAAATTCAGAAAAGTCCAGTGTATTAAAGAGGACATCTTGAATTTGAAACTAATACAAGGAATTTACGTTAATTTCAGTAGCAACAGAATAATTGCGCTCTCTAAACTCTGCTTTTATTTTTGATGTTCTGAAACGCGAGAATATATTTGTATTCCATATTCGCCAATGAAGAAAATTTTTTCTCTTTTCAGCATAACTCTGTTATACTGCAAGACGTAATCGAAGCGAGCTTGAATAATGTCCGGTGTATTTCTTTTTTTCAGGAACAAAAGACACTTTTTTAACAAAATGATGAAAGTTCTTAATTGCTCTTCAATTGTAGATAGTGGCTATTAAAGTGTTTGGCTTGGTTAATTTGTTTGGTTTGAATATGGCTTTTTAAGAGTAGATAGGTATCTATTTGCTTCTGTTTACAGATTCGTCAGTGTTATATTCAGGTTTGTCAAAATATAAGCCACATTTGAATATTCAAACTGAAACAAATAATTGTGAAATAATTGTGAAAAAAACATGTCCTAATGCGCAGAATAAAGAAGTAAGGATTGGTTTTGCGTTGGAAGTTATGCTGCATAATTTTAATTTTTAGGAAAATAGATGAAAAAGTTATTTAGTCGTCTCATAATGGCCGAATCCGTGTTTATAGACCACCACCTAATTCACGATTTGATGAAAAGTATACTCAAAAATCACAAACGAGCGGCAAATTCTCAGTAAAGTCTGCGTCTGGATTTGCGCACATGGGCCAGGTGTTTTTTGTTGGATTATAGGGAAAAGATATAATAGTAACAATTATATTAGAATATTAGAAAATGTTTTTCTACCTGCGGCAGAAATTATATATAGAATATATTATATAGAAAGTATCCTAAATGAAATTTCATCTTTCAACAGGACAATTGTCCAGTCCACACGGCAAGAGTCGTTTCTCAGTGGTTTAGAAGTTCAGATATGAACCCCATCGAGAACATGTGGGGTTACATTGTTAAGACGATGAGCAGGAATAATTTTAGGCCAGCAAATGTCCAAGAACTATCTAACAGGATCGAGGATATTTGGAATGAAGTGTCACCAGAATTTAAACATAATGTCATAACATGTATTCCTAGACGATTACAAGAGGTGTTAGACGAAAATGGTGCTGAAATGAAGTATTAAAAATTAAAACCAAATAATTGTAGTTTTCTGATTAATAAATTCTTGTCTTTCATTTATTCACTCAGTAATATAATTCTTTAACAAGATGTATAACATAATTTTGCGTGACAGGTTACAGATAAATATCAGTATGCTGTCATCTGCACAACTCAATTATACCAAAAACCGACTTACAATGCTTAATAAATATCTAATATTCCGGATTTTAAATTCCGCGATAGTACCTATGGGGTTGATCAAATCACTTAACACATCTATACCATATATGTAGCTAAATTCTGAGAAACGGCTCGGGTATATATATGAGTCATGAGTCATGAGTGTCATGACTCATGACTCATATATATACCGAGCCGCCGCAACCAATTCTTATACGATGGGGTACTTGGTTAGAAGCAGCATTTTATTATTATAAACATTTTGAAAAAATTAAATCAGTGATTTTACAACTAGATGCCAAAGAAGCAGCTGCAATACGGCTCAGCCAGGTTCAATTTAACAATCCTCAAGTTGCAACAAATTTAAAAATTATTTACGACAGTTACGTTCCAATACTGGACGCAATAAAAAATTTACAGAACACTGCGCTGTCCTTATCGGACTCATTAGAAATTATTGACCACGTAAAACTAGTGCTGCATATCCTTGAAGATGAAAAAAATGATTGTGTCCGTGAAAAATTTAACAGTGTATTAGATAAAAATGTAGATTTTACAAAATTAGGGCAACTTTTTACCAATACTGAAGATCCGTTGTACAGATACAAAGAGGGCTTTAACTATGCAAATATAACATCGTTCAAAGTCGAACAATCCTTCTCTGTATATAAACATATATATACGTCGCTACGTACGAACCTTTCCGAGACTAATACAGAAACATATATTATGGTGCAGTTTTTTCATCGCGCACATACACATTTTTTTGCAACAATGTAAACATGTTGGGTAAGTTATTTATGTTTTTTCTTAACGTTTTGTATAGAGATTCGATATATTTATTTTTAAGTAAGCGCACTGTTATTCTGCTAAACTCTCCACGCAACGCCACTGCTGGGGCACATAGTCTGCCGTCTTTAATAATGACTTAATAAATTGAGAACAAATCACTACGAAATACCGGTGATTACAGTTTCATCCGATTAGCAGATTCGCATAAATTATAACATACACTTTCGTCCGGCCAGTAAGACAGGCCTAAATTTGGGATATATAATTTCGCCCGGCTGGTAGGTGCAGGTAGAGGAGAGCATTAAAATTGTCCTAATGGTATTATATTCTAATCAAAACTTTCCTTGTATTTTTTCCCAGTTGATACTTATTACACTAGTTTACACCGAAAATGTACATTTGATGAGAGATAGATTTCCTTATGTATTTTCTTCCGCTGAATTCGAAAATCAAGGTTAAATTTTTTTTTATGGAACAGTTTTTGAGATATTGTAATTTTTTCATTTTTTTGACCTTTTTTCACTTGAGAAATCATATCTCGAGCTAGAAATGCCCGATTGGGCTGTTCTTGGTACCCAAATGCAAGGTATTGAGATGACGAACAAATATGTATAATCGGATCTTTGATTGGTAAAGCGGTTCAAAATATATCGATGAAAATAGGGCACATTTTCAAAAAAATCATATTTTACAGTGATTCTGTGCCGACAGAAAAGTACAAATCGTTAAAAAAAAGTCTGGTTTCTGTTCATGTACGTAAAGATGATACTTTTACGTAAGAACTAAGACCAACCAGAAGAAAATCGACCGAAAAATGACAAAGTTATAAGCAATTGAGTGAATAAATCCAAATCCCATATTTTCCGAATATTTTATTTTTTTCGACAATTTATTGGGTTTAAACGCTTGCAATACATTCTTGACATTTTTGTGTGTTAGAAATAGTTGTGGCTCTTGCTTTGTCTTCGGTTGCTTTTGGGATCCGTTTCTTTAGTGAGAAACCATACATAGTCTCCCAACATTGCTTCATCCCAAAATCCTTGATAGCGCCGCTCAATGGTCTTAATTTGTTGGTGAAATCTCTCGCCGTGTTCGTCACTTATGTCACCAAGATTGTCCGGAAAGAAATTCAAATGCGAATGCAAGATATTGATTTTTAGAGACATATTTACACCTGTAAGAAATAAATAAAATGGTAAAAACAATACAATAGAAAACAACCAGGAATGAAATTAAATAATGGTATTCCGTACCCATCTTATTGTAGTTCTTCAGCAAATCGGCAATAATTCCCTCATAGTTAGGGCTTTTATTGTTCCCAAGAAAATTGGTAACAACCCGCTGAAATGAATTCCAGGCCTCATTTTCAACGGGTGTTAAATATTTTGGAAAATCTGTGCTTTTTACCAATTTCTTTATGTGTGGACCATCGAAGACGCCTTCCTTGATTTTTGCTAAAGAAAGCTGCGGGAAAAGGGTTTTCAAATAGGAAAATACTTGGTCTTCCTTGTCTAAGGCCTTCACAAAATTTTTAATGAGGCCAAGTTTAATGTGCAACGCTGGAAGGATTATATTTTCTTTTTTGACAAGAGGCACATATTTAATATTGTCTTTGCCCACTGTGACGTTCTCCCTTTCTGGCCAGTCTTTTCTTCTATAATGATGTTCACGAGCACGACTATCCCAGAGGCAAAGAAAGCAGCAATATTTTGTATATCCACCCTGCATTCCACACAACATGCCGACGACTTTGAGATCGGAACATATTTTCCAGTTGTGATGCTCATATTGAATGTATTTTAGCAAATTGGCCATTGTGGCGTATGATTCTTTAGTGTTGATTGCATGAGCGATGGGGATAGAAGGTTTTTCATTTCCAATATGCAGCAGGACTGCTTTCAAACTCTCCTTACTACCGTCAATGAACAAGCGCCACATTTGGATCATAAGACTCTCCGAGTTGCTCAAACAATGCAGGAATATCGTTGCAGTAGCATATGTCGTTTTCCTTATTAAAATGTTGTGCGTAAGGTTTATCACGGTTTCTGTAAAATGTTCCATTTACTCCCGGAGCCAAACAGTTCCGTTGCTTCAGACGAGATGCAAGTAACTCCGCTTTTTCCTTTGACAGCTCGAGATCTCTCACCAAATCATTCAGTTCAGGCTGCGTAAAATATTGCAATTGCGACTCCTGTTGAAATTCATTATCACTGCTTGTGTCTGTGTGTGATGATTGGATGTGATGATTCGAAAAATTCAATCGTTGAATCGGGGCACTTAGGATGAGGAAATTCACTTGAATGTGGACCTGGAAGCGAAACAGATGCTACTGTCGCATAAACCCATTTGGCACTCTTTCCAAAACCAGTGGATTTGCTCAGGCAAAAGTAACAATCAACCGAATGGCAGAGCGGCTCTCTCCATATCATCGGTACACCGAATTTCATGTATCGTCTAATTTGGAATAAAAATTCACTTTATTATTAATTCATTTGTATCTATAAATTTAATCTTACTGTGATGAACCAGAAGCCCACGCGGCAAGAGTTATATGGCACGATAAACAAACATTATTTGGTGTCCATTGCTCATGAAAAGTTGCAGGTGCTATTCCAAAATATTGCAGATAATTATGTTGTAATGAATCGGTGAATCTACGTCTATTTGGTTGGGGGACAAAATTGCCACACACGTAACAGAAATTATTTGGATTGTTTACGCACTTAAATTCTCGTTTTCTTTTAGGCATTTTGGTGAACACAATGAAATATAATTTCAATCAAATTTGTGAGTTCCTATAATATACAAACAACCGACACTACGTTTTATAGAAGATGTCAAAACAAAATGTCAGGGTTCTAAGGTTCCTAAATGTGATGTGTTGTTGTTTTGTTTGGAATAAAATCTAAGAACTCTAGCGTCAACGTGAGAACTAATATACGTTGCCAATATACCAACAGGCTATCGATATAAAATCATGTTCCTATACCAAAGACATATAAATATCAAGATATAGCAAGAGTCAGCTGTTTATTGGTACGAATAATAATTATTATTATAATAATAATAAGAAAGTAAAATACATAAAAATAACAAATAATAAATTCAATATATTTGCGTGTGAGCAACCGAACTCATAAATTGTCGAAAAAAATAAAATAATCGGAAAATATGGGATTTGGATTTATTCACTCAATTGCCTATAACTTTGTCATTTTTCGGTCGATTTTCTTCTGGTTGGTCTTAGTTCTTACGTAAAAGTATCATCTTTACGTAGATGAACAGAAACCAGACGTTTTTTAACGATTTGTACTTTTCTGTCGGCACAGAATCACTGTAAAATATGATTTTTTTGAAAATGTGCCCTATTTTCATCGATATATTTTGAACTGCTTTACCAATCAAAGATCCGATTATACATATTTGTTCGTCATCTCAATACCTTGCATTTGGGTACCAAGAACGACCCAATCGGACATTTCTAGCTCGAGATATGATTTGTCAAGTGAAAAAAGGTCGAAAAAATGAAAAAATTACAATATCTCAAAAACTGTTCCATAAAAAAGATTTAACCTTGATTTTCGAATTCAGCGGAAGAAAATACATAAGGAAATCTATCTCTCATCAAATGTACATGAAAAAAATTTCATTTTGTAAACTAGTGTTATTTGTGAAATCCAACAAATATCGTATTCTACTATCGCTACCCCCACCCACTAAATGAAATTCTTATGAATTATGTACTTACTGAGAAACATTACATTTCAGTTAATTATTACATATGCAAAAAAGGTTTAAGTATATCAATACGTTAAGCACGTATTACGCATTTGTTACAAATGAAACAGACATGCAATATACACATCTGTAACTGTACACATGGACAATACACCTCGTATTTTCCAGCATTTACTTCACTAGCTTAATTGATGGCGCCTAATAGTAGATGGCGAAACACGTGTCTTAAGCAGAAGTAAATGCTGGAAAATTGTATTGTCCATGTGTACAGTTACAGATATGTATATTGCATGTCTGTTTCATTTGTAATTATTACATGTTAAAAGTGCAACATGGAAAATTTAAATGTGAGAATAAGTGTAGTAAGCGTGGTAAAGAAGTATTGTTTGTGAACAACTTCCGATACTGTTTTGCGGAACAACTGTCAAGTGGCGAAAAAACTGGAGATAGCGGACGTCAAAATGCACTGCTACTGTTTACACTATGGGTGAAGACAATTTGATATCCCATTGTAATTTGAACCATGTCCATCCTGAATTAAGCGCTTCAACAGTACAAAAGCAATTTCTAGCGGCGGCAAAACGTAAAGCTACAGAAGAACTTAATTACAGATTAAGTTAACGAATTTTGCAGTCGCTGTTAACAAAATGCAACAATAGTGAATTATTAGCAATTGGCAACTTGAAATCGGTGAAACGAAGTACTTATGGTGAAAGAAGAAAGACATTTCCGAGTTTGTTCAAAAAGAAGTGTTTGAAACTTTGGCAAATATGAAATCCGAAATTAGTGCGAACAGAGACGAAGAATTTTTTATTGTGAACGATAACAATCATTAATAGCAATATTCTCTTGTAAGTCAAACCTGAAACATTTGTATAAGTGCAAAAAGATATTTATGGACGAAACATTTAAATATTCCTTGAAATATTTTGTACAGTTATTTACCATCCATGGATAACGGGCACTATATATACTTAGTGTTTTGTTTACTCAAAGATAAAAGTTCAGAAAGTCAAAAATGTGAAGAATTTACGTTGCAATTTCGTTCTAAGGAGGTTGTTATCGATTTTATTTTGAAATGTCGATACACAAAGCTGTCAGTTCCATGTGACAGAATATTAAAATAATTGGCTGCCGATTTCATACCTCTTAAGCTTGGTGGCGAAAAACACTATAAAGAAAAACATACATTAGCAAATGGATTGGATACTGTTTCGGTCTGTTTTTCTTAGAACCTGAGAACGTTGGCAACTGTTTCGTATTAGATCTACTGCCTATAGTATCAGAAAGGATAAACTACAAGCATTTATGGACTACCTAGTGGAAACTTATATAGAAGAGGATTCAATATTTCCTTCCGAAATTTGAGCCGCTAAATGTGCTAGCAGCTCAAGGACGACCAACGCATGCGAATCGTTTCATCAAGCTGAAATTTATATTCAAATACAAAGTGTAAATAAACAAAGACAAGTGAACACACACAAAAACGCGAAAATTTTCTCAAGAAGAAAATCCTACAATATGATAATAAAGAACTAACGATACTGCAATATGTACAATTTCACATTATTATTCTTTTTAAGTACATAATTTTAAAAATATTAATTTGTAATTGTTCTACCATTTAAGTATTTCTTTTCTTTTCTCATTTGCTATTTTATATATTTTTCTTTTGCAATAGAATAAATTCTTAAATTTTAACTTCTTATGTCTGTTTCTATTCAACACCTAACTTACTCTGCTTGTTCAATATATCGAAAGTATCCTAACAAAAATGTTATTTCCACTAAAAATAATATTGGAGATACACCTCTGAATTAATATAAAAGGATTAAGTACTTAAAGATTATCGGACGAAACTGTACCTACTCATAAATACCCAAAAATTCGACCCGGACGAAACTGTAACACAATGAAGCGGTTAGCATTATCAGAAAAGGCTTAAACACGAAACTGTATCTGCCATGAAATACTGCTTCAATCTGAAGGGAACGCAAATTCAAAAACATAATTTTTTGGTAAAACAAAAATTAAAAATATAATATAGTATAGAATCCACGGTTGGCTCTTGGTGAAACATAATGAATAATTTACTAAAGAAAACACTCGGTATGTTTGTTTCACAAAATATATCTATTTAATCTCTAACATATGTTTCGCCTTTTCAGGCATTATCAAAGAGTTATTTTTAAAAACTAAAATAGAAAGTACACTTCCACGACTATTTATGAGTTTTTAAGCGACTCTATTATGGCATAAATGGTCGGGGTGTTGACAAAATCCAGCTGCGTGTTTGTTACATGTCTATTAAGATTTATGGCTTTTTTAATTTCTAATATTTCGAGGAAGTCAAGGCTCTTTCCTTTATTGCAAATATGTAAAAGTTTAAAATTACTGGTATTAAACAAGTGTATATTTTCAATGCAGTGCTCGGAGAAACTCGTATTCATTTTACCATAAAGAATAGAACTTCTATGCTCTTTGATCCGTTCTTTTATTGAGCGTCCTGATTGGCCGATGTATATCGCATCACAATCACCTAAAATGATTATCAAAAAACAACGCACTATCCTTATGAAGAATTTTTACTACGGGCACACATATACAAAAACGAATAAAACATTTCACACACTCAACTATATACCTGGGGTTAGCAATAAAGTTTCTAATAAACTGAATAAATTAGGGTTAAATGTCATCCAAGTGAATAAAGTCAATCTAGGAAATATTTTAGTTAATAATAAAGAAAAAACAGAATTGTGTGATAAGTCAGGTGTGTACGAATTAAGTTGCAGTAATTGTGATGCGATATACATCGGCCAATCAGGACGCTCAATAAAAGAATGGATCAAAGAGCATAGAAGTTCTATTCTTTATGGTAAAATGAATACGAGATTCTCCGAACACTGCATTGAAAATATACACTTGTTTAATACCAGTAATTTTAAACTTTTACATACTTGCAATAAAGGAAAGAGACTTGACTTCCTCGAAATATTAGAAATTAAAAAAGCCATAAATCTTAATAGACATGTAACAAACACGCAGCTGAATTTTGTCAACACCCCGACCATTGATGCCATAATAAAGTCCCTTAAAAACTCATAAATAGTGGTGGAAGTGTACTTTTTATTTTAGTTTTTAAAAATAACTCTTTGATAATGCCTGAAAAGGCGAAACATATGTTAGAGATTAAATAGATATATTTTGTGAAACAAACATACCGAGTGTTTTCTTTAGTAAATTAAAAATTAAAAAATTGTACACCTACTAAATTATTTTATCCATGTTGTTATCATTTTTTTATCAGAGACAAAACAGAGTAAGTAGTATAAAAAAATTTCAATGCAATTGGTCGACTCTTTCTGGATGTTCGGGTTTTTTTTAGTATTCTAAAAGTATTATTACTAGAGCAATATTTAAATTTTAAAATAAATAAAATTTCCAAAATGAAGAACTTTTCTTATTATTCGTAGTTTAGTGTTTCTACTTTCTCTGCTGTAAATCCTCCTACATGATATAGCTTTAATAATAATTATAATAATTATTAGGCGATGTTATACAGAAATTTCGAAAAATACTCACAAAACGCTTTAGCGATAGCAATATTTTGCAACACCGCAACTAGTGGTATCACTATATATCCGGATCCCAAATTTTTTACCATTCCAATAAAGGATATTGTTTCATTGTTTTGGATAGTGCTGAAACTCGGCAGTTTCAGCGGTGGCAACCCTGGATCGATATGACCTATTATGCAAAAAGAAAAGAAAAATTAATGGTGTGAATATTCAAGCCAATTAAAAGGTATAATTTACCTTTGATTAAAATAAAGTTCATACAAATAAATTAATATACTGAACATATTAAAATAATACGAAAGAAAAGAAAAATTAATGGTGTGAATATTCAAGCCAATTAAAAGGTATAATTTACCTTTGATTAAAATAAAGTTCATACAAATAAATTAATATACTGAACATATTAAAATAATACGAATTATTGCTACAGTTTCGTATTTCTATTATATGCCATTGCAATGAAATAATCTAGACCTAAACGAAATTTATTACGACATACGAGAATGTTTTGATTGGTGAATAACTTTTCAAGTTAGCAACACTTTCGCCATGATGAGTATATTGCTAACTTCAGCCATGTTTTACAAATCTAATGTAAAATCTGTCAAATAGATAAGTTCTTACAATCATTTAAAGTTTGTAGTTCTTGTGTTAATATGAAGAAAAAATAATTTTGTATGTTAATTAAATAGGTACCATTACTTACGTGAAAAAACCATTAAAAAGCTGAACTACAGTGCATAAATAATGGGTTTTTAAAAAATGACTATGATTTTAAATGGCTATAGCTTCAAAGCATTTATTTTCTTTCAGGTGAAACTTTATATACGCTAGTGCGTGTCCTATAATAATCTAACCATGACACCGCACAGTGCGAAATTTCTTGAGTTTACCGGAACTTAATTATTCAAAACAGTTAAACAGTTCTATTTGTTGGTTTTTAAAATTTTTAATAAAAATTAATATGTTTTATTTAAAGTTTTTGAGTTTATTTGTGTTTTTTATTATAGAACAATTAAAAAAACATATATTTTATAACAACATTTTGAACACCTATTCAGAACTAGACTCATTGCAATCGTCTGAAGACTCGCAATCATTACACGGGCCTGCAAATCTTTCTAACAACACTAAAACTTCTGGCGTAACTTCACTATGCTTGGTTTTGGGTGCTTTACGAAGACTAGCGATGTACGGATCCGACGAAATAAGCAGTCGATAAAATAAATCCGTATTTGTGTCAATTCTTGACGTTGTTCTAGTAAAAAGTTCGCGATATTTTCTGCAGTCTTTGTTTCTTGCCTCCTGACCTTCTTCAGAAAATTGTCCGATCGGAAGAATGCAAGAGGCTATAATATCCTTTCCATGACAAAGGACTTTATGCACACTTACGGGCATTGAGTACCAGAAATATTCCTTCAAATACAATTCCAAAGTTTCTCTTGCATATTCGCCGAACTTTTCTGAATCAATTTTAAGACCACAATTTAGGCACTCTAACAGCACATGAAAACGTTTGATCAATTCTAAGTTAACGCCAGTTATTTCGACAGACTTTTCGGCATTTCTAAAGAATTTCCTCGCGGTATTACCATCGTTTGTGTTTCCGGTCTGCTGTTGTGGCATATCTATAAGCAAGCCAAGTTCCTCTTTGAATTTTTGTTGAATGTATTTTTTCTTCTCTGCAACTTTTTTTTTATTTTCTGCTCCACGAGCTTGCCATGCTTTAATATCAAGTTTGTACGATATATGTAAAATACATTCCAAAAACCTATCCACGCATGGAGGGGCGATAGTCCAAGGGATAAAAAGGATTCGTTTATATTTTTTTGAGGTATATCGCAGATGTTGTTCATTTCACTAGTTTTAACCCCACATAAGTAGCATGTTTGTGATGATGCACAGGATGATACAGCATTTACCGTCAATCATCCAAAAGATCATATTTGCTGTAACCTGAATTTGCTTGCCATCTACAAGTTGGAGTAAGTTGAGATATTTGTTCTTTCACTTTGTTTACTTCTGAGGTAATTACACTGACTGTTTCTTTGGTAAAAACGAACTTAATGGGGCGACAGTACCGTGTGGAAGAAGAAGCAGGGTATTTCCAAATTAGTGACTGATTATCCCCATTATCATTTACGGAGAACATTTGAAACATACTATCATCAGAGCTATGTTTGTCCATATTCTTTTGTCGATAGTTAACTTGTTCCGCCCCATCACAACCCCACTTTACGATAATATTTAGTGCTTTAACGTTTGACAAAGTTCTAAGAGTCTCTTCTCGCCCTGTACAAAGTCTTGCTATCGTATGATTTATAAGCGACTGAACTGATACTTCAGCTGAAACTTCAGTTATTATTATGTCCTTTGGATAGCATAACCTCTTTGCCTCCTTTACAACATAATAAGGTGGATACAAAGTGCAACCGTGATGTTTTGCTTGATCCCGAACAATGTTGTATTGATTTGACGATAAGTTTGCATCAATAAGTAGCGCCAGAGCCTGGTCCGGAGTTAATTTTCGTGGGCTGTTTGAAGAAGACATGCGAGCCATTTTGATTTTGCTTCCCCTTTCTGGAGAAGCAGATGCCAGTTCCTTTACAATCGCTGCAAAGTTTCGTTTTCCAGATTGGTATAGCTTTGTTACGGTTGCTTTGGCTAACTTGTCTTGACTACAGGACTTCAAAAGATGATGCACTTTTCTGTTTTGCACTTTAGGATGACAATACCTAAATTCTTTTTTAGGTCTGCCTGCATTGGTCCTCGATCCACTGGTCACCTTACAGCATTTGAAAACTTTACATTATTTTCAAGCCAGACAGCATTTTTATTCAGAAATCATGCTAAATTTCGACTGGATTCCCTCCACCTTTTTCGTATTTTACAAACCAGTGCGCGAAGAGTTGCCTCTAAACTGCAAAGAGCATCAGATCTTAACATTGGTGAGCCTATTTGTTCCAAAACAATACCAATGATGGCATCCGATGTCGGTTCTTCCTTCCACTTTTGGAATATACACTTATATGAAACTTACAAAGTCATTCTGGAAAATGTTTCATTTAAAAGAAGATCGCAAAATATCGCAGAAGATCTTTTGAGTTTTCAACAGAGGGAAAAAAAACTTTAAAATGTTGTGCGTTTCAAGCTGGTATTATGTGGTATCACTTTTTAAAATCTCCACTAAAGTTAAAAATGTAAATTTAACTTACTTCTTAAAAATCACTTTTTCCACGAACAAATCACACACGAGCAAGGAAAGATTTTGCAATTAATTAAATGCCAATAATTGACATTTTTCTAATAAAATACATGAAGAAAAAATCATGGCCTAGTGATTAGCCATTTCTATGTACCACTCTATTAACTTTAACAAATCGAATATCTTTCTATAGGCAAAAAGTATGATTGAATAAGTAATGCGAATTTCAGGTGCATTTTGCGGTTCTTTCGCAGGGCAAATCCCCAAACTGAGTTATGAGGTTTTAGAGGCGGGGTATTTACCTAACAAAGTAATAAATAATCTTATGCACTTTACGTATTTCAAAAATTGAATAAAGTTCCGCTAAACTTCCTAAATTTCGCACTGTGCACCGGTTGGTTTCGGAAGAAAAATTTGATCTGTTAGAGACAAACCTCATTCAGGTAAACCAAAAAGTTCACATTCTGATGAAAATATCGCGGCTGTAAAAGAGAGTATCGCAAATGACCCATCAACGTCAATCCCACGACGATCTCAAGAATTAGGCACAAAGAGTAACAGATCCACATTTTGCGGACAAAATAATCTTTACAGACAAGACATATTTTAAGTTAAAGTGGACATTTTTCATTGAGGATGATCACGGCAACGCTATTATGGTAAATGCAGAACGTTATAATGCAATGTGAAGAAATGTTGTATGGCCTCAACTAAATGAAATTGACATTAATCATACATATTTTCAACAAGATGTGCCATACAACACGAGAAAGCATCGCGTTATTACGCACGAGATTGCCTAGACGTGTTATCTTTCAGAATGCTGATGTAAATTGGCCGCCAAGATATTTCGACCTGACACCATTGGACTTTTGCTTATGTGGTTACTCAAAAAGCAAAGTCTACTCTAATCAGCCACCTAACATTCAAGCCCTTAAAAATAGCATTCGTGTCGTTATAAGGAATATTGAAGCTCCCATGTTTGAACGAATCATAGACAATTTCATTCTTGCATTGATGCATGCCAACGTAGCCCTGATTGACATTTAAGCAATATAATTTATCACGTTTAATTGTATTTAATGTTACCTTGATTTAAAATTAAAAAAAAAACAGAAATATTACTTGCAATTTCTTTTTTACAATAAGACATCTTATAGTCATTTTTGGAAAACCTTATATCATGATGAATCTTCTCCTTCCCATTGAATGATTTGTAAGTGATTCACTAGCTAAACATTTACAGTAACTTCTCCAGATATTATTAATAAAGTCCTCAGTATTGTAAAGAGCAAATATACCGTAAAAATCTAATTAAAGTAGTACACAATACCTTGCATCAACATTTAAACATGAAAAAAACTAACCGCTAAATGTGTCTCACGTTTGCTCCAAGTCCAAACTAAATCCAAGAAAATTTTTTGCTCGATATGTAACTGTACATGAAACCTGAATACATCATTATCCTCTAGAGATAATTTTCTTTTTCCACTACTTCTTGAGATCTGGTTGATCTATTAATTCCGAGCTTGCCTATCTAAAACTTTCTGGTCATCCTTTTCTCGTAGTTTTACCACTCTCTGATAGAGGCAATAATACGGTAAAAAGAATGGATTGCCTCTGATAAATGTACTCCGAAGAAGATAAAAGTTGCTTTTTCGGCCAATAAGAAAGATTATGGCACGATTTTTTAGTATTCCAATGCCGAAATCTTTATTGACTATTTACAAAAGGGACTGATACGTTTCAATGACGAACTGAAGAAAAAACGGCCATATTTATTCATAAAAAGTTTTGTTCCATCAAGATAACACGACCTTTCATTCATCCACTATGGCAACCGCTAAATTTCTGGAACTGGGATACGAATTATTGTTCCATCCACCAGGCAAGCTTGAAAAAACTGGCTTGATAAGAAGAGATTTGAGACAAATATGGAGGTGAGAGCCTATTTTTATGGGCTTTCGAAAGATTACTTTTTGGACGACTTAAAACAACGGAAAGTCACTCAAATTACCCTCGTAGTATCAATTATTCGTGAATAAAAAAGTCAGGTCATATAATAGAACAATAAACATTTTGAAATACACTTATTGTTTCATATTAAAATATTAAAAATACGTAATTATTGTGACCAAATCTACTTAATATCATTGTCACTTTTATCAGTATAGTTCACAGAAATAATTCTATATTTACTCAATTTAAAATGTAACAAATGAACGTATTTCAAATAAGGCATCTTCATGTAAAATTAAATTCTTATTTGCTATTTTATTACACATGTTAAATTTATATCGTAAAAAATTTTATGACTTAAAATTTTATGATCTAAAATGTTTTATTTTCGATGTGGCATTAGGATCAATACGAAAGCTGTAAGTTCTCTAAATAAAATTTTTATTTTTACTAATTAATTTTTTTTTCATTTACCTGATACAGCAAATGGGATATTTCCAGAGAATTTTTGGAAGCAAAATCCCGCTATAGAACACATCAATACCAAAAGAGCATTTTTGCTGATCGATAACAACCACAAAGCTTTGGCTCCCGTTGGGTTTTTAACTTTTCTTTTGCAGATTTGCTGTAAGAATAATATTAGTTTTTTTTGTTACTATTAATAGAAGAAGTTCTAGACTGATTTTGGCAAGAACTAATATTTTTCATTAATTCCTTTAAAACAAAAACATTTTTTAATACGAGGAAATACCAGAAAATGACGAGACTTGTAGTACAAAATGAAACATTTACTTAGAAAAGTTCAACAACTATCCTTCAAAATACTCTCCATTTTGTGCAATACACTTGTCCCATCGTTTTATCTACTTGTCATAAACATTTGAGAAACCATTTTTTGAGAGTCTATTTAGTATACCCATCACCGCGTTGTTGAGCTCTAAATTTGACTCAAATTTTCAACCTCTCAATTCTTTTTTGACTTCAGGAAAACAATGGAAGTCACATGAAGCAGGGTGAGGTGAGTAGGATGGGTGAATTACAACTTCCACCGCCAAGTCTTCAAGTGTTCGTTGACAAATCGCTGATCTGTGGACCGGAGCATTGTCGTGATGCAGGATCCAACCGATGTCTTGATAAAGCGGCCGTTTTTTCTTTAATTTTGCCTTTAAGGTTCCTCGAAGTACATTGTCTTGGACTGCCTTTGTGCTTCCATTTCATACTTTGAGACCTTAATTCAGGGTTGTAATGATAAAACCAACTCTCGTCACGTGTAACCACATTGTTTAAAAACTGTGGATTATGTTGCCTTTTCCACTGCCAACAAATTGTCACTCGATTGGATTTTTTCTGTAATTTTCTGTATTAATGGTTTGTATTGTAGATGGAGGGTTATCTTGGAAAACCTATAGTTTCAGCATAACCCAAACATATCCCTCCAGTGACGGAGACTCCAGAGAGTGAGATGGAAAAGAAAATCGGTGAAACGTGAAATTACATTCTTTGTAAAGGTCTCCCGCAGAAAGGTTCTTGTGGCATATGCTGTGTGTTGCCTCATCTTGCTGAGAAAACAGGTTACCGAAGGGTAAGTTTCTTGAGCTGCAAAACCTCCGAAGGTCATCTACAAACGGTGTTTGAGTAATATAGCGCTCTTAATTAACAGTTACTGGACGTCCGTTTTCCCCAATGAAGTAAGGTCCAATAATTCCTTGCCCAGAAACTACGCACCAAACGGTTATTTTTTCACTGTGCAACGGTATTTCTTGCATCTCTTCTGATCGATGGAAACCTAAAAGTCTATTGCTACGCTTATTTAGATGACTCGACAAAGCAGATGTTACTGATGAAACTAGGATTATCATATTGTAGAGCAAGAATTCTGACACAGTATTCAAGTCTTGCAGAATAATCATCCATTCTCAATTATTGGGTCGTCTGAATAATGTATGAATGGGCATTGTTTAAATATTTATGAAGAGTCCTCCAGTTCATATTTAATTTTGTAGTAGATCTCCGTTGACTATGATGTGGTAAGTCCATAATTTAATTGAATACTCGTTCGTGATTTTCGTTGGTATCCACTGTTTTCTTCGTCCAGCTTTACCTTTTCCTTGGTGTGGCACGCCTTCAGTTCTTATAAATTTGGTTATAATATTAAGTATAATAGCATTACTTGGTGCCTGTTTATTGAAATGCTCTGAAAATTGATCGCGGACGAATTTAATGCTTGGACAATTTCGACTATCTAAACTGTATGAGCGAAAATAGTACTCAACTAAAAAGACTTTTTCTTCAGAAGATAACATTATTTACGAACTTGCAAACATATAAATACATCTAACCAAAACCAAACGTCAATGTTTATGTCAAATAACAGTTCAAAGATTTAACCACTAGAAGGCATACCTTTTCAGTATTGTAAATTAATTAAATTGTATTAACCGTGCTTTTTATTCTCAATAATTTCAGCTGAGCCTCGTATAATAGTTGCTAATATTGCTATAGAGTAGAGGAATATATATTTGTTTAAATCGTTTTGTAGTACTACATGTATTTTTGTATAAATTTCCTGTATTTGTGTTGAAACATACATATTATTATTATTATTATTCAGAATGTAATTTTTTCTATAATATTAATAACGAGGACTGTTGAGAATATTTAGTAAATGACTTTATTGCTTTTCAAGTTATTTGGATACTTTGGTAACCAGTGTTTGAAATATTTCAAGATCAGCTTCGGGCGACTAAAATCATTTGCCTAGTACTTTATTTTTGGCTTTTGTGAACTACTAGAAATCATAAGGTGTTAAATCTAATAAATACTGTCAACAACCCATTAATTCAACATTCAATTCAACAGAAAGATCAATGATTTGATGTGTTGAATAAGAGCATTCATTATGATAAAGAATAATTTGTCGATTGTGATTATTTTTCTTATTTCGTTAAAGACTTCCGGTAAACAGCGTTTCCTAAAATTACGATTACTGTATGCCCAGTAAAATCAAAGAAACGAGTGATTCTTTGCTTCGCAGCACTGTGTGAACAAGTAACTTTCGTAGGTTTTGACTTGCTTTGAAAGACGTAAACTGTTGTTTACGTACGACTAAACCCATGCTCGTATATATCGCTTACATGCCAATGCTCACTGTATATGGCACATCGACCTCGTTCAATTGTTTCACACGCAGCATCAATATTAGTGGCAACACACCACGCACCACAAAAAAAGCAATAAATGTTAATGTTAAAAAGCAATGGATGACCTTCACGAAATTGATACCTGAGAGTGGTAGGTATATCCACGCTGAAATTCATCAAACCAACTAGTACTATCGTGTACTGTTATCTTATGAGTGTTTGCCACTGAAGAGCATATCTTCAAGGGTTCTTCCTTAGCCAAAGTCGTTACGCTATTTTGCAGATTGATCTACTGAAAATGGAAACTTCGTTGCCGAAATACGTATTTAGAGTTAATAGCTTTATTTTGTGATTAGGGTTTTTTCTTGTTTCTGTCTATTTTAAAAGACATGTAAACAAAATTAGTTGTCTTAAGTACGAAGTTTCAAGTCAATTATTCGTTACAAATGTCAAATTATACGACAGTTGAAAAATGTGGGCTCTATTGGAAGTACTAGAAATTTCAAAAATTATCTCACCAGTCCTCGTATTCCTTTGTAAAACTTCTTTATTCAATATCTGGTATGCATATTTTAAAGCAAGATTACATATAAAATTAATGAGTTTAAAAATAAATTATCATTTCAAAATATTTTTGATATTACCAAAAACAAAAACAACAAATAATTTTTGAAAAATATTGTTACTAATTGTAACATCTTTTATAAACAACTGAATATTATCATTATGGTCAAATTAATTAACATTTATAATACATAAAATTAAGTAAATAATTTAAACAAATATGTCAAGTATAATAACACAATTTTCATAGATAAAGCCATTAACTAAATTTATTTAAGCGCCCGTTTGTACACGTAAGCTTTTTTAAATTTCATATCTTAGAACCAAAGTAATTCTCTGTTACTTACAAGTAATTAACGTCACATTCAAGCAAATAGATGAATTATAAACCTCGATGAAATTACTCATACATACAGAGATATGGATTTTCCAATCCTACAGGTTTGTAGTCAACTTACCCTAATGACTAGGAGAAATCCAACTCCGAAAAGACCCAGAGTAAGATCGGGTATTTTTGTTTTATTAATATTTTGGAAGAACTTTATGTACAGGTCAAATATTCCTTTACTACTAAAGGATAATCCAAATAAGCCTTTCAATTGACTAGAAGCAATAATTATAGAGGTGGCAGAAGTGAATGCTGTTGTTACGGGCATTGATATAAAATCAACCAAGAATCCTGTAAAAAAAGGCGTAGTTTCAATTTATTATTTAAAATATAATACATAATAAGAGTTCATGGTAATGGGCCTTGAAAGATGTAGCATGAAATTGAGGTCCACAATAACCTAAGCTGATAACGCTGATAAGTCGTTAAGCAATGATTTTCTATTATTATCCTAATTTTCTTTATGTTCAGATACTCATTTTTATGAGCCTAAATTAAGCTGATACTGAAAAAAAACCACCGATTTCAAAAACTGTACCACATATCGACTCTGATTCATTAGATCCAAAAACCACTAGGTGGACACGGCTTTTATTTATAATTTATTAATTATATACTATGAAAATACTATAAGCTTATCAACGAAAACTGTTGTGCAAATAATTTCATAAAATATTAGAAAGTTTCGATTAGTAGATGTGCTACAAATAAATGCATTCCAAAGATAAAGAAATATGTAATAATTAGTTGCAAAATAGGCCTAATAAAGGAGAATTGCCGAAATTTATATGATTAAATTGAATTTACTTGAAATTATGGAAATTTTGAAATATAAAAATACAGACCTTTTACTCAATAATCATATAGATTTCGGCTATTCTCCTTTAATTGAATCTGAACCTATTTTACAACTGATTCCTTTATTTATTTTGGTTTTCCCGTTTTTATGTTTGTACTCGGTAAACTTTGGTCCCTTTGTGTAATAAAGTTTACATCCTGAATAGAAAGTGCCTATTATTGAACCATCCTTCTGGGTATATATATATTTTTCCTTATAATAATTCATTTAAGTTTAAATTTGTCAACATCCTTTAGGTTTAGTTTGCAATACAACTCCATCCGAGGAAGACACTGTGTGTCGAAACAATTGTAATGGGATTTTACCTCAAGAAAGTGGAAATTAAGTAATATTGCTTTTTCATTTTTATTTCATTAATGATGAATTTCCATTAAGTAAAAGCTACTTCGATTCAAAAAAAAATTTACTTACCTAATTTAAATAGACCCATGAAGAAAACGAACAATCCGCTTAAAAAGGATAAGAGTATTACATGGTCGGTATTCAGACCATCAGTGTACAAGAAAATTAACAAAGAAATGGACGCTGTTGGTCCTATAGATACTTCCTTGATTGTTCCGAAGAAAACGTACGCAAAAGAACCCATGAAGGCCGTGTATAATCCATATTGGGCTGGCACACCAGCTAGGGATGCGTAAGCTAATGACTGCGGCATCATGGTCAATCCCAGAGTAATTCCCGCAATTAAATCCGAGATTACGTCGATTTTCTTATATTTTGGCATCCATTGTAAAATGTGGACGTGCCGAAATATAGTTTTTTTGACAATATTAGCCACTAGAAAAAAACAATTAAAGATTTGGTTTGTAGGTATTAAAGTACACTTACTTTTTATATCAAATTTACATGTACAGTTTTAATAAAATAAAATATTATCTTAGTGTTTCTGCTGTAGAAGCCCTAGACTTACTGACCTCTTGAGAAAGTAGCCCGTTAAATTTGTAACTTTAACATTGGAGAGATATACAAAGTTCTAGATAACAGTGTTTGAGGATTAGTTTCAATGATGTTTGAATCAGCTTTAGTTAATGAATGAGATTAATTTTTTATGGTTTTCGCAAACATAATTATAGATCATAATTTCCTAACAAATCGGTTATAGATTTACGAATCGAAAATTAAAAATACTCAAGTGAAATACAAGGCCTATTTAGATAATAAGTTTCAATAGTTAATTGACGAAGGAGATACTTGTTGAAACTTCATTATAACGCTAAGAAATAAGTAATTAAACTTCTAGTTTCAAAAATTCTTTTATTGTAAATACCACTACAATATTGTTTCGCCATACAATGGCTTCATCAGGTGGATGAAATACTAATAAGTTTCATTTGATTATCGGTATTTGTATTTATATCAAGAAGTAGAATAATATTTATTCATTAAAAAGTGCAAGTTATGACAATTTAATTCCCGAAAGTAGTATTCGTGGATAACATATTTGCGAAAAATTTCAATCTGCTAGAACCATAAATTTAGAGAAATTATATTAATATTAAATTTTGCGTGAAAAATAGATACGCTACGTTAGTCAAAAGACTATAGAAAAGTCCACTATCTTTGAATGGAATGAGAGACGCAAAAATTGGTGAGAAGATGTGATGGATGACCTCAGAAACAGGCAGTTAACAACAACAAAAGAAAATAATTGGATATAAGAAAAAAACTTAAGAAGGTTGCTCAGAAAATTTATGAAATCTAGTAATTTAAATGGTGCCCACGTTTCTCTACTGTCATATAAATAAAATTTGACATTTCTAACCAATAATTAGTTTTATCTACGACTAAACAATAAATAAGGTATTATATTAGTGATTATTAGTTAATAATGGGACTCATAATTTCCGCAGGGAATAATGAAATACGACCGTTTTTATTGGCGCAATGCAGGGAATAATGATAACGTTATGTCTCATTATTCCCTGCGTTCCGCCAATAAAACATAGTCTTACCAGCGTTACCATAGTAACGATAAAGAAGACCGGATATTCTAATTGTCAAACGTGTCGAATAAACGTACGATAAACTTCAGCGTTTTTTTTTAATTTGGTGTGTTAGTGTTAATTTTATCGCTTTTATAATGGATAGTGATGCCGATGATTTTATATTATTTTTTTTGTAATCCTCAGACAAGCGCAGCCATTTTACTAACTGTCAAAACGTCAAGCGCCATATCGATATTATAGTATAATGTTTGTTTTTCTTTAAGTAATTTTCAGTTAGTCGTAGATAAAGTAGTGTATACTAATTTGCAATAATGACTATTATTCCTTCGAGCTGAGTTACTTCCTCGTCGCTTCGTGGCTCGGTTCGTAAATTCAGCTGTCGGGAATAATAACCATCATTATTAACTCGTTGTATAAACTAATATTTACACAGCATTCAAAACAAGAAGTTTTGTATCAAAATGTAACTTTTGCATGATAATTCTCAAGCCATGATTTTTTATGAATTTGAATATTGTTTAACGCCAAAACAATGTATCGATTGACTTTATTTGGCCCTAAGAGATGAAGCACCATCCAATTTGCCGAATTTCAGCGGGGATCCACCATTCTTAGGGATAAATTTTGCCGTCTATCGACTTCATTTTAAATTTTACCGAGGAGGGGAAAATCTTAAATCAAGACACTCACACAGGTTTGAATCGTGGGTAGTGTTGGGTTATGCCGACTAAAAACCTCTCCTCCAGTCGTTCTGCACACTCTCGCTTGCGTATTATTTCGGTGCTGGCGTTGTCTACATGTTCATCTTTGGTGTTTTATCTTTGGTCGTTCTCCTTAATCGCTATGATGTTACGTATAGTCTGTCTTATATACTGATAACTATTGATCATTAGATCCCATTACGTTGTTCATCATATTGTTCTCGTTAAAAGTTTTCCCGTTTCTGCAATGTACCCAGTACAAAAGTTCTCCCATTTTAGACACACGCCGAGTGTGTGCTCTGCGTCATTAACGCCTCTTCAATAATCGCACGCGTCAGTGTTCGCTCTTCTTCTGCTGTACAAATAGCTGCGGAAGCAGCCATGGGCGGACAGCGTCTGCATAATAAAATAGTCCACCTCTATGCAAGGTCTTTACATCCACTTCCGGACTTCGGGGATTAGCCTTCGCGTACAGGCTGCGTTTTTGCTGTTATTCGATGTTTCCTGCCATCTTTCATACAATCGCTCTCTGGCTACAAATTTTGCGACTCCAGCATATCTCTCCTTGTGTTTAACAATCTGACGGGGGGGGGGGGGGGGGGGCTCCCGCAATTTCACCAACTCCTCCACCTAAATGGTTTGTTAGCTTGTTAGCTTTGCGGTCAACTTCTGTTTTTTTGTAGCTCTGCCCCCCCCCTGTCTACTGACGTCTGTGCGTGAAATTATTGAACAAGATCGGCGTACCACATACCGTGAGATTGAATCATGCTTGGGCAATGGCATAAAAGGGCGTGTTTACATGGACATTTTCACGTATGGAAGTTTTACAATCGTGGTATCCTACACAATTCGACAAAAGCTCAAAAACAAAGCCGTGTGTAATGGTGCAAAGAAATACTAAAAAATTCAACCGACGAAGGACGTTTAAATTGAATCTACAACAACAGCACCAGTCACGGCTTTATTCCTACCATCCTAAAAGTAAACAACAATTTTTTTTTGTAAAGTTTGGATTTTTCAAGGCGAGCCAAAATGAACGAAAGTTGTTCATATATGTAAAGCTGCAAAGCAAATGATCGCTTGTTTTTTCGGTTTTATAAGTGGCATCCATAACTTCAGAAAATCGAAGAGCTGTGAACGCTGATTGGCATACCACAAATTATTTTCCGGAAGAAATCGATGAAATAAGCAGAAATAATCAAAATCAGCGAATTATTATCCATAATGACAACGTCATCTCTCATTTAGCACGTCAAACCTCTGATTTTTAACCAGTAAAATTGTTGAATAAATGAGTAACGTAAGTAAATATGTTGAATAAATGATTTGTTGTCCGTATTCACCTGACTTATCACCTTGTGGTTTTTATTTGTTACAACAAAAAAAAATTTCATTGCCTGTAGCAGTTGTAGAAATATTTCGAGTACTGGTTTCCGAAGTAAAAGAAATGTTGCGCAAGTTACCGAGCGTATGCAGGAATGTTTTGATTTCAAAGGCAGCAAATACTTTTAAAAACAATAAAATTGTTTACTAAATTTTATGTGTTTTTACATCGTTTCCAGAAATATTCCCGGCATCCGTCGTACGAACAAGGATAAATAGTAAATCAATTTCGAATGTATCCTGGTACTTGACATCCATAACAACTAATAGGTTTCGATTCATTACCTTTTGATGAACTGGCAACTGCGTTACCATTAGATAAGGATTTACCAGATTCAGAACGCATGCGCGCAGCTAACTTGCGACAGTCATCTTTACTGTGCCCGTAATTCTTGCAATATGCGCATTACATTTTCGATTTCTTGTCATTCGATGTAGTTATGTTATTAGAATATTGCGCGGAAGAAACATTAGCTCTTCGGAACAAAAGAGTTTTTTCTAAAAAGGTCTTCCACTTTCCGCGCTGGTTCAATTAATTCTTTGAAACTGTTAAAATTGTCACGCGACATTTTTTCTTTGATTTCCATACGTAGGAGACCATATATCATATCCAGTTGCACATGTTCACTTATTTTTGAGTCTCCAGTTAATCGCGACAAAAGAGCACAGGCTCTACTAACGAATATGTTCGTTTTTTCATCACCTTGTACATTCGAGAAAAGTTCGCGATATATTTGATGCGGCGGTTTTTAATAACCATACGCATTACGTAGAGAAACGATAGCCTGGTCAAAAGTGATTATTGTTGACTTGATTCCTTGCTACCACGTACCAGCAGAGAGAAGTAACATCGAAAGTCCTTTCAACGTGTGAGCATGCGAAATATTAAGACAGTCTTTGTAAACAGTAATAGCACCAATGAATGCATCCACATTTGCATCCGTTAAATCGCGACTTGCACGCAGAAAAATTACTGGAATAGATAATTACTGCTGCATCCATTGTAGGTTGTGTATTTTGTATTAATATTTGCATATGTACTAGCAGGTTCTGTAACATGTCTGGTGTCATAATAATTTGCTGGACCGTAGGTTGATTTTCAGATGCTTTTGACGTGATATCTTCTCCTGTTGCAACATCTTACCAGACTTCAAAAACATGAACAACACAATAGCAAAACATTTTATTTCGGCCTTTATGCTTTGACAAAATGATCCAATTAATTGCTTATGGGTGCACCGATTCTATTGTCCCATAGTGTGCTACACTTTCCGCGACAAAATCTAAAATACCAGTAGTTATATATACGTGGTAGCGAGATGTTCTGCTGGGCCACCCCCTTTGTCTAGGACCTATCTGTCTGCAAACGTCCCAAAGGAATAACTCTGCCGGCCAACTCAATCGCTTCTTGGAGAGCGTCGCGGGTCAAAGTCGCGAGGTGGTAAGTGAGCGCCACCGTATTCCTCCGCAGCGACCCCCGTAACACGGAAGCGGGTGGATGCAGGTAGCTCCAAAAGCAAAACTTGTTTGGCCCCAAACTACTTGGTAATGTATAAATATACCCTTGCCCAACTCATACACTTATGGGAAAGGTATCAAACAAATACAAGACATCAACTATAACAAGTTTATTATACAAAAAATAACCAGAAGGCTAAGGTAAATTAATTATTGAGATAAAATTGAGTCGGCGTTAAGAGCAATAATATAGATTTGAAATACCAAAATTTATTAAATAAATCTACTACGCCACTGGCGCATATCAGTGATTACAATAAACAGTATCAAACAAAAGTATAACATCCTGTATTAACAGGTAAGAAATTAAAGTAAATAAAATATGAATTAGATTAAATACGTGTCTGGACAAGAGATTCACCAGGACACAACTAAGTATACTTAATTCTGGGCCCTTTACAATAAAGTTATAAAGATCTTAATTAAATTAAAACAGAAACGTACTCAAAATAACACTTAACCAGTACGAAAGCTTATCTGAAGGACAAATGCCTCGTATAGAATAACAATACAAGTTTCACCTGGCTGCTAATGAAGCTAGTCAACCAGTATAAATAATACTACAAGAAAATAGAACGTAAATTGGTGTGTAAACAACCGATCTACTAATTAAACAGTGATATGGCCTTGAACGGCTAACTAAGTTACATGAAAATAATAAGAAAAAAACTGAGCGAATAAACTATTCGCTGTAAAGTAATGAATTGACTGCAATCTATTTAAGTATTAGAACAATTAAAATGCTCATCACAATAACCGAGCTGTATTCCAAATGATATGTAATTATCTGACAGAAAATTACGATGCTAACCTATATGTAAGGTTCACATTGCATCGAACGCACAAAATATCTAGTAACAGGCTTCCTCTCGAGCCTTATGCAAATGAATTGTCAACACACATAAATAACCACAAGAGGTTATGAATTGCGTTTATATTGAACAATAAAATGAAATAATGACACCTACTTTAAATTGTCCTCGCTACTGCCCAACTACAAACTTTATAGGAATGCCCTCAAAGGGATCCAAGGAAAAAAAACTATTGCATTATTCTATCCAAATTGCCGCCAAAACACTTCGGCATTCATTTCATTTTTAGACCGCCATGATGGTGACGTCGATGAATGTTCTAGAAGCCCCTTTTTGTTCCTACGACCACGCCTCTGGAAAAATCTCACTAATGAGTATCAATAAAACCGTTTTTCATTCAAAATTCAACACCATTGAATCAACCGTGGATGGTTTGAATTTCCCAGTCTTATGGGAAACGTGACCGCTTACCCCTGGTATCTGCGAAGTTTTATCTGCGTCGAAACCGCAGGCGAAAGAAAATACCCTAATAGATATATGATAAAAATATATCCTACAAAGGGTAAAGGACAATCATTAGAAAAAGTACAAAGGAACAAGATATTTCTTACCGTAAAAACGCCCTTCACGTGCCTAACTAAAGTACACCTAGTGTAGTCAACGAACAACGAACGAATGACCGACAGACGCAAGTAAGGGGACATGCGCTAAAAATTTAGGGCGACATCTATTACGTTCTGGACGAATTTTACGCAAGCCAAACTGGTTGCGGAACCAAAGAGAACGAAGAACGATTTAATTAAGTAAAATGTACCTTTTTTTCTCCCAACACGTAACAAGTGTACATTGATTTTATTATAACACTATTAAATCGAAGAAAAAAATCAGATCACACGAAAGACATTTCAAAGAATTATTGTTTTTAACTCCAGAAAAATGTATCACGGCGGCAGAAACTGTAAATTCAGTGTTCTAGACGCGTCAGTGATGGCAGTTGCTAAACGGTGTATTCGCATAACTTTAACGAAGAACCTGTGGTAATTCATACTGATACAGTGTCGATTTTACAATAATTCTGTGCTATTGTTCCATTCACCATCCGAAAAAACAGATCCGCGAAAAAAGCGAAAGTTTAAAGGCACACGCTGGACAGCCAGTGTGACGGAGGGGTTAAAGATAGTTATTTTTGTTTAGTTAAACTCTAAAGTAACACGACTTCGCAATAAAAAGAACTATTTTATTTCAAGTGAACAAAACAATAACGAAACTTACTTGTCAAACCCAGTCGATCGTTTTATTGTGTTGGCCGTGGTATACACTCCATCTGGCATATGGCGCCTACATTAGTTATTTGCTTATTACAAGATATCAAAATTAATCTCAATCTTTCGTTAACCTAAATCTAAAAGTTCATAAAGATATGGCAAGTGATTTAGTTAGTCATGGTGAATTTTTAAAGTTTATAAGTTGGCCGAAAAATGGAATTGAGCCGAGAAAATTTTCGAGTAATAATTTTTTTACTTCCGGAGAGGATTAACTCAAGAAAAATGTCCTGCTAAGTTGGTTTCTGATTTTTAAGATGAAGCATCACTTCAATCAACAATTTCACGTTGGCACTGTGAATTCCAACGTGGACATACCAGTCAATGACGATCCCAGGACAGGTCCGCAAAGAACAGGAGTCACCCAGAAAAAACATCGATGCTGTGCGTCGCCTGAATAAGGAAGATAGATATGTGACATATCGTGAAATTGAGACATCCATGGATATTTCAAAGACCTTAATCCAAAAAATCCTACAGGATGAACTGGGTGCGAGAAGAAGTTTAAACTCACCCCTTCTACAGAAAAAATAAAGGTAACTTTTTTTGGTTTTTGGACTGGAATTTTGCTGATTGATTATCTGAATAAGGATAGCACAGTAAATGGGGAGTATTATGCTAGCTTGATGCATCGTCTCAGAGATTCTATTAAAGACGAGGAAAACTCACGCAAGGTGGCTTGTTGCTCAACGACAATACTCCAATGCACAAGTCAAGATTTTCAAAAGCTGCTCTTGCCGATTGCGGCTTGAAAATTGAACACACACCTTATGGTCCAGATTTACCACCGACTGATTACTTTTTGTTTCCGAAATTCAAAGTAACACTCAGGAGAATGCAATTTAGGGACGATGAAGAACTTAAAGCAGCTGTAGAGAAGCATTTTGCAGAGCAACAAAATAAAATATTTTTACGATGGATTTTTAAAACGATATAGTACTTGTATTAAAAGCAAAAACGCTGTATTTGAAAATACATTTTCATTGATGTTCTAGATTTTTGTTTGCATGGGTAGTCCGGGAAGATATCTCGCGATTTAGATTATTTATACATTTATTATTACGAAAATGTAACTCGTTTCATTTTACATCTAACAAATTAAGACCAATTAAAATCAAATTTAACTCTACTAACAAAAGATACCGTAATACATTTACGTTATCTCTATTATATTTATGATTGTGGTTATATTTTTAAATTATGTAACGTATTATTTTATCAAGATATATTAATAATTTATATCGCGTGCAGTTTACCGTGTAAACGAATGTTAAGAAATCCTAATACCTTTCGATCCCATCTTGTTATTTAACGCTTTTAAAAGCGTTTTCAAATGATTTAAACATTTCAACAGCAAAACATATGTACATGTGTGTATAGGTACTTAACTTGTATGTAAATGTTTGTTATAGTCAAATTCACTAGCACGTAATAAGATTCTGTAACAGAGATTTAAAATAATAAAAATACTCTATAATTGTATATTTAAACAGATAAATTATAATCTTTCTTGCTTTCTTCAAACATTTAACGTTCCTCTGTCTAAAAATACTTATAAATTTGACGTATTGAATGTTTACGTGTATCAAATATGCATAACAAAATGAAAAGCTACATGGTTTTCCCACCAAATCCCCTGATAAATGACAATAATTAGATAAACGTACCTATTTAAAAAAATTAAAAATAATTTCTTTAAATATATGTACATTAACAAAATTATCTTTCATGAACTACTTCGTATTTATTCATGTCTTGAATTGAAATTGAAATTAATAGACAGTTTTCTAAAAATAACTAAAATATAATACTCAACGACTATATACTTACATGCCTTGTTGAAACTTTCTTTCGGGTGTCTTGCCGTATGTATGTTCCTTAGGGTGGCCCATCTTATGCAACCCTTGAAAAATTGTGCTGCCACCGCTCAAAAATATTCCATTTGATGAAAAAACATCCCCACTAAAATTTCATTTTGATCGGATACCAGGTAGTGGTGCCGCATGCAACTTTAATTCTGATAAAAATTAATTATTACCTAATTTTGCAAATATGTTGTGTTTGTAAAGGCAAACTGTATTACAAAACAATATTTTGTATCAGAATAATTGAAACATACATGAGTAGGTAAACCCCACCAGTTTTGTATAATACAAAGGTATTTTTAATAATATAAAATATTATTAAAAATCTGGTGTGAAGAACACAAATGCAGGTTCACTATTAATATTTTCTGTGAACGTGTCCGAATATATCCTATCCCCAGAGACGTAGATAAGTATTTCACCTTTCTACAGGCTCATCGGTACGCCCCTGCTGGAGAAAGGATATTCCCAGACACATTCACAGAAAAGAACCACATCGCCCTATCACCGTAATTATTCAGACCGAGCGCAGAAGTAAATTCGGCGCTGCCTGTTGTCAGACAGCCGAAGTACCTCGCATACCGTCCACATAATTAATGTGAAGTAACGACGTCCTTCCAAAGGTTGGCACAGCCAATCTCTCTAGAAAACTGCATTTTGTTTGTGTCTTCACTCATACTACGGCTTAACCGCATGTGTAATGTATCAGAATAATTAAATCATACATGAGTAGGTAAACCCCACCAATTTTGTATAATACAAAGGTATTTTTAATAATATAAAATATTATTAAAAATCTGGTGTGAAGAACACAAATGCAGGTTCACTATTAATATTTTCTGTGAACGTGTCCGAATATATCCTATCCCCAGAGACGTAGATACGTATTTCACCTTTCTACAGGCTCATCGGTACGCCCCTGCTGGAGAAAGGATATTCCCAGACACATTCACAGAAAAGAACCACATCGCCCTATCACCGTAATTATTCAGACCGAGCGCAGAAGTAAATTCGGCGCTGCCTGTTGTCAGACAGCCGAAGTACCTCGCATAACATCCACATAATTAATGTGGAGTAACGACGTCCTTCCAAAGGTTGGCACAGCCAATCTCACTAGAAAACTGCATTTTGTTTGTGTCTTCACTCATACTACGGCTTAACCGCATGTGTAATGTATCAGAATAATTGAAACATACATGAGTAGGTAAATCTCACCAGTTTTGTATAATACAAAGGTATTTTTAATAATATAAAATATTATTAAAAATTTGGTGTGAAGAACACAAATGCACACACATTAATTAATTCACATTAATTATGTGGACGGTATGCGAGGTACTTCGGCTGTCTGACAACAGGCAGCACCGAATTTACTTCTGCGCTCGGTCTGAATAATTACGGTGATAGGGCGATGTGGTTCTTTTCTGTGAATGTGTCTGGGAATATCCTTTCTCCAGCAGGGACGTACCGATGAGCCTGTAGAAAGGTGAAATACGTATCTACGTCTCTGGGGATAGGATATATTCGGACACGTTCACAGAAAATATTAATAGTGAACCTGCATTTGTGTTCTTCACACCAGATTTTTAATAATATTTTATATTATTAAAAATACCTTTGTATTATACAATATTTTGTTATCCTGAAAGCACATTTAGAACAAGAAATATATTCTCTTTTAAAGCAATAATAAGTATGCTTAATGGGAAATGGGTAAAATAACATTACATATAATCATGTATACTTTTTCAAATTTGGAGTGATTTATTTATAAAAAAATATCTGAACGACAATGGACATTAAGTCATTTTACGATGTATCTACTCTACAAATTTACTTAGACTATTCCAAGACCTGCAACATTGACTCTTTTTTAACATCTGGAAAACGTGTTTTATAATCCTTAACAACTTCAAGTAAAAATTGCTTTTGCTCTTCGTAATACTCTTGAGCTACTTGACCCTCGGGATTCTTAAATTGCAAGAGCCACTTCAAAGCGGCATGATCAGTACGGATCAGGAACTTCTGCCCGTACAGACACTTGTAAAAGTGCTCAATGGTTTTAACTACTGTCAATAGTTCTCGTCTGGTTACGCAGTAGTTCTCTCTGGTTTGGACAGGGTCTTGCTGAAGTATCCAATGACCTTTTCTTGTCCATCTTATATTTGAGAGAGCACATCACCAATCCCGACGTTACAAGCATCTGTAGCCAGAACAAACCTGCCAGATGGCAGTGGATAGTTTAAAACAGGTCCACTTATCAGAGTTTCTTTTAACAACTCAAAAGACGCTTGGCATTCGTTATTCCAAATGAATGCTCGATTTTCTGTCAGGCGGGTAAGTGGTTCTAGAGAATCCAGGAACTTAGCGTCGGTAATACGTGCACAATCTCAAAAAGCTTCTTAGCTGATGTTTGTCCTTGAGTACAGGCCAGCAACTCCTTTTCCAGAAACCACATGTCCAAGCTAAGTTACCTCTTTGCGGAAAAGGTGACACTTCTTTGGACATAATCTCAGGTTGGTAGCTCGCAACCTCTGGAATACCACCCCAAAAATGTTCATGTGACCATTAAAAGTCTTTACTACCACTATCGCATCATCAAGATATACCAGGCAGGTATTCCAAGACAGTCCCCTCAGTACGCTGTCCATGAGTCCCTCAAAAATAGTTGGGGCGTTGTTACATAGTCCAAATGGCATAACTGTAAACTGCCAGAGTCCTGTGCCCAAACTGAAAGCAGTCTTCTGTTTGTCGTTGGGATCCATTCCCACTTGCCAATAGCCACTCTTCAGGTCGAGAGTGTAGAACCATTTCGCTCCTGCCAGGGTGTCTAGTGTATCGTCTATTCTTGGGAGAGGATAACTGTCTTTCTTGTCATACTATTCAGACCACGATAGTCCACGCAAAATCTGGTAGATCCATTCTTCTTTCTTACAAGGGCCACCGGTGAAGCACATGGACTATTCGAAGGTTCAATTACTCCTTGGCCTTCCATATCTTGTATAATCTGCTACACTTCCTCAGTTTTGGCAGTGGTAACTTTCTTGGTTCTTGTCGTATTGGACTTGAATCGCCGGTATTTGTTTTGTGCATCACAATATTGGTTCTTCTTTTCGTACCACTTTCAGTTTCAAAGACGTCTTCATAATGTTTGCTTATATCCTTAACTTGGCTTTGTTCTTTCTTGCTCAATCCTTGACAGGCGGAGTAGATTATATTGGACAATTTCTCAGGAACCTGCACGTTCGTCTCTACCTCGATGAACGACGGCCGACACTGGCGAACACCACCCCAGGATATTACCCTTCTTCAATGAAACAGAGTAATAGTTCACATTAATTACCCTTATCGGTACAGTCTTCTGAGTCTTAACCAGCATTTTGGCAACTACTATTCCGCGGCCTACCTCGTCATTATCTGCCTTTGGTTCCAACATTGTAACATTTCCGTCCAGATAATCACATTCCATATACGCCGTCATAAATGTCTCACTTCTTGCACCCAGAACAACATTCTCTGCTGTAATTACTTGTATATTCCCACAATATTTCCCATGAAGAAACAATTCTTCATTATTTATTTTTAGAGTGCCTTCTTTCATGTTTAACTGGAAACCGGTGTTCATGATGTCTAATTGCAAGATTATTTCTTCTTCTATGTCGGCTACGAGAACACCCGACATCGTGTTCTCGTAGCCGACATAGAAGAAGAAATAATCTTGCAATTGATGTTGGTCCTATGATAAAATTGACATCTACTTCACCTGCCACAGAAGCTGCTTCTCCAGTAGCTGTCTTAAGTCTCCATTTGCTAGGAAGTATTTTTTTATTCCTGGAAATCAAATCGGGTCGCACGATGGTTTTCGTCGATCCACTATGTAGCAAGCAAGCATAGGTCCTTCTTTCCATAATAGCGTCCACCTTCAGCACGTTGGTTTGATGTTGCAAGGATGCGATTTGGCCAAGCGTCCTTGGGGCTTCCTGATGCCGGATCGATGATTGCCCCCGCTCATCGACCCGCTTTAGTTTTTCTGCTGCTCAGCCGATGCTTCCTTGGACACCTTACCACATTTACTTCGAATGTGACCAATCTCTCCACAATTCCAGCATCGCAATACTCTTTTGTTTGGTTTGATTTGATTTAGGACTCGAGTAACTACCTGCTCCATGAACTCCTCATTTTATTGTTTGTCAACAGTGTAGACACAAGCATGGTTTCGAGAGGCTTGTTTTGCAGTCTCAAACTCAAGCGCGTGCGCCAAAGCAGCGATCAAGGTTTTCGGTCGTGCCAACCTTAATGCTTGCTGCGTATCAATATCCCGTAGACCATGTATGAACGTCTGGACAGCTAAGTGTTCCATGAAATTATCTGGCGCCATCGGATACGCAAGCCGAACCAGACGAGCAATATCTGCTTCGAATTCCTGAATATTCTCACCTTTTCTCTGGGACCGATTCTTCAGCTAGGTGTGGTATACCTGCACCAAATGCGCGTGGCCATATCTCATCTCCAATCGTTTAATGAGTTGAGAATAATCTTTAGGTTCTTCAGGAGGTAATGTCTGCAAAATATCACTAGCATCACCCCTCAATGCTATGATTAAAGCAGTAGCCTTCTCCACAGAAGACCATGCGTTTGCTTCTGCGGCTGCTGCGCCCATGACGTCTTTCCATCAAAGGTTGGTGGCTTGATTCTGGTCTTCGTGATAGTCACAGGTTCTTCTTTTATTTCGATGGACCGCGGTATAGCTTCTTTGTTGACCTGCTTGGGATCAGAATGACTCATGGTAACAGGTAATTGATAGATATTTAGCCAGATGATGTCAAAATATATATTTGTTAACATATATAGATTTTGACTTCGCAAGCTAAATATCTATTAAAGATACATCATTACAGAAAAATACAAAAACAATAAAGGGAGATATAGCAAACGCCAGTTAAGTTGGCGCGAGGAGAGGTAAGTTCGCGTTAGAAGTAGTGGGGAGATTTGTATTTGGTTTTACATCAAATGTCAGGTAATTCTAACCTCTGAGCGTGTATCACTTTATGATCCCTTAGCAAAGACATTATGTTTCGTCAAACGTCAATGACAAATGTATTGTGACAATTACTTGAGTAGTGGGGGTGGACGTTTTAAAAACGGCTTCTGAGCACCCCTCCTCGCGCCAACTTAATTGGCGCTTGCTATACGTAATTCAATTTTCCCGGCATTTATGTGATCCGCGCCTTCTGTCCCATCTTCAAATACAGTTGACCAGTTTAATCTTGCCGAACTAAAATTTTATATTGAGTTGGCTATCTGATTCCACCCCAGTTCTATACCGGCGGCGTCTGCAGATGTAGGAATTTCATGTACAAAAATACATAGGATTTTAAAGAAAAACAAAATGCATCCTTATTCTTTCCAATCTATTCAGGCCTTTCGTCCAGGAGATCAAGGGAGAAGAATTCAGTTTTGCGAGTTTATTATAACTAAAAAATAAGAATGTCCCAATTTTTTATCTAAAATTATCTGGGCGGTGAATCGAAATTTAACCGTGAAGAAATTTTTAAAAGAAGAAATTGTCATCATTGGGCACAACAAAATCGACATGCTATTAGAGAAGCAAATCTTTGACACTTTTAGCTTCAATGTTTTTGTAATGATTATACATAGCTGCATATAATATAAAATTTATAACGAGAATTTAACAAGCGTCTGATATCCGCAATTGTTAAACTTGAACGATGAGCAAGTAAGAAAGGCAACTGCAACAGAGTTAAGAAGAAGGATCATGTTTTGTTTGAACGAAGATCATTTTGAACATTTGTAAATGTCATTCTTAACGCATTATTTGTCTTTAATATGTTGATTTTATTAAATTTTTTGCTTGCTAATGTATGGCTATTTTTGCTATCTGATATGATATAATTCCAAAATTATTTAGAATTTTTTTTCCAAAGCGTGCGACTAATAATGCTCAATTTAGAAAATAATTCATACGCTGTAATGTACATGTGTGTGAGATATTTATTATTTATACACATTCTGAATATTTTGAATTGATAGGCGTCACGTAATACAATTTTCAAGGGGTTTTTAATTTTGGGGTTCGCGTCGTAATTGAGTCACAATATTTTGCATTTATATTCTATATAATTACATCTTTCCCATTTATCATACTTTGTCTCTTTATTTCAAGGACATCTGTATACATTCGTTCTAGTGTTTTCGCGGTTGTAAGATGTATGGGTGTTGTATGGTGTCGACGGACCTTTGGTGTTCCGACAAACTCTTCTTAATTTTCTTCCGATGTTAAAAATGTAGTGAGCCGTACTACGACGTGATCCCATTATATAGAGTGTAGTAGGATTGGCGTGAGGCGTGCGTGTGGCTGGTCCGGCAGGGGGTCCGAGTTCTGTATTCGGTGTTTGTGTATTATCTGTATCTAGTAATAATAGGGAAATTACAGCACCATTACAATGGTATGTCTATTAACAATTTCTGGAGAAGTTACTGTAAATGAAGGCCCCGAACCTTCAACTTTTATATTACCACTTTTGAAAGCAACTTACCACTTACAAATAATTTCAGGGAAAGGAGCAGATTTTCATATTTATGTAACTTTTCTTCAGTTTCTTTAATGGTGTTTTCACGTAAAAAATATTTTTTTCTATTTTTTGCGTTCGTAATGAACTCATTATGAACCCCAAAACAGTATCGAAATAAGCTTCATTTCCATACGCTTTTTTTCATTTTTCAATGTTGGCGTTGTCCGAACACAGAAATAAATATCCTATTGCTGTTATTTTATTTTAGGAATATAAGTACATTTGACAAAATTGATATACCCACGTAGATAAGAAAAATGCTAGGCAAACAAAGTATATTGTTTACAATTGACAACAAGATATATTAGTTTCTATGTTACTCATGTTTATATTTTTATTTATATATATTTTATATTTATTTAAATAAAATATAAAGTAATGTTAACGAAAATTAATAAATAGGTAATATTTCGCGGATGGCAACATTTGAAAATGTTAAGTATCAATGTGATCAACTGCATAGGTACTTTATATATAAATAAAACTCTGAACTTTCAAATTAAATAATTTTAATTTATTAATGTAAAAAATGCAAAATAAAAAAAATTGTGTAAAAAACTCGTTTGATATGGTCTTTTGTCGCACTCACTCTGCAAATTCAACTCGCGCGACAAAATGGTCCTTATGAAACTTGTGTTTTAATACTAGGGGCAAGCTACAATTATTAAGAATAGAAAGATTGATACAAGTTTTCAGAGTTTTTATTTTAAATATGTTCAAAGTAATTGCCATGAACAACAATACACTTAACCATTATTTCCTTCCATAGTTCAAAAGGGTTCAGCCAGCTGTCTTTAGGAGTACCATCAAAAAATACTTAACGGCGATATTAATCTCTTCTTCTGAGTGGAACCTTTTCCCTCTCAAATGTTTTTTGAGATCAAAAAATAGCCAGAAGTCACACATCGCCAAATCCGGTGAGTAAGGAGGATGTTCTATAACTTTGATTTTGTTATCCCTGCTGTATGGGACGACGCGTTGTCATGATGAAACATAATTCCCTTTCTTTGCACAGTAGGCAAACAATTTCAACATACCATTTAGCGGTAACTGTCTTCTGATCTTCTAATTTAATTGTGGCCACCAAACACGTACTAAAAAATACTGCATATATTAGTACTTTTTTCATTACTCGCTGTTTCTTCACCATCATAGGGGTTTCCTCGTCTTCATGTATCCAGATTCGGCTTTCTTGACGAGTGGGAACGTCAAAAAAACGATATATGTTTCATCGCCAGTTACAATTTTACAAATAATTTGATGGCCTCCAGCATTCAACGTTTGTTGACAAATTCTAACACGTTCTGCTTTTTGTAAATCTGTCAGATGATGCTACAACCTTTTTCAAATGTAAATGTTCGTGCAATATTGATTTCAATTGCGAGGATCCAATCTTCAGTTTGTACTCTATCATTGCATAGGTAATGCGGTTGTCCTCTTCCACCATCTTCACTGCAGTAATATTTTTGGGATTAACTACTTTGAAGGAGGGCCAGCTCCTTTTTTGTGTACAACCTCGTTCAAATTCTTTATACCATCTATATTAAACTTTCCTCACACTCATACGCGCTCAAGCCTTTCTTGAAATCATAATAAATCATTATCCGAAAGTTCTCTCGTGATAATTTCATTTTTTCGATAACAGAAGCCTATTCTATAGGTTATTTCTCAGACACTATTCAACCGAATTGCACAAACTAAACTGCATTTGTCAGATAAAATAATGCACTATTTAATAAACAACAATTTGTTTTTCATACGTAACTTGATTTTTCTATTCTCAATAATCAATAATTGTAGCTTATTCCTCGTATACTATTAATTAACACACGAAATTCTTTTTTCTCCATGTTACCATTAAAACAACAGTTTAATTTAAATGACTGTAAAAATGTATCAAATCTCACAATTGATTAAAAGAACAGATAAGACAAAAGTGAGAAAAGATTGTAGAAGTTGCGGCAGCCGTTTAAGAAATATGTTCAAAAGAATAGCAGCTGTCATAAAAGGTCATAATGATTTGACAAAATATAAAAAGTTATTGCTATTTTTGATTATTTAATGTAAATATCACTAATAATACTAATAATTTATAAATGAACAAGTATAAATTACATTTTACTTTCCATAAATTAAAAAAAAAGAACACAGAATTTTATACAGTGGTCCTAATTCCATTGAACGGCATTGTAGTTCTAAAATAAATATAAACAAAAATAAAACAATAAAAAATTCATAAATATTTATTTATTTATTTTCGTTTCTTTCATATATAATTCATTTTCTTTCTACAAATACATAACGTCTATTAAATAATTTTTTTCATATAATCATATAGAATATTATATTTATACAATACTTTGATATATCTTTGAGTAATTATTGAGTATAATACAGTTCATTTTTTCAATTTTATACCAACTAACAAAGGTCAAAAATTTAGAAATAAAAAAATTGTTTGTAAAATATATAAAGTACATATTTTGCTTATAATTTGTAATATATTTTGATATTTTCGGTAATTATAACGTGATATAATTGAATTCATTGTACACGTTCCGTCAAAAAGTTCGCATCGCATAAGATTTTAAAAAATATTAATAAAGCAACTAGGGCAAACTAAATTATTATTGTTTCGCACTATTTCAGAACTTTCCCATGCAGTGCAAACTTTTTTACAAAGAAAAAGTTAAAATTAAATTCCTTAATTTTAAAGTTGGCATTAACTTTCATGAACTGGACGAGTACACATTTTGAATGATTTAAGAATCAACTAAATGCGAATTGACTAGCTGTAATTAGTGTATCATCTTTTCTTTCTGTTCTAAAGACCATTTAAAGGGGGTTATAATACAGTCTTTTATATGTACATGTAAAATTTATTTATTTCTGCGTTTTTTTTGTTTTAATAATTATTTATCCCTGTATATGCAATAGCTTTTCACAATTAGATATGAAAAAAATATCTTTTAGTACTGTTAATTATTTTACATACATACACGCATATACAAGGATAAAAAAGACTGATATCACATATATGTGCTTTGGAATGAAGTGTTATAATGTTGGAATGCATATTACTTATGATATACCAGCCACGTGGCGATATTTACGTATTGCTAAAAGACACTCTGGGAATTTATGTTATAGTGTCATTAAAATACAAAAAATCTATTAACCATACAAATTAAAATATAATTTTCGCTAACATTCTCATGGATGGATATTGTTAAGCAATGCCACACTGTATATACGAATTCGTCAGAATTTAGTTATATTTCTATTATGTGTGTTCAAATATAGTCCCCCGCTGTTTAATTTTTAAAGTATAATACATACTGATTAAGAAATTAAATTGTTTAGAATTGAAAAAAGTAGACAGATTATAAATTACATTTTTAAATATCAGAAAAAATAATATCTGGATAACAGGGTACAATACACTCCCTCAAACAAAATCAAATGAATCAATTTTAATTTACGTTTGTATATTTAAATTTCAAATTTATACACACAATAAAATTACCTTTCAAGTAATGGATAATTGAAATTTTGTTTATTATTATTATTAAATTATTTTGAAAGCACAATCAGATAAAATGATATGGTTAGATCCAGTCAATTTGATATCAAAATGATTTGTAATTATAATAAATATTCTTGGTCAACAAAAAGTACCCTCTATGTAACTACTTACGTACTTTAAACTACATATAGCCCCTTTATTAATAAAAATATTAATTGACGTTATCGATTCGATTTTGTTTTGATATACAATATGTTAGTAATCAATTTATAATGAAATCCGTCAAAGTTAGAAAATAATACAAATTTACTTTGACATTAGTGAGAGAGTAATAGATACGGTACGATAAGAACTAGATCACATTGATTCACTGGTTACCTATACATTTCTTTCTTGTCTTACAACATACATGTTCCTATACTTAAGGCGAATGAAGGGTAGTCATTAGAGCAGTTTATCAATAGCGTGCTAGTGTTGAGTAGAGATATATATATATATACCGATAGGTCCAACTCGCAACGGGCCATAGGCAACAATATACGTATGGAATGTAATGCGATGTGGCAACGTGTGTACGATGCCTATATTGAGTGACTTTCTTAAAATTTAAATTTATTTTGCAGAATTATTGATTTTTTTACTTTTATCTTTTAGAAAACGTTATTGTTTTTTTATTTCTTAAAATTACTTTTCCGTAGCAGCTAAGAATACAATAATACAACAAATGGGCAAATTACGTATACAGAACGAATATGCAAACGACTATATCCTTGCGCGGTTTAAGCCTTACTAAATTCTTAACTGCAATGCAATATGCAATGTGCTGCAATCGAAGGAGCTGCGCATGGAGGGGATTCGATTCGCTGTTGCCACACATTGGCACACATGGCCCGTTGCGAACTGGACCTACCGGTATATAGAGATAGCACTTACGCAGACATGAAGCTTATTTTGCCGTAACAATTCGTTTGAGTAATATATTTTCACGCTATAGGTTTTTCCAAAATGAATTATTATTCAGCTGAAAAAAAATTACTAATGGTAAAATATTATTATAGCGAAAATTCCTTATTAGTGCTTATTTGGTGCTCAAAAAGGGGGTTACCTGGAAAGCTTTCTGGGAGTTTTGAAAATTGGTATGTTTATAGACTTCGACGTGCTCTTTTCGAATGTTCACTTTGCCACCTTGTATCTTTGCTGCTCGCGCCGCCATATTGGAAAATTGCCACCCAAAAACAGTTTTTTTGACAATATCTCCTTTCCAACTCATTTTACGATGAAAATATTTATGTGATAAATTAAACTAGAGAAAATTGTCTATAATTTATGTGTTAGTATTTTTTTTGTAAAATGAATAGTTTCACCGTATGAGTGCCGCAAAGTCTACTCCAACACGTGTATTTCGTATGTTAACGAAAAATATTTGAAAAACCGGCCTACTATGGCCTATACGGTCTGTTGGAGGTATAAAGGGACGCTCTCCTTAGCCTTGGGACCTCTTCTACCGAACGATGCAAGCAAGAATCGCCTCATTGGAATGTTGAAAACAAAAGCAAGCCACGTAAGTTGCAAATACGCTAATAATCAATACAGCAATCAGCACTTCATCTTCGTTTGATTCCGTAATAGTTGTCGGCCAAGATGTAGATCTTATTATTCTTTTGACGGCCCTATCTACGCGTTCAAACATATATATTCTCAAATCAAAGAAAAGGACAATTTTTGCAACAAATATGTTCAACAAAAAGTATCATAGATAAAATGGCCGCAGATAATATACTATTCTTGCAAGCCTGCAGTGGCTGTGATACAACATCAGCATTCTTTAATCAAGGAAAAATAAAATGTGCCAATGTACTCCGAAAAAAAAAACAGATTTAAACGAGCTTGTGCAGGTATTTAAAAACCAAAATGCTGACCAACAGATCATTGCTGAAGCTGGAGAACGGTGCCTCATTGCACTATACTGTTAGTTGGATGAAAATTATGTCGTTAAACAACTACAGATATACATGCTTCACGAAATCAGCATATAAAAATAAATTTAATATTGCATCGCTGCCACCGAGAGAAGCAACGAGAGACGCCGAAAAAGTTCTTCGAAAACGGCTTAAAAAAATTAATTTATCGTTGGGATAAATGTATTCAATTAAATGGCGATTATGTTGAAAAACTACATTGTAATATTGATGAAAATTGACAAAATAAAAAAATTATAGCTAAATTTCCAGAACTTTGGGAACATACCTCGGTAGGTACATGTATTTGAAATAATTAATTTCAAGGAAAGAGAGAACTATTATTCGGAAATGTATTTTACACTCAAACAAAGAATATATTTAACTAAAATATTAAATTATTATTTAAAACACATTGCGGTAAAGAATTGAATCTGCACTAGTAATGAATATATCCTCCTTCATTATCGATCACTCTTTCAAACGTGACGGCATAGATTCAATAAGCCTCTGGCAATATTGTTTAATAATACAGATATAATTTGGACGATTGTATGCAGCTGTGGCGAGTCATAGAATATGTGTCAGTGTCTTTGTTTTTGTATTATTATTTTATATAAATTGATACGTGATTTTATACAGACATTAATTTCACCATTTGTTATTGAGCTAAAGCAAATGTAAGACTTTAAAATATGCTTCGAACTGATGAGAAGGTGCGAGCAGTTGGAATGCTGCAGAGTGGTTAGTCAGCACGAGGTGTAGCAAGGGAGTTAGGTATAAGCCACATATGCATTAATAAATTACTTAGTTATGATGACATAACGTATGATCAAAAAGTCTTTGGATCGCCATTGCCGTGGAATTTACGAGATATCTATAAAATTATTTATTTCAATTAGTTTTGACATTTACTTGACAACTTTCAAGTCAGCTGTTATAAAATATAAATAAAATGCAACTAATTACCATAACCTAAAATCTATTTTATTTGTGACTTATGTGTACTTCAAAGTAAAGAAGTACAGAAGTAAATAATTCCATAGATGGTTTTTACACTTCATGGCTATCGCGATCCAAAGACTTTTTGATCATTACGTTAGAATACTCATCATACTATACACAGACAATTAGGTGCATCGCGGTCAAAAGTACCAACAAATCAGTAAGACCGCACTTTGGTAAAGTATTTTCAAGCAAATCTTTTCACTGATTGTCGTACTTCAATTAGAATCACAGAATTTCCTGGTAGCATAAGGACAATTAGAAGATGACTAGTAAAAGAGGATATTAAATATCAGAGCTGCGGTGAAACCGAATTTGACAGATGCAGATAAACAAGATTTAATTTCGTGAGAAATTATTTACAAAGAAAAAGAGAACAGAGAGGTTTACAAATGCAACAATACAAGATTTCAATGAGAAAATGTTGTACAGCGTTCATTTAGTAGTCGATTTAGCGTGACAGTATGGAGATGAATATACATACTGGTCTGGGTGTGATATGGCGCATAGAAAATAATTTGAATAGCGATTAATATCGTAATATATTTGCCTATGTATAATACTTCTAACAGTAGCTTTATTTCATGAAGAAAACTTCATCATCAAGATCATTTTCCCATTCACAAGGCACGTATCGTTCAAGAATGGATAACTGATAACAATTTGGTAGTTTTGCCGTGGCCTTCTCGTAGTCCAAATTTGAACCCCATAGAAAACTCATGGGGGAACGTAAAAGCAAAAATAACAAAACTTATACATAATAATCCCCGTACAGCGGAAGAACTTTGGACCAACACACAGACTGCTTCGGAAACTATTGATATACAATATTGCCAGAGGCTTGAGTCCACCTCGTCACGTTTGAGAAAAGTGATCGATAATGAAGAAGGATATACTTATTACTAGTGCAGATTCAATTTTTTACCACAATTTCTTTTAAATAATAATTTAATATTTTGATTAAATATATTCTTTGTTTGAGTGAATTTATTTATACACAATTATATATATTTTCGAATAGTAGTTCTCTCTTTGCTTGAAATTGAATATTTTAAACACGTGTACCTATATAATAGACATATTCCGTATTTATTTTATCGTGCAAATTTACACTTTACTCGACGCGGTCGTATATAATAATACAATGAAACAATTCAAGCTTGAAAAGTATTGAATGCAGGTTGTAAACTTAGGAGTCCCTCTAGTTGTACCTGTTAAATACTAATTTTTAAAATTTAACTTACTTTTCATTTTATTATTAATTATTATATTACTAATAATCATAATAATAAAGGTTCTATAAGAATCAATTTAAATACGTATGAATTATAATTTTAACAGTCGATCTATTTAGACAAACCGAGTCAATCAATTTGCATTCATAAACACGTGTTACAGACGTGCAATACATTCGCACCAGACGACATAAATATAAAATAATTGAAAATAAGACAAAGATATTTTTTATTGCTTTATGTCTCATAGAATAGTTAATAGTACATTAATTATATTTTGTTTCGTTCAAAATAAAAATGAATTCGATCGTTGTATTACCTTCTTATATTGAAATAGTGTTCGTCTTTCAAACTGCAATGTATAAAACGAAATATAACATACTGTATATACCTGAACATTTTTGCTAGAATACACAGGACAGACATATTTTTGAAACACATAGTATACATTCCGAAGTAAAATAAGAATGCTCTCCCAATTTCCATTATGTAATAGCTAATTATATTAGTATGCCAATTATTATAGATGCCTGTGAGAATAACAAATTAAGTAAAGCTACCGAAATTTTGGATGTCTTTGTATAGTTCTGTAATTAAGAAATTAATTGTTTGAGTAATTTTCAAATTGGGAGACCTTAAAATTTACCATTATAATCATTACACGCAAGCCGACATCTAAAGTCTTTAAACTGAAATTACCTAATCAAATATTTACAATTTTTTTTTTTGATTAAGCTACTTAAATTGAAATTAGAATATTTTGTTTTTATCACTTTACAATTCTAAAGCTCGTTCTTAACTATGAATAAATAATTCAGCAGTTAAAATTAAGATTATAATTTATTTAGAGCTATAATAGCCGCATCACATTTTCATATTTTGTCACTGCCGGTTTGTTATCTGACAACATGCAGCTCGATTTAAGACACCTAATCTGTGAAGTTATTACAAGTTATTACACTGTTGCTGTGTAATAGCTCTAAATTTGCGTACGTAACGTATGAAAATTATATTTTACAACTTTTCCTTGAATGTAAGAGCTTCTATCTTTTTAGCATAATAAACTTATAGTTCCATTATCGGCACCTAAAAGTAAAAGCCTATTCAATGGCAGTACTACCATGGAAGTTAGTAAGCCTTTGAACGTATCCGTTCTGAGTTTCGTGCTGGAAAAGGAAGATTCTGCGTCAATGGATGTGTGAACACCTATTCTATTGGCCGTTGTTCCTGATATCAGTTCACTATTGTAAAGATTTAGGCAATGGACAGGCTCTGTAGCTCCCCTAGGCAGTGAAAGACTGTTAAGGTGACAAGGATGAAAAAATATTTACTAAAGATACTACGAAAACGCACATAAATTATAATTTAAAAAAATATTAAATAAGCCTTGATATGAACCCAACACAATCTTAAAATTTTCTCAATTACCAATTTTTCAAAATAAACGATCTACTCAACATCAACAGAAAATATAAGAAAAGCAAATGGTATGCAAAAGAACTTACTTCATATGAAAATTAAATTTTCCATCTTGAACATTCCAAACGCAAATTGTTTGATCTAAACTGCTCGAAATTAGTGTATCTTCACCGACGGGGACTAACTGTAAAACTTCGCTTTCGTGTGCCCGCCACGTGGCAAGTATTTGGCCCGTTCTTGAATCCAAAACTGTTATGTGCCCGGAGGACTGTCCTACGGCAATCCACAAACCGGATTTCGCTATTGCCAAGCAACGAATCAAATTACCTTGATTCATATTGACCTTAAAAAATATTAACATTTAGTCAGCTCATATAAAATACATAACAAGTGTTCATTTGAAAAGTCAATCTAGTAGCATGTGATTTACTGAGAACATTTTGAAGTATGTCGTAAATTAAAATTTACTACTTAACCTACGAAGTCGTATATTTTGACAGTTTCATACATACAAATAAATAACAAATAATAGGTATTTATTGAAAACTATAACAAATGTTGAAAATGTTGTCCTTCAAGATCAATGCACTTTAAAATCCTCCGTTCAAAATTTCTGATGATATTCTGCAACATTACTGGATTGTTATTAATTTCCATGCATTTCTTTTCGATTCTCTGTAGCATATCATTCAAATTCAATATAGGTGTTCGAAATATGTTATTTTTTAGATAAGGCCACAAAAAGAAGTAACAAGGTGTTAAATCGCATGAACGACTAATTATACGCTCATCAAAAAATTCTCTTAAATAATCTAAAGATTCTGCAGTACAGTAACAAGGTGCTCCATCTTGTTGGAAATATGCATTTTGAAGTTCATCATCATGCAACCGATTGACAAATGGTTGTAAAATTTCCGTACGGTACCTTTGAGCAGTTAACGTTAAATATGCATTTTGAAGTTCATCATCATGCAACCGATTGACAAATGGTTGTAAAATTTCCGTACGGTACCTTTGAGCAGTTAACGTTCCCTGAAAAAATATTGGTCCAATGATTCGCCTTTGGCATATCGCTGCCCAAACACCAATTTTCTCTGGATGTAGCGATTCTTCATTAATTACATGTGGATTTTCACTACTCAAAATTCTTGTATTTTGTGAATTTACGTATCCCGTTTTATAAAACCATGCTTCATCAGTAAAGATGACTGCGAAAGTTCTCCATTATTGTTAATATTTACAAACCAATTACAAAACTGTAGTCTACGTGGGTAATCAATTTCTAACAATTTTTGTACTGCTGTGACACAGTATGGATAAAGTTGCATATCTTTTTTTAATAAGTTGTGAGTTGTACCAACAGAAAGGTTTATTTGTTGACTCAAATGTCGAACAGATGTTTGTGGTTTATTTTCCATTATTTCTTCAACACGATTGACAACTTGAGGTGTACGTTTCTTAACTGCTCCGCTGCCTGATTTTCTTAAGAGACTACCAGTTTCAGAAAAAAGTTTTAAAGTTCTATCCAAAGTATTCTTAAATTGTATATAATCTATTACAAAATGTGGAAACTCAACTTGAAATTCTACCATGCAATCTTGAACTGAATAAACCCATAAACCATCAATTCTATTACCACTTCGAAAATAAGCCTGGACTAAAAAAATTTTATGTTCTAAAGTGAAAGCCATTTTAAAACTGAGAAGCAATTTATTTAAACCAGAATCGACGCACGATTATTTAACACTAACTGATATTTGTGAATGACATTATCAAATGTCATTTGGATTTACGTTTACGGAACAACAAACACATACTAATATATTTGCGTCTTATTCTATCAAAATTTCAAAGTAACCTAGATTGACTTTTCAAATGAACACACGTTATATGAGGTCTATCTGAAAAGTCGTGAATTCAATCTACTTTCTGTGTTTAATAGTTTTATTTGGAAATAACTTTCTGAATAAACTTCCTATTATATTATGTTTTAATGTTTCAACGTTTCTTACTTTTAAATCGTGTGTATAGCTACAGGTTCTTGTGTCTATAACGCGTAAAATTCCTTCTGTAGTCGCAGCAAATATTAAGGAACTGGGTGCTGGCATTGATTTTATTGTATTAACCGGTGGGTACTTTGGGCTTTCCAACAATCCAACGAGTTGACCGATGAAGGGATCCCATATGTGAACTATACCATCACAAGAAGCCACCAAACGGAAGCACTCGACGAAAGTGATGGCCATGATAGATTTCCTATGAGATGTATAAGTCCACTGACAGGAAGAGACGCTCGTACCATCACCTTGACTTCTTAATGACCATAGTTTAACAGTCTTTTCGCGACTACCTAATAAAAGAAAATGAAAATAAAGCATTAAATATGTAAGTGGATTTCAATGAAAGATGACAAAAATTTAACGAAATATTGCTATCGACAGCACGTGAATTGTAATGTGCTCAAGTGTTACGTTTGTGATAAATTCTTTTAAAGATACATTTAATAAACAATCAGTGTGTGGGAACACAAGTCTCCGAGGTGTTGAAACGGGAGCGAGTTTTTATCGTGCTGCAACGAAAAAGTTCATTGAGACAGGTGTTCGTCAAAAGAAAGGAGGCTGGACATTTATAACTAATAAATAGATATAAACAAAAGATATAGAACGGATGCAGGTGATAATAATTCGCCTGATGAAAATACACGTAAAAGACGTGCGGAGAAAGAAACGAAAGGATTTTCATGAAGAAAGAAAAGGACACCTAGAACACTCGTAAAAGGCAAGGATTTGGAATTGGAAACAAGCAGAATTGATGAAATAATGATGATAATGAATAAAAGTTAACATCGAAGTTAGAAAGGTTTAAAAATAGGAGAAAGGATCTGCGTAACAGAATTGGAAAGTGAAGAGGATAAAGAGAAAATAAATGCAGAACAAGACAAAACTAAAGGACTTAGGGCCAGAGGAAGTATTTATCGAAGACGACTTAACTGAGAAAGAAAGGGAACAGCGCCGGCAAATATGGAACAGAGCCCAGGAGGAGAGATGTAAGGGAAAGTAGTTTAAATATGACATAATAGGATATTTATTGAGGGAATATTCGTAGAGTGGAGATGAGATAAGACAGATAAGAAACTTGAAGAAAACCAAAATACTAGTTAAACGATTCGAGGATGGGATTGTAAATACCGAGAAGGTTAAGAAAAAAGACACGATAAAGGGAAAAGAGACGAAGTACATAATAACATACAATAGAGGATATAAAATAGCTAAAAGTACGAAGATAAATGAAAAATAAAGTAGAGAGAAAAGTAATATTGAGTAGAAGGTTGTTACTTGGAATGTTAGAGAAATTAACGGTAAAGAAATAGAATTGATAGAACAATTTGAAAAATAAGATTGAGAGAGATACAGAGATAAAGAAAAAGGGCTGTGGCACCCAGTGTATAGGTGATGGCAACTTGCTGGTGTATGGAGCAGTAGATAAAAAGGAATGGGCCAAATCGGGAATACTAAAAAATAAAGTCGATAATTTGAAAGACTGGAAATGTATAAGCGATAGAATAATAAAAGTAATATTACAAATAAGCAGAAAGGACGTATTAATCTGCAAGAAAAAGGGTAGAACCAAAACTAGCAGATGCCCAACGTGGATTTAGACAAGCGTATAGTGGTCCAGATCACATTTTCACACTGCAACAACTAACGGAAAAGGCATTAGGCAAAAATTAGAAAATTTATAGCTTTTCTAGACATGAAAAAAGAAAGATATAGTAAGGAGATAAAGAACAAAGATGTAGAAGAGGAGCTCATAAAGCCGATACGCAGTTTATATGAAAACACAATTGACCAAATACGAAAAAGAAACGGAACATCAAGTACTTTTAGAAATAAAGACGAAGTGAGACAGCGTTATAAGCGTTTTGGACTAAGTTATTATAGAGTAGAAAATGTTGGACAAAAAGAACAAAAAAGTATACTGTAGGGCATAGAAACACATAAGCAGTGACGGTTGAAGCATGCGTATTTGCGGATGATATAGTTCTATTAGCCAAAACGAAAAAGAGCTACAGAATAACTTACAAATTTGTAAGGAATATTGTGTAGGAAAGCGAAGCAGTTGGCCTTAAACAGAATGGAGTGGCGCAGATTTGTGGAGCGGTACTAACCATGACTATACCTAGACACCTACGGGTACAAGAGGTCATCGACTATTAATGAATGAATGCTATCAGCAGTAAAAATGTCTGCGGGGTCAATGTAGATTAATATTTATAGAAAGAGAACCCATAGTGGAATGAGGAACTAAAAACAATATTAGCGACCAAAGGAATGTTGGAAAAACCATTTACAAAATAAAAATTAAGATAGCTACAAAGAATACAAAAGAAAAAGGAATGAGTAGGAGTAGGAAAATTTTGGAAATTAATGGGAATAAGTAGCAAAAAAAACCTAATGTTTTACAGAATAATGAAGTGCTTTAAAAACACCTTAAAAACTGCAGGAACTTACATCAAAAGAAATAGAAAAAAGAGCTTTTAAATACAGAGAATAAAAAGGAAGAGACTATCGAAGAGAAAATAAGCCAGGATAATAGAGGAAATGAATCTGAAACGGAAGACAGTATAACAAGAATAGAACTAGACGAAGCGATAACAAGAATTAAAGTAGCGAAAGCGCGAGGGTTAGACAAACTAAGACCTGAAAATATTAAATACATGTAAAAGAATATTAGAAAAGAGATTTAAAAAACTGGTAGAAAAGCAACTAATTGATATATAGTGGATTTAGACCAATAAAATTCATAATTAACCAGTTTCACAGTTCAACAGATTATTAAGAAGAAACTAGTCAAAAATTATGAGGTATATGCTTGATTGACATGAAAAAGGCGTTTGATCCAATTAATAGAAAAAACAATTTGGAAAAGTCTTGAAAACATAAAGGTAAATGAGGTTTTAATAGAAGCCAGCAAAAGCATATACAGAGACTAATAATAAAATAAGAACTAGTAACAGGATATCCAAGAAATTCAAAACAAAAGGAGTGAGAAAGGGTAGCGTACTGAGTCCCTTGTTATTCTTGTCAGAAAAGAACGGCAAAATTTATAATAGGCTATACAGACAACCAGTTACGATAGAAACGTGCGTATTCGCAAATGAGTCTTGTTCGCGAATACAAGGAAGAAATTGGAACATAATTTAAAAATATAGATAGAAGTTTTAAAAATCGAGAACCTATTAATGGATGCTGATAAAACGAAAACGATAGTAATTTTAAATAAAGTAATTGAAGTAAGAATTCCGGTCGACGATTAATAAATTGAACAGGTAAATGTCTATAAATATCTTGGAAGTATCATAAATTGCAAGGAAAACATAAAGAAATAATCAGAGGAATCATAGTAGTGAATAAAATATATTATGTGATACAGGAAAAGTTTCTCAACCACAAACAAATTACACTAGACAAACATTAATGTCAACATATAATAAATCCATTTACTTGTCGATACGGACAAGAAAGGTGGATGCTCAATAAGACATGAAAAGCGGTTGCAAGCAGCTGAGATAAAATTCTACAGAAGTATTTTAGGGATATAAGGGATAGATAAGATAAAGAGCGAAGATATAAGAAAACAATTGGGAGTGAAACTAGTCAAAGAACCCCTAGAAGATACAATACTAATGTGGTTTTGACATTTGATAAGAATGGAAGAGAACAGATAGGTTAAAAGAATGAGAGAAACGAAACCATTAGGAATGAATGGAAGACCGAAGCAAAAATGGAATGCCTCAATGGAAAAAATATTAAAAGAAGCAAGCAAGAACTGGAATTCAGCTAAGGAAATTACTAGAAATATGAAAAGATAGAGATATTTTGTGCAGATGAGATGCAGAGAGGAACTAATGAAACCACTTCACCTTAGTGTATAAGAGGATCGGATTATGTAGGTATATATAGTAACTGGTCATTAAATAAGGATAATTTTGGAAAATTTCTAGTATTAGCGTTTTTAAGCACAACATATGATTCTTTAAATATTTTCTAAAATAAATAATCGAGTAATTTCCTGATCATCTTTTAGTTAACTCTGTTAAATTTCTGTTACTACTTCCTACATTTACGTTATACTTTGAAACATAATATTTACCACTCAAAAAGCTGTTTTCATTGTCCAAAACACACAGAGACTTTACAGAACTACTATGACCAGCGAAAGTCTGTAATTTGATTTGTTTAAAGTTGAACATGGTATCTTTTTCGGATCTGCCAATTTCGTGTTCCCAATAAGCCAACCAATTGCCTCTCAAGTGTCTGCTGGTACTTTCCATTTTATTACTGATCTGACTCAAAATATCAATCGTCTTCACATCCCCTTCTTCAGATTGTAATTGAACGTCTATTCTATTACCGATTAGGGCAACGTTGCTACCTATAGCCGATGATACCTGTTGAGTCTCGGTATTTTTAACTTCTGTCGTTTTATCATCTACGTTAATATTTTCATCTTCAATGTATTGTTGACATAAACCTAATACGGCTGCGTGGTTCTTCAGCGAAATTTCTAAAGAAGTCGAACCTATTTGATTGAGAAATGGTATGTAAGATGTGTGCGCCAATTCAGATGTGAAAACACTTCTTAATTCATCCATGGCCTGTAAAATGATTAGAAAAGGATTTCATGAATTGAATTAAAGAAGTTTGTATTGTGAGGCGAAACAAGAAAATTGTTTTAATTTACCCTCACTGTTGTTTCTAATGTTGTTGTTACACCACCCGATACTGGAGGAGATAAGCTATCTGTCGAATCAGAATCTAACAATCGAACCGGAATCACATGCGGGGGCTTCCCTTTCAAAGCCCATTCTGTTATAGAACCGTCTGATTTTATTTCTAAGTAAGTTTCATCCGAATGTTTTCCACTATTCTATAAAATAAATAGGATGCTGTAGAAATTGCTTTTAAATATTATTATTATATTACGCAATCGAATTAAGGCCAGTATAACGTGTGTTCATTTGAAAAGTCAATCTAGGTTACTTTGAAATTTTGATAGAATAAGACGCATATATATTACTATGTGTTTCTTGTTCCGTAAACGTAAATCCAAATGACATTTGATAATGTCGATCACATTTGTTATTTATTTGTATGTATGAAACTGTCAAAGTTTCACACATAATCATGACACATCCTAAATGACGCAATAACAAGGCTCACATGTTAGTACTTTGTGTCCTTTATGTTACTGGGTCTGATATTACTGACTAAGACATGGCTCGTCTGTAATCGTAAATAGACTATAAACACCCGTTATAGTCTATTTACGATTACAGACGAGCCACGTCTTAGTCAGTAATATCAGACCCAGTAACATAAAGGACACAAAGTACTAACATGTGAGCCGTTATTGCGTCATTTAGGATGTGTCATGTTACCTGCCCCTCACAATGTTATCAGCTTCCCAGAAACACCTCTGAGCAGTTCAAACCAAAATACTACAAAAATAAACCTACAGTAAACGTTGATAGTTTTGCACAATGTGCACGGGTAATGCCAAATTACTCTAGGAGACTGAAGAATTTGAGGAAAGAGAAAACAAGTAAAGTTAAATGCAAAAATAAAGAAGGAAAAATACCTATTAATTATATGCAGATAATGAATAGTTGGAAACAACATTTTAAGGAAATGCTGAAAACAGATAATGAGAAACAACCGTAAAACTTACTTGATTTATTAATGAAACAACTATGACAGATGATAACTTACGAAGAATTTAAGAGACAGTTAAGAGACTGAAACATAGGAAAGAAGCGGGGCATGATAATTTAAAGGCAGAATTAATCAAATATATATATATCGAATGACATGCACTGCAATTGCTATACAGGGTGTAAACGAAATATTTCGACATACTTTAATATGTAATAGCTGCAATAATATTAAGCATAAAATGCTAATGCACGAAAACTCTATTTCGAAGGAGATCAAACAAAAAAATATTTAATAAATACACCTGGCTCGACCCGACTCTGGTAAATTTAGTATTACTTTATAACTGCAGTGAAGCGTAATAGTGGGAGTTGTAGATGCGATGTTGCATACTGTAAATCAGAAGTCAGTCATATTATCAACTTCCGTGAAGTATGGCTTATTCAAATTACGAATTAACAGATGTTGTCTTACTATACGGATACGGTGAAACAGATGGAAATGTTACTAGATGTATTTATGAACGGTGGTTTCCGAACCGAAGATGTCCATCAAATTATTTAATTTTACAAACCGTGTACAGATTGAGAAATCGCGGTACATTGCATCCAAGTAATGAAAGCCGTGGCTGTGAAAGACGATCTTTGGCAACGTATTTTTCAAGCTGAGGCTTATATCCGTGAAGACCGAGCCGTGTTAAATCGTGTACTTCGAAAGTTTACCGATCTGTTAGAAGCTTGTATTTTTGCAAAGGATAGCTAAGGGCAGCCACATTGAACATTCCCTTTAAGCATTCTACCTGTTTCACATCTGCCCTTTTTAGGACAAAGAAATTGTCATTAAAAAAGAGGCAAAAATATGAACATTCAATTAAAAATTAGAAATGTATTTTTTTTATTTCTCGGCGTGAATTTAATATTAAGACTTTTAAAAAACTCGATATTGCATTCTTTTTTGGGATATTACAAAGATCAGGCCATTAACCTACTTCCAAATAACAACAGTATAGCTGATGCGCAAGAACATTTATATCTACGAAATGAATGAATACATATTTATAAACTTTTCATACAAAAAATAATTACTGTATCACGAAAGACTGGACTCTGGCGATCATCATGTCAATTTTTTAGAGATGACCTAGGCAAATGTAGAAATTACAGAGAAATTTCTATACGAGAGTGTGTCAAGAAGTACCTAATGGCGCTTCCGCAAGAAAACTATCACAAACCAAAAAAAAATTGAAAAGTATTATGGCGACTCTTCACCATAGCTTGGAACCATCCACCACTGGTTTACTTAATTTTGGTTCGGTCGTACCAACATAAATGACGGAGAACATACATTCTGGTCGACCAATTGAGGTCACCAGAAATGGCAAAATTCACGGTGATATTGGACGATCGACGCGAGTGAAGGTAGCCGAACTTGAAGAGGCTGCAGGGATATTACATGGATCAGTGATTTCAATTTTGCATAAATATTTGAATATGAAAAAGCTATCCCCAAGATGGGTGCCGCGCAAGTGCAATCGTTTTACTTTGGCGATGTTCAATCGCAATCCGAATGAGTTTTTGCGCCGTTTCGTAACTGTGGATTCATCACAATACACCAGAGACTAAGGAACAGTCGGGACAGTGGACTTCTCGTGGTGAACCGAAGCCCAAGAAAGCCAAGATGGGTCTGTCTGCCAACAGGGTCATAGCGACAGTTTTTTGGGAGGCCCGCGGTGTCACCCACATTGATTACCTTGAAATATTGAAACAATTTTTTTTATAGTTGTTTATAAAGCGTTAATTTACTTCAAAAGCTACAAAATAACACAATAACAGCTATATATCTATATATATCTATATATATATATCTATATATATATCTATATATATATCTATATATATATCTATATATATATAGCTATATTTTCATTACTTATGGTATACCGGGTTCTTTTTTTTATCATTACACATAGATTCCCTATGTGTAATGATTAAAAAAGAATAGTCAGCATTAGTGGCATAGTAATACCAAGCAGTTATACACCAAATTGCTTAATTCCTAATTACTTAGCCATGGAGAGGTTTAATAATTATTTAGTGTCAAATATTTATAAATTTTTGTTCATACATTAATCTAAATTAAATATAGTTTATTCGAAAATAGATCATTTATTTAAACCATTAATAAAGACTAAAATGCACCTTCTCATAGCAATGATAATGTGGTATCAGAAGAATAATAGTTAAAGAACGATCAGAGCATGTTTTCCGTTAATTATCCTAACAGACCTTGTGCGAAAACAATTTTAAATATTTTTAACAAATTCAAAGAAGATGGTTGTTTTCTAAATTGTCACAAAAAATCACATGTTAACAGAATACATGAAGCTGAATATCCTGTGTTATGTAGGAACGTTTTTAGATGTAGCCAGGCATTTTGGGGCATCGTTCAAAACCCTAAAAGAATTCAAATACAAGCCATGCAAGATATCAAACTATCAAGAACTTTTCGAGGAAGATAAAGTAATACGAACTGATTTTTGTGATATAATGTTTAGTTTGTTTAATGAAAATGAAATTTTAAGTCAAATATTTTTTTCTGATGAAGCAAACAGTTTCGTAATAGATTTAAAGAGTTTCCTATACATTCCCTTCGAAAGCTTAAACATTTATATCTTTAATAGTTAGAAAATATAGTAAGATGAAACCCATTGATTTATTTCTTTAGCTAATAGAAAAAGGTTGTGTGTAATTTTAATGAAATAATTACGTATTAATATTTTTTAAATATTTATTTAGGAACATTATCATATTAACATTTTTCGGTTTTAGTCTTGCACGTCTTTGTTCTATTATTAAACCAGCTGTACTAAACACTCTCACTTTCTACTGAACTTGCTGGAATACAGAAGTATTTCCTAGCACATTGTTCTAAAGGGTTACCTAAAAGAGAATCCAAATAAAAAATGCACTTTACCCTTTTTTTTTTAAACATACCTTCCAAAATAAAAGAGGATCTACATCCTGACTTGAATTTGGCCTTTCGATGTATTGCCTTTTAGTTACTATTACATCAACTGTAATTGATTTTACTTTCTCGTATTCTTTCTTACAAAAATCCAAATAATGAAAGTGAATTTTTATGTGGACTATTGTCTGTTTCGATTACAGGCAGGTTCTTTATTTTCAGAATCTATTTTCTTCAAATTAAAAATTTCTTGAAAAGAAGTAGCCCCAGTAGCATTTTCAGTACTACGAAAACCTTCTCTTTTAAATCAAGTGTAAACTTCCAAATAATCTTCTTCTAACCTACTACCACTTAATGTCTTGGTTTTAATATTTTAATAAATTGTCTGAGGCCTCTGTCAGTAACAATTATAAATGCTTGTAAATCTAGCACAATAATTTCAAGTAAAGCTTTTTCAAGTTCTTTTTTCCTGTGAGATCTCTATTGTCATAAAAAAACGGCTCTTCTTAAGCTGAGCTTGAACTACTACAACTAGCCGATGAACTAGGCTTAGGATCTGTGTCATCTGTAACTAAGATAGAATGGAAACGTTTTAAACGATCAGATAAGTAGCTGGAATTTCCACTAGCCTTGTATTTTTTCCCATAAGTTATACAATTAGCCAGTTTTCTGTTATTTGAACCTTTAAAATATTTCCAAACAGCTGATTTTTTCCCATTTTTTGCTTTTTATCTTAGTCTTTTTAGGCAAGACTTCTTGTAGATTCTTCATATGGTAAGATATCTGGAAATGAATGCTTCGTTACACATTGGATAAGAGATAGTACACCATACTGTTTAAAAGTTTTTTAGACTACATACCATTTCATTTCCCACTACTGCTTTTTAAGATAAATTTCTCCATGTTTTAAAACCACTTATTTGTAAGATACCACGAGGTGTTATTTGTTTAACGTATACATTATTTTATCGTGTTATTGAAATGCCCCCAATAGGTGGATTATGTTCGGAAATTCGCAAACATGTCTCTGACCGTTCTGTAACTATTATTCTTCTGGTACCACATTATCACTGCTATGAAAATGTGCAATTTCGTCTTTATTCATATTTTTAAAAGATATATATTTTTCAATAAAATGTATTTAATTTAGATTCATGTATGAACAGAAGGAAATTCATAAATATTTGACATTAATTTTTTTTTTTACCTTTCCAATGCAAAGTAATTACGAATTAAGCAACTTGGTTGTGTGTAATGATAAAAAGAACCCGGTATACAGTCATAAATTTAAGAATATGTCTGTTTTATTCTGATTCGTGTATTAGTTAGGCTGTTCATATGCGCAGAGGAACTATAAAATTTTATGGGCATAAATAAAATTGTGTACAGAAAGATCAAAGATACCAACTACATGTGAGATATCTGTATAATCCATAGTTCCAGCACGTCTATCACCAAAGCAGATTGTCTGGACTTCAAATTTCACTTTGGAAAGAATTTTTAAATTAAAAATTATTGTGCGTATATTAATTAATGATCAGTAATAGATTTAGATTAGTATTGGCTTTATTATACCTGTTTTAACAAATTTTATCACATATTAGTTAGTAGTAAAAATAATCAAAATAATAATAGCTTATTAAGCGCCAGCTACCGATGGTTCCTATCGGTAGGCCATGAATTATTTTACGGACGCCCATAGATGGACCTAAGGTAAGCCACGAAAACCCTCTTAGACAGCGGCATGGCATTTAAACCCAAGACCTATGGCTTGATAAGTTATAAGTCTTAACTACTGAGAGAAAACTTACTGGCTTAATAAGCCAGTATCTTACCACTTGCCCCTTTTGCCGGCTTTTGTTAGTAAATATTGTATATACGAAATGCTAACGGCCTTAATTCGATAAAACGGCTCTGGAATTGACAGTTACCTTTGTTAAAGATTCTTTCATAGCCTTGTAATCGCTATCCTCCTTAATTTTTTCAAATATTAAAAAGAATCTTTGTAAAAACGGAACGGCTAGGTGACTTCTGGTATTATCGGCGCCCATTCTCAAGGACAAAACGTACAAAGTATCTATGTATTTCCTAGCGAGGACGTTTCTGGAAGTTGATCCACTTGGGAATGTGTATTTTGTAGAACCCAACAGTCTTACGCACGGCAAGAGAATGTGAATTAATATTTCGTCCTAGAAAAAAAAGTATTTGTGTTTCCTCCATTTAAAACTAATGTTAAATGACTTTCAAAACTAATTTCTTTGCTTTGTTTGTATTATTTTTTTCTTGCATTAAAATTATGGCAGTTTCTTTAACTTAATATGTAAACACTAATTAAAAATGAGCGAAATGCACAAATTCGGATGAAATTTGGTCGAAGTAATTTTCTCAAATTTATGTTTTCAAGTTTTTTGATTTTTTAATTTAACTAACTTCAAAATTTTCTATTGAACATTGGTGCACTTCCTTCCCAAAAAGATTAGCTTAATTGATGTTTGCCAAACCCATTAAGCAACAACTTTATTTACAGATTTCCGCAGTATTTCATCAAATTCTCTAAACTGAAGGCGCGTCCACATTAGCATAAAATTAATCAGTACGCGTTATTATTAGTTCGGAAACTAAGAAGACTAATAAGATGCTTTTTTTAAACTTACGTGGAGATGCGTCATCAATGTAGAATCAGATAAATAAGGAATTATGTGCTTTAAAAGTGCTAAACATGATATTAAACCTCCTTCCAAGTTTGGCGTCAATTTTCTCTTACACAAAACAATTAGTTCTCGCATGTGCGGAAAATACTGCAAAAGGATTAGTTGTTCTCCATAGAGAGCTAAAATTTAATGTAAAAAAATCAGAAATTGTGCCTGAACCTGCCTTATAAACTATCTACCTGCTATGCTGCCCAGACAATCAAGAACTTTAGACGCATTCGTATCACCTATCACTAGGCTATTGGCAACATTTATTATATCACTATCCATTGATGAATTACCGTCTTTTTGAGTCGCTAAAAGATTTTCTTTACCAACAAAACACAACGTCAACATTTTCAATAGATTCCTAGATAGATATCGAGCTGTTAGTACAGGACCTAACCTGTGCGATAACCATATGAGACTATCACAGCTCATATCTGATATTTTAGAATCATGTTTGCGTCTTAGATTTTCCTTGGATAGAAAACTACAATTTCCAGATTCGTTGGAAACCGAATATATGTGATCTAGCGATTTTCGCCTTTCATTGTCCATACTAGAACATTCCGGGCTAGTTTTGAAATTTAGAGAATCGGATTTTTTTTCGAAAGAGAATTCTGTTTCGCTTTTTCTACTACCAATTTCACAACTAATGTTATTTAATTCTTGATGTCGATAACTTGATGGAATAGGTATAGTTGGTGACGATAAACTTGTTTTTTTCTCAAAATTTTCGTTCAAATTCAAATTTAACTCTTCTAGATTCTTCAATTGATCGTTTTCATTCAAGGCATCTAGCGCTTCTTCAGCTTGGGGAACGTAGGGTAAATCCGATGGATCATTAAGTTCTAAATGCTCAATTAACGACTGTAAGGGTTCTTGGTTGTCTTCATTTTCAAAATCGAACAATTCCGGCTCTGATTCTTCTTTGATCTCTTCTTTCTTTGGCATCGGGATATTCTTTTCAGAACTACTTGAATCATCGCTTGGAGATAACTCCGATTCCTCGTGATCGATCGTCTTCAAATGCGAAGTTTTCCTGACCACCTTCTCGTGAGAATGCAATATAAAATCGACTTTATCGTAGTCTCTATAGCCGCCAATTGCTTCAACTAACGAAGTGACAAAATGGTCTAAGAAGCATTTAAGCCCGAATCGTACTATCAGCCTTAAAAGAAAACTGTGATGATATAATTTTGCTATTTTACTGTTATATGGAATCGTTAATTCTGACGGTTCACTCTCATAAAGCTTTAATAAAGATTCCAGAAATATTTCGGATGTTCTTTTTGGTCCCAGTACTCTAGCTATGGGATCGAATAAATACCATGCGGCTAGAACCGATGTCGGCGGTGCCTCAATCATAGTTTTCACATAAGGCACCAACAGATGCACGATTTCGATATCCGTGGTTGCGTTTAAATCTTCGAGGAGGTATTGCAAGTTCTTAGCGCATGATTTTACTTGACACTCTCCGACAATTTTCTCAAATAAAATCTTAGTCTTTTCTATACTTTCGTACTCCAAACACATCTGTCCATTGCAATCAAAGTGGTATAAGATATCCAATTCTTGCGCTATATTCTCGAAATCCTTCAGATTCTTAAGCAAATTGTATAAAATCAGATATCCCGGTGTAAACGGAATATTGCGATTCAAAAGGGGTTCTAGGAGTAAATGGGCACTTGGTGGCAGCAAACCTATTTCAGTAACGGACGGATATTTAAATTCTTGCAGATTGAGTTGCTCGGGTTGCAGCAGTAAAGATATAATATATCTAACACAAGAAGGAGTGTCATTTTTACAACTACGCGCTACGGTTATACAAGCTTTAAGTCTATCATTGAAAGAGTTATTCAAACTTCCACTACTCAAATTGGTAACACCCAAAGAGCGTAGTTGTTTCGCCATGAAGATTTCGACGATCAAACAACCCAAAATTTGTAATTCTTTAATTCTTCTCGCAGCTACGATTTCAAAGTAGTTACAGGTAATTAAATTTTCAGATTTCTCGACGATCTTCCGCGATTTAAATGAAAGCATTTGATTATCGACCGGGAACGTGAAAGATTTCGTAGCTCTAGAAGTTCTTAGTTTGGCTTCGAAAGTTTCAGTGAACATTCGATTGGTGAAGGCGTTCTGGATGGTGTCATTAAAGTTAGTTTCGAGAGAATTATCTACATTCTCAGAGACGATTATCTTCTTGCCTTCCTCAGGATGAAAGGTTTTGCTATAGAACTGATGTTTATTTTCTAAGTTAACTAAAGCTTGAGCTGGATTATATTCCTTTGGTAAATATATAATACCGGTATTTAGTGATGTGGATGGTACTGATAATTGATTTGGTCTTGTTTTAGGAGTAACATGAGACATGAAGGTGGGATTTTTTGGTCCTACACTAGCACTTCTCTGACTGCTCGGACTCCTAGAAGGTTTTTGATCTTTCTGTTCTTCACTTAGTGATGATCTACTTCTTGATAAAAGACGAGAAATACCCAGAGGTGACCAATTACTAGCTTGAGAAAATGATATGTCTTCATCTAGTTCTTCTTCACTCTTTTCCGTTTCTACTGTTACAGATGATAAACTGTGATCTCGTGTTTCTAAGAAACAAAAGAATGTAAAAAATAAATAACATCAGGTGTAGTAACTTACTGTACTTGGGTGATCTCCTAATATAAATTTTAGGTGGTATTTTTCCCCAAAATAAATTATTTAACGAGCGGGGTGGATGGGGATGATTAAATATTTGGACTATACCAGAACCTGTTAGGTTGGAATGGCCGTCCACTAATTGCAGACATACATTTTTCGCTTTAATAGCTGCATATCCAGAGAGCCTATTAATCAAAAACAGATTTGAATATATTTTCAGCATTCCGATTTCTTCTTTCTGATGTTATGGATGTATGGAATAAAAGTGTCTGTTCTTGGTGAATTTAACGTCCAAAATACTTATTTAGGTAACTACAATATCTTTAATGCAATTTACAAAAATTTATTACTTAAAATGTTTTAAACATGCTTTACGTGGTATACGAAAATCAGAGTTCTTCACGGATTAATTAAGTTAATATACAGTCTGTGTAAAATGAGACGCAGGTTAATATTACATGTAGGAAAGGGTCTGGACGAGTAATAGTTAGGAAGAAAATAGAAACTACCTTTTTTTGAATATGCGTAGCTGGTTTCAGTTTAGTTGAGCCTGGTTTGTGATACAAGCAAATTTTTATAAACATAAGTGCAGCATATACAAAACATTTCGGAACAGTATTTTTGTCTAACCATCCTAAAGGCCCTAAAAGCGGCGGTATTTAAATAAATCAGAAGAATTTGGTGAATAAGGCGTTATCAACAAATACAAACTGTATATAATTATTCGAGCTGGATAAAAAAAAGACATAAATATAAGTTTAATGACTAGTAAGAACAGATTGCGCGATTAAAACACTAGTTGTCAAACCAATAGTTGCATCAATACAGAAAAATCCATATTATTCCAACATAGTGTGTTTGGATGAGTCGTTTCCTGTGTCTCATTACGACTAAGGAGGATATGGCCAACAAATAAAGAACATATTATACAGCGCTAGTAGAGGTTCATGTTTGAGCCTGTTTTTAACAAGAGTTGTTTATAAGATCTATAAAATTATGGTTGAAAGAGTGTTGATTGGATTTTACAAGAAGATCCGCTCTGCAAATAGAATTTCGATAATAAACTCGCCTTCATAATTCCAAGCACTAATCCAATCGGAAATGTTTGGGCTCTTATGAACCACCAGCTGCGCAGAAAATTGATATATAGAATTTTGAAACTATAACGCAGCGAATTTATCAAACTTTTCTTGAAAATAATGGAAATTTTTTTATTTCTCAGTAATATATTTATTTTTCCAATCATCTCATCTAGAGAATACACAAGGGCGATTCGTAAAGTAAGTTCTGTTTGGTTATTAAGAAAACACCAATACATGAAGAGATTTTTATTATATACAATTTAAAGCTACTACTTTCAGCTATTTTTCTACATAGTTTCCATTCAGATTGAGACATTTGTCATAGCGATGAACAAGATTTTTAATGTCCTCTTCATAGAACTCTGTCGCCTATGAATTAAGCCATGTTGCAACACTGTCCTTCAATGATTATTTTGGTCACTCGTTCCATAAAGTCTACAAGAAGGACGCCTTTCTTGCCCTAAAAGACTTGTCTTTTCTCTCAGAAAAAGTTTGACGGAACTTTACAGGTGTTCTCGTAGGCAAACTAAGAGCGACCCCACTGCATTGATTGTTACGATATGCCTGAGAAAATCTTCACCTTCAACAATGTAACGTGTTAGAAAAGTTAGTGCCGATTCCATTCTCTTTGATTTATGGTCTTCGGTAAGAAGTTTTGGCACCCATCACGAATATAATTTGTGGTAACCTAAATGTTCAGTAACAACCTCGTACAAAATTGTACGCGAAGTTTGAGGAAAAAGTGCACTCACTTGTGATTGTGAATCGCTGATTTCAATGAATTTTTCTTCGACATTGCCCACAAGTTCGTTCGTTACAACTAAAGACGGCAGACTATGTGCCCCACACTGTTAAATTTAATAATACAATAATACACAAGGTGTATTAGATAAAAATGTAGATTTTACAAAAAAGGGTATGATTCATACCCTTTTTCAACCTTTTCGTATGTTTTTAAAACACATTTCAAATACTTAAAATCATAAAATTTTGTAAAATCTACATTTTTATCTAATACACCTTATGTGTATTATTAAATTTAACAGTGTGGGGCACATAGTCTGCCGTCTTTAGTACAACAGTTGGTATTCCACTTCTTCATCATGGACATTAGTTTTTCGCGAAGACACGGTACCATCTTTTAACCATACTGTCACTCATGGCATTTTCACCATAAACAGAACAAAGTTCACGATTAATCTCTGCAGGCTTGATGTTCTTTGCACACAGAAATCAGTTAACAGCACGCAATTCACCGTTGGTGGAATTTTCAGTTGCAGCAGCCGTTTTAAACGACCAAAATATCACGAAAGAATGTCCGAACGATTCTCTCACTAGCACTGCCGGACACACATTGAACCACATGCATAATATTTCCGATTTTGATTGAAAAAGTTGTAGAACATTTTTCGCAAAAGGACAGAAGACTCAACTTTGTGTACAAAAAATAAGTTTTATTTGACTTTTTGCATTTATTTACAGTTACGTTTTCAATTCTGTTTGTGAGTACTGTATTGTTTCGGAGTTTTTTTTTTCTTGTTAATCTCGCGTAAGAGTATTAGAACTGACAAACTACATCGTTCTTCTTGGATATAAATATCAAGCAACGTAAGTGAGTCTTATATTTGATTACTAATTTATTTTTTTAATTTATATTTGCAATTATTTACATCGGTTTAGTTATGCTGAAAGTTGAGAGCCCCCCCCCCCCCCCCCCCATGTATGGTCAGTTAGCAAAAAAATTTGGAACAGGGTGTTGCCTTAACCACTTCCAGAATTCTAAAATTTACATATTGTGAGTGCACTTTGCCAGACATTTACTGACGTTTACAAAATTGGAGGTTATGTGTTTTGCATCAATTCTGATAATCTGTGAAAAAAAAATGTTAGATTTAAAAACTAATTCATGTGCATTGCTTATCAGATGGAATTAAAACGCATTCTAATTACTTTTAATACGATTATGGATGGCTGTTATCTATTTAAAAAAGTTACAATTATTCATTCTCATTTTATATGTCCTTAATACTTGGTCATAGCTCCATTGACTTCAATTACTTTCTGTAATCTTCGTGGCATAGAGAAATAAGTTGCTGCGTATACACTGGTTGTAATTTGCTGCCATGTATCCGTAATTCGTTGCCTTAACTGATTCACATTTTGTGGTTGAAAATCGTGCTTAAGTATTTCTTTAACAAGTGTTCCCCATAGGTTTTCGATGGGATTAAGGGCGGGACTCTTTGAGGGAACCGGAGAATTATCCTAAAATTTTAGGTAGATATTATATACAAGAACGTATTATTAAAACTCTAATATTTACATGTTGCAAGAAAATCATTTCCAAATACTGGTATAACTGAGGGCAGCATAATTTCGTTCAAAATTCGGCAGTACACTTGAGCAGTTAACCTTTCCTCTATAATCGCGACCACACCTGGGCCTTGACTACATATCCACCCCCAACATTCACAGAAAAATGCCCTGCTCTGTTTACAGTACACACATATTGGTTATTATATCTTGTGCCACTAGGTGTATAAACACGAAGGCGCCCATTGTAACATGATTGAAATGACTTCTCATCTGAAAATACCACATTTTCCCACAAATTTACAAATTTTTGGGCGAATTCTAAACTTTGCTGCTTGTTAACTTCCGTCAAGTATATTTTATTAGCTGCACATCGATTTCTTAATTCACTATTTTTAATCCTGCGACGCACAGTAGAAATTGAAGCAGAGAAATTGATTTGTTCTCGTGCACTAATTGCTGTTTCGAATGGAGTCTCACGCAGAAAATTTAGTAAATTTGTGTCTTCCTGTTGAGTGTCGAAATATTGCGCCTCCCAGATCCTCGCCTCCTGATAATTGATTCAAATTCAATAAGTTTTCTCTTTGCTGATAGCACCGTGTTTTAACTGATTCGTAATTTGGCAGCTATAGCCCTTATTGAGACACCATCGGACAATCTGGCTTGTAACATTGCTTTTTGGTAGGCACTCAAATTCGACATGTTTTAGCTTTAAATTAACCGCTGTCACTTTGTCCCAAGATTTTTTTGCTAACTGACCGTACAATTATCACGAGCCGCCACTGGTTATTTTTATAAATTGAATTGTTTATGTGAAAATAATGTTATGGGCTGGAGGCCTCGAAAGCCTATAAGATTGTAGCATGGTAAGTCTTTTACGTCATCGACGTTTGAGGCTTCACCAGAGTTCGAATCCAGTACAACACATCCATGTTCTAGTTGGTCTAGTGGATAGTTTTCTGGCAGTAAACATAACTGAATTTAATTTTATACAGTATTGTAAAGTTGATAAGCAAATTGGCTATGATAAATAGAGAGGTTCATTCGAGTAACATCGCATCGGCAGCTCGTCCTCGTGCGTTTATATATTTTGTCAGTCGCCGTACACTAAACGGTGTTCGGATGGCGATTGACAAAATATATGGGGCGATATTACTCAAATAAACTTCTCTAATGATAAATGCCACTTTTCACTTCTTGAAATCCAGGCAGATTATGGAAAACTAACAATTTGTGCATCAATATTGATTAAAGAAAATATAATACTTATCCAGTTAACAAAGTTAAAATATCTCTCAAGTAAGGAAACATATTGAAATTATTATACAGGGTGTCCAGAAACTCTCCTGACAAACGAAGACCGGAGTTTCCTCAGATAATTTTAAGACAATTAAACCCAAATTCACCTAGTCCGAAAATGCTTCCTAAGGGAGCTAGAGTTCTTTGAAGATGGCGCCTTGTATTTATTTTTTTTTAAATTCCTCCAGAACGCTTCTATTTAGAAAAACAAAAACTGGTATGCTTATTTATCCTCCAGAGATGAATCGATTCCATCAATTGCGAATTTCTAGTACCGGTCATAGGCGTCCGTTTTGGGTAGATCAACGGTTATTTTAAGGCATAACTTTTTTGTCTTTAACTTTTAAGCATTTGTGACACTAGATTATTAAATTTTCAGGTATTCCAGTACTAAAAGGTACTTTTAATTTAAGTCGGTAGGATACACCGTTTTCTAGAAAAATCGATTTGTAAATTTTTCGTTTTTTCTTCATTAAAGTTCAATTTTTTATTTTTTACAATAGTTAGCTCTGAACTGCCAACAGAAGTAAAACCTACGTTTTTCATTGTCAAATTGTTGTCAGTTCGCGAAGTTTATCTTTTCATTTTTTACTTTGTGTTATTCAAACATAACGATTTCAATTTTTAAAAAAATGGTTTTTACTAATGAGGAATACGCCGATATGAATTTAGTTTATGGCGAAATGAGGTGTAACGCTCGAGCGGCGCAACGTAGATACGCTGAAAAATTTCCCAATCGTCAGCATCCCACTCACTCAACATTTACAGCTCTTCATCAACGATTAAGAGAAACAGGTTCAGTGGTCCCAAAAAATAATGAAACAGGGAGACATAATGATGTAACAGCAGAACATGAAGATGTTATTTTAATGGAAGTTGAGGAAAATCCAGAAATTAGCGTTCGAAGACTATCTGCCATGTACCCCACAATTTCAAAATCTTCCGTAGGAAATATCTCACACAAAGAAAATTTATATCCTTTTCATTTTACAAAGGTGCAAGCACTGCTAGAAGGAGATTTTCCTGCTCGCGTAGAATTCGCTAGATGGTTACAAAATCAGAAAAATCAAGATGAAGATTTCTTCAGGAACATTTTGTTTGGTGACGAAGCTACATTCTCAAAAAATGGAATTTTTAATGTACATAATGCACATTATTATTCGTACGTTGGTGACAATCCCCACGTGGTTCTAGAATTTAAGCATCAGCATAGGTTTAGCATAAACGTCTGGATAGGAGTAGTTGACGATTATCTACTTGGACCTGTGGAATTACCTGCTCGTTTAAATGGTGCTGCTTACTTCCATTTCCTGCAAAATATTTTACCTGATTTGTTAGATGAGGTGCGTTTAAATATTCGGCAAAACTTATGGTTTCTACAGGACGGCTGTCCGGCCCACTTTAGCAGGAATGTACGAGACTTTCTAGATAATAACTACGAAGACCATTGGATTGGAAGAGGCGGTCCAGTTGCTTGGCCAGCAAGGTCGCCGGATTTGAATCCTTGCGATTATTGTGTTTGGGGATACATAAAAGCATTTGTTTATTCCGTTCCGATACAAAATCGCGCACAACTCTGGCTAAGGATACAAGGTGCTTGCAACGAATTTAGAAATAACTTTGGAATTTTTGCAAGAATTCGGCGTTCTCTAAGCAAAAGGGTAAACTTATGCATAGAGACTAATGGTCATCACATCGAGCAACTTTTGTAACAATCTACCTTTGATACTTGTTCTTTTTTTGTTAGTTTCGTTCCATTGTAATAAATAATTTGTTTTTAATTTATTAAATTAATTTTCATCCATGCCTTGATAGTCCAAGCCAACTTCGTCGCTAAAAATAAGTAGGTACATAATAAATTGAACTTTAATGAAGAAAAAACGAAAAATTTACAAATCGATTTTTCTAGAAAACGGTGTATCCTACCGACTTAAAGTAAGAGTACCTTTTAGTACTGGAATACCTGAAAATTTAATAATCTAGTGTCACAAATGCTTAAAAGTTAAAGACAAAAAAGTTATGCCTTAAAATAACCGTTGACCTACCCAAAACGGACGCCTATGACCGGTACTAGAAATTCGCAATTGATGGCATCGATTCATCTCTGGAGGAAAAATAAGCATACCAGTTTTTGTTTTTCTAAATGGAAGCGTTCTGGAGGAATTTAAAAAAAATAAATACAAGGCGCCATCTTCAAAGAACTCTAGCTCCCTTAGGAAGCATTTTCGGACTAGGTGAATTTGGGTTTAATTGTCTTAAAATTATCAGAGGAATCTCCGGTCTTCGTTTGTCAGGAGAGTTTCTGGACAGCCTGTATATAAATTGAACGGAAAATTTAAAAAAAGGAAACCAAGAGAGTTAGTTACTTGCTCTATTAAACCATTATTAAACTATGTGGGTAAATATAAAAATTGGATTTTAAAGACTTAATTATGTGCTTGTTAACAAAAAATAGTTTTATATATCTACTAAGAGAAGCTAGAAAATATAATTCCCATATAAGAACGTCTATCTGGAACCTTTAAAATAAAAAACTCTTACAAAGGTAATGATTATGGCTACAATCTTTTAGATATTCTAAGATATCCATATGACAGAAAATCGCAAAACTTGAACAAAATTTTAGTATTTATGTTGTAAAAATAAATAGCATCTATCCTATCCTATTGCTGTCTTTATACCTTTAGATGTAAGACTACGAAATTATAATAAATAATTTACCACCAATAATACATAATTAATGATTACATTATTCCAAATCATCTGCATCTGAGCCCTTTCTGCCTTGTGAATCTGTTGCATTAAGGTGGTATTAACTGAAAATGATTGGAATATACATCATTCAAGCCTAAGCCGCCTACTCAGATTTCGGTATATGCGTTATATTAGACACTTTTTTAATCTACTCAATTGTTAAGAGAAGAAATGGAAATAAATGCAAGTTTTTAAGAATATAGACATTTCGTTGACCTTGTATATAAAGAAGAGAACACTAATATTGTCAAAATGAAATTCATTTTGTATATAAAAAAGTTCAATGTCAAAATACTATAGATTTTTGTGAACTCCATTGTATTATTTTAGCAAGAAATAGAAACAAAAGTTTTTTGAGTTTATTTATGTTGTTCAACTTACTTATAACCAAAAGTTAAGTCGATCCAATGATGTAATCTTTCAGATACGTGTGTACTTTCCAGAATTTCCCTGTGTTTTTCTATAAATTCCTCTGGACTCGTACTCCAAGGAGGGACTTCTAAATCATCCAAGTCATCATGAATACTCTTAAAAACAGACGGGTCGTTGAAAAATTCCGGTATGCATTCATCTGGAGTCCACTCTTGCATTCTTTGTATCGAACTTGGGTATTCCGCTGGTACCCAAATCGTCCGAACATTTTTACAAAGGACAGACTTTGGTGTTCTCCTAGCCATATAAACGTAATATGTTATTGAGGATAAAACATCAGAAACATGATGTGGTATGGGCATTTGCCTGTCTTCGTACATCAGATCTAGTTGCCTGTCACCTTTATTAAGGCGATATTTTGATTTCTTTAAGTCGCGCCAGTTTTTACCGCATCTTGACGAAAAATCAGTTACCCAAGGGAACACGTGGTGACAATTCGGATCACCTAATTTCCTACCTGATAAATTATTTAAAGCTGTCAGATAAGTGAAATTAGATATTTGACCTTCTATCCAGTACTGACACAATTTTTCAAGAGTTTCTGTTGTCACTTGTATTTTATCATAAGTTCTAATACCACACAGAACACATTTCAAATTATCAAATTTATGCCCGTTCTTCTGGCAGTCAGACAAACTCATGGAAACTTTCTTGGCATCATTCTTTGGTATATCCTGTATGTACAAATTTGATTTAAGCTGTGGAAATATCAGAATCCACAGATCTTCCCTTAAATATATATCACTCAATGTAATATCACCTAATGTTAAACTACGTCCATGTAATGATTTCAATGTATTCAATAACTGATAAATAATAAAAAGTGGTTTAGTATAACATTTCTCTAAAACAGCTGGACTAAACATTACACAATCGTGCAAATTATGATTAAGATATGGAGTGTGTAACAAAAATATTGCATTAAGAGTTTCTACCCCACACAATGCAGGTAAAACATTTAAATTGACTGAGAAATTCTTGGAAACATCCACATTAGCACTAGGATCACAAACATTTATAATTTGACACCCATAAGTTCGGATAATTATCTCACGCAGCACTTGATTATAATCAGTTAAGGTTACTTGAGATTCTTTGTTGTGTTCGGAATTGCTATTATATTTTTTATAAGCTTCTTTCCATAAATTCTTATAATTACTTTGAGAAATGTATTGCATTAATTGAGAAAATGATAAAGGAGGATCATCTTTTATAACAGAAGTTCTTATTCTAGGTAAAGGAATAACTTTTGCCTCATGTTTCTTATATACATGTATAAATACTTTCAACCATGATTGTCCTATCTCTTCGTCAGTTTGAGGCCAAGCTTCAAACTTTCCTTTCTCGTTAAATTCAATTACTTTAGAATGTTTTAACAAAGATCTGTAACAATATGTCGTAATGAATTACTAAGAAAATAATATATTTTTATACATACTTCAGCCATGATTTATGTACTAAAACAATAAATCTATCTTCTCTGTTGGTTGGTTTCAGGTACTTTTTGGGAATTCCTAATTCTTCAAAAATATTTTCCATTGTAATTACATTTATTAACTTATATTTGCTTATTACACTAGAGTAAATAATTTAATATAAAACTAGATATAGTCATGTTTATTACAAGGCTGTATTTAAATCATAAATATCTTAAAAAAGAAGGATTTGATAAGAGATCTTTTTGACTATTCACATTATCTTAACCTAAACACAAAAACTATATTCAATTGACACTTCTCCAACTGTAACACATTATGTTAGTTAAGTTGCCTAAATTATATATAATTATCTTAAATTTTATTTTCTTATATAGAAATCAAATCTTAAAAAAGTATTTTATTGTTCAGGCTAAAAAATATGATGTACAAAATTAACTTATTTGAATAATAATACATTTAGAGACAATATTGCGAAACTTTGAGGTCCCTCCATTTCTCTAAATTAAAGTATTTATTGCTATAGTAACAGACAATAACAACATTATTAAAATGCAGAAATTTGAAGCGTCCTTTTTGCTTTTAAATACAAAGACTGACAAGTTATTTCAAAAGAAAAATTAAATTTCGTAATGATAATTATGCCACCTGTTCTGCGAAAATTATAATGAATCCAAATGGGGAAGGGTTTGACTCCTTAAATCTACCAAGACATGGTAAATTACCGAAGTGGTTAGGCGATATAACGGAGTAAGTCCAAAAATTATATAAATAATATATGAAACTATTAATTTATTATGTGATCTATCGATTTTATTTCAAGGAAAAATTTCAGCTCAGTATATGTTTTATTTTAAATGCGTTCGTTTGCAAATGTTTGTGATTTTCTTTCGTTTCTAGAAACGTAACAAATTTACAACAGAGCAACCGGGAAACGACAAATCCTATCATGTATAAATTTACTGATACTAATAATCCGAATGATATTAATGCAATACCAGATGTATTACCTGAAGAAATTGCAAGTCATGAAAATAAAACGTATGTAGAAAATATAGACTTCACATTTACATACATATTAATTAAAATTTTTTAAATCGTTTTAGACCAACATCGGCTAGATATGGTAGAAGGGCATCTTTAAGTTCTCAATTCCATGCTACACTAACACCAAAAAATATGGTCGTTTCGCCCGCTGATTATTTAATACCAAATCTAAGTAAATTTGAGGCGTCTTTGTTAGATTCGGAACAGCATAATTTGGAGAAGAGTTGGAAAAGTTTGAGTCTCTTTCAAAAGTCACACATGGGCCGTTTGGACAGTGCCAAATCTTTGCAAAATAATAATAAAATGACTATTGGTGAGTGATTATTTTCGATACTTTATTTATTTTCTGATGTACCTACTTATATTATCTGTTATAATAATGATGATGTAAATATAATTTAAATTTTTTTGGAACCCCTTTTCGTTTATTTTTTTCTTTCTTCTTTAAAAGCATTGAATAATCTGAAGTTGGTTATATTTTATTTAATTCATTTAAATATGACGTCTTTCATTGTGTGCTATAATTATTACGCCTCAATACTTATTATAATTTTTTTCTTTAGTAATTATCTTCAAAATATGAAGTTCTGACTAGATTATTAATGGGAACGATATTTTACAAGTATATAGGGACATAGGCCTGTTGAATTTGAAAGTTTCTAAATTCTAAATTACAAATTTTTTAATAAATTCGAAACTCGAATCTTTGAAATATCGAATCTTAAATCCGAAATTCGAACTGTAAATTAAAAATGTAAAATATTGAATCAAATAAAATTAATTCGCACTGAAAATTCGAAATTTTATGATAATATTTATAATTCAAATTGTTCTGAAGTAAGAAATTAACAGTTTATAGTAAATAAAAAACGTTTAAGTAAAAATATTTTATTAAATACGTTACCCGAAATAATAAGTGGTAAGTAACTTAAATTCGTATTTCGATTCAAAGTATGTAGTGTTCTTTAAGTATTTTCTTTAAAAAACACTAACATGTTGATATTATCGGGTAATAGGCAACTTCTCTTAGCTGACACAATATTTCCAGCCGTGGACAATACCCTTTCTGATGATGTTGACGTATGTAGCTGGAATCGCGAGCCATGTTCTGGCTATATTTGACAAGGTAGGATACTTGTTGGCATTTGATTTCTACCATTCAAACAAATTCTGCTTTTTCGAGATTTCTGTTTCTTGTTTATTATGCATTTGAAATCCTGATATATTCCTATTTAAGGACCCTGGGAAAATTATATCTGTAAAGGTTGTTGTTGATGTTTCTGTTGCCGTATTTGTTTCAGGATTCTGAAGCGTATTGTAAATGCCGATCACTTTATCTGTTATGTTTAGTTTATAATAATCAGTATTAGGGGAACTTATAACGAGGATCCAAATATTCTGAAATTTGTGTCACCATAATTTCTTCCTCGTTTGCAAAAATCTTCCTCGTAAATCGTAAAATAGTGCAGTTCATTGTTCATTGATAATTTGTATACCTATGTAAATAAAAATAAATTATGTGTAGGTACAATCTGAAATTCAATTTCGAATTTGAAATTCGCATACCTTTGTAGCAGGAACCGATATTTCGAATTCGAAGAACTTCGAAATTCGGAAAGTCGAATTTTATCGCCAACACTAGTACATATCGAATATGTTGAAATACGAATGATCATATGATTTCGATACAATTACGTCATGACTGATACCATATAGCTATCCCGGGAATTAAATTGCAGCACTTTTTATAGCCCACCTATCTTATGTCAAAACAGTTTAATAAATACAATAATAAAAGCTTGTAACTATAGCATATAACACCCAGTATATGGGTGGTTTAAAAGCTGTTTACTAACCTTTTCCTAACTTTAACACTAATATTTTAGCACAGTGGATAGTTTTCTGGCAGTAAACATAACTGAATTTAATTTTATACAGTATTGTAAAGTTGATAAGCAAATTGGCTATGATAAATAGAGAGGTTCATTCGAGTAACATCGCATCGACAGCTCGTCCTCGTTCGTTTATATATTTTGTCAGTCGCCGTACACTGAACGGTGTTCGGATGGCGATTGACAAAATATATGGGGCGATATTACTCAAATAAACTTCTCTAATGATAAATGCCACTTTTCACTTCTTGAAATCCAGGCAGATTATGGAAAACTAACAATTTGTGCATCAATATTGATTAAAGAAAATATAATACTTATCCGGTTAACAAAGTTAAAATATCTCTCTAGTAAGGAAACATATTGAAATTATTATATATAAATTGAACGGAAAATTTAAAAAAAAGGGAATCAAGAGAGTTAGTTACTTGCTCTATTAAACCATGATTAAACTATGTGGGTAAATATAAAAATTGGATTTTAAAGACTTAATTATGTGCTTGTTAACAAAAAATAGTTTTATATATCTACTAAGAGAAGCTAGAAAATATAATTCTTTCTTTTCTCCGAGAAAATTTTTTTCTCGGAAGTTTCTTTCAATCAATTATTTCTGTGCTGTGCTGTTCTGCACATTAAGTATCTATCTAACATTCGAATTAATACCACAATATAAAACCTTACCAGTAGGTTTACTACTGAAAATTATTGAAACAAAATGATAACTCGTGCTGTATCTGGGCATGTATTTCTTTCCTTTATTAAATGCAGGTTACAACTGAGATAGATAGTAATTAAGGAATGTAAATTGGACGGCTTATTCAAAAAGTAAAATGATTTGATATCCATTACTCTTACTGTAGCACATGTTTAAGAGAAAAATAGAACATGCAGAACGTGCGCGTATTACGGTTTTATTTCAAAATATCAAAGGTGCCAACAAGAAGTGATCCTATTGGTAAGGTTTATACTGTGGTAATGCAAGCTAATAGAGCCAGTTGTTAATTAGCTATTGAGCAGGTAATAGATATCTGCGTGAATACTCTGGCGTCCACTATTTGCGATAGAAATTTAAAGCAGCATATTAACATTAAATTTTGTATAAAGTCGAGTATGCTCAAGAGGCATAAGAGTTAAAAAACAAGCGAGAAACTGTGACAGATATCCCTAACTGTGGACAGTTAAAATAACAAAAATGGACGTTAATATTACAAAGCACGTGATGCAATATGGTGTGATAGACAAGTGTGTGATTGATAACCGAAGAATTATAGATTGATCGAAAAGCAATTAGGCTAATTAAAGAATTTTGTACGATAAGAATTTCGGCCGAGTTTGGATTTCATATTTAGAGCAGTGTGGGCTTGATGTTGCAATTAAACTTTCTTCAAATACGTATCTATTTTCGAGAGTAATTCCGAGTGATTAAATTTGGTACTTTCAGTACAGACTAGAAACAAAACGTTTTTATTGTATGTTTTTACATACAATGAAAATTCTTAGATTTATGGCGCATTCATCAGTGAAGATTAACGTAGTGGCGTCTTAAGATTCGCTCTCGCAAGACAAGTACAAACTTATCCGGTTAACTGACAAGAGATATTACGTGGCATCTTGCGGACAAGAGAGGCCCGCCGGTATGAATGCTTCCTCTCTAACGGCTAGGCCACTTCAGGGGAGGAAGAAACATGTATAATTGTGTAGTCGATTAACTTGTAGCGAGATAGCTCAATATACCAAAAAATAACATGTTGATGTGTAAACACATCAAGTATTTGTGAATACAGACTAATGCAAATATGTTAAAAACATATCTGTATCTGTACACGTGAACATACATAACACATTTAGCCAATGGTCACTTCAACTACAGACACATGCGTTTCGATCTTGCGATCTCATCAGTACAGATTAACGAAGTGACGTCTTAAGATTTGATACCACAAGATATCTTAAGACGCCACTTCGTTAATCTGCACTCATAATTTTTTATTCGTGTCGAATTGAAAATGAGATTGCAAAATCTTGAAGTGACCATTGGTTAAATACGTTGTGTACAGATACAGATATGTTTTTAACATATTTGTATTAGTCTGTATTCACAAATACTTAATGTGTTTATAGATCGATATGCTATTTTTTGGTCAAACATAGTATTTACAATTTTTTATTTATAGAATTTTCATCGTTGAATTTAATATTTTAAATGAAATACGCTGTATATTTTTGCATTTTTTAAATTTAGCATATTTTTTCTCAATTTTCGTTTTCAGAATAACCAAAATTTATGAATTTTTTTTTTCAGTATATTTCAAAAAAATGTTAATGTTATTCTCATTCTCTTTATATGTCTACTATAACACTATCAGATCTATTTGCATAAAGAAAATCCAATAATACAAACACTTTATTGGAATCATTTAGAACTTTTTTTTGTACCAGTGCAGACATTCCATTAAAAAAATTTGTCAGAAAAAAAACGGTCGAATTATAGTATTTTACTTATCAAGAATGAAAAATTACATTTTAAAGGACGAGAAAGTTGTTTACGGCCGAGGCGTCAGCCGAGGACGGAATTACTTGCGAGGATATTTAAAAACAGTTTTCGTTTGTGAATACAACGGTTTATTTCATACTGCAAGTTTAATGAATTTTAAATAAAAAGAAATTAATTTATTTCATACTGATGTCAAAAATGACATTTATATCCCGTAAAAATTATTCGTAAAAATTAAGTTAGCGGAATATTTCCATAGCGATGGAAGTTTGTTACCAATAAAAATGAAAAAGCCGCATCAATATTCTGTACTTTATTCGATTATTCGTTTTAAAATGGATGCAAATGGATGAAACTGATCGCGTGAAGAAGAATAAGTGTGTTTTTTATTATTCAGTTTACATTAGGCATTAAGTTTTTCAATATCACATTTACTGCACCGGTAGTTTTAAAAATTAAATCCCTAAAGGAATTTATCGGTAGAAGAGGCTGTACGGACAAGTACTTTACTGGATATTGCTCGTATGTTAAGGAGATCGCATTCCAGCATAAACTGATTCATCTGAAGATTTAACAAGACAAGATCTTACTGTAGAAAACCTGGTTAAGGGAGAAAACTCTGTACAAATGCAAGAGGTGATCGTTTTCTTCAATTCAGTCTAAAAAACAGAAAAATTGCTGGTAATATGTTAAAAAATGAATTACTAACTGTTCGCAATTTTGCCGTATCGTCTCGAACTATAAGAAGGCGTCTAAAGGAGGCTGGATTAAGTATTAGACGGCTGACAAAGCCCTTAATTACCAGAGAGCACAAAATTCAAAGATTGTGTTTTCCCAGAAATTATGAACACTGAACATTGACGATTAGAAAAAGGTTTTATTATATGATGAGACAAGGGCTAGTTTAAAATCTCCTGATGGATATGAGCGTGTCTGGCGAAGACCAGGAGAACTATTTGCAAGTTGTAACAGTTCTCCAAAAATTTCTTTTAGGGCGACTCTGTAATATTTTGAGCAGAAATTTGTTTCATTGCCCATACAGAGTTGGTGTACGTGCGACGTCAATGGATACGGTTTATAACTTAGTCGAGAATGTAATGCACGATAACGATCGTTCGTATATAGCTAGATAAGTTGTGGCTACTTAAATTATGTTGATATTACGTTTTTTGAGTGGCCCCTAATAGTTCAGACATTAATACGATTGAGCACTTATGAGCACAATCAACTAATGGGAAACTGTAGTTTAGAATGGAAGAACATTCTTCAAGTAATTTAATCTATGGCATACCAGGACGGATAAATGCAGTAATTAAGAGTAGGGGATGACATAGTCGATATTGAAGTTGCATTGGAGCTACTAATTTGGCTTTTTAAGAATAATTTCACTTCATTTTCGTTTCCATGTTTTAAGAGTTTTTGATACACAAAAAAGATTTCTAGTTGTTGGGGACTTCTTAAATCTTCGGTGTTAAATGAATAAATGTACTGTCATCTAAATATATATATATATATATATATATTTATTTACACTATATACATTTATTTTGTATCTACGACTTATACTAACATAAATCTGCTGTTGAGACTGGTGTCTCTGGGTAAAATATGATTATTTGATATGAATGTTATGAAGAAAATGTTGTCTTAAGAATGTGTCTTGTACTGATGTTGAGTTGATACTGTGTTTGAGTTCATACTATGGAGTCTCTTATTGCTGGTATGAGACTCTGATTGATACCGATCCATTCTGTACTGTATCAGAATAATTGAAACATACATGAGTAGGTAAACCCCATCAGTTTCGTATAATACAAAGGTATCCCTCCCCAGAGACGTAGATACGTATTTCGCCTTTCTACAGGCTCATCGATACGCCCCTGCTGGAGAAAGGATATCTTCAGACACATTCACAAAAAAGAACCACATCGCCATATCACATGTATGTTTCAATTATTCTGATACATTACACATGCGGTTAGTCCGTAGCATAAGTGCACAAAATGCAGTTTCTAGGGAGATGGCTGTGCCATCTTTAGAAGGGCGTCGTTGGTTCGCATTGGTTATGTGGACGGGGCGAGGTACTTCGGCTGTCTGACAACAGGCAGCGCTGAATTTACTTCTACGCTCCGTCTGGATAATTTCTGTGATATGGCGATGTGGTTCTTCTTTGTGAATGTGTCTGAAGATATCCTTTCTCCAGCAGGGGCGTACCGATGAGCCTGTAGAAAGGCGAAATACGTATCTACGTCTCTGGGGAGGAATATGTTCGGACACGTTCACAAAAAATATTAATAGTGAACCTGTGTTTGTGTTCTTCACACCAGATTTTTAATAATATTTTATATTATTGAAATACCTTTGTATTATTATGTACTAACTTTACAATTAGGTACAACTATACCATTACCGCTAACTATTACATATTAAATGAATATTGGTTGAATAGTGTATTGTTTGGCGTCATAACGGTAAATTTTTGTGTGTTATTTAATTCGTGGATATTATACCTACAAACCATAATACGCAAGGTTTAGGATAATGTCTTAAAACTCTAATCTTAACTAATAAATACATAATAAAATATCATTACTAATTAAGTATTAGTAGGTGTCATAGACCTAAACATGTCTTTCCGGCTGTTCTTTTTGTTAAGTGCTGGATTTTTATGGTACATACATATTTAGGAATCGTGAGCCTATTATACATATTTAGTTATCGATTGGAGTCATATTAAGAGTATATTGAAATCGTTCATTAATAACTAGAGCTGAGGATGTTTGCGGTATAACCATGGTTATATCATGTAACCATAGTAAATTACTATGGTTACATGATATAACCATGGTTATACCGCAAACATCCTCAGCTCTATTAATAACTCTAATTAATAAAGAAACGGTCGGATGTATAAAGCAATAAATAAATTTGGAAAAAGGTGCCGATTATTAATAACCCTAGGTAATTAATAAATTTGCAAATGTAAAGGATTATCAGTTTCTTAAAATTTAAAGCACGTTTTTATAATACAGTGGTTTAAACTCGAAAATGAACGTTAAATACTGTAATGACTCATTCAACGATACGTCACGTATCATACCTCCAACGCCTTCTCGATGGATATAGAACGCTCGAGCGGAGGTTCAACAGTGATATATAAGCCGTCGAAGAAGGGATTGACAGCATTCGATACTAAATCATCGCCGAGTGAACTTACATAAATATAAATACATAAATGTGCTTATTGTTAGTAATTAGTTTCTAAATTGTTTTTCGTTTTTATTATTAAAAATTGTTGATTACTATTTTAAGTACGTGGGGTGACAAACATTACGTTGGCTTAAATGGAATTGATATTTTCGGACAGGATGGGAAAATAGTTGATCTCAAAAAGGTAAGGAATATAAATAACATGCTGTATTAACATTATATGCTAAAAATGTAAAGGGTGATTTAAATCGAGCTTAGAATTTGTTTTCTAAATTCTAAATAAAACCCAAAATAATGGAAAAATTTGAATTTTAGTGTTAGCAGTGTAAGTACAATTACGTATGAAATATTATGTCAGCAAAATTTCCTCCACCTCGGCTATCATAATACCATTCTTATAGAAAGTTTTCCCATATACAAGGTTAGTTTTTTTTCCGATGTTTAGCATGGGGATCTCGGAAACTAGCGGAGATAGAGAGACAATTAAATGGGGAAAGAATTACAGTTTTACGAGTTCAATTTAATGAGCTTTTTATTTTTTGGAAAATGGTTAACTAAATATATCGAAAAAATGATTTTTTGGTTATTTGGTCCGGCGCCTATATCTCTGTTATTATTACTGACTTTAAAAAAATGTGTAAAGGAAAAATTTATAAGTAATTATGTGTTTAATAATACTATGATGACTCATCCAACGATATGTCACGTATCATACCTCTAGACGCGTTCTCGATGGATATAGAACGCTCGAGAAGAGGTTCAACAGCCGATATATAAGCCGTCGAGGAAGGAATTGATTCATTCCATACCGAATCATCGCCGAGTGAACTTACATAAATATAAATACATAAATGTGCTTATTGTTAGTAATTAGTTTTTAAATTGTTATTCGGTTTTATTATTAATATAGTGTTGTCTAAGTTACCCTTAGTTTTATTTAAGAACCCGAAAAGACAAATACTTTACAGTGATGTCAGATGTGGAATGTGGAAAGTTAATTAATAAATAACGGACTAAGTGGACAAGTAAGTGTTAATTTAATATCTGTTTAAATAAATATACAGTGCGAAAAGACGTTATTTTAAATATCGTGATGGCCAATAGAGTGAAACTCACGGAATTAAAAGTGGCTGATTTAAAACGAGAATTAGAGGAGAGGGACGTGGATGCAACCGGCATGAAGGCAATCCTCCAGCAACGACTTCGAGATGCGTTAGCCAAAGAAGGCGAGGATCCAGTCCTTTCATGTTCCAGGCGGAGATGCTGACGTGAATTCGCTGTTGATGAAAATGGAACAGCGAATAATAGATTCACAAACTAAAATTGAGCAGAAGAGCTTGGAAACTTCTGGAAAATTATCAAAAAGTCTAGAACAAATGGAACAAAAGAATCTGGACTGTGTGAAAACCATGGAACAGCATCTAATCGATTCATAAACTCAAATGGAACAAAAGAATCAGGATAGTGTGAAAAGTTTGGAACAACGATTAATAGACAATTCGCAAACTTTGGAACAGCGTCTAAAAGATTCGCAAGCGCAGATGAAAGAGAGAAACCCAGATACTTCTAGAATCCTCGAGAAAAATCTAGAAAAGAAATTACTGGGAAATTCTAGAAGTTTCCAAAAAAGTCTGGAACAAATGGAGAAGACTCTCGAAATAATGAAAAAAAAAGGAATTCTGAAAATTCAAGAGCTTTGGAGAAAGTTATAGAACAGCGACTAGCGGAAAACTCAGAAGCGTTAAAGGAAGAGGTTTCCATAGCTGTAGAGGAGAAAATTGGGGAACATTCTAGACTTTAGAAGCAATAATGACTCAGATGAAATTGCCTGTTACCATGAGTCATTCTGATCCCAAGCAGGTCAACGAAGAAGTTATACCACGGCCCATCCAAATAAAAGAAGAACTTTTGGCTATCTCGAAGACCAGAATCAAGCCACCAACCTTTGATGGAAAGACGTCATGGGCGACTTAACTGACGCAATTCGAAGCAGCCGCAGAAGCAAATGCATGGTTTTCTGTCGAGAAGGCTACTGCTTTAATCATAGCATTGAGGGGTGATGCTAGTGACATTTTGCAGACATTGCCTGCTGAGGAACGTAAAGATTATTCTCAACTCATTAAACGCTTGGAGATGAGATATGGCCATGCCCACTTGGAGCAAGTATACCATACCCAACTGAAGAATCGATCACAGAAGAAAGGCGAGAACATTAAGGAATTTGAGGCAGATATTGCTCGTCTAGTTCGACTTGCATATCCGATGGCGCCAGATAATTTAATGGAACATCTAGCTATCCAGACGTTCATAGATGTTATCCGGGATATTGATACGGAGCAAGCATTAAGGTTGGCACGACCGAAAACCTTGATCGATGGCGCATGCGCTTGAGTTTGAAACTGCAAAACAAGCCTCTCGGAACCATGCTCGTGGCTGTTCTGTCGACAAATAGGAAAATGAGGAGTTCATGTAGCAGCTAGTCAGTCGAGTCCTAAATCAGATCAAATCAAATAAAAGTGCGCGGCCATGCGGGAATTGTAGAAGAAAGGGTCACATTCAGAATCAATGTGGTAAAAGGACCAAGAAAGAATCGCCTGAGAATCCGCAAGCCCCAAGGACTGCCCAAATCGTATCCTTGCAACATCAAACCAATGGCCTGTATGTGGATGCTATTATGGAAAAAAGGACCTATGCTTGCTTGCTAGATACTGGATCGTCGAAAACCATCGTGTGGCCCGATTTCATTTCCAGGAATAAAGAATTGCTCTCTAGCAAATGGAGACTTAGGACAACTATTGGAGAAGCAGCTTCTGTGGCAGGTGAACTAGATGTCAATTTTATCCTAAGACCAACATCAATCCGACATTGTGTTCTCGTAGCCGACATAGAAGAAGAAATAATCTTGGGATTAGATATCATGAACACCTACGGCTTCCAGTTAAACATGAAAGAAGGCACTTTAAAAATAAATAATGAGGAATTGTTTCTTTATGGGAAAAATTGTGGGAATATACAAGTAATTACAGCAGAGAATGTTGTTGTGAATGCAAGGAGTGAGACTTTTTGACGGCGTGCATGTTAGGTGATTATCTGGAAGGAAATGTTACAATGTTCGAACCAAAGACTGGGGTCGAGGAATAGTAGTTGCCAAAATGCTGGTTAAGACTCAGAAGACTGTACCAGTAAGGGTGATGAATGTGAACTATTACCCTGTTTCATTGAAGAAGGGTACTATTCTGGGGTGGTGTTCGCCAGTGTCGGCCGTCGTTCATCGTATAGAGAGGAAGAACAATGGATTCGTACAGGTTCCTGAGAAATTGTCCAAGATAATCGACTCCGCCTGTCGAGGATTGAGCAAGAAGGAAAGACGATCTCCTGAGACGCGAGGTCAAGAATCACGATGGAAGCGAGCGCAAGGTGGTTCCCAAGAAAAGAATATCAGAGGTCTTGCGAGAACTCCATAATGGTGCTTCTAGGAGACATTTTGGCGTCCATAAAACACTGGAGAAGGTGCGCCAGAGATTTTACTGGGTGAATTGCTCACGAGATGTGAAAGAATGGTGCCGAAAGTGTGCTAATTGCGCCGGAAGTAATGGCCCCCAGAGGCACCGACGTGTACTCAAGCGCCAATACAATGTGGGAAGCCCATTTGAAAGAATCGCCATAGATGCTGCCGGCCCTTTTCCAGAAAGCGACAAAGGAAATAAATACATAATAGTGGTCATGGACTATTTTACCAAATGGGTTGAAGCATATGCTCTACCAAATCAAGAGGCTGGAACTGTAGTAGACGTGATTGTGAAGGAGTTCGTCAGCCGTTTGGGTGTACCCCTGGAACTTCACAAGGGCGAAATTTCAAATCCAGTCTATTCGAAAAGATGTGTGGACTTTTGGGCATACGAAAGACGAGAACAACTCCCTTGCATCCACAATCAGATGCGATGGTAGAGCGAATGAACAAGACCATGATCAGACACTTATCCAAAATGGTCACCAGAGAGATTGGGACGAACATTTACCATTATTCCTAATGGCGTATCGGGCCTCTGTTCAAGAGACAAATGGCCAATCACCAGCAAGCGTGCTATTCGGGAGGGAAATCCGTTTGCCCTGTGATTTAAAGTTTGGGAGCAAGCCTGGTGAGGATCTTGCCGGAGAAGATTATGTCAGCACGCCCAGACGACGAGTGGCTAATATCCACGAACAAGTCGGACATAATATTCAAGATGCTAGTGACAGAATGAAGGAGAGCTACGACATCAACGCCGAGATGAGTGGTTACCATGAAGGCTATCGGGTTTGGCTATATAATCCACAACGCCGACGGGGCTTATCTCCAAAACTTCAAAAGAATTTGGAGGGGCGATACGAGGTGTTGAAGCGGATCAACGATGTAATATACCGCATCAGGCGAACACTTCGTACTAAGCCAAGAGTCGTACATTTTAATCGATTAGCCCCATACTCTGGAGACAATAATGACGAAGCCGCAGACTTGCGCCGATTGGATAGTCTATACCAGGAAATAACCTTCGAAGACTTTATGGAAGAGTATTCTGGTTCGAGAAAAGCTCGATTTGGGGTGACCATCGAGAAACAGCAAGATTTGTTTACGGTGCCGCCAGAATACGCGCTTGCTCATTGCGTAGCCCGAGATCTGCGAATAGCCAAAGGAATTGCCAGGGAATTTAAAGAGAGATTTAGTAGAATCGAAAAATTAAGGCAACAGGGACCAGCAATTGGGAAGGGTCTCCAAATAACAAATGAAGAACAACCCATATTTTATTTGGTCACAAAAGAACTGTCAAGCCTGAAGGCAACCTATCGTGCCTTATGGGAGGCCGTGGTCCACTTACGCGAACAAATGTTACAACAAGATATTTTATCATTAGCAGTTACAAAATTGGGTTGTGGATTGGACCGCCTGGACTGGAGAATTGTGAAGAGCATGTTAGAAGTGATATTCCAACATACTGGTGTGGAAATTCTGGTATGCAGTTACCGGCTTGAATATTCCTGTACACCCAGGCAAGATAAGACCGTGGACTGTTATTTCGATATGACGTCACAATGTAACAAAGGCCCTACCTGTCGATTTCGCCATCGTTCGAGGGAACCAAAGCATTCCTCCATCACATCTCCAGCGCCTTCTCGATGGATAAAGAACGCTCGAGAAGAGGCGCAACAGTGATATAACAGGTGTTCATTTGAAAAGTCAATCTAGGTTACTTTGAAATTTTGATAGAATAAGACGCAAATATATTAGTATGTGTTTGTTGTTCCGTAAACGTAAATCCAAATGACATTTGATAATGTCAATCACAAATATCAGTTAGTGCATAAAATAATCGTGCGTCGATTCCGGTTTAAATAAATTGCTTCTCAGTTACAAAATGGCTTTCACTTTAGAAAATAAAATTTTTTTAGTCTAGGCTTATTTTCGAAGTGGTAATAAAATTGATGGTTTATGGGTTTATTCAGTTCAAGATTACATGGTAGAATTTCAAGTTGAGTTTCCATATTTTGTAATAGATTATATACAATTTAAGAATACTTTGGATAGAACTTTAAAACTTTTTTCTGAAACTGGTAGTCTCTTAAGAAAATCAGGCAACGGAGCATTTAAGAAACGTACACCTCAAGTTGTCAATCGTGTTGAAATAATGGATAATGAACCGCAAACATCTGTTCGACATTTGAGTCAACAAATAAACCCTTCTGTTGGTACAACTCACAAGTTATTAAAAAAAGATATGCAACTTTATCGATACCGAGTCACAGCAGTACAAGAATTGTTAGAAATTGATTACCCACGTAGACTACAGTTTTGTAATTGGTTTGTAAATATGAACAATAATGGAGAACTTTCGCAAAGAGTCATCTTTACTGATGAAGCATGGTTTTATAAAACGGGATACCTAAATTCACAAAATACAAGAATTTGGAGTAGTGAAAATCCACATGTAATTAATGAAGAATCGCTACATGCAGAGAAAATTGGTGTTTGGGCAGCGATAAGCCAAAGGCTAATCATTGGACCAATATTTTTTCAGGGAACGTTAACTGCTCAAAGGTTCCGTACGGAAATATTACAACCATTTGTCAATCAGTTGCATGATGATGAACTTCAAAATGGATATTTCCAACAAGACGGAGCATCTTGTCACTGTACTGCAGAATCTTTGGATTATTTAAGAGAATTTTTTGATGAGCGTATAATTAGTCGAAATACTGAAATTGACTGGCCTGCACGTTTATGCGATTTAACACCTTGCGACTTCTTTTTGTGGCCTTATCTAAAAAATAACATATTTCGAACACCTATATTGAATTTGAATGATATGCTACAGAGAATCGAAAAGAAATGCATGGAAATTAATAACAATCCAGTAATGTTGCAGAATATCATCAGAAATTTTGAACGGAGGATTTTAAAGTGCATTGATCTTGAAGGACAACATTTTCAACATTTGTTATAGTTTTCAATAAATACCCATTATTTGTTATTTATTTGTATGTATGAAACTGTCAAAATGTACGACTTCGTAGGTTAAGTAGTAAATTTTAATTTACGACATACTTCAAAATGTTCTCAGTAAATCACATGCTACTAGATTGACTTTTCAAATGAACACTTGTTATAAGCCGTCGAGGAAGGGATTGAGGGCATTTGATACCAAAACATCGCCGAGTGAACTTACATAAATATAAATACATAAATGTGCTTATTGTTAGTAATTAGTTTTTAAATTGTTATTCCTTTTTATTATTAATATAGTGTGTTTCTAAGTTACCGTTAGTTTTATTTAAGAACCCGAAAAGACAAATACATACTTTATAAATTGGAAATGTTTATGTTTGAATTCTATATCCTAAATTTACTTATATTTAATAATAACAAATTTTTGAAATTATTAAAATATTACGAAATGTTCCTCAACACAAGTTAAAATAAAAATAAATTCTTTATTTTTTTTTAAATAACTAATTTTATACTTTATATTACATGTGTGATTCATTATACTTAATTTAAGTGCCTATCACTAATGTAATTATTTGAATCTAGTAAAGTAGTACGTTAATTTTGTCCAGGAGTTTAGTTATTCATTTAAGCAATTTTAATTTCATTTCATAAACTACTTATACATATAAGTACTACTGCTAACATTTTGAGTTCGCCAAATTATACTTATTATCTTATGTAAAGGTACGGCTTCTTTAACCAAATATCATATATAAGAATACTTTGGTGGGAAGTGATTTGACTATTACTATCATTCTTGGAAAGAACTTAACATAATATCTAATTTTGTCATATTTTAACATTTGATTTGAAAGTTATAGCAGTGTGAATAAAATGGCTAAAACCTTGGGGTGTTGAAAGCCACAATTTGTCGATGAGTTGTGTAATTTAAACGCGGTGATCTAGGATAACCAAAAAACCAACCCATTTGTTTCATTTTGAGTCTTACTTCCCGTTCAAATCATTCTCGTATAAATCCAGAAATGAATAATTTTAGCCGAAAAAAAATCCTCAATGAAACTTCAAAGTATATATAAATAACACAATTAAATTATGTAAAATAGTATTTCTATATGTATTAATGACCTTGTATATTAATATAATAACATTAATAACTATCTGAATTGTTATAACCATCTTTCGTAAAACTATAGAAGCAAAGGAGCTCAAAGACAGTAAAAAATATATGTCGGCTTGTTTATTTGTTTTTTTACCTACGTTCTCTTGATAATAATTATGTACAGTTTGTATAAACTTGCATAAAGCATAATGTAATAGATACGCGTAAGGATTATATCGGACCAGGTTTAGCAGAGTGCATATTCCAACAAGGTAAAAAAAGGTTTTACAAAAATTGACGAACAGAACAAGTTAACTAACCTTGGGACTTATAAAAAGGTTTAATGACAGAGGGAGAAGCGTAAACAACGCGTATAGTACCTGCCAAAACTTTATAGACAATAATTGCTAGTATGTTGCTACAATTAGTAATAAATGGAACCATGTAAATATCTGTTAAATTAAAAAAGATATTGTAATAAAATTTTAGACAAGAAAATTAGAGATGAAGTATTTTTTTAATTCACAGAGTATCCAAAAAATGTAATGTACTAAAGTTGTACTTTTCTTAATTGAATTTTTTTACATTTTGGGGTTCTGCTCGATAACACGATTTCAACGAGCTATAACACTTGTGGTCTATAAAGTATTTTTTATTTATGAATTGGCAAGGAAAAGAAAATAAACTAGTGTCACAAAGTTAAACTTAATTTATGAGATTTACAAAATGGACGCCACCTACATCCTGACACTAAGCCAATCTGTCTGTAAATTCTCTTGCAACCCTCGCTATGATGTCTGGTGAAATGCTTCGCATATCTTCATTAATTCTTTCAGATAAATTTTGAAAATTTCTAAGTCAAGTCAGCTGCACTTTCTGTTTTAGATAGCCCCACAAGAAGTAATCTAGCGAACTGAGATCGAGAGAACGTGCGGGCCATTCAATTTCGCCTCTCCTTCCAATCCATCTGTGGGCAAAAGTGCGATCGATAACTGAATAGTGAGGGAGTGCTCCACCCTGCTGATACCAGATGTTTTGTGGAAGTTTGTAATTTTTCTCCAATGCAGAAATTATCTGGTTATTTAAAAATTCTCAATATCTTTAATTATTTAGAGTTTCCTCTATAAAAAAGGCCCTGTTATTCTGTTTTTACAAATACCAGCCCAAATGTTAAGTTTTATAGGGGGAAATCATCATTAGAGAGTTCTTGAACAAGGTGAAGTTTATAAGATTAGAATTGTTCTTTTTTAAGAATTCTTCCTATTGAACGACGACTAATATCATGCCTTTGCGCCAGCTTATTTGTAGATAAACGGGGATTTTCCTCTACAGATATGGCAATATTTTGGGCTTTAATATAATTTGTAGCAGAATTTGTACGTCAAATTATTTGTAAATTGCGAACACTGCCATTTATGCTGTACCTTCTTAAAGTTTTAGTAATAACATAATGCGAAATTGGCTGCCGATTGGAATGTATAGTATTAAAAAGGTTACATACTTCTGGACGAGTTCTTGTCCTATCACCAAAACCGATCATCTTTAATATTTGTATTCCTTTTCTTTCATTTAATTCAACCATTATTGACAGCAACAATTATTTAATGACACTTTTAAATGCCACAAACTAACGAGCGATCAAATAAATCCGGAGTCGAAGTATGTTTTGCACGAAAAAGTATATTGTTTAACGAGTGACGAAAGTAACATTTTTTTAAGTGAGAGAGAACAGTTTGCCAAACGAAGCGAAGCCGAGTTTGGCAATGTTCGCGAGCTTAAAAAATTATCAGAATAATTGAAACATACATGAGTGGGTAAAACCCCACCAGTTTTGTATAATACAAAGGTATTTTTAATAATATAAAATATTATTAAAAATCTGGTGTGAAGAACACAAATGCAGGTTCACTATTAATATTTTTTGTGAACGTGTCCGAACATATTCCTCCCCAGAGACGTAGATACGTATTTCGCCTTTCTACAGGCTCATCGGTACGCCCCTGCTGGTGAAAGGATATTCTCAGACACATTCGCAAAAAAGAACCACATCGCCACATCACAGAAATTATCCAGACCGGGCGTAGAAGTAAATTCAGCGCTACCTGTTGTCAGACAGCCGAAGTACCTCGCCCCGTCCACATAACCAATGCGAACCAACGACGCCCTTCTAAAGATGGCACAGCCGTCTCTCTAGAAACTGCATTTTGTTTGTCTTCACTCATACTACGGACTAACCGCATGTGTAATGTATCAGAATAATTGAAACATACATGTGATATGGCGATGTGGTTCTTTTTTGTGAATGTGGTGGGGTTTTACCCACTCATAAATTCATATAATTGGATACTCTAATCAGATAGTAATCAAAACAGGTTGAGCCTGTATATGCAAAAATGTGTTTAAGGTATATAAAAAAATTAACTAGAATGTTATTCTATAGTTGTGAATGATTTATACAAAAAGGTTTTAAGTATATCTATACGTTTATGCACGTATAACGCTTCTGTTACAATTGAAACAGCGTATTTTCAGCATTTACTTCTGCTACTTAAGCAGAAGTAAATGCTGAAAATACGATGTGTATTGTCCATGTGTACAGTTACAGATATGTAAAAAGCGTTGAAATAAGCTTTGCCTCTAGTAGGCCATTCCTTTAAAAACGTATGATTATTAATAATTTAAATTTGCATTAGATGTCAATTAGACAGATGCATAGTTGACAAAAATTGCTTTGTAATTTAAAATTGATTTAACATGGTTTTTACTATACAACACAAATCATTCATGCTAGTCAGTGGTTCTTAAATAATTTTGATAATGACCTTCTTGACAAAACCTTTTTTTCTGATGAGTCATGGTTTTATCTGAATGGATATGTGAACTCACAAAATATGAGGATGTGGACTAATGAGAAACCACATAATTTTTTTGTTGAAACCGCACTTCATCCGCAGAAAATTGGTGTATGGTGTGCGATTAGTCGAAGGAGAATTATTGGCCCTATTTTTTTTAACGGAACCTTAACAGGAGAAAGGTATCGACAAGAAATTATTATGCCATTTATCGAACAGCTTGACGACGAAGAAATAACACAGGGTTACTTTCAACAAGACGGAGCTAGAGCACACACAGCAGGTGAAACAATTAATATTCTGCAGCAATTTTTTCAAAATCGGTTGATAAGTTTAAACACTGAACATGAATTTCCACCAAGATCTTGTGACATTACCCCATGTGATTTTTTTTTATGGCCATTCTTAAAGAACTCAATTTATCAAGTACAGATACCTGATCTTGCAGGCCTTCAAATCAGAATTGCTGGATTAATGAAATTAATGGAATTGACAATGCGATACTACAAAACACTTTTTCCTCCATTAGAAGAAGATGTGAGAAATGTTTCGAACAAGGTGGTGGACACTTTGAACAATTTTTATAAAATTTTGCTTGTTTGTTGGAAATAAACATATTTCATTCACTTAAAAATGTTCATTTTATTATTTTGACATTTGTCATTTCAATCAAATATCTCATCTCATAACCAACAAAATTCCTATTAAAATTAGTAACAAGCTAAGACATAATCATAATTTCCAAGGGCTACTTTGAGGTAAAATTTATATGAATTCTTTGTATATTACATGTTTGTTCCAATTGTAATAGAAGCGTTATACGTGCATAAACGTATAGATATACTTAAAAACCTTTTTGTATATTTACTGCCATCTGGCTCATTGTTAATGGACTACCCGTATTTTTTTCGTTCTTCGTACTAGCTGGTCGAACGAAAAGGTCGCCTTTTTCGGCAGTCTCTTTCGTCCGTCAGATGTCACTTATTAAATAAGTGTCACCTTACAGGATGAAATTTGCTTTATCTTGTAGGCGATTTCGGCTTAATGTTATATACAGATACAAATCTATTCATAAAGATTTGTATTATTTGTATTACATTGCTTCACTAGCTTAACTGATGACGCCTAATAGTAATGGCAGAAACACGTGTCTTAAGCAGAAGTAAATGCTGAAAATACGAGGTGTATTGTCCATATGTACAGTTACAGATATGTATATTACATGTCTGTTTCAATTGTAATTGTGAATGATTACCAAATAAATGGGAAAGATATTTATTTAAACAAAATTTAGATATTAAAATTACATCGGAATCCGTTACTGATTAAAAAAAAAAGTACTAATTTAATTTACTCAAATTTCTTTTCTTTAAACAAACTGATATGCGAGATTGATACTATTAAAAAAATACTACTAAAATTTGATCTAGAAAACTGATTATACGATTAACGTATGAAAATGGACTTGGTTAAATTTTACAATAAGGCAAGAAAAATAAAAACATAAAATGGTGAGAACCATGTTTTAGAACGCCAGGCGTTCCTTCAAAATCCCAATTAATATTGTTTTCCAGGACTCTGTCACAAAAAAAAACGTTACTCTCTACACACTACCTTGAGTGAAAGAAGATCAATCTCTCGTCTAATTAGTAGATTGCACCTACGGAACTCACAGCATAACCAGTGTAACGCAATTCCGCCTGTATTGCCGTTATTAGCAGATATTAACAGCCCTAAATAAATGAGAAAAAGGAAAAGAATAAGTGGAAGATTCCAGAGTAATATAACAAAATGGAGAACAATGCCGTGCTATAATTACAGCCGTCCCCTTATTTCAGAACTCACCTGAAGCAAACACGTGGGCGTAAAACTTTTCAAATCCGGGGAACAATACCCTCAACTAAAATTGCACTTCTACTAGTGAACTTATATGAAGCGAACCAATTTGTCGAATCCTGCCTTCAGCAGAACAGATTACACTGTATCAACTCAAATTGACTTCCCAGTTTTCGTCGACTTACTTCAAAGCGGAACTAATAAGAAGAGAGCGCCAGAATGATTGTCCTTTAATTTAAGCAGAGTAGACGGATACGTTATTGTTAACAAAAAGGTACTACCCCCCATTCGGAATAGTGAAATAAAAGATTGATAATTACTCGGATATCATGACATGATTAAAAAGCAAATGAGGAAGCCACAACCAAAAATTCATTAATTAATTATAATAATAAAATTATACCAAACGTTACAGCGATCTAGAGCAAAAAGTTTAGGAGAGCCTTGCCTAGATGGTTCGCCAAACAAACCAAAAATTTAAAGACTTAAATTAATTGAAAAATGGTTATACGACAAGTTAAACGATCCTAATATGTTTACAAAATTCTAATAAAAAATATAACGATATCCTGTTTACCTAAAATTGGAACAATAATGAAATATAAATTCAAATGTACGAACGATGACTCGCATAAAATTTCAAGATGTCTAACTTGCGCATGAGTAGATCCAATGCTCCGGATTAAAAATAAACTCATTAAATAAACGATTCCGGGGAAACGGTTATAGTGACATCCAAGATATTTTAACATACAAACGTTACATGAAGATATTAGAGTTTGAAATAGCCTATGATGTTCGATAATATAATTAGCAATTAAAATAAATAATTATATTAAATGATAATATTGAATTTTGAAATAGCGTATGATGACTTAGAATTAGCAATTAATTTAAATAAATTATTAAAAATTCTCGAACGGTGTAAGGATCATTTTTAAAGTGTAACACGCTATACAATTTTTAGGCTCATTTAGAATATCAAAATCTCTTTCTCTTATAGATTTACTAGATTTGAAGAGAAAGAGATTCGTAGATATTAGCCAAGGCTATATTCATTTTGAAAATCGAAGAATATGAAGAATAAGAATCATGTAAGTCAAGACATTTCCGACTAGTGAAAAAAAGTCATGCATGTTTTATCATTCCGTTTCACTCTGTGTCGCTGAAATATGTATAATTTAGAACGCTTTGCGTAGCCATGGAAGACAAACTTCATAAAACGTGCCCTCAAAAACTTTCCTCATTAGAGACGGCCATGCTCATTTAAAATTATACGTTTGTGACAGATTACTTAGACTGTCAACCAACCATTATCAAAAAGCATGGCCGTTTCTGATTAGGAAAGTTTTTGAAGGTTTGTTACATATTTTATTTGCCGAACACAATTATTAAAAAACAAGTCATATAATTACATTGAAGACATCCATTAACAAGGTTATTTCAACTCTTCAGTTCAAATCTACCAGTACGTTAGAAGGTCGTGCAAAATTTAACGTTAGGGCCGTATATACAAGGGCATTTTAACGGGAGAGTAACTTTTTAAAAGTTGGTAATATTTCATGATGATTGCTGACTTCAGTTGAGTTTTAGAAACCCTGTCTCAAAATTTCGCCCAAATCTGTCACGTAGATAAGTTTTAACAATCGTTTAAAGAAAATTATTTGTTGCTTTTTTGTTAATATGGAGAAGGAGAATTCCGTGTGTTAATTAAACATTATTTTTTACGTGGATAAACCATGAAAGAATCTGAAGAAAAGTTACATAAATACTATGGTGAATCTGCTTGTTCCCATGGAATTATTTGTAAGTGGTTCACTACTTTCAAAAGTGGTCATGTAAACACAGGAAATGCTGAAAGTCCGGGGCCTTCATTTACAGTAACTTCTTCAGAAATTATAAATAAATTCCCTACCATCGTAAAGGGTGATCGCTGAATAAAACTCTATGAGATAGCTAATGCCCCAAAACATTTCATTCGAACGAATTGTGTACCCGTTCGGTTGAAATGTTTAGGACATCAGTGAGCATAAACATTTAAATAAGTAAAACCTAACCACAGGATGGTTGCCGGGTTTGCTTACTCTTGAATGAATGCGAAGTCGTCTTACAATTTAAAAAAAATGACTGCATGGTTAAGTTCAAACGAAATCAAGAAGAATTTCTTCGTCGATATGTCACCACGGATCAAACCTAGTTACATGACTAAATTCCAGAAATAAAACCACAGACAAAACAGTGGATTTGTTTTGATAAGGGTGCGCCTAAGAAAGCGGAAACCGTTTTTCGGCCAATGGTACTATGGTCACGATTTTTTTTTTGGCATTTTGGAATATTTGCCATTTACTGAAGAGAACTACAATAACTGGCCAATATTATGCTGATGTACTGACACGTTTCGATGCTTAACTGAAGGAAAAACTACCGGATTTATGCAGAAAAAGATGTTGTGCCATTAGGAGAATGTGTATTCTCATTCATTCTCTATGTCAATCTATAAATTTTTCGAATTATGATATGGAATCGCTGCCTCATCCAGATCTGACTTTGGGTGATTTTTTCTTGTTTACGATTTTGAAAAATTTGACGGAAAAAAGTTCGGGACAAATCAGCTGGCGGTAAATCTTTATTTTGACGAGTTTCAGATGTATTATTTTTTTTAGACGGCTTAAAACAATTGAAAAGTCGCTGGGCTAAGTGTATGAAATTGGATTCTAATTATACTGAAAAATAAAATATATCTTTTATCGAAAAATAAGTACTTCATTGAAAAGTCACTCTCCTGTCAACCCACCCTTGAGCTTCTTCTATTATCAAACTATCAAGTCATTCTAAATACGGCAATTGAACTACTAAAATTATTGTACTATATTCGTCAAAAATATGATATTTGTTTTCGAAACTATTTCGGTTATTTTATATTTTTATGACTCACATAATGGGCATCAAGTAACCTTTGAATTATTCAATATCTATATGATGATAATGATCATCATCATGATGGTTTTAATATTGCGGTAAATCACATGCTATGCTTACGGCAGTAGAGATGTTTCTACTAAAATTAATTGTGGCTAAATTGGAATTGTCGAAAAGTTCTACCTTACTTTTGTTTCTAACGACAGGCGTTAAGCTTTTCTTAATCAGGCATCAGGCTAAGATTAGCTCATCTCTACACACAAATTTGTTTGATATACGACGATCAAAGGGAAAATAACAAGTCAACTATCTCAGTGATAGAATTTGGGTTTTAGATGGTCAATGTATTGTAAGGTGAAATACTATTTAATCGTGACGTTTCAATTTATTTATGTTCAAGCATGTATTTGATATCAACTTTTAACTGGAATATGAAATACATAAATATTTTATATTAAAAAATAAATTTAAATTAAATTTCAAATTATAATATTTATTAAATTACCCATTTTTTAAGTCATGTTCTTATTTTCATGTCGAACTGACTTACTTTTTTCTTAAATGCTTATGCTTTCTCTGTAATTAAGATTACTTAAGTGTTTATAGTGTTGCCAATGGGTTACTTAACGGATAATTATTTTGACAAAATGTGTCAAAAATTGTTATTTTAAAGCGTATATTTCAAAGATGTATCATTACGTAAAATATACAGTTATCAGTGTTATCACTATGGAATAAATATTTATTTTTAATTATACTTATTTATTAGATTACATATAATAAATAAATGTAAAATATATATAGAGTGTGCAGAAATTAGAGGACAATCTACACTTCCAACGGTTGATAATAAAATAATAACTATAAACGAGGGCGCCTAGGTTTTGAATTTTTACTACGAAAAATGCAATTTTCCCTTATTATTCTGCTGTAAACAGTAAATTATTATAATTTTAAACGTTTATACAAAATTATCTTTCTAATATTAAATGACTGCAGAAATAGTTAATTTTTTACATAATTTTTCTACAATGTTTTGATGTGACATCAATGTATAAATTTGTAAGAACTCGTACTATCGCGGCATTTAAAATCCGGACGATTAGATATTCATTTTCACTATAATTAAGCATTGTAATTCGGTTTTTGTATAATTGAGTTGTTGTGTAGATGACAGCATACTGACATTTATCTGTAACCTCTCACGCAAAATTATGTTATACGTTTTGTTATAAAATTATGTTACTGAGTGAATAAATGAAAGACAAGAATTTATTAATCAGAAAGCAATTATTTGGTTTTAATTTTTGATACTTTATTTCAGGAATCAGAAATTTTCAGGAATTTCAGGTCTAGGAATAGATGTTATGACATTATGTATAAATTCTGGTGACAGATCATTCCAAATATCCTCGATCTTAGATAATTCTTGGACATTTGCTGGTCTAAAATTATTCCTGCTTATAGTCTTAAAAATTTAATACCACACGTTCTCGATGGGGTATATATCTGGACTTCTAGAACATCACGGCAACACTATACTATTTTCTCTTAACCACTGAGAAGCGACTCTTGCCCTGTGGACTGGACAATTGTCGTGTTGAAAGATGAAATTTCAGGATACTTATATAATTTCTGCCGAAGATATAAAAGCATTTTCTAATATTCTAATACAATTGTTACTATTAAATCTTTCCCCTATAATTCAACAAACGCCTGGCCCACGTGCCTGGCCCACGTGCGCAAATCCAGACCCAGACGTTTACTGAGAATCTTCCGCTCGTTTATGATTTTTGAGTATACTTTTCGTGAAATCGTGAATTAGGTGGTGGTCTATAAACACGGATTCGGCCATTATGAGGCGACTAATTAACTTTTTCATATATTTTCCCAAAAATTAAAATTATGCATAAATTCCAACACAAAACTAATCCTTACTTCTTTATTCTGCGCATTAATATATGGTTTTTCCACAGACGGCCGATTTCTCAAGTCTGAAATTTGTCTCAGCCGTTTTCTTGCTGTGTGGACACACATGGGGAAATGTGTTGCTGTCACTGCATTTACTATTGTTTCTAACAGATCGTTTCTTATAAAATTAATAAGATTTTCATCCTGTTCGTGAGTTGATACACGCATACCACCGGAGCTTCGTTTTCTATTAATAACTCTCTGATGCTGCCTTTGAATTTTGATATCTAAAATGATACTCTTCCCCACGCAAAATCTATTCGCTAATCTTCTAACTGACAATCCTTCTTCTAGTAACGTAATTATTTGAGTTTTAGTGTGAATATTCAAATGTGGCATATTAACCGTATATTTTGAGAAACCTGAATATGACACTGATGGATCTGTAAACTGAAGATTTTTAAATGCCGCAATAGTACATACACAATTGTTTCTAACAGGATGCAGACAGACAGAAGAATAAGCATAGTATCTGTCCACTCGATGTTTTGACTCACGTCATTAGTTGTGGGGCGTTATTACGGCAATGTATGTATCCTCATTTCATTCAAAGCCCAATGGTTAAACAAGGATAAAACACTGAAACGAAAATATGGGATTGTCTTCACCGTAAGACCAATAAGATAGACAGAGATAACATGACATCCCTGTACTACAACAGTCGAATAATTAAACTTTGACGTTTGACATGTTTAGTTTATTTTCGTTTTATTGCTTTTCTAATTAATTTTCTTTCTATCTAGCAAATAATTGATCTTTTCATAACACAAAGAACTGTTTTTAATAAATTTTCAGTAAGTAATCTTATCACTAAGATATTTATTGGTTATAGGTTAAGAATTTACTTGTATTACAGATATGTCGGGAAAATCTCTAAATTTCCAATCCCAGCAACTTGTATTGAATGTCTGGAACTTTTTTGAAAGAAAGAAACTAAATTAAGCACCTCTGATAAATATAAATGCAGCTTTTGAAGTATGTATTATATTCTTCTTGAAAGTTGTATATTGAATTGTTTGTTATTGTTTTGAAATAAACTAATTTAAAATGTCAAGTTATTTTTTTAGCAAAATACACTAGATAAATTTAACTTTACTTACTTACTTACAAAAGGTCTTGCATTAAATATACTCGTAGTTGCTCAAGATCAAACTCAGACATAGAAAAAAAGCATTTATTGAAAGTAAATAAAAGCAGATGAAATCGTCAAAATTTTACACAGCATCTAAATATAAGCCTAAATAAAATAATGTTAATACATTTTCCATGAAACATGAGTAAGACTTATCAGTTCTTTTTCTTAACGAATGAACATCATACAATACATAACCTACATGTCATGAGATGAATGACTGGCATCACGGAAAATTTCATTCATAACCATGCTATTCTTGACGTTTTACTAAAATTCATTTTAATAAATATAGCTAATTTTAGCTAATGAATAAAAAATGTTATAAAATTTAGAATATTTAGAATATAAACATAATCTTAAAGCAGTTTACTTTTAAATGTAATGAATTTGAGCCAAAAGTGATTTGGTTCATATGGATGAGAATTAGTGGTGTAAGTCAAAACATCGAATGGATTGATACTAGTTGCCAATATTGTGACTGACACATGTCATTACGACGTATTAATTTAAAAGTTGATAAATTTTTAGATTGATTTTTTCTTAGTTACAATATTTTCATAAAATGCAATTTACATTTAATGAGTATGCGGATATATATATGATTTTTTCTATTTTGCGTTCGAAATGAACTCATTATGAAACCCAAAACAGTATCGAAATGAGCTTCATTTTGATACGCTTTTTTTCATTCTTCAATGTTGGCGTTGTTCGAATACAGAAATAAATATCATTGCTGTCATTTGATTTTAAGAATTTATGTACATTTGACACATATGATATATGTCCGTATTTTACACAAACAACGTATGTTGTATACAATTGACAACAACATATATATGTTTCTATGTCACTCATGTTTATATTTTTAAATGAAGTATCAAGTAATGTTAATGAAAATTAGTAAATAATATGTAATATAATATACTTCGCGGATAGCAAGATTTAAATTTGAAAATGTCAAGTATCAATGTGACCAACTGCATGTTTTATATAAAAATTAAACTCTGAACTTTCAAATTAAATAATTCCAATTTAAGCAATTTATTAATGTAAAAAACGCAAAATAGAAAAAATAGTATAAAAAACTCGTTTCATAAGGTCTTTTGCCGCACTCGCTCTTTAGAAAACTCGCCGCTAACGCGGCTCGTTTTCTAAACTGATCTCGTGCGGCAAAATGGTGCCTTATGAAACTTGTTTTTTAATATACTATTTTGTTTTTGCGAAGGTAACGCATATAATATGAATATGAAGCACGTTATCCTAATCACAGAATACCGTCCGTTAACACGTTTAGGCGATTAAATCAGCGTTTATAGGAAACTGGTATGCTTGCTCCTAAACATGCTAATGCAGGTAGAATCCGTAGTAGACGCACTATTTATTTGGAGGAGCAAATATTGGAACTAGTAGAACAGGAGCGGACTTGTAGTACTAGAGAAATCGCACTGCAATTAAATGTTCTAGTAATAAATAAATAGTAATAATAAAACTGTTCATACAGTCTTAAAAGAAAATCTATTGTATCCTTATTATTTTACAAAAATGCAATCACTGTATGATAATGACAATTCAAGACGAAATAATTTTTGCAAACTATTTCTAAATATTTTGCGGGATCAGTCCAATTTTCATCAGAAAGTGTTGTGGACTGATGAATCTATTTTTACGAGAGATGGAACATTGAACAGCCACAGTATGCATTACTGGGCGAATGAAAATCCAAAGGTCGTTAGAGAGTTTGGTCGTCAACGTAGATTTTCACTGAACGTTTGGATAGGAATTATTAACCGGAGAGTGATTGAACCATTCTATCTTCCAAACCGATTAAATGCGGAAAATTTTCTACAATTTCTTGAAAATTTGTTTGATGATGCCATTAGCTGTCGTTCAGGACGTAGTATTAATGCTGGACGGGGCTTCAGTTCACAACGCACGCATTGTATGGGAATAGCTTAATATTAACTTGCTAGAAAGATGGTTTGGTCGTAATAGCCAACTACTGCCGTGGCCACCAGGATCACCAGATCTTAATCTCATTGATCTTTTTGTATAGTTAATCACGTCAGATTTACTACAATAGGTACAGGATGCTATCCATGTCCGATTTGCACAATGCTTAGCAGCAGGTGGTTTTCAATTTCAACATTTATTGTAAGTTAGTTAGTTTTCAGTTTGTATACAACAACTGTTGAAATTTAAATTAGGTTTATGTTGGTGTGGTTGTACTGTCATTAGTAGAGCTGAGGATGTTTGCGGTATAACCATGGTTATATCATGTAACCATAGTAATTTACTATGGTTACATGATATAACCATGGTTATACCGCAAGCATCCTCAGCTCTAGTCATTAGTCATTGAATTGCGCTATTCATTGCTATATTATTATGAGTTGATTGAACGTTGCCAAATCATCAGTTTTTGAAGTAGTGTTAGGAGAAAGCAATTAAAATCGAATTTGCATATTAGATTAAGAAATGGCGTAGTATAAGGAAACACTCCACGTGCAGATTATTCAGCAATTTATACACAGTATGTATTTTTAAAAATAAAATTACATTTTAGGACAATTTAGTTTTGTAAAGTTTTAGTTACACAAAACCTACGGTATTTTTAAAGAAAATAATTTTATTGTTTTTCGAAAGAATCTTCTGTTAGCCAAAATGCAGTAGTTGAAATTTTGGAACGTCTGCTCGAAACAGGTGAAACTCTTCGCTTCATACGTCATCAAAATGTTGCTGAAATTCAGCAAGGGCTTTTTTCTCACGCACCAAACTTTTAAGCAACGGTAAGATATGATGATCGCTGGGGGCAACATCTGGACTGCATGGTGGATGAGTTGATCTCCGGATTCCTGTAAAAAATATTGTTTTTGCGGCTGTGTACGGAATTGCGTTGTCAGAGTGTCACGAGATTGGGTGACCACTACACAATGTTTCATAGATTTAAGGAAGGCAGACTTCTGCATACTAATCGGCGTTTGCATTTACAATTTTAGGATAATTGAAACGAATTACTAGAACTGGACTACTGTACCTTAAGAAAGCAATAGTTATTTTTTTTTATTTGTAGTTTTACCGCGAATTACATTATCTTTTTAAATACCAAAACAGTTAATAGCTGTTTTGTATTGGGGTCATAATTCATTATCCGTATGATACTATGTATATACCTTTTTTTGAAGATTCTCCATTGTACTTTTTTGACACAAATCTACACCAGTCTACCTCTGACTGCTTTTATTCTTCGATTAACAAATGTAAAATCTACCACTTTCCAGCTTCCTTACACGCAGATGTTTATGTATAATAATATCTACTGTAGATGATCCATAGTTTATCTCATCTTGAATCTTTCACAAAGAATAGGTCGCTCAGGTCTTGGTCCATTTTTCATATAACAAAATATAAGCCTTTCTATCATCATCAGTGATTCATCACACTTTAGTTTTCGCTATCAATTGAAAAAAAATATACATCCCGGTTCCTTATATAAAAAAGATACTGATTTGTTTTTTTCTAATAAGCCGATATAAACAGATCAAAAGTATAATAACTTGTGTTTCTGCACAAGTTTTATACTTTTGTACAAATTCCAATGGGGTTGTAATAAGGCATCCCTAATTTATATGTCATTTATTCACATTCTTTATTTATATTCAATTACACGAACATCGCCTATCAATCTGTGTTTCAGATTAGAATAAATGATTCGGCGAAATTTATTGAGGAAGGTCATGAACAGCGATATAAATAACCTATCAATTTTTTATTGTGTGTATGTTTGTCAAGATAATTATGCGAATTTTACATTTAAATTATAATTAATGCCATATTAAATTAAATATATTTATGTGATAGAAGGTGCTCGTTATTTTTTTAATGCGCAATTTGTAAATAAACAAGAGTATAATTTTATTTGTAAACATACGAAATTAATCTGCCACGTCATCAATATGATACTAAATTTAAATCATTAATGAATTAAAATAAATACAGGGATAACTACATTGTCTGCAATTGAAACTGTGTATATGTCTGTAATTGAAATTACTTACTAGTTTAACACACACAAAATATACCTATTTTACTGTTATTCAACTAGAATTTGAAGACATTTCAGGTAATGGAAATATCATTATCACTTTCAGAAGATTCAAACACTTTACAACTTATTTTGACAACTATTTTATTCTATTCGTTTCATTTCTCTGGCAATGCATGTAAAACAAGTAAGCCACTTTTAAATTTATTACTAAAAGTACTAATTTGTGTCTCAATTTAAATAAAATAGACTGAACGATTTACACGGTTGCCCAAAAAAATGTGTTAACAAATGTGGGTTCCACTGACTTGCCAGCTTCCTTACACGAAGATGTTTGTGTTAAATTATATCTAAATCTTTTTAAATCTCTATGACTAACTAACTATAGTTAATGAAGGACTATTGTCTTCGAAAGCAGCCACTAAATTTTGATGACTTTGAGTACATGATAAACCTTGTTTAAAATCATGGCCCGAAAAGCATTTCACAGTTTCCAAATTGCTTATTGAAAGCATACGACCTGAATGAACAAATTTGTATACGCTTTAATTTTAGGCTTGCGAAATTGCAATTGGAAACTATCAAAAGATTTTCAACTGACGTAAACATTGTTTAATTCAATGGTGTACTACTACTACTACTGGTGCTCGGGTGTGAAAGTGTGTAGTCTGGCGCTATTCCATACCCACGTGTACGCATCCGCGCGGTATATCAATGACCACCTGCTATTGGATGAACCTAGCATAATATCGGCTTTAGATCCTTCACTACGATGGCGGTGTATTGAACGCAAAGTTCGTAGTGCTGGCGTCGGGGTTGGCACATTTATTATCACTAAAGGTGTCGGCCTACGCTATGTGAAAGCAATACTCGTCTGTCATCCATTCCACAATGTAACAGATAAGATCAGCTTCTGCCTAGTGAGTTACACCCCACATCCTACTTAGGCGGTTGGCAAATGCTGCTAGTGGTTCACCAGAGGCCTGCTGAGTTTCAGCGGCGTCGCGGAGTTTCTGTCGCCGCTTGGCACTCTGCCCTGAAGCGCTAGGCAAAGTCTTACAGTGACATGGAAAAGCACTAGTCCTGTAGATACGTCTCCAAGCTAGTTAGAAACACCGCAGGGTCCTCTGTCAGTTTACCGTTGCACAAACGTGGTGCTTTTGGCCTTGGGGGTAGTGCGGCTTCCGCTAATATGTGCATGGCTACTGCATTCCTACTAATGGTGTATAGAATCTTAGTAGTTTCTGGTATAGCAGTCAATGAGACAAGAAAACAAACGAAACTTCGTCGAGACAAAACACTTCAAACATATAAAATTTGCATTAAAGATAGTTTTGAATAATGATTTTAGAGAACAAGTTTGTTAATGTGTTTTGTTTGCTTTTTGTATTAGAGTAACATGTTTATGTTTGTTCTATGCGATTTCAAAACACGCAATATGAGACGAATCTACAGGACCAGCGCTTCAAGATCCCGGAAGATGTAGATGACGCAGTGCTACCGACTCTTTTAAAATATCTCGAAAAGAGGCATAGATACATCCACACCGCTGTTTTTTAAATATGAAATATAAAACGACCTTGCAAGTAAATTCCGCCTCATTCGTTTGCGTTTCCTTATATCCTTTAGGTAATTATAAGGATATTGATGATTTATTGGGGATTTGGCGTGATTACATACAAATATTAATGCACTCTAGCTATGGACGTAGGTTTTCAAGATATCTTACTTCTATTTTTCAACATAGTCTCCATTAAGGTTAACACATTTTTCCAATCGATGTTCTAGCATTTCTAATGTTTCTCAAAAAAAAAGATCGTTCAACCTCTCCACACCACTGATTTACCGCACATATCACATCATTATCGGACGGAAATCGTTTACCACGCAAGTGTTCTTTAAGTTCTGCTCAAATCTGGCGAATATGGCGGATGCTCGACTAATTCGAAGCCTGCTTGAGCTATTGCAGCTGTTGCAATGGCGGACCTGTGACTGGGTGCGTTATCCTGTTGTAAGAGAACATCTTTGCGCAAATTCCCCACCACGTTTTTCTTTTATCAAGTCACGTAATTTGAGAATTAAATTGGCGTAATAAGCACCTGTAACTGGGGCCTCTTTTCCAAGGAAATCTACTAAAATTACGCCTTCGCATCACAAAATACGGATAACATGACCTTCCCTGCTGAAAGTTGCATCTTGAATTTTTGGGCAGTGGTGAATCTCGAAATGTCCACTCCTTACTCTGTATTTTGATCTCTACAACATAATTATGGCCCCAGTACTCATCCATTGTCACTAATCTTGCAAGAAAATTTTCTTTGTCGTGTCTATACCGCTTAAAGGACGACCGCAAATGTCTTTTCGAGTTTTCTTGTGTACATTTGCTAACATTCGTGGTACCCATCTTGCAGACAATTTTTTCATGTTCGATTCGGCTGTAATTATATTATATACCACATGGTATTAGAGACCAGTATCTTCAACTATTTGTCTAATAGTCACACGTCGATATTGCAGCACGAGATCATGGACCTTTTTAAGAATTTCTTGGGTAGTGACGGTTGTGGGCGCTTCACCTGCATGTTCGTCTGTACACGACTGTTTACCACATTTAAACTCACGACACCATCCTTTAGCTATGTCATATCATACTCCAGATCCTCCTAATGTATCCACAAAATCTTGATGAATTTAAGTTGGGATCGTCTTTTTTAAACATAAGAATTTAATCACCGCTCGTTGCTCGACACGATCCATTTTGATACTGATACGTGACTCTCATAACCTTGGGCGCCTACTGTAGGCGCGTTTTAACAGATTCAGACTTTCTAGCGTTAGTTTATACATAGCAGGTTACGATGAGACGTGAAAATAAATAATTGTTTGGGTGAGAAGCGGAGTAAAGTGATTACCCTCGTACATATAAACAAAGAAACAATTTCAGTTAGGAAGCAATTTGAATGGCAGGCACGTACCTATACGGTTTCAATTGCAGACAATTTATATTGATTTAATTCACTAATGATTTTTGTCAATGTATCAGATCAACTTCCTACGTATACAAATGAAGCTATGCTTTTGCTTATTACAAATTGCGCATTAAAAAAATAATTTAATATCGTATTAATTATAATATATAATCTAAATACAAAATTCACATAATTATCTTCATAAATATAAACACAATGAAAATTTGATACAATGTCATTCACGTCTCTACTCTTGACCTTCCACAATAAATTTCATGGAATTAATTTAATCATTTATAGTAATCTGCAACACAAAATTTTATATACAGTGGTATTCATGTAGTTGAAAACAAAAAAAAAATAATACACTGTAGAAGCGGGGTAACTAAACGCCAGTACGGCGCAGGTACAGTTTCCCATTATTGTATATACTTCTATTACGACTGATACCATTTTTTTACATTTTCAATAGATCAGTTTTTGTTCCATTTTTTTAAATTCTCCGGAGATGATCAATGAAATAAATATTATTTTGCACGACTGAAGAATTGGCATTTGAGATTTGAAGGAGATAATTTTAATTGACTATTTTGTAAAGACAGAAACTGTTAACCGTATTATACCGCTCTACTAAACAAACAAAGCAAGTTCTTTTCAAAACGACCTGAAATGGCCCATAAAACAGTTCTATTTCATTACGACAACCTGCCTTCTCACATCAGTCAAGTTGTTCAGGAAAAATTGGATCAATTGAGATTTAAGGTTGTCTTATCTACACTCTTCGCCAGATCTTCGAATGAAGAACTTGAAAGAAAGTGCAACAAAGGAGCAGTATTTTGAGAGGATCTTGAGAAAGATAATTATTACAAAAATCGCTAATGATATTTCAGAATTGTTGGTCCAAGTATCTTGACGTTGAAGGGGAATATGTTGAGACATAGTAGAAACTTAAAGTGTTGGAAAAAAAGAACTCAAGTATTGAAATATTTACTTGAAATCATTTCGGAAAGCCCTTTTTTTAAAGAAAGATGCATCTAAGGTTCGATTGAACATTTAAACATTTCTAAATCTTCCATTTGGAATGATTGGTTTTGGTGACCGTGTCAGAACTCTTTCATTTGCTTGTGTTGAAATAGAGATACTTTATTTTATTCTTGTATTCAGAAAGTCAAGTATCAAATGACGACATTCACTACCAAAAGTTTTTGACCACCGTATTTTTAGAAAATTACAGTTACTTATAATTTACATTTCCTATCACGTTGAATTGCTATCTGAAAAGGGCTTTAATAGAAGTGACAGAATCATTTAATCAAAAATATGACTCTTCTTCTTGACAAGTGACCAATCGTCCAAGACCTTGACAGTTTCTTCTAGAAAATGCTTCTATACAGTCCCGATTTATTGTTTTGTCGATCAAAAACTTTTTACGAACAGAGTATTATGAAGTTAGTGAAAAGGTAAAAAGATTTACAGGCAATTCAAAATAAAAGATTATAAATAATGCATTTCATGAAGATCAAGAGTATATTGTCCGGACTAAATTTTAAAATTGAATGATCTTCATATATGAAGATCATCAATCATAAATTTTTTCCACTCTTTTCTGTTCTGAGCAAGTTTCTTTGCTTCTGAACAGGTTTTAGATTTGTTCTTTAAGATTTTTTCGGTTGTATTGTGCAGGTTTCTTTTGGCCTACCTCTCTTTCTCTTGTACGGTGTCTCACATTTCCAGATTCTTTCCACGGGTACTGAACTGTTTAATCTTTGGAGGTGTTCCACCATCCGAATTGCCGTTGCTCTATGTAGACTTCAGCTGAATCTATTTTAAATTCTTTTCTTATTTTTTTCGTTTTTTTCTTTATCTAGTTTCGTTACTCCTTTTACTCCTTAAGTATTTTATCTCCAATGCTGTGATCTTTTTCCTATCTTTCTGTAACAACACCCATGATTTGCACGCCAGGCCTATATATTGGTTTATATACTTGCATCTTTGTCTGATTCTTATTTATGAGGTTCATTGCATAAGATAGCATGAGTGAAAGAATGAAACTCTGCTTTTTCTATCCTGTTGTTTAACTCATCTTCTTCCTTTTTGGTTCAAAGTAATCCCAAAGTATTGGAAACTAATCCATCTGTTCTATTAATTCACCTTCTATTTCTATTTGTATTTATTTATGGTCCTCAGATATTGCCATAGTTTTGCTCTTACTTTTATTTAGTTTTGCTCTTCATTTAATTTTCAGTTACAAATATTCCAAATATTTATATTTTATTCCTTTTTGCATCCTGCTACTATTGCAAGCTCGGCGGCAAAAGCACACTCAGAGACACTAACCCCCTCTAGGTTTCTATAACCCATAAACATTGATTTTGTTTTTGATCAGTTCATCTATTAAGTTAATGAACAGCATTGGACTTAGACTTCTCCCCTGCCTCACTCCGCTGGTATCAAACTCCTCGGATATCAAATTACCCTTAATTACATAATTTCTCGCTGTTTTTTTATAAGCATTTAATTATTCTGATTAGTTTCGGTTCAACTTTCCTTTCCTTTAGATATTTCCATATTTTTATTCTTTGTCAAAGGGTTTTTCCATATCAAAAAACTCTAGTTAAGCTGTTCTTGATCTTGCAAAAGTTCTGTTGATAATTTATTTAAGTGTAAATAATTTATTTCAATTATTTTTCCTATGAGTTTTGCTGCTGTACTCAATAGCGTTATGCCCCTTTAATTACTACAATCTTATTATTATTATTGTTATCGCTCTTTTTGTGTAGTGGAAGAATCGTTTCCATCGGAATATATTCATATTTCCATACTTTATTACAGATTCTGTGAAGTAGCAATATTCATTTTTCTCTCATATTTTTTATCATTTCTGTGGTAATTATATCACTCTCTAGTGCCTTGGCATTCTCTAGTAGTTTTAGAGCTTCTATCAACTCCTCTTTTGTTATCCCTTGATCTTCTGTTGGGATAGATTGTTCTCTTTCATGTAAGTCTTCATTTTCAAATATTTGTCCTTCTGCTATCGGTTCAACATTAAGTAGTCTTTGGAAATGTTGTTTCCAACGTTTCATTAAAAGATAGAGAGATCTTATTTTGGAATTGCGATGAACTGATTAAGAACGCACTTATGTAACTAATTTATTTTCTTTCACAAACAAAAAACATAAACTAATCAAGAATATATTTTCCTCTGTCGTTTACGATTTCCTTTCAACGAAATTGGCAATTTTTTAGTTTCACGTTTAAAAAATCCTATGTCATCAAGGTAAAATATTGAAGCGCGTGCTGCAAATTAGCTTGATGCATTCCCGCCATTTTTTCTTGAATTTCGATCTCAAGCCGACGGAGTTGTTGACAGTAAATCTCAATAGGTGATTACATTCCTCAAAAGCAATTAATAATAGACGACGTTTTCTTTGTCTCACCAGATGTACAACATTAGCTTACGCGGCTAAGTATCAGCTTCGCATCGGAGAATTGCCTCTTTATTGAGGTCAAGAAATTCTTTTCTGTTTTTGATGTCAACATGAGGACACCATTTTTCGTCATCAGTAACGATGTAGGACAAAAGCCATTGATGTTGTTGACAAAATAGCAAAGAGACACAGATGTTGATACGCTGATTCTTGTTGATTTCGCTTAAAACATATGGCAACCAAACAGTCAGTTTTTGAACTGTGCCCATGGACTGCAAATGTTGGTTACATTTTATTAATGGTCTAATCCCGAGTTGATTGGCAAGCATCGTGATGAATTACGATTTTTTGTTCTTTTGTTCAAAGATATTAAATTAAAACTTAAAACTTAATTAAAACATGGAATTAAAATTCAGTACTTGACTTAAACTGTCAGAAGTAACTTTGTAGACGTGTAAATATTAATAATGGTTGAATTAACTGAGAAAGAATGTATTGAAATTTTGATGATGATTGGTTTTGGTGACCGTGTCAGAACTTATAAAAAAGGATGCGTTTGATTTAAAAATTTACATCACATCGGCATCAAATATTACGAACTGTCGTTGGTTAAACTTTTAGAAGGTATAACTTGACCGAAAATATTAGAAATTTATCGAAAAGCGGACGACCAAAAGACGCAACTAATGAGTATTTGCTCAAGATATTGCTATAGAATTAGAAGAATTACCACATAGGTACTTCTACTACATTCCTCGCACTAAATTATGATATAAGTTGCCGATCAGTAGCCAGAATATTGAAACAGGATAAATATCATCCATATAAACTATACTTAGTGCAAGAATTATTGGAGGGGATTATGATCGTAGAATTGAACTTTACGAAAGAGTGATGGAGATTTGCAAAAATGACTAATATTTTAGATACAATTTTCAGTTTTCCGACAAGGCCTTGTTTTGTTTGAATGGTACCGTTAATCGCCATAATTGTCGATATTGGTTAATAGACAACCTTCATTGGATGCTATAAACGCATTCATGGTACACTAACTGGACAGATATCTTTTACGTGATCAGGTTGTTTTTTAATATTGAGGAAGATGGGGAATTACCTATAAGTGTTTGGTTCCAACAAGATGGAGCCCTTAACGTTAGAAATTTTTTAAACAAAATATTCCCAATTCGGTGGATTGGTCGTAGAGGATTCATTGAATGGCCCGCACGGTCTCCAGATTTAAATCTTCTAGATTGAAATTCTCTAGATTTTTTCCTTTGGGATCATTTAAAATCTGTGGTTTATACTAGACGACCGCATAATCTGGACGAGTTACGGCAGAGAATAATTGAACAAGTGCAATTAATTTGTGAGGAGGCTTTGGCAAATGTCATTCAAGAATTTGTTCGCAGACTTGCATATTGTCCAGAAGTGAACGGTTATCTTTTCGAAAACTTTCTTAACTGATATTGGTTTTGTTAATTTTTTTTGTGTTCATTTTTCTTGTTCTCTATAAAATTTGTATTATTAGATTTAATTAAATATCTCTGTCGTTGTTGAACAAAGGTACCAAACCTTATTAGTACTGAACTCCTAGAGCAGAGCTCTATTAAAACTCGTAAAAATATACAGGGTGTTTCATTTAAAATTAAAAAGTTAACATCTTTTCCGGCTAAATCGGAAGTCTGATTCGGATATAAATATGCTCTTCGAATTCCCTATTTGGATTAACTAAATATGGAAAATTTGAAAATGTAGCCGTATCAAAGATATTCGAATGGATCCATACATTTGCCTAAACCTGTATATTTATTATTAGAGACGCCACTTAGGTAGGCCAACAGCGACGTCACTGCGTTGGCTTTATTGAAATAAAAGTGCATGTTATTTAGAAAGATGCTTTCTGTTTGAATTACACCTACGCGTATTCGTAAACAACCATAAACAACTTCACACTATCATAGCTGTTCGCGTACTATATACATATAGCACGCGAAGTGCTGGCCAATTGAGTTTCCCGTATCTCTCGCCTGTCCACGCCTCTGTGAGCCGACCCAGAATGGCGGTCTCTATTAATTATATGAGAATTCACTGCATTAATTAAATTAAATATCAAACAAGAAAGTAATAAAGGAATATGCTCCACGGAAGCCTGTGCCTTTTTCTAATCGAATGGTGAAAATGCGTTATAAAGTGCCACACTTATAATGCTTATCTGACCTAATTAATTTGAGTTAAAGAACTGTGTCATAAATTCGTTAATTTTTTCATGAATAAATATTCATAAATTGTAGCTTTTAGTTAGTGATAAAGTAATTTCTAGTTACAGAAAATTCTTTATCACCAGTGTCTTCAATAGATTCCGAAAAGACCTCGTACAGCCCATCGATTTTTGAAAACTCTATACCAATCCGTTCCAAAAGTGAAATGTCAAATTACGTTCCGTTCTACGTTTACAGCAACATAAAGAGAGTTGCTGAACCAAATGGTTTACGTCCAGACATCTTTAACGAAAAATTTACGATGCCCGCTAACAAATCTAAATCATCCGAAGACGTGTATAAGTACTTAGGAAATTCGGTGAATAACACTGATGAATTGAATTTGTGGTTAATTAAATGTGAACGTGACAGTGATTCTTCGCAATCTAGTATGCACCTTAACAACTATAAAATGAAGATAGCCAAAGAGGAGAAATTACGTCGTGAGATCATTAACGAATTATTGACGGAAAATGAAAAAATTATCCATCAAATGGAAGAGGATAAACGTAAAATGAGCTCTCGAATAATGAGGACGCCAAGTTTCGAAGATATCGCTAAGGCTGCTTATAGAAAGAAGAAAAACAAGAAAAAAAGTAAAGCATCTGTTTTCGGTGATCCTGTTAAAGACGTTGTCAGCACTGATGCTGATGATTTTATAATACCTGTTCTTCCAACTGGAAAAAAATTGTTGATTACTATTTTAAGTACGTGGGGTGACAAACATTACGTTGGCTTAAATGGAATTGATATTTTCGGACAGGATGGGAAAATCGTTGATGTCAAAAAGGTAAGGAATATAAATAACATGCTGTATTAACGTTATATGTAAAAATGTAAAGGGTGATTTAAAGCGAGCTTAGAATTTGTTTTCTAAATTCTAAATAAAACCAAAAATATTGGAAAAATTTGAATTTTATTGCTAGCAGTGTAAGTACAATTACGTATGAAATATTATGTCAACAAAATTTCCTCCACCTCTGCTATCATAATACCATTCTTATAGAAAGTTTTCCCATATACAGGTGAGATATTTTCGATGTTTAGCATGGGGATCTCGGAAACTAGCGGAGATAGACAGACAATTAAATGGGGAAAGAACTACAGTTTTACGAGCTCAATTTAATGAGCTTTTTATTTTTTGGAAAATGGTTAAGTAAATATATCGCAAAAATGATTTTTTTGTTATTTGGTCCGGCGCCTATATCTCTGTTATTATTATTGACTTAAAAAAAATGTGTAAAGGAAAAAGTTATAAGTAATTATGTGTTTAATAATGGATGATGGCTCATCCAACGATATGTCACGTATCATACCTCTAGACGCCTTCTCGATGGATATAGAACGCTCGAGAAGAGGTTCAACAGCCGATATATAAGCCGCCGAGGAAAGGATTGATTCATTCCATACCGAATCACCGCCGAGTGAACTTACATAAATATAAATACATAAATGTGCTTATTGTTAGTAATTAGTTTTTAAATTGTTATTCGTTTTTATTATTAATATAGTGTGTGTCATTTAAGAACCCGAAAAGACAAATACTTTACAGTCATGGCAGATGTGGAATGTGGGAAGTTAATTAATAAATAACGGACTAAGTAGACAATTAAGTCTTAATTAAATATTTGTTTAAATAAATATACAGTGCGAAAAGACGTTTATTTTAAATATCGTGATGGCGGACAAAGTGAAACTCACGGAATTAAAAGTGACTGATTTAAATCGAGAATTAGAGGAGAGGGAAGAGGATGCAACCGGCAAAAAGGCAATCCTCCAGCAACAACTTCGATGCGTTAGCCAAAGAAGGCGAGGGTCCAGATAATTATGTCTTTCAAGTTCCAGGCGAAGATGCTAACGTGAATTCGCTGTTGATGAAAATGGAACAACGAATAATAGACTCACAAACTCAAATGGAGCAGAAGAATCTGGATAGTGCGAAAAATATGGACCAACGTCTAATAGAGAACGCGAAAATTCAAATGCAACAAATGAAGCAAAAGAATCTGGATAGTGCGAAAAATATGGAACGATTAATAGAGAATGCGCAAATTCAAATGCAACAAATGGAACAAAAAAACTTAGACACCGCGAGAATCCCCGAGAAAAATCTGGAAAAGAAATTACTGGAAAAGCTAGAAGCTTCAAAAAAAGTCTGAAACAAGTGGAGAAAGTTCTAGAACAGCGATTAGCGGAAAAATCAGAAGCGTTAAAGGAAGAGGTTTTCATAGCTGTAGAGGAGAAAATTGGAGAACATTCTAGACTTTTAGAGGCAATAATGACTCAGATGAAATTACCCGTTACCACGAGTCATTCTGATTTCAAGCAGGTCAACGAAGAAGTTATACCACGGCCCATTGAAATAAAAGAAGAACTTGTGGCTATTTCGAAGACCAGAATCATCATTTTCATAGCTGTAGAAGAGAAAATTGGAGAACATTCTTGACTTTTAGAGGCAATAATGACTCAGATGAAATTACCCGTTACCACGAGTCATTCTGATTTCAAGCAGGTCAACGAAGAAGTTATACCACGGCCCATTGAAATAAAAGAAGAACTTGTGGCTACTTCGAAGACCAGAATCATCATTTTCATAGCTGTAGAGGAGAAAATTGGAGAACATTCTAGACTTTTAGAGGCAATAATGACTCAGATGAAATTACCCGTTACCACGAGTCATTCTGATTTCAAGCAGGTCAACGAAGAAGTTATACCACGGCCCATTGAAATAAAAGAAGAACTTGTGGCTATTTCGAAGACCAGAATCAAGCCACCACCAACCTTTTATGGAAAGACGTCATGGGCGACTTACCTGATGCAATTCGAAGTAGCCGCAGAAGCAAACGCATGGTCTTCTGTCGAGAAGGCTACTGCTTTCATCATAGCATTGAGGGGAATGCTATGATGAAAGTGATGCTAGTGACATTTTGCAGACATTGCCTGCTGAGGAACGTAAAGATTATTCTCAACTCATTAAACGCTTGGAGATGAGATATGGCCATGCCCACTTGGGGCAAGTATACCATACCCAACTGAAGAATCGATCACAGAAGAAAGGCGAGAATCTTCAGGAATTTGAGGCAGATATTGCTCGTCTAGTTCGACTTGCATATCCGATGGCGCCAGATAATTTCATGGAACACCTAGCCATCCAGACGTTCATAGATGTTCTCCGGGATATTGATACGCAGCAAGCATTAAGGTTGGCACGACCCGAAAACCTTTATCGATGCTTTGGCGCATGCGCTTGAGTTTGAAACTGCAAAACAAACCTCTCGGAGCCATGCTCGTGTCTGCACTGTTGACAAACAGTAAAATGAGGAGTTCATGGAGCAGATGGTTAGTAGAGTTCTAAACCAGATCAAACAAAATAAAAGAGAACTGCGATGCTGGAATTGTGAAGAGATTGGTCACATTCGAAGTAAATGTGGTAAGGTAGCCAAGAAAGCATCGTCTGAGCAGCAGGAAAACTAAAGCTGGTCGATGAGCGGGGGCAATCATCGATCCGGCATCAGGAAGCCCCAAGGACGCTTGGGCAAGTCAGATCCTTGCAACATCGGGCTAGTGGCTTGGTGGCTTGCACACTTGCCTCGTAGTCCGGCAGTACCGGGTTCGAACCCCGGTGCTTCCCTTCTGAGTTTGGTTTTCTGTAGTTTTCCAAATTCCACGGCAAATGCGGGAAGGTAACATCTTAAGTCGGTCTACAGCCGCAGGCGTAATAATAACTCATGGTCAGCCGATGCCCCCTGTAATTGGCGCAAGCTGTTGGGGGATGCTAATGCATGAATTATTATTATTATTATTATTATTATTATTAACATCAAACCAACGGCCTGTATGTGGACGTTATTATGGAAAGAAGGAACTATGCTTGCTTGCTAGATACTGGATCGACGAAAACCATCGTGCGACCCGATTTAATTTCCAAAAATAAAAAGTTATTTTCTAACAAATGGAGACTTAAAGACAGCAACAGGAGAAGCAGCTTGTGTGGCAGGTGAAGTAGATGTAAATTTTATCATAGGACCAACATTAATCCGACATCGTGTTCTCGTAGCCGACATAGAAGAAGAAATAATCTTGGGATTAGACATCATGAACACCTACGGCTTTCAGCTAAACATGATTGAAGGCACTTTAAAAATAAATAATGATTAATTGTTTCTTCATGGGAAAAATTGTGGGAATGTACAAGTAATTACTGCAGAGAAGGTTGTTCTGGATGCAAGAAGTGAGACATTTTTGACGGCGTGTATGGAAGGTGATTATTTGGACGTAAAAGTTACAATGTTGCAACCAGAGGCTGATGATGACGAGGTGGGCCGAGGAATAGTAGCTGCCAAAATGCTGGTTAAAACTCAGAAGACGGTATCGGTAAGGGTGATGAATGTGAACTATTACTCTGATTCATTGAAGAAGGGTACTATCCTGGGGTGGTGTTCACCAGTGTCGGCCGTCGTTCATCGTGTAGAGGCGAAGAAGAATGGATTCGTGCAGGTTCCTGAGAAATTGTCCAAGATAATCGACTCCGCCTGTCAAGGATTTAGCAAGAAGGAACAAAACCAAGTTAAGGATCTAATCAAACATTATGAAGACGTCTTTGAAACTGAAAGTGGTACGAAAGGAAGAACCAATATTGTGATGCACAAAATAAATACCGGCGATACAAGTCCAATTCGACAAGGACCAATAAGGTTATCACTGGCAAAACGTGAGGAAGCCAAGCAGATTATACAAGATATGGAAGGCCAAGGAGTAATTGAACCAGCGAATAGTCAATGGGCTTCACCAGTGGTCTTTGTCAGAAAGAAGGATGGATCTACCAGATTCTGTGTGGACTATCGTCGTTTGAATAGTGTTACCAAAAAGGACAGCTATCCTCTCCCAAGAATAGACGATACGCTAGACACATTGACAGGGGCAAAATGGTTCTCCACTCTCGACTTGAAGAGCGGTTATTGGCAAGTGGGAATGGACCCCAATGACAAAGGGAAGACTGCCTTCAGCTTAGGTACAGGACTCTGGCAGTTTACAGTCATGCTATTTGAACTGTGTAACGCCCCAGCTACTTTTGAGCGACTCATGGACACTGTACTGAGGGGACTGTCTTGGAATAAACATGGTATACTAAATCTACATTTTTAATTACGCTATAACTCGAAAACAAATAAAAATCGGATAACAACATTTGAGTTTTTTTACATTACTTTCACCAGTAGAATACACTCCTTGAGTTTGGTCGATTCCTCACGACTCACCCTGTATATGGAAGCTTAAACGTAGCAGTCTCATCCATCTAGAACCGCCACTGGGTTGCACGCTGATATGGTAAAATCCCTGGCTAGCTATACCATCGCAATAAATGAAATGAAGAATTAGTGTTTGGTGGTATCTTTTTGTTGCACCAAACACAAGGCTTAGTTGTTTAATTAACAGGTTAAACATATATATAAAAAAAATTATGGCAATTAAAAAAAATAACGCAGCGATGTTCTTAAAGTGCTTTATTTAAACAAAGAAACACGATACTAAAGTAATAGGCAATAAATATAAAGTAAATAATAACGTACAGAGTTAACTTCAGGTTACAGTTAACCTAATCAAAGAGAGATGAAATACAGTTAACCTAATCAAAGAGAGATGAAATATGTTTACTTTGAGTTTAATTAACTAGCCTAAAGTGCACCCGCTGAGTGATTGATTTATTCGTACGATTAATGAAGAGCGAGAAAAATATTAAAATTGTTAAGGGAGTGTACTTAACTTTGTAATTGCGTCGCACGTGGCTGGTTCGTGAAAGGGCTCGAAAGCATGGCGATGCAAGAGCAACGGTGGCCATGGAGTGAAAAACGTCTGTCTTAATTTATATAATACTTTTGAGATAATTCTGATAAAATTTTCAGGTTAAGTGTCATGCTGAGTTAAAATTTGTCAAAATATTAATCTTACTGTCAGTATAACACTTAACCTGAAAATTTTATCAGAATTTTCTCAAAAGGATGATCTAAATTAAGACAGACGTTTTTCATACATGGCCACCGTTGACCAAGAAATTTTTTCATATCTCGGTACATGACCGTGCGCGGTGTATTTCTACAGAACCTGCGCACGAATGATACGCTGCCGCCAGATTCAGAATTATTAAAATCTATGATACACGCGAGCGGGGTCGTGGTGCGATCATATATAAGCAATGAAAGGCAGATTAGACTAACACCTCACAGCAGGTAGTTTATATGCGCGCATAAGAAACTTAAAGTGGCCAGATAAACCGTGATTACCATTGAGGCCAAGTAAGCAGTAGATTTACCTGAAAATGGATCAACTCTTACGGTAGCTTGTACACTATACACTACAATTCGTCAAGTTATTAAAAGTGCCAAATAGAAAAAGAAATAACTTTACACAAAATATTAATTATCTTACTTCGGCTATGACTGAAATGTACGAGATTTTAACAGAAGATCGAGGTTAAATTATTCCAAAGTATCACACGCCGCTTACAGCTGAATATTAATTAGAAAGCGAGTAATTTCGTAAATTCGTGTTAAAATTTCAAATGAATATCTCTCTAAGTTCAAACAAAATCCAAGAGAATTTTATCGTCGATTTGCCACCGTAGATATAACATGGAGACGTCACTGTATTTTAGCAACGAAACAATGGAACAATGGATGGTGAAAACAATGGATTTACCCTTATGAACGGTCTCCGAAGAAGGCGAAACCCGTTCTTTTCGGCCAATAAGGTTATGCCCGCAATTTTTGAGGTCCAAATGCGTAATATTTATTTATTATTTGCAGAAAGGAAGTACAATAATTGGCCAATATTTTGCTGGTGTACTGATAGGCTTCAATGCCAAAGTGAAGAAAAACTGTCTGCATTTATTCAGAAAAAAGTTTTGTTCCATCAGATAACGCACCCTCTCATTCAATCACCATAACAACCACTAAATTTGTGGAATTAGGAGACGAATTGCTGTCTCGTCCACCATATTCACATTTATATATTAGATGCGAATTATGTTGAAAAATAAAATATATTTTTTATCCTAAAATAAGTATTTCATTGAAAAATCGGTCTCCTATCAAATTATCCTCGTATATATTGTTTGTTTTGACGTTATAAAGTCTTTTTTTCATTTTGTAAATTTAGTACACCTTCAAAGACGAGCCACGTTATGGAATGATCGCAGAAATAGGATGGTTGTATTTAAGTTTATTTTTGCCTCTAAAATAGTCGGACGTGATCTCAAAATTTAACCTCTTCGTTCTTTTTCAAAAATTTGATTTATTTTTAATTTCTACTAAATTCAAATGTTGTTATTGAATGATATTTTAACATATTATAGATTAACGCAAATCCACCAGATGTAAATATTCTGCCAGAGTGTAATAATGATCCTAGAGTTGTCACTAACCTATTGGACGGGATAAATAGAACGCAAGATGATGTTCATGTTTGGCTAGCACCATATACATCAGGACACAAGCACTCTATATTAATAGAGTTTCATCGATTAACTACAGTAGCTATGATGAGAATATGGGTATTAATATATTTCATTTGTATTAAGATTTCATTTGCTCACAAGAAATTTAAATTTTTACTTTTTTTTAAGTTTATTTACCAATAAATACAAGACTGTACTTTTTAGAACTATAACAAATCACGCATTCATTCACACAGGGGTGTCAGACAAATTCAGATTACATTAGATGGTGCCTTAATCTTCATCGGTGAAATACGAAAAGCTTGTGGAGGAATTTTAGGCGGTGTTGATGCTTTTGGTGATGTATGGAACTTCTCTTTCTCTTTGGTTTAAATAGTTTCATATATTATTTTTTAACAGACGATTTTATTTACTACAGATGATAGTGTTTTGGGACTAATAGCCGAAAATGATCATTTTTATTCAACGTTGATTTCGAGCGCCTACCAAGATGCATCGCCGATGGAAAGACCTCCAACTTCTGCTTATTCCCAAGTGAGTCTAATTCCAAGTTTTTAGAATTTGACGCAATTCTATATCTAGATATTTTAACACCTTTCATTATAGGAAAACGAGCGGCCGCTTACTGGAATTAAACCGGATGAAGTACCCAAAAAAACTGATGGGGAGGAGATTCTCTTCGGTGCTAAGCGAGTTGATCTAGTTTTTGTTTCCAATTGGGACCATCCGAATCTCATAGGATTAACTGGTGTTGAACTAATCCAAGGTAACGAAACCGTAGTGAAATTGTCAGAAGAAAACTTACATTGTAATGTAGAAACTGATGGATTGGATAGATTAATAAATAATAAAAACTTGACAACAGATTCGAGAAATATGTGGTGCATTCCTTACAATGGCGAAGAAGTTGTTTTAACTATTACATTAGAAACTTTCGTATACTTATCTGGTAATATTTTATTTATTATTTACTAACTTTTATAAAAAAGATTGACTCCTAGGATTACGCTTGTGGAACTATAATAAATCCTTAGATGTTTCTTCAGCTGGTGTTAGCAAATTAAAAATTTATTTGGACGGCAAAGCTTTGACATGTCCAATTTCGGACAATGAAGTTTTCTGGTTGAGACGAGCTCCTGGCAACGTCTGTTACGATTACGTTCAAGATATAAGGTTCGATCAAGAATTACCTCGGTATCTTCACGTGGACAGTACACCCGAAAATCTTTTCAGTGATGAAACAGCTAAAAAGACAGATTTGTATGAATATCCAGATATGCCGGTGGGTTTTGTAATACAATTTAGTATATTTTCGAATTGGGGTGACCAGTACTATTGTGGTTTAAATGGACTTGAAATATTTGATGACGCTGGCAAAAAGATATATTTTGAGGAATCAAGTAAGTATTAGTAAGACATGTAAGTTAAGAAACATTATATAATAATGAACATACAGTACTTCGCGGATGAAATCATACGCCGTTATAACGAGGCAATTCTGTTTGTAGAGTCCAAAATATATGAACACATGTAAAATATATCTATTATCCTTGGCCATTACAAATAAGATTATATATTTACAAAATAAATACAAAATTAATTTTTTTACTAGTCTGCTTTGAAATGCTTTGGTAAAAATGGTAAAAACTGTTATATGTATTTCATAATTTTTAACTACGGAGGAAGGCTCGGCATTCCAATTAAGATATCTTATGCCAGTTATGACAGATTTGCTTTTGTGGTATAGAACAGTACCATGGATAAATGTATAAAATGGGTAGAAATTGTATTCAAAGATTTCTTTATAATATTGTTTATTAATGTGGCAGCAGTGTTCTGAACCTCAGTCTGTAACAGAGGATCAAAGCTATTTTACATTATGTAAGTTTCCGTGCTATGGATGAAACACGACCATAACATAAAAGAGTGTATAACTTTAGCGCATTCATTCTAAGAAGTGAGCAGCATTCCGAGTGCAATTTATGCAGAATAAATTTTGTAACAGAACATATGGATGCTGTCATATATGGAGGTTATATACCTACATATCTAATAAAAGATTATTTTTTGACTTTTACGCTTGTTAATTAACATATTTATTATTAATAAAGCTTAGACATTCTTTAATAATTTGATTCAAGCAAGAAGCGCCAAATACAGGCTGTCCTTGAAATAAAGAGACAACATATGATAAATGGAAAGATGTAATTATGCAGAATATAAATCCAAAATATTGTGATTCAATTACGACTCGAACCCCGAAATTAAACAGCCTGAAAATTATATTACGTGACGCTTATGAATTCAAAATATTCAGAATATGTATAAATAATAAATACCTCACACACACATACGATATAGCATAGAGTTGGACAATAACGATACTATTATTTTTGTTATTGTCGGTCGATTTTAAGATATCGTCTTTGATATTTTTTTATAATCGCGCAGTAGCGTGACAAAATTTTTTTAAATATTTTTGAAATTTGTTTCTCGCTTATGAGAGGAGGAAAATATTTTGGATTTATGTTCTATATAATTACAATCAATATCTTATTATTTGCTTGCAGGTGTTGCATCTACAACAAAATTCTGTGTAGATACAATGGCATTGTGAAAAATGTGTTAAAATTACCTCAAAAGAAATATCTACTTATCCTTATACTTTGATTTTACTAGCGAACAAAATTATTGTAAAAAATCCATGGTGACCTCTAGTTTTTGTGATAAACATCGTACTTATTAATATTAATAAGTACTATCTTTTATCTGATAGAGCTTCGTTTCTCAACATGGAGGTCGCGATCCCCAAGGGGCTCGCGGTGATATTAAAGGAGGATCGCGAAATAGCCTAAACAATAATTAAAAATTATTTTATTAGAAAAAATTATTTATTATAAACATTTTACTTACAATAAGTACACATGTAAAGAAAAGTAATTAATGTGATGGTTTCATTTGTTTTTAATTTAAAAAGTTTATCCATATGTGGATCTACGTTGGAAACACACAAAGGCGATTTGTTTTTGAGTGCTGAGAGCCGATTCCTGTATTTAGTTTTGCAGTAGTAGCGTTTTGTCGGCAGACATTTCGATGAGTTAGTCGTGAATCTCAACTGGTAACTTAGCAGCGGCGACCATGTTCTCACTAAACGGATTCAGTACCTATCTCTTCGAGAAATTATTTTTATCTTCCGGAAAATACTCCGTCAACTGAGTTTTTTGCTCACGTAAATGCATCTTCATGCAATCCAAACTGGTGAATAATAGTGTCTTGTTCATTCAAATTTTTCTCAATATAATCAGAAGTGAGTGGGAACAAAAATTTTTGCTTTGAAGACGAATAATCCAGATATCAAGCTTCTTAATGAAAACATGAACTTTGTCATTAATAAAATGTTTTTAACATGTCCTCGTAAATTGACACTTAAGTCGTTTAAATGCGAAAATACATTAGCTAAATAAGCCAGTAACAACATACATATAAACTAAGAGATTGTGTATCGTATTTACAGGTTAACATAAAAGATGGAGCTCCGAAATCTCAAGAGCCTAATATAACAAGCAACAAATCTGATAATACAAAACCAGACAAACAAAAAATCTCCGAAACTAACTTTTTAAATGTGGAGTCTAGGAGTTCAGAAAGTAATAACGAGTGATCATTAAAATTCTCACTCGTAGCAGGCCGTGTATATAAAAAGTATGTCGCAACTTAAGTCAGTAAGATGTTAATTCAAATGTCTATCAATGACAATTATATCAGAATAATTGAAACATACATGAGTAGGTAAACCCCACCAGTTACAAAGGTATTTTTAATAATATAAAATATTATTAAAAACGTGGTGTGAAGAACACAAATACAGGTTCACTATTAATATTTTTGTGAACGTGTCCGAAAATATCTCTCCCCAGAGACGTAGATACGTATTTCACCCTTCTACAGGCTCATCGGTACGCCCCTGCTGGAGAAAGAATATTTCCAGACACATTCACAAAAAAGAACCACATCACCGTAATTATCCAGACCGGGCGTAAAAGTAAATTCAGCGCTGCCTGTTGTCAGACAACCAAAGTACCTCGCCCCGTCCACATAACCAATGTGAAGTAACGACGCCTTTCCAAAGGTGGCACAGTCATCCCTCTAGAAAACTGCATTTTGTTTGTGTCTTCACTCATACTACGGACTAACCGCATGTGTAATGTATCAGAATAATTGAAACATACATGAGTAGGTAAACCCCACCAGTTTTGTATAATACAAAGGTATTTTTAATAATATAAAATATTATTAAAAACCTGGTGTGAAGAACACAAATACAGGTTCACTATTAATATTTTTGTGAACGTGTCCGAAAATATCTCTCCCCAGAGACGTAGATACGTATTTCACCTTTCTACAGGCTCATCGGTACGCCCCTGCTGGAGAATGAATATTTCCAGACACATTCACAAAAAAGAGCCACATCACCGTAATTATCCAGACCGGGCGTAGAAGTAAATTCAGCGCTGCCTGTTGTCAGACAACCGAAGTACCTCGCCCCGTCCACATAACCAATGTGAGGTAACGACGCCTTTCCAAAGGTGGCACAATCATCACTCTAGAAACTGAATTTTGTTTGTGTCTTCACTCATACTACGGACTAACCGCATGTGTAATGTATCAGAATAATTGAAACATACATGAGTAGGTAAACCCCACCAGTTTTGTATAATACAAAAGTATATTTAATAATATAAAATATTATTAAAAACCTGGTGTGAAGAACACAAATACAGGTTCACTATTAATATTTTTGTGAACGCGTCCGAAAATATCTCTCCCCAGAGACGTAGATACGTATTTCACCTTTCTACAGGCTCATCGGTACGCCCCTTTCTCTTTCTCCAGCAGGGGCGTACCGATGAGCCTGTAGAAAGGTGAAATACATATCTACGTCTCTGGGGAGAGATATTTTCGGACACGTTCACAAAAATATTAATAGTGAACCTGTATTTGTGTTCTTCACACCAGGTTTTTAATAATATTTTATATTATTAAAAATACCATTGTATTATACAAAACTGGTGGGGTTTACCTACTCATGTATGTTTCAATTATTCTGATACATTACACATGCGGTTAGTCCGTAGTATGAGTGAAGACACAAACAAAATGCAGTTTCTAGAGGGATGACTGTGCCACCTTTGGAAAGGCGTCGTTACTTCACATTGGTTATGTGGACGGGGCGAGGTACTTCGGTTGTCTGACAACAGGCAGCGCTGAATTTACTTTTACGCCCGGTCTGGATAATTACGGTGATGTGGTGATGTGGTTCTTTTTTGTGAATGTGTCTGGAAATATTCTTTCTCCAGCAGGGGCGTACCGATGAGCCTGTAGAAAGGTGAAATACGTATCTACGTCTCTGGGGAGAGATATTTTCGGACACGTTCACAAAAATATTAATAGTGAACCTGTATTTGTGTTCTTCACACCAGGTTTTTAATAATATTTTATATTATTTTTTGAAGTTTATTAGTAATGGATAACCTTGGATACGAAGATCTCTTTATATCAAAAAACCTAATTTACACTAATAAAGCTTAGCTGTCCCGCTTTATGATCTCGCAACTGTACATGTGGCAAATCTTTAATAGCTTGCGATATACTGGGTTTCTAAATTATCCGTGCGCAAACTCACAATACCGCATATTTAATTGCATAAAATGAACACCACGAGTTGGAATGCATTTAATACAGTATCAGTAGGCGCCATACTTGGTGCCCTAGCAACAAATGAATGTAATAGAATTGTCAAATTGTTACTGCATTTACTCTATTTTTCTGCAAATCTATAAAATCTCTATCTACAAAGATATATTTCATTCAAAGAGAATAAATTTTATAGAATGAACCTTTTGAAAGTATTGCTAGTTAATACTAATACTCCTTTACTCAACTTGAACTACAAAACGAACAAATAAAAATGTATTTCGTATTTTATAGATCACCACCCGTTTTGTTTTCCAATTATATAAATAAAATTAAAAACTCTTTTACAAATACACATTTTCAATACTACGCCTGTGGGCGATGAGTTATCGGCCTCTCGTGTCTGGTCCCTAATTATAACCTGGAATTAACCTTCCATTTTTCTAAAGCCGTCTGTCATTTAGATGTAATTGTCATTTAAGAAATTAATGCTAGTAAAGTTACGATATACTTTTTGATGTTACTTAGAAATCGTGGCTCACTAATGGTAGATTTTTTTGAACGCACCGACCAAGCAGTTTCCATTATTAATTGTTTAACTTTCTGAACAAGTTCTGGAATGGTCACTTCACTAGGCCGCAGGTAGTCTCCAAGTGATTCGCTACCTTGCTTAAAGCTTTCCATAGCTTTCCTGGGCACGAATTCCCGGAAACCGATGACATCTCTTGCAGTATAGTTTGAACAGACTTTCCTTGGTTTGTGAGGAACTTTATAATGGTGTTATACTAGATTTTCTCCTAATTTCACACTTTCTTCCCGATTGAGTTGCTTGGTCGATGATAGTTCAAACACTATTGACGCAATTATAATCAATCTTTATATTTATACTAATAATGAGTTACTGAACACGTTACGATATGAAAGACCCCCAATTATGTTGTTTTCTGTCGTTTTGGGAGATTTGTTTGTATTATTATTATTATTGTTATTATTATAATTAGATCTATAAAACAAAATTAAATTTTGAATAATTAATAAAAAAAATAACAAATTTTCTAGTTAGTGCTGTTGTAATGACTACATGGTGAAACCTGAAAGATTGTATTATTAGTGACACTGGCTGTGAAAAAATCTAGGAAATTTCATTTTTCGGCAAACATTAATATTAAGATATTTCCAGTTTATTATTCTTTTAAGAACTCATTTTTATAAGATTTTCGCACAACAATAAATAATTAATTAGACAATGCAGTGTATAAAAATTAATGCATAAACATTAGCTACCACAAAAAATAAATATTTCTGAATTTGTTACAGATATTTGTGCATACCCTGAAAGTGTGAATGTATTACCTGATGTATCTGGTGATGTAAGAACTCCAGACAAACTAATAGATGGCGCAAACGAAGATAGAACGGGGGCGCATTCATGGCTCGCTCCTATCTTACCTAAATGCCTAAATAGAATATTTATAGTACTGGACAGTCCTATAAAAATTTCCGTAATAAAATTGTGGAATTACTCGAAAAGCTCCAAAAGAGGAGTTAAAGAATTTGCGGTATTTAAAAATAATAATTTTTATTTTTATTTAAAATAACCTTCCTAAATAGGTTTTAGTAGATGATCTATTAGTATACAACGGAATCTTGAATGAATACAGTGAAAAAAACAATTTGAATTATGGATGTATTATCTTCACCAATAATGAAAATATTATAGAAAAAGAAGGAGACGCCATTATCAAGTATATAATTCTTATCGTTTAAATAATTTGCCTCATAATTTGTTTTTAGACAAAGCAGCAATGGACAAGTTCTTATGTTAAATAATGATCCGAGAACTGCAACTGGAGGCTCATTACCAGAAGCCGATCCTGCATTAAGACCTTTTACATCAGTTAGTTTGTTTAATAGAGGATACACGTCACAAAGTCATTAAAATAAATCCCCATATGAAATTTTATAAAAATAATTGCCAAATATTTATGTCAATATATTTACATAAGGTTAAATAGGTAATAAACATGTTCCTATTGTTCTGTCATTTTTATTTCGTCTATAATAATGTTTATTTTATAATTACTATTATCAATTTCATTGGAAGATATTAATTGTATTACGAGCATTAAAATCATAATATATTACTATGTCGATCGATTAATTATTTTAAAAATTAAGTAAGGATTAAATACTTTAAGAGTTTACAACATTATTATGCGTATTTTATCATCAAAGGAATTTCATTGGAAGATATTAATTGTACTGAGAGTTCTAATAGCATCATATATTACGAGGTTGAACCATGAATTTTCTTAAAAATGAAGTAAGGATTTATAGAGAGGTTCGTTCGAGTAACATGGCACCGGCGGCTCGTCCTCGGAAACCGAAGCGCGCCAAAACCTATACCGGGTCTTCAAATAAAAAGACAACGTATGATTAAATTATATAGAATATAAATCCAAAATATTTTCCCAAAATTCCCTTGCATAGGCGAGAAAAAAAAACATATTTAAAAAAATTCTTGCGTGCAGGTGCCTTCACAAAAACTTTCTTGACTGAAGATATAAATTTATCTGCATTCGGGTACCATTTTCTGACTTCCTCTGATATTCGATGAAGAACATATGTGTAACATATGATATGCTCCATACTACTATATGTTTGTTGTAAGAACCGGCCAGTCGTCTTCATATATGCAGCTCCATCTGTTTCAAATAATAACACTTTTACTTTATTTGTCTTCTTTTAGCTGTATACACTTTTTTCCAACGTTTCTCCAACTTTTTTAAGCCGTTTAAAAAATAGGATTTCGGAAGGTCCTCAAAATGAGTATCTGTTTTTTTGCGATGACCTTCTCGTTCGAGTGAATCGTTTTCCGCCGAGTCACTTTCGAGTTCGAGAATTAAAAAAAGTCACTGTAGCCCAAATCTGGCGAATACGATGGATTCTGTCATAATTTGAATTTTAATTCGATGATTTTCGCCATCAAAACTGCGCAAGTGTGCACTCGTATATTGTCTTGGTCGAAGCGAATTTTTTCTTCGCCAAATGAGGACGTTTTTCTTTGATTTCTTCGTTCAACCGGTGCAATAACGTTGCTTAATACTCTCCATTTATCGCTTGTCCATTTTCCAAGTAATGAGATGTAAATGATTTCGCGTGCATCTCAAAACACACTGGCCATCGCCTTGTTGGCCGATTTCACCGTCTTTTCCTTCTTTGAAGCTGGATCATCTTTAAAAATCCTCTGTTTCGACTGTTGCTTTGTTTTTGGAGAACAGTAGTGTATCCATGTTTTGTTCACAGTTATGTAGCGACGTACAAACTCGTCAGGATTGCTACGTAAAAGTGCCAAACCAGCCTCCGACTTGATCAGACGATTGCGTTTATTCTCCGCTGAGAGCAAACGCGGCACCCATCTTGCCGAGATTTATGTTACACCCAAATTTTCGTGTAAAATTGAAGACGCTGTATCTTGTGATTTGCCTGTGGCTTCAACTATTTGGCGCACTTTGATTTGTCGATCTCTCAAAACCATATCATAGATTTTGTCAATCATTTCCACTGGACGCGACGTCCTGAACGATCTACATCTTTTGTAGATGTAGGACCACATTTAAACTCATTTACCCAATTGTAAACAGTTGCAAAGACAGGAGCAGATGTGGCATGAACTTCATTCAACTCGACTTTGATCTCTTTCAGTGTTAAACCTATTAAATAAAGATGTTTAATCACCGCACGAAACTCTTGTTTTTTCCATTTTTATAAATGAACCAAAGTTTGGGGCTTCAATCGAGTATAAAAATTAACCCACGCTATAGATTTAGCTGAAACTTTGACAGCAGTCTAATGACTAGTGATGCTTACTAAATGTCATATTCCTAATACTACCTCTTGGAGTTATTGAACCACCCTTGTATAAATTTTGCATGAAATGTTTTGATTCTTAGATTCAAGTAGACGTGCAGACATTGCCGTTCATCACATACTTACGCAATAAAACTTATATCACTAATAAAACTAAATTGTCCCTTCCTGGAATGTACCCCCCGACTGCCAATACCTAGTAATCCTGGTGAAAAATAAAATATATTTTTTACTTTTAACTTTGTACACTAATAAAACTAACTGGGAGATATTTAGAGAGAAACTTGATGAATATACCCCCTTAGTTGTCCCACTCAAATCTACTATAGATATTGAAACGGCAGCCGAAAAATTAATAAAAGATATCCAATCCGCGGCTTGGTTTGCTATTCGAGATTCTATAAAGAACGAGGTTAAGGACGAAATTCCAATTACAGTTAAACAAAAATTATCCGAAAAACGCCATCTAAGAAAACAATGTCACTGGACAAGAACAATAGTAGATATAACCAAGTTACGAAGGTACTAAAAAATATGTTGCAGAACTTTGAAAATGAAAGTATTAAAAATTACCTAGAGAAATTAACACCAATAGAAGATACGAATTACTCACTATGTAAGGTGACAAGAAAACTGAAAAGACCTGTTCAACACAACCCACCAATTAAAGATAATACAAACAATTGTACAAAAAGTGACGAAGAAAAAGCTTATGTATTTATTTGCAAACCATCTGCAACAATTATTTCAACAATTCCCATCTGAAATCTGTACTAAACAAGAAAAAGAAATACAAAATTACCTAAATACACCTTACTTACTTTTACTTTACTTTTATTATTACTCCTGTATTACATGGCATATGTATAGAGACGTCAGGTACAATTGTACAGAGATATTGAAAATATTTAAAAAAATGTATGAAGATATAAAAAATATAAAAACATATTAATAACACAATATTAAAATCGTATTAGAATTTAAAATTAAAATAGTCATCACAGTTGAAGAACATATTGTCAGTCAGTACAGTAAATAATTTTTGCTTAAAATACCTTTCTGTTAATTCTTTCATCTGACCAGGTAAGTGATTGTAAATCTTCACCATCCGCACCAGTACACTGTTGTCAACTATAGCCTTCTTTGTTTGCAGTGGAAGTATAAGCGAATTCTTTTTCAGTCTTGTTTCGTGGATGTGCTGAATTTCCTGATCAACGAAGAGGTCGTACTTCGTCCGGACAAACAACGCACACTCATATATATATATATACATATATATATATATATATATATATATATATATATATATATAAACTAGTTAAAGTAGGTATACCATTACTCCTGAAGACCTCCCTGCATGAGTCCATGCGTTTGAGGTTGTAAAAGCCGCGGATGCAGGATTTTTGGAGTCTGAAAATCCTCGAGGCCTCCACTGACATTCCCCAGAAGATGATACCATACCTAAGGCGAGAGTGAACTTAAGCATAATATGCATCCCTGCTCACTTTCACATTCACTGTTCCCGATATTATGCGCAGTGCGTAATTAAACGAAGATATTTTTGATGCCAAATAGTTCACATGACTTTTCCAATTCATTGGCAGTCAAGCAGGAGCCCAAGAAATTTGACATCATCTTACGTAGTGAGTTCTATGTAATCTTTGTAATTTATTATTTCCCCAGTGGTTTTAAAATGGGGGAATTCAAGAAATGATGTTTTTTCAGCGTTTAAGGCTAGATCGTTCTGGGAAAACCATCGATAGAATTTATTTAATGTTGTAGTGATTTCCTCTGTTATGTCAATGTTATTTGATTTAATTATTACTGATGTATCGTCAGCAAATAATGTAGTACTATATGTTGTAATGGTAGGTAAGTCATTGACATAAATCAAGAAATAAGAGCGGTCCCAGAACCGAACCTTGTGAAAATCTCTACTCTTAGCCAGTTTGACGATCTTCCGGTCGATTTATCTTTTAGCGTTTGCTGTTTGTTTGTGAGATATGATTTTATGAGGTTCAGTGTAATGCCTCTTATGCCAATTTTTTCCAACTTTTCAATCAACTTTACGTAGTTAACACTATCGAAAGCCTTCGTCAAGTCCATAAATATTCCTACAGTTGTTTCGCTTTTATTAATGCCTTCCAGAATTTCGGTCATAACCTGATATATGGCTCTGTTTGTATTTCTACCTTTTATGTATCCATTTTGGTTAGGTGAAAGGATTTTATGTTTTTCTAAGAAATATATTCTGATACATATTATTCTCTCCAGTATTTTAGAGAAATGAGTGAGTATGAAAATTGGCCAATAATTGCTTATTTCTGATTTGTCACCTTTCTTATGAATAAGAGTAATGACCTAATGACAGATTTCTTTAAGTCATCTGGGAACGTACCATATTCTAAACACATGTTGATTATTGGCTCTAAAATTACACTAAACTCAGGTGCACAGTGCTTTATTAGGCTTACTGATATATCATTATTACCCACCGTAGAAGTTTCTTTCATATCACGAATTATTGTGTGTATTTCGTAACAGGTAGTAGGCTTAAGCATCAAGGTGTAGGTATTGTGTAGTATATTCTTCGTATTTAACTTTTCATGGGACGCACTGCGACATAATTCAATTATCGTTTTGTTAATCGATGTTAATTTGTCTATGTTAACGTCCTTTGTTTTTATATTGTTTATACAAGTTTTTTCTGACTTTGAGTCGGTTGCTGTTTTTCTTTTAACTAAACCCCAAGTAGCCCCTGGTTTTGTCTCTGGAACGACATATGTAGTTAATATTAAATAGTCTTTCTTTCACAGATTCCTTATCAGACGGACCCCCCTCACCATAAAACATAAAATATATAAAAAAACAATCAAGGAAGAAATTGATATTAACAAAGCGCCTGGTTTCGACCTCATCACTGGCAAAGTTCTCCGAGAATTATCTGAAGAAGGTTATAGACTATTAACCTTTATTTTCAATGATATTCTTAGACTAAACTACTTTCCAAATATCTGGAAAGTAGCACAATAGTCATGATCCTGAAACCAATCAAAGCTTCATCTTACAGACCAATAAGTCTTCTACCAATATTTTCGAAGGTATTTGAAAATATATATGTTAAAAGAATATTAGAAATCTTATAGGAAAGGAGAAACATCATACCAGAACATCAGTTCGGATTTAGAAATAATCATGGGACTATAGAGCAAATCCATAGATTGATAAAGAAGATTAACAGAGATTTTGAAGCACAAAAATACTGCTTTGCAACCTTCGTAGACATGTCCCAAGCCTTCGATAAGGTGTGGCATGATGAACTATTATACAAACTGAAAACATACTTGCCTCATTCTGACTATCAACTTCTAAGCTCCTACCTGACAGATATTTCCTTTTGAAACAAAACATCACCTACACCGATCTATATTCTATTTTATCCCACAGGGAAGCGTATTAGGCCCAATCTTATTTTTAGTATATACGGCTGACACACCAGCTACTAATCTGACAAACATAGCAACATATGCTGACGATACAGCAATTCTCGCATCTCATGTTGATCCTGTTTGGCTTCAAGAAATCTTCAGGAAAACTTAGATAAAATCCAAAACTGGATTACGAAATGGCGTATGAGGGCCAACGAATCTAAATCTACACTAAATCTACTTTTACATTGCGACGCGAAACCTGTCAGAATCAACGGTTGTGAACTCCTACAAGTTAATACCACAAAATACCTAGGAATGCATCTCGATAAGCGTCTCACATGGCAGACACACATCTTTACCAAACATAAGCAGTTAGATCAAATGTATTGGCAGATCATAGCTATCTCTCGAATAAGCTGTTACTATACAAATCCGTTCTAAAACGAATATGGACGTACGGTATCCAGCTCTGGGGCACCGCCAGTAATTCTAACATCGAGATCCTACAGAGGTTCCAAAATAAAGTGATACGTGCCATACTAGACGCCCCAAGATATATACTCAACTGTGTCATCCAACGTCACCTCCTGATTGCCGCCATTCAAGAAGCTATTGCTTACCACAGTGATAAATACCGTGACAGAGTGACATATCACCCAAATGTGCTAGCCAAACGGCTATTTAGACAGGATCACACCCGCTGATCTAGGGACTAAACTTATATAATGGTGTTACAATCACAAATACATAGTTATATATAACCAATTGGACAAAATGTGGGTATTTAGTTTTAGTAGCATGTAGATTGTTTCATTGTTCACAGTCTACTCAAGTTACTTTGTTATATTATCAAACCAATGGATTGTTACTCTTATGTAGATTTCTAAATAAATGGAGTTAAAAAAAACTTTAAAATAAGTATTTCATTTAAATCACTCTCCCTTCAAATCCCTCGAAGAGACATTATTCATTAGTCATTATTTGCAAGTTACTAGAACAATTAGGTTAAAAAAATATTTCTTTAATTATTCAGGTCATATCTATAAGGAGGGGTTTTATTCAGTACATTCTTACAGTACAAACATTTATAATCTTGAGGTTTTGTGTAATGTCCAATAGCTTTCATATTATCTGAATTTAAATGCAATTATTTGAAAAACCACATAGATAAAAAGGGAAAAACCTTGTTGATATCACGACATCCCGGACAAGATATTTTTTTATCGATAACGTGTTAGTAACATATTCCTATACGTATAATCAACGCTAAATCTTAAAAGCATTTTTTTTTCATTTAAAAATATTATGAAGATATGGAACCTGTCGGCTAATGTAATTACATTTCCTAAGTATTATTTAAAGAATAATAATCGTAATAATTTAACCGGACGTGATTCGATTGCATATTTAAGAAAGTCAAGTTCTTCAAAATAGGATGTCCAGCTTCATTAATATGGTAAACAGTCCACATTGTTAAGTGGATGACCTAGAGGTATAGACAAGTACGGAGAAAGTTTTTGGTTATAATGTAACGGTTCCGACCAACATAAAAACAATTTCTGTTGGCTGACACTAAACCCAAATACCATATAAATACACATACACATATACTTACTACATGTGGGCAAATGTTTAACAATATGTATATGTACACGCATGTTCATGTATTTAAATATAATACTTATTCGCTTCATTGAATTCTATTTTTTTTTATTTCAACAATATATTAATCAAACAAAGTCGTTCCATTTAAAACTCTTTCTTAACGGAAATGCTTTAAATATTCAGTAATATTTAAACTTAGAGACGAATTTTCTATAAAAAATTATGAAATTAATTATGTTAATTTCTTTTCAGTAATTTGTAATTGATACATGTGACGACTGAGCCACAATTTTTTTTTCAGAGTAGATTACAAACAGGAAAAACAGATAGAGCAGCTACGTCTGATTTAAATTGAAATATGTAGGAAAATTGACATAACTGCCATTTTTAAATAAACTTGACAAGTTTAAGGATATTCGTCAAATATTGGTGGAAATTCGTCAGTATAGTTGACAAAAATAAAAAATAAGACACCACCTAGAACGCATTTTGACTAAAATCTAGTGACTTAAACCCGACTATGCTTTTTGTTTTTTTTCTTCTTACTTTGACAAGTAAATTAATATATTTGCCATAAAGTCATGCAACGATAATTAATAAAGCAGAAGATTGCAAATGAAACAGATATGCATTACACACATCTGTATCTATACACATGAACATACACGTCGTATTTTCCAAACATTTACTTCTGTCAAAGACACGTGTTTCTGTCACTCAATAGACTTCAGTTTGACTAGTGAAGAAAAGTTTTATGGAACGCCTCATATGTATATCAAATCTTGTTCTATCAGTTGGCACCAGATAATCTGGTGACATCTGATGGACAAAAGGGACTATGCCGAAAATAACGATTTTCTCTCGTCCAGCTATGCCGGTACAAAAGGGAAAAAATATGTATATATGTGTAAGTGCATTAACACGATGTCAGATGGGAGAAAATATACCAAAGAAATTTGAGTACATCAAATTTGATACAAATGAAACAGATATGCATTACACATATATGTACCTGTACACATGGACATACACCTCGCATTTTCCAACATTTACTTTTTCCAAAGACATGTGTTTCTGCACTCAATAGACTTCGTCAGTTTGGCTAGTGATGTAAAGTTTGATGGAACGCCTCACAAGTATAGCAAATCGTTAACGTATTGATGTACTCAAATTTCTTTGGTATAAAAGCAGAAAATGGTTGGTCTGTAAGAGTAATTGCAGAATTGTGTAATATTAATCACAATACGTTATTTAAAGTCCTTAACACGTTGATTGCCAACCACGAGATAATTTTCTCCTGGTCGGCATAATTCTAGTTATCTCGTTTTTACAGAATAACTTTTCTGTGCCCATCATGAGTTAACACGTTGTAAATACATACGAATTCTGTGGGATAAGCGTCTGTTAAAGGTTCAACTGCAAGAAAGGGGCGTCGCAAAAGGATTTATTTTTTTTCTGTCGGAGGTATGCTCTTCAAGTAATGAAATTCTGTTTGTCTCGGTTCCTTACAGCTTCTTGGCATTTTATTTCCAATTAGATATGTAGTCAATAGTTCTCTAAATTTAATGTTACTTTTTTTTTGCTTTACGAAAAAGTAAATGTGCGTTGTATATGTATATTTCAAAAATGTGTATAGTTATTTTTTTCGGCCACCTAATTGTTGTAAAAATTGTGTGTGTATAACACACACCCCTTATCTAAAAAATCATTGTGAACAACAGTTTCCTACTTTCCACAATAAATTTGAGTTTTCAAACTCGCATAAGTCGTACAGTTTTATTCAATATTTAGGTTTTTTTATTTTTTTATATATTGCTGAAGAATAGCCTGCCATGCCACAAGATTCATCAATGCATACGTTTCGATCGGTTACATAGTTGTAATCGCATAATGTTGTTGAAGTGATCGAGAACGGGTCTGACTTTATATAACCGATTTTCTGTTGCCACAGTATTATTGGCAAAATGCCAAAAGCACAACAGTAATTGGAATCTATTTCGGCTCATCACAGATTTAAAAAAGGGCATTATTGTATATAAAACATTTTGACTCCAATAATGCTCAATAGATGGTAGCGTACATGGTCTCATATGCAAAAGTAGTCCAAGAAAAATACGTATCTCATCTACAACAATCTCTACCCATCCGGTCATTCTAGATGATCTCGTTAAAGGATTTTTTTGAGTTTCTTGAGCGGCATAAAGATGTGTCTGTTCAACTAAGAGGCTAAAAAACTCGTTGGAAAAAAATTGCTAGATATTCTATAGATAATGGGTCTACATCTTCATATTTTAGTCCTATATTATATACAGATATACCTCAATTCCAAACTTTGGATTTTAGGTACAAGATACTGTTGCTTAGGATTTAACCCCTTTTCGCTTTGATTACTTTCTGAGCTATCACTTTCATTTGATAATTCGTAATCGATATTGTCATCACTGTTAACTTGTAGAAAGTTTTCCCACTCCGTTTCATCTATTTCAGCGTATTGCTCAAGTTTTTTCTCTGACGAGTTTCTTTTTCACGACATTTTTTCACAAAGCGACCGTCCAGTATCACTAAACAATCGAAATTCACAATATGCAGATACAAACAATCAATGCTATACAGCAACAAACGAGTTGTAACAGGAATAAATACGATAACCCGACCATGAGAATGGTCGTGCTGGGGCGTTACAAGTTACATCCTGTTCGGAGACGTCCACGAGATAACCCGAACGCACTTTTTTGTAAAAGGAAAACAAGTAAAATGAAAGTAAGAACATAAAAACTAATATTTGTTTGTTATATTCAAAACAATAAATTGAATAAAAAATGTTGGCGTCTGGAATAGATTCCTTCAAAGTAGGCTTGGCAGTCAATGTGTTAAGAAATGGAGAAACGAGCAAACCCTTAACAGACGGCCTGGTTCAGGAAGCCCTAGGAGTTCTACACCCTTTCAAAATGCGGCATTGGTATTTCACTTGAGTGAAAATCCTTTCGATAGCGTAGTTGATGCAGTTGCTAGGGCTGGGCGATACCGACCTTTTCGATATCTGGTATCGATACCAATCGAGGTATTGATACTTAGCGATGTATCGGGTCTGTGCACGATATCGATTCTAAGTACTGGAATCGGTAAACTATCGATAGCTATCGACGCTTTGGAATCGATACCTTGAATCGATACTTTGGAATCGATACCTTGATTCGATACTTACGAATCAGTATTCATAACCCGTTTTCTATAGCTCATAGCTCCCGTGATTCCCAAGCAGAGCCTGTCGCTGAAGAGCCGTGAGGAGCCACCACCAGGCAACTGATCCATAGGTAATCGTTGGTCTTATTACTACTGTGTACAACCAGTGTACTACATTTGGTTTTACTCACCAGGTCTTGCCAACAGCTCTTCTGCATCTCCAGAAGAGCTGCGTCGCCCTGTCTGCCAATTTGACTAGGTGTCTGCTCCAATTCAGTTTCGCATCAAGTGTTATGTCTAGATACTTCACTTCATTGGTTAGTTCTAACTCTTGTCCAAACAGCCTTACGCTACCCAGATCATTTAGTTTTCTCATGTTGGCAAAGGCTACCAACTTGTTTTTTTAAAGATTTACAGTTAATCCCTCCTCAAGGCACCATATTTCAACAATTCGCAGAGCATTTCGAATGATGCTTGCCCCGAGAATTTCCCCTGGGAGACTATGACAATGTCATCGGCGAACCCCTGCGTCCATATTCCCTGGTCATTTAATGTCCTGAGGAGATTATCCACTACTAGACTCCATAGTAGCGGTGACAATACCCCTCATTGAGGACACCCTTTTGTTGTCCTCATGGACATCGTTTTGTTTTGCATTTGGGCATGAACTACTCTGCTACGCAGCATGTTATGAACCCAGTTCCATGTGGTGCTTTTTATTTTTCGATTTCTTAAAGATGGAATAATAGAAGACGTCCAGGTGTTATTGAAAGCTCCCTCTATGTCTAAGAAGACTGCAAGTGCAATTTCCTTGTATTGTAGGCTACTTTCGAGCCCTCTCACCAGGTTATGCAGGGCACCCTCACCTGATTTTTCCCATCTGGTATGCCCATTGCAGTGGGTGCAGAGGAGATCTATCCATCATTTTTCATTTTTCCCATAGTCTTCAACATAAAAGAGGTAAGACTAATTGGTCTGAATGATTTAGGCTGGGTATATGTTCCTTTTCCGGGCTTCGGAATAAACACTACCCTAGTTTCTCTCCATGCCCTAGGGATATAACCCATAGCATGGCTAGACCTGAATATCTCCAATAGAGGACCCATAATTTCCCACATGCCACCTCCTTACAATATCCTGTATTCCCAACGTGCATAAGGTAATATGCAGTCCTATATGCAGTAATATGTAGTATAGTTATCCATGGCTCTTGGATGAGGAGGACATCGATATCTTCAGCCAGCGTCCTTTGACTAAGAGCCGCTGTGGCTGTTTTCTTATGTTGAAGATTTATTTGGAGAATCTTCAACATTTTGACCCTTAAAGGTTGATGCCTGAGGTTCTCCTAGAGTACCCTCATCCTGCATCACCGGTTTCTGGTCTTTCTTTGTTTCGAGGGTTACAAAGCTAGCCCTCTGAAAGCGATAGTAAGGTCTCCAATCAGTCCTCACCAACGTTTCATCAGATTCCTTGTCAATCCGAGGGCCCGCATGTAGGCCCTTTTCGGAAGACCTGGAACTGAGGGTAATCCATCGGTCCACTTTTTTGTCTCTCCAGTCTTTTCAAGCCCACTGTCAGATCCTCTTTTTTAGTTTCTGGCAGAAACGCTAAAACTTGTTGCTGTTTTGGCAGCTCCTCGGTCTTCAAGAGTTTCCAAACAGTTTCCTTTTCCAAGTAATCTCTCGTAGTGTTGTACGAGTCTTCATCTGCACAGATGACTCCATAGTAGCCGTCCATAAGACGGGAGGATTCAAACCTCGGCGTCTTCTGCGCCCTATCTATGACTATCATCAGGGCCTCTTGTATAGCTCCTACATTTCCTTCAGTCACTAAGCTGACCGTGTAGTCCTTAGGAACTATTGCAGCCTTAATACTTTTAAGAGCTGCTTTGTAACTCACGCCCGAAGCAAAAAACTTCATACGCTTAGTTACTTTATCCTTAGAAGTGCCCCTAGCCGACACGGTTCACTTAACGGCCCCTGTTGGCTTAGGTTCTCCCTGAGGTTCTTTTTGGGAAAGGGGGTGCCTTATTTTACTTGTATCCACCCCCTGTTTTCTCATCTTCGTTAATTTCTTTCTTTGTGCCCCGGAAAGATGTTTTCTCTCCTTAGGTGCATCCTCTGTTTTCGCAACGTTCTCAGTTTCAGTCCGTTGCGTTTCAGTTTTGTTTTTTGGAGTCTCATCAGTCTCCATTGCCAAGGGAGTCTCTATAGACTCCTTGGTTTTGGATTCTCTTCAGACTCCACCTTTCTAAATGTTTTTTTTTTGTCTCGGTTCATTTAATTTCCAAGAGTATGGAAGAAGTATGAAGTCAATACCCGCAGAGTTTCCATTACGGGCATAAGGCGTAAATACAAGGGGTGCCGCCTAGTGCCCCAGGCGAACGTTTGAGACCACATATGCCCCAGTGGCCATTCAGCTCTAAGTACGTTGCCCTACACCGTAGCTTGGGAGAGCTGGTCCGCGGTGACAGCTTTCGCTAAGGATTAGAAGGTTTTTAGACCTATCCATCCCGCTTATGACTACCACTAATCAGGTCCCCCAAGAGAGACCTGACCGTCCCCTTATCCGCCACCTAGGGACGCACCTGGTGGGTAGCTCAACCCCCCCGGAAGTGGTCCTCGAACAGGTTAGTTATTATGTCATAATATGGATATTTGCTACGCATAACGTAAAATTCAACATCTTTTTAAATATATATTATATAATACATATATATATATATATATATATATATATATATATATATATATATATATATAAATTTCGTCGAATGTTTTCGCGGTCGTTTGTTGAAGCGTTGTTCTTCGGGATATTTCGCCGCGTTTGGATGATTTCGTCCTGAGAAGGACAACTTTCTTCCTGACGTTTCGGTGACATCACTTTCACCTTTTTCTAGAGGCTCTTCTCGTTGCAATGGTAACTTCAAGAGTGCGTCGATTTCCTGTGCCGCTCGTATTATATGGTCCCGTCGTAGTGGGGACGCGTGTCTGACTCCTCGTGATTGGTCCGTCGGTTGTTCTGTCGCTTTCGACTATTGGTCGATGGGTTTGCGTTCGGTCCGAGTTAGTATGACTGGGCTGTGGCAAGTTGTTCTCATTACGTCGCTTGTGTGTAATCTGCCTGTTGAATAAGGCCGACTTCCATGTGTCAGGCAAACGCTGTCCGTCGTCACGTTTGTTCATACAGTTTTGCCGTTTCTCAATTTCTATAGCTTCTCTTATAATCCTGTACGTTAACCTCGTACTACGTGCTATAGTTTTTGTACCGTCAAAGTCGATAGTGTGTCCTGTATGTAGCACATGCTTAGCTAGGGATGATGTTGATTCTTTTTTAGCTACCGCATTTCTGTGTTCTTCCCTCCGTACGCTGGTTTTACGGTTAGTATGCCCTATGTATGTTTGTTCGCATTCATAGCACGGTATTTCGTAGACCCCTTGGTTTTCTAGTTCTATCTTGTCCTTTGTATTAGGCAAAATGTCTTTTATTTTCCTGTCTGTCGTATAAATGGTGTCTATGTCGTGTCGGCGTAATATTCTACCTATTTTTTCAGTCGTACCTTTCACGTAAAGGAGAAATGCTGTCCGTGTAGATCTTTCTTTCTTTTTTGGTTGATTCTTGTTAATTCGTGTCGCTCTGTTAATGGTATGTTGTGAATATCCGTTCGCCTGTAATATGTTTTTTATTGTTCCCATTTCTTCGTTTCGATGTTCTGCGTCTGACAAAGTTTGAGATCTGTGGATTAATGTTTTTACTACAGAGTTTAACTGTGCTGGGTGATTATGTGAAGATGCGTTGAGATATCTGTTCGTATGTGTAGGTTTTCTGTACACTGTGTATCCTAGCGAGCCATCCGGTTTTTTGATTATCATCAAGTCTAAGAACGGTAGCCGATTTCTTTCCTCCATTTCGACAGTAAACTTTATTTTCGGATGCCTGGTGTTCAGATGTTGTAAAAACTCGCTTAGTTTCTCTCTTCCATGCGGCCAAATCACCAGGGTGTCGTCTACGTATCGCAGCCAGAGTTTTGGTTTGTCTGTAGCGTTTTCCAGTGCTCTTTGTTCGAAGTCTGCCATAAACAAATTCGCCAGTATAGGTGACAGCGGTGACCCCATCGGCGCTCCATCGGTTTGCTTAAAAAATTGTCCGTTGTATATAAAATACGTGTTTGACAGGCAGTGTTTCGTTAGATCTATGTCGTAGTCGGAGAGTTGGTGTTTCTTTTTTAGTAAATCTATTGCCTCATTAATAGGGATCTGTGTGAAGAGCGAAACTACATCGAAGCTCACCAACATGTCGTCTTGATCCATGGTGATATCGTTGAGTATTTCAGTTAGGTGAGTCGAGTTTTTAACATATGATGGTATTTCTTCGGCAAGGGGTTGTAGTTTTTGTGCTAAGAAGCGTGAAAGCGCTTGAGTCGGTGAGCTAACGGAACTTACTATCGGTCTCAGCGGCACATCCGGCTTGTGTATTTTTGGTAGGCCGTAGAATTTCGGACATCTTGACGATTTCTCTCTAGGAATCAGTCGTTTCTTAATACCTTTTTAAGCAAACCGATGGAGCGCCGATGGTGTCACCGCTGTCACCTATACTGGCGAATTTGTTTATGGCAGACTTCGAACAAAGAGCACTGGAAAACGCTACAGACAAACCAAAACTCTGGCTGCGATACGTAGACGACACCCTGGTGATTTGGCCGCATGGAAGAGAGAAACTAAGCGAGTTTTTACAACATCTGAACACCAGGCATCCGAAAATAAAGTTTACTGTCGAAATGGAGGAAAGAAATCGGCTACCGTTCTTAGACTTGATGATAATCAAAAAACCGGATGGCTCGCTAGGATACACAGTGTACAGAAAACCTACACATACGAACAGATATCTCAACGCATCTTCACATCATCACCCAGCACAGTTAAACTCTGTAGTAAAAACATTAATCCACAGATCTCAAACTTTGTCAGACGCAGAACATCGAAACGAAGAAATGGGAACAATAAAAAACATATTACAGGCGAACGGATATTCACAACATACCATTAACAGAGCGACACGAATTAACAAGAATCAACCAAAAAAGAAAGAAAGATCTACACGGACAGCATTTCTCCCTTACGTGAAAGGTACGACTGAAAAAATAGGTAGAATATTACGCCGACACGACATAGACACCATTTATACGACAGACAGGAAAATAAAAGACATTTTGCCTAATACAAAGGACAAGATAGAACTAGAAAACCAAGGGGTCTACGAAATACCGTGCTATGAATGCGAACAAACATACATAGGGCATACTAACCGTAAAACCAGCGTACGGAGGGAAGAACACAGAAATGCGGTAGCTAAAAAAGAATCAACATCATCCCTAGCTAAGCATGTGCTACATACAGGACACACTATCGACTTTGACGGTACAAAAACTATAGCACGTAGTACGAGGTTAACGTACAGGATTATAAGAGAAGCTATAGAAATTGAGAAACGGCAAAACTGTATGAACAAACGTGACGACGGACAGCGTTTGCCTGACACATGGAAGTCGGCCTTATTCAACAGGCAGATTACACACAAGCGACGTAATGAGAACAACTTGCCACAGCCCAGTCATACTAACTCGGACCGAACGCAAACCCATCGACCAATAGTCGAAAGCGACAGAACAACCGACGGACCAATCACGAGGAGTCAGACACGCGTCCCCACTACGACGGGACCATATAATACGAGCGGCACAGGAAATCGACGCACTCTTGAAGTTACCATTGCAACGAGAAGAGCCTCTAGAAAAAGGTGAAAGTGATGTCACCGAAACGTCAGGAAGAAAGTTGTCCTTCTCAGGACGAAATCATCCAAACGCGGCGAAATATCCCGAAGAACAACGCTTCAACAAACGACCGCGAAAACATTCGACGAAATTTATATATATATATATATATATATGTATTATATAATATATATTTAAAAAGATGTTGAATTTTACGTTATGCGTAGCAAATATCCATATTATGACATAATAACTAACCTGTTCGCGGACCACTTCCGGGGGGGTTGAGCTACCCACCAGGTGCGTCCCTAGGTGGCGGATAAGGGGACGGATATATATATATATATATATATATATATATATTGTAGTAAACCCCCAGCGACAACGCTAAAGAAATGCAACAGCGACAATATGATTTTTCACTAAAAATTTCTACGTGAAATAGGCGTGGCAGTTTACAACATTCGGTATACAATAATAAGACTCTTACTGAATTATACAAAATCTCTCAGGTTCGTGTAAATTGGTCCGTTATTGCTGTGGAAATAAACATGCATAAACCATAAAAGAAATCTTTATCTATATCACCAATTTCTAATAATGATAAATATCGATATCAAAATAAAAAACCCACAGATATCAATTCCTCAAACCTTTTTTTTAACGTACCAAATGACATCTATGTCTGGATGGCGATAACTCTCTAGGCGAAATAAAGGGGTCACGTACTGACTGGGAAGTCTAAAGAGACCTATATAATAACTTAAGTAACTTCAACAATATAACAACAATAGAAAATGCAAATGTCAGATAAAAGAAATAATATATTTATTTATTTAATTTCAAGATTTTTAGTAAAAAACATACACACAAATACGATGTTGGGATATAGGTATACTTTTACAGGTAGGTATTCTATTTTGTATATGCTTATTATTCTATATTCTAATATTACAAACACCTAAACTTATGTATTTATTCATTAGGAAATATAATAATTCTAAACTGCTGAACGTTGCAAAGGATGTATCAAAGGAAACATGAGTTGTGTAAACTCTAACTGTAAAAATCAAACTTATTGTGCAATATAACCCTGATTGTACTGAAAACTGATAAGTTCGGAATATAAATACCCTAAATGAGGTTAAACACATCCAATATATGATCCCAGTAAATGATTCAGAACCCAAATGGTCTATATACGTTCAAAAAGTGAGTGAAATGAATTTATTAGTTAAAGTAAAGTATTCTGAATAGTTTTTTAAATGAATATTCATAGTTTAACAAATCTATCGATTGATTTTAACGATATAATCAAATTAATGTCTCTTTATGTATATAATTTTAGGTACCTTCTTTAATGGGATGCTAAGTATGGTCCGGGTGCAAGGAAGGAACCAGGATATTGCCTCGATTGATGTGGGATAAGGGAAGTATCTCTTGGATCCTCTAAATATACAATATATCTTCTCGGAATTTTCAATTAATTGCTCTTGTTGAAGGACAGGAAGTTCAGGTTATGAATTTATAACGTAAGGTTCCCAAAATACGGTAATCTTCTTTATTATTAGAATTTCAATTACAAAAAGATGCTTTCATTAATTATTAATTTAAACACTGTTATACGACTTTCAAAAGACTTTTCCCAAATTACTTATATGTTACACTATCTGTTGAGAATATTTAATATACGTTGTATCGTCGAAATTAATTTAAAAATCTGATTTTATAGTTAGCGGTATAGGAACGACGCTAAAACTTTATGAAAAATGGCGACCGTATTTGACGGGCTATATCGATAGACTCTAGGAACAGACGCCGTTTAAAACAAAACGTCCGCTTAAAATTTGATTCACATCTATCATTGGATAATCCGAACAACGGAAATGATGTAAATTTAAATGTTCAAATTTGAATTAATTACAATTTCCTTTTGAATTAATTACCTATTGCTTAATATCTAATATAAATTGGGATATTTAAAAACTATTCATAATATATTTATATTCCCTTTGATATTTCCTTTTCCTTAGAGTTAAGAATGTATAATATGATGTGTTTTTCATTTTCCAAAATTTTATTGATATATAAAAGACTAAATTAATATATATAAATGTTGGTGGTAATTTGCCTCACAACAATATATATAAAAATTCTTTACTTAAAAAGTTATTGCATTCTTTATATACATTTAAAAAAATGCACAAAGGTAAGATAATATATACAGATATGCTTGCTATTACCAAATTCTACAAAAAGCCTAAAATGTTCTATTTTAAAATAAAAACAAACCAAGTACGTTTTATACCTACAATAGATTTATAAGAATTCTTAACGGCACTTTTTTTTACCTTATTGATCTCCATTTGTGTGAATCATTAATTAAACTTGCAACATAAATGCAATAAATGAAAAGACCCTCTTAAATAAAGAAATGGAAATTGCTACAAATACCAATATGTAGGTAAGAGGCTTGTAGAAGTTTAACCGATTCCAAAATAAAGCGATACCGACATACTATCGTAGTATCGATGCTTTGGACTCCTTGTTTGGAGTCGGTACCTTGGAATACACATTGAGATTGATTCCAGTCATTTCTTTTATAGCTAGCATCGATTTCTTGGTATCAATACCTTAGTATTGGTTCGTTGTTATCGGTTCGTTGGTATCGATTCTCTGGTATCGATTCCTGGGTATCATTACCTTATAATTACCTTATAATAATAAATGAGGTATCGGGGAAAGATGTATCGATACTTGGCCCAGCCCTAACAGTTGCAGCCAGTAATTACCATGGGTCCGTACGCACAGCACAGAGCAGTGTAAAAGATTCGGAGTTACGTTGTCGTTATGCTGCTCGTAAGCTGATTCCCAAACAGAAACATAAGGAAGCACGTGTAGACTTTGCTTTGGAATTTATTGTTTATGGAATAGATTTTTTGAGGCGTATCATTTTTACTGACGAAAAAGTTTTTCAGTCAACAAATAGCGGTCTTGAGTGTATGGTGCCGCAAATATACTCTTTGACGAAAAATACATCAGTAATAATAACAGAAGTGGACGATTTTCGGCGAATATGTGGGCGTGGAGATCTATACAAGAACCGGGTGTTTTGTGGCACATTGAAGAAATATTTAACGCCAGTTCTTACATACTCATACTTGAAAATATTATGTTACACTCTGTAACACATTTCTTTCCGAATCCCGATTTTACATTTCAGTATGTATTTCAGTATTATTCAGATAATTGTTTAGTCCACAGAGTCAATAATGTCACCAACTGTCACCCCATAAATTTATATGGGGATTTTTAGTAAAACTAATTGAAAAACGAAATGTTAGACTTAGAAATTACAAAAATTATTAGACGCTTTAAATGGCTGCATGGGAAACCATCTCTGAAGAGTATTGTATTAATTTATACAATTAATTGCCTAAGAGATTTAATAAAGTTATACGGAGAAATGGTGCATAATGGGCTTCGTGTTTAGTGAACGACAAAAATTATATACAGTGGAAATTTATGTAAGAAATTTCTGAAAATTCATTAATGAATGGGATTATTCTGTAAGAGACATATGTGAAGATTTTCTAGAGAAATGTGAATGAAGCTATCCTGAATGATTATTTCACTATATCTTTTCTCTGCAGTTATTTAGGGAAACAGAAAGTATGGATCGCAGAAAAGTGAGATTAGTAGATTCAGCTAGAAATGAAGTAACTGTTAAGGAATGGGGCAAGTTTCAATTCAGAAACCTCTACATATATCTGTGTCAAAAACTATATCTCTATACGATACTACTAAACTCATCCATAAACTTACAACTTTCCCGTTTACAAGCAATCCATAGCAGACATACCTATAAGACAAAAATTTTGTCGGCGATTTATTGATTATTTTAATGATACTGACTGTTTACTGCATTAATGGCACACTTTCTTTTTGGACGTTTCTTCGTCGTGAATTCGTCGCATCTAAGGCAAAACCATAATATAAGAGAAGAATTGAAAAGTTTGCTAGACAATGGCAACGAACCATCCAATATAAAGGATTATATTTGGATGTCTAATTGTTATTGTATTTTTTGTTTTATTAAATTAAAATTTTACATTCCGCGATCGTTGTCTATGATTGCCTTTGGGATTTCGCTTCCTTGGCCAATAAGGTAACGGCGCCAAGAACGACAGCTGAGAATCCCGAAAGCAATCACTAATCACACTATTATTAATAAATAGGGGATTAGACCTGTCAGATATGATTCAACGTCAATGCGATGGCAATGCTATCATGTTTAGTAATATAATTAATGGCGCTTTTATAACATGCGTTAGTAAAACACTTTGATGATAATGGAAGCAACATTTCATAAGCAACATAAACATATCTTATAAAGTAAACGGAAAGCACATTCTAGTTGGGGAGAAAAGAAATGGATACTGTAAAAAACATTTGCAGTGCATTCAGTGAAAGCGCCATTGACTATCAAAAATATCAATATTGTTTTAAAAAAAATTGTGAAGGACACATTTCATTAATTAATGATAGAGGTCATGATGGTATTTCCGATTTTGATTACGAAGCACTGCAAGTCTTTTTGGTTCAAAATTCTTAAGCAACACAACAAGAGTTTGCTTGCTATATCATTAAATTTTTCGCAAAAAAAACAAATGCAACAGTAGATAAGCAATGGCGATTCGAGCACAAAAATATTTTCTTATGGAGCTGTGATAACCTGATTGAGTAATGTTTTGTACTACTTGATGTAGTCAAGGTGCGGCCCTGGTCTTATTTGTATTGTATTCAAAAACATGACCTCGGTCCATCTGATATACGCACACAAGCGTTCTCAATTACAAGTTATACACTTGCACCACTTGTTGATAGTAAAGTAAGGACATAGTCAAAAGGAGGACACTCTAATGTATATAAGACGTTCCATCAGGGAGTGAGAGAGCAGACATAGTTAGATAGACAGTACGACATAGCGAGTGTGAGATAGAACTCTCCTCTCGACTACCGTCCTATTATTAATTATGTAAATAGTAAATGTTATATCGTTATAAGTGTTATTTAATTATACGATGTTATACCAACTCTACCTGCCTATTATTTAATACATCAACGCATCTGCGTACCAACGCAGCGATGTAGCCCCGCAGGACCGGGCTACATTAATGGCGATCCTGCCAGGATTACAGAGCTTCACGTTGCAATTCAAGCTAATTCGAGTCAAGACATAACATTTGAATAACGCGACTAACTTCACGTTAATTATTACATAACTGTTCACCAAGCCCATTAAGTCCCCTCTCTCCTTCACAGTAATACAACAAATTTCCGAGAGATTATTAAAATGTAAACATCCTCTTTTTGAATCGATCTTCCCTCTCTATTAATTTAAAAGCTATTGAAATTTTTCAATTGCTGTTTAGGAGCAGCTTATAATTTGTTCATTAGCTGTTCAATACCAGTTTATTATCGGTTCGGGAATTGTTTTGAAAAACGGAACATGTACAGCTAAACAAAGCAAATAGTAAGATACTATTGCACACTTTATAAACAGGTTTTAACAAGTAATATTCAGCTTCTAGACACTTTCAACGGTTTTTAAACTGAGAAAGTGGGTAGATCAATTCAAAATGCAGATATTTTCATTATAATATCCTCCCGAAAGCTTGCTGCGTTACTTGTTAGTAACGGGGAGGGTGAACTCAGTAGCCTCGGTAAACAGTAACGATTTCTGCCTGATTCAGATGTAACATCACGACTTGAATGACCTTGAATTGCACAATGAAGCCTTACCTTAAGAAAATACATGGGATTTTGCGTTCGAATCCCCATTGCTTGTCTACTTGCAAGCAGTTGCGATCACTTTCAAAGATTCAAATGCAATGGAGTTCCGCATGAATTAACCAAAGATAACCGAGATCATTTATAATTCTCCCTTGTCGTGTTAAACCGTTTGTAAAATGTGCGTTTGGTGGAATTTTAAAGGAATAATTAATTATAAGCTGTTACCAACCATCCACAAGTGAGTTTTATTGTCAACAATTCGACAAACTCCATCAAGTTTTAACACAAAAGAATCCCACACAATCATTGACATCAATGTGCGTAAGTAGACCGAAATTATTTTAAATAATAAAATTGTATTTTCCAAAAACTAAATATTTTTAAATTGTACTTATCCAATCTAATATTTTGTATGCATCGACTTGATGTTTGGTAGCTTTTGAAAAAAGTACCGCTGTGGAAAATATATGAACAATATGTACTCGTAATTTAATGTCATGTGATATGAGTCATGCATTGACGTCACCCGCCGTGCGAAGTGAACACGGCTTAGAGCCTTCTGGAAAGCGTCGTTAAGCGTCGTAATGGATGATGTCACTAGACGCGTACAACCGAGAAATTTCCAGTACAGAAGATTCGAGAAAACTGATGTACTATAAATGGCGCTTAACAGAGAGGAAGGCATTCACTCAAGCAGCAACCGGTTTATTAGAACATTGTTATATAAATACTGTGAAATAAATACTGAAATAATTACTATTATTATTGTGATTAGTTATTTAGTGTATTTTATTATTAATAAAGTGTGTTTTAAATTACCGTTAGTTTTATTTAAACGAATCCGGAAGACAAATATTTTACAGTATTAATAAATTCTGTAGAAGCAAAAAGTAATTTTAGAAACATAAAAATAACATATCAGCTCTAGTTTAACTAATTATTATCCCCTCGTAGTTTTCACTTCGATGGTATAATTACTTGATGCAAATAGTTGTTAAATCGTTACGTGCAGTTTATGGAAGACTTCCGCTATAGTTTCAACTTTACTTGCTATAATCTAATGTGTCTTGTATAATAGTGCCTTGGGATTAATTAACTTATAAAAAGCTTATAATTTATAATGAAGGATTCTATAGAGTATCTGTAACTTAACAGAGCAGAATTATCTTAATTAAATTGCAATTGACTAATATATAAATTAATATATAAATACTATTTCGAAATTATTACCTTCACCTAAAAGCAAAATTTTTAAATGATAAAGCAATTCTTTCTACTTATTATATAAGACTTGTTATTATATGGGGAAGTTCTCGTGTGGCGATAATGGAAGAAGTATGTGACCTTGCACTTGCTTCTTTCGAAGCCTCTTGTGTACAAGAGATTCTTTCTAGGTCATAGCCTAGCTACAGTGGGTCACAACTTTTCAATTTCAGAAACTAGTTTTAATTTCATTTAAACTTAGATCTGTTTAATAGGCGCGTAAATGAGATTGAGACATATATGCTTTTATATGAATGAATAGTGCGCGTAACATTTTTTCCTTATTTCTTTATCTTTCAAATGGTTGAAAATCTTTGGGTTTCGATGATTTCACATCTCTTCATGTGTTAAAATTAATAGCCAATGTGTGAAATGTGCATGAGTCATAGAGCACTGAGATTTATTAGAGCGTTAAAGAATTCTATTTATTAGAATTATTTAATGTTTTAAAAATATAAAATTCTTAATACAATTACTGTTATTTCTTGATATGTGTATATGTGATGGGCAAATGTGTGAAACTATGTAAATATCAATTAAATTAAAAAAGATATTGTAATAAAATTTTAGATAAAGAAATTAGGGATAAAGAACCATCATTTCAAGTATCTATAAATTGTCTATAAAGTGTTCAAAAAATGCAACGTACTAAAGTTATACTTTTTAAATTGAACGCCTTGTATTTTTTTTATATTTTAGGATTCTCTTTGATGGTACGATTTCAACAAATTATAACACTTGGGGTTTTAAATTATTTAGCTTGACAATTACATGCAAACGAAAATCAGAATTTTTAGAATATTTATTTCCCTGTATTTTCGAAATCATAAATATTGCTTAATAGTTAGATATGAACGTTTAAATAAAAGCCTTTACAATTCTAACTGTAAGTACTACAATTTCTTTTATTTCTTCTTTTGTTATGGCGATAAAAAAAATTGTTTTTTTTTCTGTGGAATAAAAAGTTAAGGTGAATATTACAATCTTTAAATTTTATCACAAGGTCTAGTAGTTTGTGGCATTTAAAAGTGTAATTAAATAATTGTTGTGTTATAAATTATAATAGTTTTTTTTTAAAGAGTTTTAAATTAATTATGACGTTTTGTTTGTGTTACGTGGGACAATTGACAAATTTATCGACCTATCATGTTTTGTAATATATAATTTTCGCATAATAAGTGTTCACATTTGTAAGTAGAATTTTCCTTATGATTGTTTGACTAAATATCTAAGTTATGTACATTGTTTTCTTATTAAAGTGACCCCCGAAGAAGCTCTAAACCTAAGAGCGAAATATAGGGTAAAAAAATAAAGAACATTAACTAATTAATGGTTTTTTATTGCCGGATTCCCCAACAACAATTGTTTTTCATACTTGTTTTAACGGCAAAGACTCCTTGTCTATATATATATATATATATATATAATCGATAAAGCCTTCTTATACCCGAAGGTGTTAAGGCGTCTAAAAACTTTTTATTTACGAACAAACAAACATTGCCCAATCCCTTCTGTCTCTTGCCATTACTTCTGCATCCTTCCACTTTGTTTCCCTGGCTTCCAAGCACTCTGCCACTACACTGTTCCACTCTTTTCTCTGTGTCCTTGCCAGCCATATCCGTTTCGGTTGTCTCTGGTTTTCCATCTCATGCCAATTAATAATAAAAAAATACTTTAGACCTTAAGTGTTACAGTTCGTTGAAATCGTGTGATCGAGGAGAATCCCAAAATGTAAAAAAATACAATTAAAATTAAAATTCAATTAAAAAAAGCATAACTTTAGTATGATACATTTTTTGAACACTCTGTATATTTAAAAAAAAATGAAATGATGACTCTTTAATCCCTAATTTTCGTATCTAAAATTTGATTACAATATCTTCTTTAATTTAACAGATATTTACAAGGTTCCACATATTTGCCGATCACTTATAGTAATGGGTAAAGAATTATTTGCAGTGAACTAATAGCAAGTTAATTTGTGCAGCTGGTTTGTAATAGTTTAGATATCAACTAATCGAATCAAACTATGTATGCAGCTTTATATTCGCATGCCTAAAATATCGCTAACAATATACGAGAAGCTATCGTAAAAATATTCTCTTTTGTTTCTCTGCAAAGTGGTTCTCTACAGCTACTATAAATTCGTCATCGTCCCTAAATTGTGTGCCCCTGCGTCGTTTTTGAGATTCAGAAACAAGAAGTTGTCACTGGGTGCTAAATCTAAACTACGAAGTGGATGTTCGATTTCTTCAAATCAACAATCAGCAAGAGCAACCTTTGAAAGTCTTAACTAGTGCACTGGTGCATTGTCATGGAGCAACAAGACACAGTGCGTGAGCTTTCCGCATCCTTTCATTTTAATAGAATCTCTGAGATGATACATAAACCTTGCATAATACTCTCTATACATACTACCCTTATTCAAATAAGATATCGGCAAAATTACTTGACCGTCTCGAAAAACAATTCCCATTATTTTTCCTCCAGAAGTGGTGACTTTAAACTTCTTGGGATGGCTTGAGTCCATAACATGCCATTACATCAACTCTTGTTTCAATTCTGGATCATACAGATGGACCCAAGTTTCATCTCCAGTGAGAAGTCGGTGGATAATTAAATCCAGTTCGTTCCCACAAAGCGCTGCGAATTGTTCACACGTCTCTACCCGGATACAAATCTGCAATGCCGAAAGCATTCGTGAAACCGAACTTACACTAACTTTTGTCATTCCAAGGAACTCGTGTAGAATTCTAAAAACTGTGGTTTCTGAAACACCTAGTAAACCTACTAATTATCGCTTCTTTAATCTTGCATCTCCCAACACCAAACGCTTAGTTTTTTCAACATCTGAAGTGAACATATCATTAGGACGATCTAGACGGAGTTCATCATTCAATGATTCTCGACCACGTTTAAACAATTTCGACCACTCGCAAATAGTTGACTTGAAAGGACAATCATTTCCATATACAACCAATATTTTTTTAAGAATGATTGTCGCAAATTGTTTTGTAAATTGGCACACAAGTTCTCAAGACATATTGCAGTGGATTTTTCCCAAAAGAAAAAATTAAAAGAAACTATAAAAGACTATATATTTATGTGTATTTTATTCCAGAAAAATATTTAACTATATTTCATATTTCTTGAAAAATTTATTATAATATGTATTTTTACCCACGCCTGTAAATTGTTCGTACAATTGTATTGATGTATGCAGTCCAAGTTATGCGGTAGTATTTTGCAAGTGCAGATCTTTTGATTTATGTTAGGAAGGGTTATGAGGCTGTTTCCGGGATACTGGTGCCTGTAGAGATTTACCAGCTGTCGTACAGATAGGTCCAAGTTTTTGTCACTGAATAGAAACTTTATTTTTATTCAGAAATTTTATTTAATTGCGGTTTGTGTTTTTGTTGTGCCTTTATTGATGTGTTAAATTTAATTCGCGTTATTACGAGTCTTTAAACTTGTAATTTTGATTAAGGTGACCTATCTGAAATCTCTAAGTTTTTTTTTTTTTTGTGAAGTGACGTATACATTAATTAATGTATGTATATTTTTGCAATTATATTTATGTATTCTAGAAATAATTTAGTAAGATAATTGAGCTCAGTAAAATCAGTAATTTTACATTTATAAAATATTTTGTAATCAGAGGAATATTAAGGAAAATTTTCAGATTTCTTTTGATGGTTTTTTTTACGAGTAAAATATTCTAGAAGATTAGAAATTTGGTGGGAAAATCTATTTGGTTCATGTTCAATGTACGCATGAATTAATTTTGGTTGCGTGCGAAACCAGATAGTTTTGCTGTTTGACGTTTGAAATTGGGATAACGTAATTTAAAGTCTGACAATTTTCTTAAATATTTAATTAGTAATTTGCTCGGGATTCATTAGTGAGGTTTTTTGTCTAGTGTAGCAGTCAAATTTTACACAAGTTTTCCTCACAATCTGTCTCATTAGATGTCCTCACAATCTGTCATATTAGATGTTTCAGTACGGCTTTATATTTGATAAAGTCTAATTTTTTTTATTTTTTATTTTTTTTCATTAAAAATTTATGGGGGGAATTTTTGTTTGTCTTTTCTAATACCTTTTGTTTTATTCTTGTGCTACGTACCCTATGAGGGTAAACCTTGAAGATTAGAGAGCTCCTGAAAGGCGTATCCGATTTGAGTAAAGCTGGGCAAGCTACTGTGTATTGTGAGCCAAATCTAAATAAGTAATCAACATCACAATTCACTGCAATATGTGATTTTTGAAAAAGCATAATGGAAAATTTAAAGCTGCAAAGCCCGGGAAGATAAAATCGGTTCCTCATATATTATTTTAAAGAACTAAAATTCAAAATTAAAAGATATATTACATCGTGTGAAAAATTTTCTGTATTTAAAATATCTGTATTTAAAATAAATTGTTGCCCAATTTTTTCCATTTCTTCAGTATAATTACCTTTTACGTAGATATTTTTCATCCCATGATTTTTAATGATTTCTGTAACTTTCTGGTAAAGCATATTGTTAAACTTTAAAAAGTGCGTCTATTTAAGCCATCATTTACATCGTTCCACATGAATCTCATTTCTTGCAATCATCTTTTTAATTCTGACAACAAAAAATAATTGTTGGAAGTCATATTTGGATATTGCTGTAGATGTGCAAACAATTTGGATCATAATTAAGACAATTTCGCCATCATCACTCTTGACTTTGGAACTGATGCTTTATTTTTGAAGAAAGACAATTTTTAGTTTGGCAACCGTTTGACAACTTTTTCTCTAATACCATTATTCGGCTTACCCAATAATATACAATAACATTCACCAGCAATAGTTTTTTCTGTCTCAAGATAGACGATAATCAATAATTCGTGCATGTTCTAAAATATGGTTTTTAATCGTCTCGGTGAGCTTTGTCAGGGTACTATCTACTTTACAAATTTTTGATTTTGATATATAGTGATGTATGCATTTTTTGTCAATTTATTCATATTTCTGAATTTTCAAGTTAATATTGAATATTTAGTTGACCATTTCTCTAAACTTTTATTAACCTTCCGTACTCGAAGGTGGTACAACTGTACCACAAACAGTTATTTTTCTTTGTTTTTGTGGATTAGGATTGTAATTTCGGCTAATCCAAATTTATTTGTAATGTGTACCAACATTATATGCGCATTACGTCGTAATTTCATGCTCTGTGTTCCAAAAATTGAATAAAACTACGCATGTACCTCCCTCCGGCATCCATGTTCCAAGTGGAATTCTGATAACATTACGCAATTTGACGAAAACGCCTTGTATCACGTGTTCTATTTCAAGGTGAACCAGTAATATTGATATTGCTTTAGTTTCTGCGCGTCATATGAACAACTACAAATTCTGTTTCATCTCAGGCTGCTTCTCACAGACGCAAGCAGTTTCTTCTTTCTTTAGGACAAGAACTTATTAGACCGCATGTGACTAGAAGACTGAAAAGTCCAAGAAGATTCCACAAACGTGTTATGAACACCATACACGAATTGGTTGCCCCACTATAGACACAAATTAGCAACACACAAGATCAACTAAAATTTTCGGGATGGTGCGTTTTATGTCCACGTAATCAAAATCGCAAAAGTAGAAAAACATGTCATTTGTGAAAAAACTTTGTTTGTGCCGAACACCAAACAACTGTACAAACAATAACATGTTCTAAATGCCAATTACATCAAATATAATAGAGGACCCATACAAATGTTTATTATATAAACATTTATATAAATTATTTTTTAGAAGAAATATTGCCTTATTTATTCCCTTTTACTTTCATGAGCGGCTGCATAAGTATTTTTTGAGTATACTTGCCTACTTGCCTACCACTATATAATAGGTATAAAAGCACGAGCGTATTTGAATGCAACGTTGGTCAAAATTTCAAAGCAATCGGTAAAGAACTTTCGGAGATTTAAGATTTTGAACAAACGAACATTTACATTTTTATTTATACAGATTATATGGAATCTAAGATTCCAATTTTCTACAGTTTAGTTTTTGTAATCCTAACGTCTACTTTTATGTTATTTATCTAATTATGAAAAAAAGCAAATATTTCATTAACAAACTTTTCACTTTTATATTAACTCCCTTCAACACTCTCATTGTTTGGAATTGTCCCATACTTTCAGAAAATTATTTTAACATACTGTTCAACACTTTTTTTCAGTGCTTTATAAAATGTAAAATGCTTTCCTCTGTAATGTTTTTTAGTTTTTGAAGTATGAGAGAAATATAACAGGTCTAGGTCAGGTCTATAAAGTCTCTATAAATTCATATTGATTGATCTGCTGGAGTTGGTTTGGGTTATGAAACCGAAATAACAATTCTTTTGTGAATAAATATGTGGATGTTTTTTCTCCACAGCAAATTATAAATTTAAAATTGTATTTTTTCCAAGGGCATCATCATTAATGGTAGACCTCAGTCCGCCATCAGATTGTTTTCCAGAAAATTGTATTTTAACTTTTTTTAATGGTGAGGAGCCTTATAAATAAGGCTGTCAGAAAAGCTCTGCGCTCCATAGGCGTACGCATCGTAATGAGTGCAATAAAAATAATAAAACAAAGTAACTAATAAGAAATTCACTATACCATTGTGAACAACACTTACCCTCTTAACTAGCGTGATAAACTGGCATCATGGTCATCAACCTCACGAACCGAAGACGATCCATTCTTATCTCAGAGAGCGATGTTCGCACTAATGTAACAGAGACATACATAAAGTTTCATAAATACAGTTTCCAGGCGAGTCTATTGTTACTGCTTTGTTGAGGAAAACTGACAAAATAAAATCTCTTAATCAGTGGCGCGGTTTTGGTTTTTCTCGCGATCGCACTCTCATGCAGCGGGAACTTTATAAAAGTGTTAGGGCACAATTAGAGCAGCGATTGGATCAGGGTGAACATGCCTTGAGAATTGTGTATAGGAGCGGTATCCCTGTTATTATATCGGAAAACCAGCAAGGCCCGACAGTATCTCCCGGACATTAAGTATTTATTACCAAAACACTCGCAGCCTTCGCTGTAAGTCGCATATTTTCTATCCAAGTTCTTCTGATTTGGCATATGATGTCATACTTATATCTGAAACATGGCTTGACGAGTCTTTCGACAGCTGTGAATTTTTTCCTCCCTACTACAATATTGTCAGATGCGACCGAGATTTTGCCTCTGTGGGAAAATCCACAGGTGGTGGTGTTCTGTTGGGCTTAGCAACTGAATTTACATTAGAGGTGCTTGACATCTCTGAATTAAAAACTTTGGTGCCGTCGATTGACCTTCTCATTTGCAAGTGCACTATTCATAATTTCAATTTCTATATTTCCGTTATATACATTCCACCTGAATTACCGAATTCTGCTTTGGATACCTTCTTCGAAGCACTTTAAATCCTTATAATAAACAAACCTATTTCAATTATTGGTGATTTTAATTTACCACAATATTATGAACATATTAGTTCCAGTACAGTGAGTACTAGAGCTTCTGCTTTCCTGGAATTTTGTGATGATTTACAACTCAAGCAATACAATGCGATTGTGAATGCTGACGGTCGACTTCTTTATTTGGTCTTGTCGAACTTGGATCACAATCTAAGCACTACCCACGACCAGCATCCCTTTGTTCCTGAAGACGCATATCATCCTGCCTTGTCAGTTAGTATGGCGTTTTTATCTATATTGAGACCGGATCAGTTTCCATCTACTAACTGTCAGTACAACTTCAGAAAGGCGAATTATGAAAAACTGTATGAGGACCTGGTGGAGGTTGATTGGTCCTTTCTGGATGGTATTAATGATGTTAATCACGCCCTGGATTGGTTTTACAATGTTCTGGGCGATATATTTGATTCAACTATTCCGAAGATGTCGAAAAGCACCTCGCATTTTCCTGCTTGGTTCAATAATGAAATTAAATGTTACATTAAAGCAAAAAATTATTATAGGCGTAAATGGAAAGGTACTAATAGTCCGATGTTCTATGAAGAGTTTAGAAGACTGCGTACACTAACCAAATCACAAATATCTACTGCTTATACTGCATACATGGTGAATATGGAGACCAGCATCACGGCGGATCCTAGAAGAATATGGAGGGGAACCTCACGTATTCCTGGAAAACTATTTTATAGAAATGCTTGGCTTGACAAACCACAAGCCATTGTAGACGCATTTGCCAGTAATTTCTCGGAAATGTTCTCGACCGCCAATATTGTTGACTCTCCCACTCTAAAATCTCAATGTCAGCCGTTTTCTCTCTGTCGCATTACTGAACATACTATTTCCAGCATAATGGCTACTTTTCCTGATAGGTTTACCTCTGGTGATGATGGCATTCCCAGCTTCCTGATCAGGGACACCAAATTTGTTCTATCAGCACCACCAACCAAAATTATAAACCTAGCACTGCAGACATCATCCTTCCCCGATAGATGGAAGTGCGGCCGTATTGTTCCTGTATTCAAGAAGGGTGATAGCAGACATATTTCAAACTACAGACCGATTTCGCTCTTATCAAACTTTGCAAACATTTTCGAACAAGTTTTGTTTGATGCTATTTACTTCAATACCCATTCATATATCACACAGCACCAGCATGGTTTCATGAAAGGTCGGTCTACTACTACAAATCTAGCTTCCTTTACGCAATATACGAATGAAGTCTTGGACAGTAGGGGTCAAGTGGATGTTGTTTATATGGATTATTCACATGCGTTTGATAGCATCAACCATATGTTGCTACTTCAAAAACTTGATAGCTTTGGCTTATCTCCGAATTTATACATGTTGTTGGGATCTTATTTATCTAATCGATATAATTATGTGTTTTATAATGGTTATAAATCGTACACCTTTGCAGTGGCTTCTGGAGTACCGCAGGGTTCTAACTTGGGACCTTTGCTATTCTCATTATATATGAATGACCTCTTTCCACTGTTAAGATGTCAGGCGCTAGCTTACGCGGACGACATCAAACTATTTTCTGATATCGCCAAACCAGGTGATGCTATTGGCTTGCAGCATGATGTTAACATTCTTGTGGAGTGGTCTCAGAGGAATGAATTGTCTTTGAATATCGACAAATGTGTGGTGATGTCATTCTCCAGGAAGAACGCACCAGTCTTATCACGTTATTTTATAAATAATCAGCAGTTGAATAACACAAACTCAGTAAGGGACCTGGGAGTGACGTTTGATCCGGAGCTATCTTTTAATGATCACATTGTGGGCATCTGCCACTCGTCTTCGAGAGCATTGGGCTTCCTCATTCGAGCCTCGGCGTGCTTCAGCAGCATCTCCTTGCTAAAATCTTTGTATTTCACTCTTATAGTTCCGAAACTCGAGTATGCGTCTATTGTTTGGTATCCCTTCTACATCTCGCAACAGTTTCCAGTTGAACGTATACAGCGCCGATTTGTAAAATACCTCTTCTTCAAATCTAATCGTGTATATCCTGACTGGAACACTTCCTATGAAGAACTGCTTCGACTCTATGGGGTTCAGTCTTTGACTGTTCGTCGAGTTAACTACAGCGCAAGGTTTCTTCATAATCTTCTCCACAATAAAATTGATTGTGCCGCGCTGTTGTCTAGGGTCAGATTCAATGTGCCTAGTGTTAGTACCCGTAACCCTGTTACTTTCTTGCTGTCGACTCCAAGGACGAATCTACTGAAGAGATCATCGATATTCCACATGATGAGGAATGCTGAGGCATATTATAGTGACATATTCATTGGAGAGGTGGACACTAAGGATATGTGAACCTTGACATCATAATTATCGGTATTACTTATTTGTTATATATCAAAATTATTTTAGTTATGTAATAATTTAACATAATATGTGTATTCATACATCTAATTTGTGTACTTATTGCTCTGTAATTGGGATTACCTGTTGGGCAAATAAATAAATATTATTATTATTATTATTATTATTATTATTATTATTATTATTATTATTATTATTATAAAGTACTCTTTGTACTTACTTGACGAATCTGTAGATGCGCAATCACTATTTGCAATATTATCACAAACTTGTCTTAATCTGTTAAAATCAGTGTCTTGCTTTAACACACTTTCGAACTTTTGAACCATCTATAGCGCGTAGCAGTTAATTTACTTTGTTTACTATTTGTAGCGAGTCCTCTAACGCTAACACAGTGAGTCCGCTTTTGGAGGAATATGCGAATGAAATTAGAAATTATTGCCTATGATTTTTTCAGTAAATCTATACTCCGTTTTGTGCATCTATTTAGGAAAACAAGAAGTGAAACAGGAAGTGTGGATCGCAGAAAATGCAGTGATAGACACACTTATCTAATACTTTTATTCATATTTGACGAATTTAATTTGATTTCTTTCCTCAACGTAAACTTTTTGCTTCTAACATGTAAACAATAAAGTAAATAAATCAAGGAAAAATAATTAATTATGAATTATGAATGTAGTGTACTATATAAATACTAAAAATAGGGCCTTTATTGCGTCAGCCACTCCTATACAGCTATGATAGAATAGTTTTTAAATCAGTTTCAATGGAAATATCTTAAAATTGTGTTTGACTATCCTTAACAGCTGAAACCTGGGCTGGATTAAACTGTAGTATAATAGTTTTTACTTGTTGGAAGTATTCAGTGTAATAAAAAGCTGCCTTCAACCAAGTTCCCTCATATGTAAGGATCGGCTGCGGTGGTTTGGCAATTCCAGAACACTTTTTGTGAAATGTGCGAAGATTTTATAAAAAGCTTTTTTTGCACTCGCTTTTAAAGCATCTATCTTGGAAAAATATTGTCGAATAGTTTCTACTACAAGATTTAAATCATGTACTTTATACGTAACGTGTAATGATCTACAACCGTGTTATGAAAGAGAACGACCAACAGAACGCATTGTCGCGGCACCATCGGTCACAAACAACAATATTTTACTTGTTAACACTTTAATTTTTCCAGCACCACCTGCGTACCTGCGTTGAACTACCAGTAGACTCACTTGGTCTTTTGCTAGCTAGTAGCAATAGAAATGTCGATTGCCGAGGGTAAGGACAAGTACAACAATATTGACAATAGAATTTTTCTAACAATCTGTCGTCTCGTTAACAAAACCACAGTCGTATATTTTGTAATGTACATGAAATATTTTCTATAATGTCGTCGCGTACAGTTGGAATATGGTTCCATAATGTGTTGCGACTTAATAACTGGAACTGTGGATTGTATTTGTGCCAAAACTTTCTAAATGGTTGTTTATATCTAATATGTGAATCGGAATATTATAGGTTATCGACATTAACAATAAATCACACCTAAATTAAGTTTGCAAGGGCACACCATGTTTTCTATTAAGATTTTGTACAGAATTCACGTGTACAATCGAATTTTCTCCAGCATATTAACAGTTTATCGCATACTTTACATATTACTTTTGCTCCATTGTAGAATAAATCACCAAATTCACCAATAAACTCTTTCACTTAGTGCGCATTTAAAGGTTTCCTGTGCGACATATTTTATTATTAAATTAAAACATTTCAGCTAACACAACAGAAAGTCTAATATACGTACACGTTGATAACTCAATATAAACTACGGCCGTGGGGTGGGTAGTACGTTGCTGATGCCCCTCCACCACGGTTCATCGACCGCTAGGTTATTGTGGCGTCGGGTTCGTGGAGGACCAATGTTATGGTTGTATCCGGTTTCTGGCAGTGATGCTTCAATCCCAGTTACTAGAATCACGACCCCGTTGTTGCTTCACCGTGCACAGGTTGTATTAATTTTCTGTGTTTGTTAAATAAATAAATGTACTTTCATCTAAATATATTTATGTACACTATATATGTACATTTATTTTTGGATCTACAACACTTATACTAACATAAAGCTGCTGTTGAGACTGGTTTCTCTTGTTGAAATATAATTGTTTGATATGAATGTTATGAACAGAATGTTGTCTTGTACTGATTGTTGAGTTCGTTCTGATCTGTTCTGTACTGTTCTTCAAGTACAACAATTCTGTCATAATGAATTTTTGGGCGGCCATTGCCTTCGTTTGTCATGAATTTTATGGCACATCGATGTTCCATCTTAATTTTATTCATTTTATCAACAAACAAACCACCCCAAATCTTTAAAATCTGCTCAAATTAAACACAACGCAGTACACGTACTTCTAAATATCGTTATTTTTTTAATAATTAGTTCAGCATCGTCGTTTTTTCGTTCCAAGGCTAGATAGATAACATTCAAAGCATTTGTTCTTCCTTAAAGGAATTGTTAATCTCATTAACATAATTACTAAATTGACAGGATATAGCAAGAGTCCAAAATGTGGTTTTTTTTTGGTTTCCCGTTAGAGACCAAATAGACAATTTGTATTCTTTTAACACGTTTTAATTCAGGATGAAAAAGTAAGAAATCTTTCCGTGTGTATTGTATAAATTCCAGAAATTTTCTTATTTAGGATTTTTATTTATTACGTAACTATACTTTAATTTCAATTAGATATGTAATTGGAATTATATTACTATATTTACGTACTTAATATATTACTATTTTAAGTAAAAACATATTTATCTCTAAACATGTTTGTAGAAAACACTTTTAATATTATTAGAAAGAACATAATACTTTATTTGTATTTGTAAATAGGACTTCATAGAAAACGCTAAATAAATACAAATTAGTCAAAATAAAACTTCGTTTTCTATCGTACCGCTGAAAAGTAGACGTACATTATTAATCTAATCAGTGATGGTGATGAGTGATGATTCGTGATGAATGTAGTTATGCGTTTTTATTTCTGTATACCAATGCTGACGATCAAGTTCTACTGACCTTAAAAATTACAAACTCGCGCGATTCCGATTGAATTAGCGTAGCGTCGGCCGATTTATGTTAAACGTTTGTCACAAATAGAATTACATAGATATTTCTTTCTAATTGTTTATTATCTTTAAGAGGTATTAAATCTGTTGTACATTGTGTATGATTTCTGCAAGTACTAAAATTTAAAAATTAATTTTTCTAAAATAGAATTTTTGTGTACGGATATAAGGGTTCTTTACAAAAACCTACTACCCAAAAATAAGCTGACAACTTACCTTAGTACAAAGCTGCTTAGTTTGAGCGCTATACGGCGCTGAAGTTACAATTCTGAAATCGTTTTTTTATTATAAATATGTAACGGCTTTTGCGATTTTGCTGAAATTTGGTACGTTGACATAGTTTTATGAGACAAAAAAAAAACATTAAAATTTTGAACATCATTCCATAGGCAAAGGTTTTTCTATAATTGCGCATTTCAAATTTCTACGCCAATGAAAGAAAAGGGGTAAAATTACTTATTTACTACAGAAAAGATACCCTTTGTAAGACTCGACTACTGTCATGGTTTTTGTGAAATTTGTATTTCAATAATTCCCAGTATTCAAAAAAATGTTACTAAAATATAATTTAAATTATGTGTTTATTTCTATCGGCGCATTCCAAATTTGTTTTCCGTTTTTACCTATCTTTTATCCACACAATAAAATAAAGTATGTAGTACTTAATACATTACATACTTACTTTTACAGGAACAATTTTTGTTTCGTCATAAAACGACATTTGATAAATTTATATATGTTAGATATAAATAAATTTAGGAAAAAGAATTAAAGTATAAGATTTCCAATTTTATAAATATTCAACGTGTATTTTCAAGTTTAAACCCCTGAATAACATACTTTTATTAACGTATTCAAATTATAATTTTTTTAGGTTATAAGAATTTATATTTGCTAATTTATTTATTTCCTACTTTATAATTTATACCGCTTATTTTATTGCCTAGGATGAACGCATTCAAGAGACGATATTTAATTTGACCACCCATCGTTAACTAAATATTTACAATAAAATTTCTTTTCTAAACAATGGAATTCAGCCGGAACTACATACTCAGATTTATAACACGTACTAATGCTTAATTAGTAAAGATATTTTATTTATTTATTTATTTATTTATTTATTAGTAAGATCTTTAAGATCCTATCCTAAACCTTGGGTATTGTTGGCCTCAAAAATTCCCCGTTACGACGTCAAACAAAACATCGCACAACGAATACGCGCATTTAATTATGTAATAGTTATGGGTACTGGTATAGTTTTACCTACTTATAAGACAGTACAAAACAGAACAGTATCAACTCAACAACAGTACAAAACAGAACATCATAAGCTGAACATCAAGGCACACATAGTCTCTTTATATCATTAATATCAATCATATATATAATATAATCAGAGTCTCACACTAGCAACAAGAGACTCAACAGTATCATGTTAACGACAAGAGACATACAGTCTCTTATAACAGTAAAGAATTTGAGTTTTAAGTTTACCTTACGTGTTTTATTTGTGAGATTACCTTCATAAATTAGGTTTAAATGTTTTTTGTTAAATAAATAAAATATTCAGAAAACACACCAAGTTTCAATATAACTACAACCAATCAAAATAAATAACGAACTTATACAGAAGTTACGCCCCGTGAACGGCGGGTCAAGAAACAATTTATACATGGTTCTTCACGAGCCGAATACAACCCCAACATTTAGTCCTTCGAGAGCCGGATATAAATTATACAATTTTTGTTTTCTAAATTCTTATCAAGATTTAAAAGCTTCTTATCTGCCTTAATAATAAAAAAAAAATTAAATTTTTCTAATTTATCATGGCCGTGCAATCGCATGCAATCAAGGTAAAACATTTTCAACACGAATTTAAAATTAATGTATGGGCTATAATAATTGGGAATCTTGTTATTGGTCCCATCATTCTACCGTAGAGATTAACGGGAGACTTTTATTTGCAACATCTACAAAATACTTATTTACCTATAAAACCTAGGAGAGGTATGTGGTTTATGCACGAAAGAGCGCTACCATATTTTTCATTAAATGCTCGAAGCCATTTAAACCAACAATATCCAAACAAATGGATACGTAGAGGTAATGACACCCCTGTAAATTGGCCACCACGTTCATCAGACTTAACCCCCGTGAATTATTTTTTATGAGGACATCTAAAGTTCACGGTTCATAATTTTAGAAAAATGAGTAAATGTATTACTTTCATTTAATAAAATTGTTATTTACTTTTCTTCATTTCTCTTTTAATTATATGTAAATGTGTACTACTACCCGCACTTCCCTCGTACAATAAATACTCTTTATATTTTTATTTGGATTTTTGGTTAAATGTGATTATAAAATACGTGATGAAAGATACGTGGACTGAGTTTTGTTCGTTAATTTTAATGCGCCATAGATTGGACCATTTTTACAATTTCTTTAAACGGACTTCTAATTTGAGTCCTTGTAGTACTTAATATATATCATGAGAGCAAAATGAATTGAGGTAGTAGGAGGCTGCGGTTCGCTGATCGTATTTCGTGAATTATAAATTAAATAAATCTTACTGGCAGCACTTAAATGTCCTCCTTGATACAAATTTAATTTACAACTTAAAATATTTATAAAATGTCATACAAATGTCATGTTTTATATTTTATTGAAAAGTTTACAATAATTGTTGAAACTGTTGTCCCTCGGCATTCAAACATAAATTTACGCGCCGCTTCATGTTTTCAAAAACCTTTTGTAAAATAAATCCGTCTACTAACTCGCACTGTCGCACGATATTGTTCCGTAAATCGTCTATTGTATGCACTGGATTTTTAAAAATAGAGTTTTTTAAGTATGGAAATAAAAAGTAATCCAGAGGAGTTAAGTCACACGATCTTGGCGGGAAACGGTCAACACTAATAATTCTTTCATCAAAAAATTCACGTAAATAATTTATTGTTTCACGGGCAGTGTGTGGTCGTGCGGAATCTTGTTGAAAGAAACCTAACTGTAACTCGTCATCATGCAGTTGATTTATGAATGTTTCCAGTATATTATTGCGATATCTTTCACCATTTATAGTTCCTTCGAAAAAGATCGGACCAATAAGCCTTCTACGTGACATGGCGCACCAAACCCCTATTTTTACAGGATGCAACGTTGTTTCCCTATAATAATGCGGATTGTCTGTTGCCCACATACGCATATTCTGAGCGTTTATGTAGCCGTTCAGGTGAAACCACGCTTCGTCGGTGAAAAACGTTTTATCCAAAACATCGTCGTCGTTAAGATTTGCATTAAAGAAACGACAATAGGCAACTCTTCGAACGTAATCTGGCGGCAATAGAACTTGATACAATTGAACCTTGTAAGGATGCATACCAATATCGCGTTTAAGAATACTGCGGCAGGTTCCATAACTTATATCCAACTGTTGTGCCAGTCTTCTGACAGATGTTGTAGGTTGTTCTTTAATTGCGTTTCTTGCATTATTAACAACATTTTGGGTCCTAACTCGAGAAGATCTTCCCCCTTTCCATTGTCTTTTTACAGACCCAGTTGTTCGAAAGTTATTTATAATTCTCAATAGGTCACGAGAAAAGTTCTTATTTACTAAAACAACTTCAGAAAAACGTTGTTGGAATTCTTCCTTGCACAGTTCTATTGAATAATACCATTCGCCGTTTGGCAAACGTCAACCGTTACGAAAGTAACATTCTAAAATGAACACCATTTGTTCTTGAGTAAACATTCTGAATGTGATTATACTGTTTTTTTTTAAAAAAATTGTATTGAAAGAATTAATAATTCACACTGACAGTCTGTCATTAAATGTTTGACAGAAAAATATTGTGAATGTAATTCACGAAATACGATCTACGAACCGCAGCCTCCTACTACCTCAATTCATTTTGCTCTCATGTTATAATATATAATAAAAGGGCAGTGAAGTATTAAAATGTAGCCAAAACTGTATAATGATTAGTGGGTTTATAAAAGATACACTAATGAACCTAAAACCTAATGAACCTAAAAAGGTTAAATTTCCTCTTGTTAGGTATAGAGTCCAGGATGCAAAACGTTCTCAAAGACCTATGAGATATCTAGGAATGAAGTGAAGCAGTACCGTTTAGTTTTTAAGAGGTGACTATACGATGGACTTGCTTAATAATGGAATGTTGCATTCTTGAAACGAACTGGTGCATGGAAATTTTAAAATTAATATTTTTTATATATTATCTTGCTAACCCATTGAAACATGTTCTAGGCTTCTATGCACAAAAAGCATATACAAGCAAATTTAATCAACATTAATTGACACAGAATAATTTAGAACTTTCGAATATGTATTTGTCTATGAATTCATTGATGGGCAGTAATATAAAATCCTTTACAGTTTTAAGTAGAAATTGATATCTTTCTGTTCATGTAAATGCCTTATCGCTGTAGCTGGATATACTTTGGTAATTTGTTGTAAATTTGTGGTGGGACAATATCAAAATATTGGATGTTCGAAGACAATTTCCATTTCTCATTAACAGGAACAGAGCAGAATAACAATGTACGCATTGCAAAAAGAACTTCTTTAAGTATGGAGAAATATCGGTTTATAAATTCTTTTGATAAAACAATTATAAATATCAGTTTCAAATGAATACGTGAAATAAATACTTGTATTACGGGGCGGCTTTTTAGTGTTGCATATAGTCATAAAATGAAACAGTGGATCGACTCAACTTGCTTTTCAAAATATTTTTCAATTATTCCTGTCTTCAGTTGGGACAGTCGGGATTGCCGTTGTGAAGGCATCTACTGCTTCGTTCGGCAACTGAAATCGTCGGCCATGCGTTCTTGATTTTTGGGAACGTAAAAAAATCGTTGGGACTTAGGTCGAGACTATACGGAGAATGATCTAATAATTCGATATTTTGCTGCTCCAAAATTTTTATTGTCTTTCGAGCTGTGTGCGAACTCGCATTGCCATGATGCAGGGTGATTCGCCGCTGTGAGTTGGTTTCTCGGAATATGGCGATTATTAACCATTCTTCGACTTGCAAAAGAATTGTAGCTACGTGACCTGATTTTGAGAAAAACGTTGCGATCATCTCTTTCGACACACTTCACGAACGGCGAACTTTTGTCGGATTCTCTACATCTTGAATCATCGAAACACCAGACTGACGTTTATTTTCGGGTTCATAGGAATAAATCCATGATTCATCGTCATTCACGATGCTATAGACGTTTTTTGGGTTTCCGACATCAATTAATGCGAGCCGACTTTTGCTTTTCGGATAAAAAAAGCGGAATCAAATGCGAAACTAATTTTCTCACACCCAGTTCATTATGTAGCATCGTTTGGATTGAGGTCTTTGAAATACCCATAGATGTCTCAATTTCACGATATATCACCTGTCTTTCTTCCTTAATCAGGCGGCGTACAGCATCGATGTTTTTCTGGGTGGCTGCTGTTTTTGGCGGACCTGTCCTGGAATTGTCGCTGATACTGGTGCGTCCACGTTGGAATTCACGGTACCAATGTGAAATTGTCGATTGATCTTCAGAAACAGAAACCAACTCAGCAAGACATTGTTGTTGAATTAATCCTCTCCGAAAATTGTAAAATTTATCGCGCGAAAATTTTATTGACTCAATTCCATTTTTCGGCCAACTTATAAACTTTAAAAATTCACTATGACTAAATAACTTGCCATGATGAAACTTTAGATTTTGGTTAAAAAAGATTGATTGAGATTAATTAAAAACCTGACGTTTAATACTAGCGCCCTCTATGAGGATATGTGCAACACTAAAGAGACATCCCTGGTATTTAATATTAAGTATTAATACAATGAGAGCGAAATTGATTGAGGGCATTTGGCAGCTCTGGTTTATGTATATCCCTAAACATGCCACGAAATATCCAACTTCATTATCATCGTTCTCAGTGGCGTAATATTGATGTAGTGTCCAAAAGTATATGTTATCTAAGGAAAACAATACGCTGAAAATAAGAGGTTCTTTTCAATCTACTTTTATTTGAAAAGAAGAAATAATGTTACAAATAACACAGAACTCTGTTTCGATTTTAAATTAACTTAAATGTTGAAAATCTTGCCCATGTTCTTGAATACATAAAGCAACTCTTCTTTTCATATTATTGAACATATTTATTAACATATCGTGTCTAATTTGATTCACCACATTAATTACAGCATCTTGCAACTCCTCTAGATTATGAAATCTATTTTTGTGGACAGTAATTTTTAAATAGCCAAACATTAAAAATCTAAAAGAGTTAAATCAGGTGAATGTGGTGGCCAACGATCTCGACTGTTTAATCGATCTACATAAAATTCTTGCAGAAAGCGGATTGTATCATTTGCTGTATGAGCAGTTGCACCGTCTTGTTGGAAATAACAGTACTGTATTTCATCATCATGTAATTGCTGAATAAATGGTTCCAAATATGTTCACGATAATTATCAGCATTAATGTTATCGTTAAAAAAGATTGGACCGATTATTCTTCTCCTTGACATTGCTATCGATATATGTACCTATTTTGATAGGGTGCAATGGCGTTTCCTTATAAACGTGTGTATTTTCTGCATTCCATATACATACTATAATTTTGAGAATCAATGTAAACCAGACCTCGTCACTAAAGAAACTTATATCTAGTAAATCATCATTGAAATTTCCATTGAACCACGTACAATATTCTGTCCACTTTTGAAAGTTTGTTGGTAATAACTCATGAACTACTGTAAGTTTATATGGATGCATATGCAAAACTTCCTTGACTGCCTTTCGACAAGAACCATACGAGATATCTACAACAAGTAATTAAACACTTTATTATTCAAATATTTACTTATTTGCCAAATAGCCGTTTACCTGTTTGAGCAGGCAATTGCCTTAAAGGTTTTCTAGGACAGTATGTCTGCCAGAAGATTTTCCCTTTCTTATAGAACTTGTCTCACGATAGCGTGCTACCAGTAGACGAATATATTGAGGAAATATACTACTATATACAAGTTGTTCATTCGGAAACTCCGCCAAAAATTGGTTAAAACAAGAATGAAAAGAGTAATGCCAAATACCGGTTTCGTCTCGTTCCCCACTACGGAAATAAACTTCCAAAAGAAACTTATCATATTCAACAGTAAAGGCCATGGATTAAAAGAATCTTCACAGTTTGTTACTAATGAAAATTACTGAATTATAAAATGAAACTCAAATACTCCAAATAATTAATAAAAATCAAACGACACTGACAAATATAATTGACAAATTATTTTTAATAACAAAAATTTGAATTATTTCTATGTTTTGGGTATTCAAATAACGGCAGTGTGGGCCTGAGCGTTATCTTGATGCAAGATGATCCTTCCTCTTGGATGTTTTTCACGAACATTTTGAAGAACCTGAGGCAAGCAAACTGTAATGTACCAACATTTATTAAATTAACAGTACGTCTATCATCCAGTGCTACAGTGGAAACATATCCAGTAATGTGGCGACCATCTTTTTGTTGCGGCTTTTTTCACCAATAACTTTTGGAGCCGACTCATTCTCAAAGACCCAAGTTGACGATTGTTGCTTTTTTTCGAGATCATAACAGTATACCCATGTTTCATCAACTGTGATGATAATATACACCAAATGAGACAATCCACGGTCAAAGCGATCTAGTGTAGACCTACACCATCTCACACGGTCTTCTTTTTGAATTGAAGCCAAGCTGTTGAGAATCCACCGAGAACAAAGCTTACAGACCTTCAAATGTTTGTGTAAAATAATGTTAATTGCTTTGACACCAATCCTTAAAGTTGCTTGACAGTTGCTTCTGACAGTAGTATGCCGGTCCTCTTTAATCATGTTCCGAATAAGACCAATATTTTTTTGTTACTGCCGTTTGTTGTACTGCCTTGGTTTAGGAGCTCGAAAACTGTCATTTAAGGAAAGTCGACCGCGTTGAAATTCATTGTACCACCGCTTTGCGGTAGCGAAGGAAGACGACTTGTCACCAAACACGCGATTGGTTTCCTCAAAATATTCTTTACGGCTTCAGCCGTAAAAAAATGTGTAAATTGTAAAAAATCACTGCTTGATAATGCTCCTTGTTCAGTTCCATGATTTATTCGCGAAAGGATTACTTTAAATTTATGTAACTTCAAAACAATTAGGTGTATTTGACAACTGTCACTATGACTAAACTTGTAAACAACTTGATTGAAATTGTCAAACAAAATTTGTCGCAAAATATCATCGCTTACTAGATAGGTCAGCGGAATCTCGTTTACTCAAATCTATTTCCTTTTCGGGTCTCTAATTTCAAAATTAAATTTTTATATGTCAGCAAGGTCAGGCGTGCCTCAGGGTTTCATCTTAGGACCACTTCTTTTCATGTTGTTTTATTAACGATCTGTTGGAAACTTTTACCTTTTCAGTTTTAATATATACGAATGATTTAAAGATATATACTGAAGTAAATAATGTCAACGACATTTCTTTTATGGAAAATATTTCATAACGTTTGTAAATTGGTGTAATATTTTCAAATTATAATTAAACACTAATAACTGTTGTTTTATAAGTTACACATGTTCTTAATTTCTGATACCGTCACAGTATACAATCAATATATATACCTGGAAATAAAAATTCATTATTGATGCAAAGATGTATTTTATACAACAATTGGAAATTGTTTACTAATTTTAAGATGAATTACTTGAAATGTTTCTCATTCAAAATTAATGTATTTCGATTGAATACACTAATTGAACAAGTCAGGGAGATTTACTGCGTCATTGTGCGCGTTCACTCTACAACAGAAGAGATAGTCAGTGTGCTACCTCCTTATGGACATTGAAAAACAAAATATACAGCGCATTCCTTTTGTCAAGAATTTCTTTTACATGTGCCAAGGCTTAATTACAAGAGTCAATCTACCGTTCGTATATCTACGACAAGAAGCATATTCAAGCGTTCTTCAATTTTGTGACATGTTAAATGACTTGTCCGATTTTAGTAACCATTTTTCAAACATTTTTCTCGCCATTCAGACTTTTTTGTTAAAATCATATGCTACTTCTAGTGATTTAATATTTTTAAAACACCTTAGATTTTTGCTTTAATGGTTATTTTGCAAAAACCAGCAAGCTCATTTTTTCTGTTCCAGACATATTAGCACCTATCATAAAGGTTATTCTTTCTTTAATTTGCTTGCCCCTGAAACATTTATCATCTTTAAAAGTCAATATTTTGTTTGGCAAATACTTAGAAAGGAGTCTGGTTTTATCAGTATTAAGAATGTCTGTTGACGATTTTGCACGATTATTTTAAAACCGTTTCTTTCCATCGATAGCATAATTTGTACTTCTGTACTTTCTTTCCAAATAATCTTTTGCACTATACCGTTATGTTTTCGAAATTATCCAATCAACCATTATTCGTCAGAAATTTTAAGTGACCTAACATTACATTTTCTTTAGCATTTTCTTTAATTATTGGGACCGATATCGGCAAATGTTTATCACTAATTTCTTTAACACCCACTTTACAAGTGCTTGGTCTAAGACTTCGTAAGTAAAAAATTTTGTTTTTTATATCAAGACCCATTTCTTCACTGTGATTTAAAATACTTCCACTAGCTTTTAAAACTGTTGAATATTGACAAGGAGGTATAGTTAATTAAGGGAAATATTCTTTTTTGATGCCCTTTTTAACCTCATCCAAGATTTATACTTTTTCGGGGAAATTAAACATTTTTTTTGCATTCATATTATGCCATTTCTCTTCATTTAAATGAAACACTTGCTTATTTATAAGGTTTCCTAATAAAAACAAATTGATTTGAGTCAAAAGATGATTACTAATCATTTTATAGATTAGGAATTACTTTTAACCCTCATTCAAGATTTCATTAGGGACTAAGGGCCAATTGTACCAACAAAGTTCACTGATAGTTCAATGTGAACTTCAGTTCAACAGAAAAAATGCGTTGTACCTAACTTAGTTCAAGCTTGAACTGCTCGTCAAAGACCCAGTCAAGTGAACGGTGGATCTCGGGCGTTCAGTAACAGTAACATTACGTCGTTAACGCCTGCGCACATAAGCTTGTTCACAAAAATTTTATTTATATTTTCTGAATATCTATAAAAATAGATATGTTAAGAGAGCTGTTAATTGTTAAATGATTAATATAATTAATGAATTTTTTGAAGATATATATGTATATAAATATCATTAAATTTTTAGTGTTTAGTAGTTTATATATTTCATATCTTTTAAGTAAACAACATGTATGTGAATAATAATTTGTATTAAATCAAATAAAATTTGACAATTTTTGTTTAAGTTTCTAATTTTATATCATGTTCTTCCCTTCTTTCCTTTTCTCTTCTCTGCCATCTCCAAATTGTGTGTATCTTGCAATAACTGTAATTTTAAATTATGTTCTTCTAGAAAACATGCCTTTTATAACCCTGCTAAATCTTCTTGCAGCCTGCCCATTCCGTAATTTTCTTAGATAGTTGGTCTTTTTGGCAACGTGTTTGCTCCACAATGTTTGCGTAAAAATTTATATTTATATATACATGTTTTAATAATTGTTATTGCCTTTACTAGGAGTGCCTTTTCTAAGAGCAGGTAATTTAGGCATTTTTAACATGCTTGGTGTGTAGGTCGACCAATTTGAACATGACTCTAGCTCATCATGTTCTTGTTCGACTATAAAACAAAAGAAAGATAGATTTATATTCACGTAATCATTAAATCTTACACTCACTTATCTCCACCTTAACTTCTGCATTTACGCGGCTAACATCAGCAGCTTGTGCAGTTATGCAAAAGCATTGCATGCAGTTATGATCTACTTACATAGAATTTACTATAACAAACAATATTTATTACACACATGTATGCATATTTCTGTAACATCCTTACCATCATTATTATCAAGTTCTGATTCAAGCCCTGTTTATTGCACCCCTATTAATTCTTTGATATCTGCCTGTAAACTACTGATCCCAAATTCTTCACGTGAGCCCCCACCTGTCTTCTGTGTATGAGCTTTTTCACTAGCAAACTTTTCTTTTGTTCGTTTCTTTAAATTTTCATATTTACTTTTTAAAGTTTTGCTATCACGGAAGAGACATATGCTGTTAAACTCACCAGCCAGATTATTCCATGTTTCTATTTCTTTTTATTGGAGGCTAAATCGGTTCTAACAATATATATATATATCTAAGAAGGGATGCTAAAGTAGCTTCTTCTTTGGTTGAGAAATTTTTTGCTCTTTTTTTATCCATTCTGAAAACCATACTCTGTACCAACATATAAATAAATGAAAACTATAGAGAAACTTACCCGATATATTAATTACTGGAATAAATTTAGGTAATGTAGTACCAAATATGTATTTGTTGCTTCTGCTGCTTGCAAGTGAATAAATAAAAGAAAAAGCAAAAAATATTTCCATTTTTCTTATTAGATGTGAAAAACAGATGTTTCAAAAAGTCGTTAGCGCCCATTTTTCTATTTTACCTGCTTTCTACATAAATATTCTATAGTAGTACCGAATTTATCATTTTCCATTACTACCAACCGACTTTAACCAACAGTCAACTGACTACTTGTTTATCAGATTTTGTACAACGCATACAACGCTAAACTAGCGACATCTTTGACCAGTAGATCAACTGAACTAAGAGTTAACTATAGATGGTACAACCGGCCCTAAGTAGGATTGAGAATCTCCAATCCTATTTAATCTCTATGCCCTTAATCTCTATTATGCGACAGGCATTTTCCTTTTTAATATCTGAAGAAAAAGTTCATATCATCAAAATTTATTTCATTATATAAGACAAAAATACGAATCTCTTTCATCCGCTTTAGATGTGCTTCGTCTAAGGCTTTGTAAGAAGAAATTTCCTTTTCGATCAAGACTCATTTCTTCAGTGTGTCTAAAAATCCTTTCAATATTTTTTTTAATTGTTGAAATGCTATTACCAGGTATAGTGAAATTAAGCGCAACATCCTTGTTCTAACACCATTTTTAGCCTCGGTCTAGATTTTTACTTTTTCTTGAAAATTCTTTTATACTTATGATACAAGCTTCTTCACCTTATGTTTAAAATTATGTCAATATTATGATCCTTATTAATTTAAATATCTATATGTCAAAAACTTGATTTCTAAAAATGCTGTTTAGTAAACTACTTCCTCCAATAAGGTTTTGATCACCATCTAAAAGACGCGAGAAAGGCAATAGTCAAGAATCAGATGTCGTGTATTTCAAACATTTGCCATTATATCTTGGTAGACCAAACAATACAGACCACTTCTTACGTTATCTAACACATTTCCAAAATTTTAAATTGTACCATTCTTTTCATTATTATTCCAAGAAAATTACGTAATTTCTAATATAAATTAAAGTTGATTTATAATTAAATTTATACGTAGTATTTATAAATATTTAAGTAAAGAATTTTCTGCGAGCATAGAAAACATTCTTCGCATGAACCCAACTCTTTGGCAGTGGAAATACAATGACGTCATTGATGGTATAAGTACTCCAGTGTTGAGCCATCACGACTTGTTAGTTTATCAACCATACACGCGGTCACAAACGGTCAAAGCTCTTCCATGTGTATATACTAAGTGTTTAAAACATAGTGTCGTTAATATCCTCGCTTTCCTTCGCCAAATTTCAAGAAAAGCAAAAAAAAATATCAGGGTAAGTATGTGTTTAGGACAGAAATTCGTAACCGCGATAAAATATCTAAGTGTTTCTCTTTTCTTTATTTTCTTTTACTCGATTGTCGATTCATTCAGAACCGTTCGTAGTGCAATTACCTCTTGAGAAGCGCGAGTTTGTAAAGTCCGGTAACCGAAGACGATTCTAATTTTGACCTACTTTACGTGGAGACCTCGTTCGCAGTGTTAGTGATTTAAATATTTATCTACATAACCTAATATGTGAGCTGGTGTAATGATTCTTGAAGAGCGTTTTAAAAAAGATTTTATTCGTCCTTCAGTTTTAAGAAATTCATTGTTGACTTGCGAGATAAATGAGTAAAAATCCGTACCGAAATGTTGACCTAATTTCTAAAGAAATCTATAAATATTTTGGGTCAAGTTTGGGATCGGTAATAAATACAGTGAATCTCTAGCTAAATTTTATTTAATATTTTAACATCGTCCATATAATTTGTTATAAATAATTTTAAGTTTTGTGAAAAACGCAAACTGTATATTTGTTTAAATAACGAGGCTGTAAAATGTCATGAAAATAAAATAAACAATATAAATGTTGACATCAGAAAATTACGTGTGCGTCAAAGTAAAAATGCGTAAGATGTGAAAAAATAATTGATACTTAGTATAGAATTTGAATTTAGAGATTTTAGAGAAATTTTTTTTTATAAATTTAGTTATTTAAAAAACTAAGTGAATGATATTAATCTTGGAATGGTTTTAGGAAATACTTTTTTGGAATTACTAAATTTTTTTAGTCGTATTTTATCGTTTTTAGTGTATGATGCCGAGAAAGCTTATTAAAAATTATGAATCTACTTTAACCATTAGGAATAGAGCTATTAAATATATTTGATTTGATTCAACAGATTTTTAGAAATAGAAGATATATCCCTTTAATTTAATAGAAAAAAGTGATATTTTCCCTAAAAATTATTTAATGTAATTAGAATCTTTGGAATCTTGAAATGAAAAACTATACTGGCTTACAAATAGACTCGGATAACGAAATAAAAACTAAAAAATAAAATAAAAAGTTGAAAATAAAAGCAGTAAAAATATTAAAATAATTCAAAACATTTTTAAAATACACTATATCTATGAACGTCTTAAAATATTAAAAATACAAAAAAATTAAATTAAATTAGATAAAATTTAGACGCTCATTAGACAATAGATACGCCATAAAATAATTTAGCTTAAAATTTCCGCATTCATTGTGCTTCTTCGGTTCTAGTCCGCTAGAAGCTAAGGAGATACCATAGCATAATAGTTATTTACGATACAAGTGTTAAAAGTGCGATTTTATTTCACGATTAAATATGTCGCAATTTACGATTGAAATAAAATAGCATTTTTAACATGTGTATCGTACAATATTTTTTCTACAAACACAATTTTTATTATAAAATATAATGAAACGCCACTGACCAAATTTGACAGCTCATGAATACGATTTGACACAACTGGACGCAACCGTTAAAGTACGTCAAACTAATTTGTCACAATTTGTACAAAAGATGAGTTCGTGTATTAATAAAGAAATTGAAGTAATACCGAGTGCAATAATTGAAGCCGCTGATAAAGCGACATTAGATTTGTTGCCCTCAAAATCTAGGCAACAATATGAAATTGCGTACAAAAGGTGCATATGCAATAATGTGATAGGTAAATTTTACGAAAATGTTCTACTAGCATATTTTAAAGAATGGTCTAAAATTTGGAAATCTTCTACTCTTTGGTCACATTTTTCGATGATAAAACTTTTGCTAAATATAAAAGACAACCATGATATTAGTAAATATTATAAACTTATTGCATTTTTGAAACGGAAAGGAGAAGGTTACCGACCAAGAAAATCAAAAATATTGACAAGACAAGAAATTGATAGATTTATTTCTGAAGCATCAGATGAAAAATATATGCTGTTCAAAGTAGGTGTTGTTATGGGTATATTTGGCGCTTGTCGCCGGGAAGAGTTATGCCGTATGACTGTGGATGACATTGAAGATAGATGGAATGTGTTAGTAGTTACTATACTAGATACTAAAACCATAACCATAACCATAACCAATACTCAAAGAATATTTACCGTTATTGGCTCATATATAAACTTGTATCGCAAATACAAAGCATTACGTCCATCTAATATAAAACATCGACGTTTATTTATTAAATACGATTATAATAAATGCACAAGTCAAGCGGTTGGAATAGATTCGTTTGGCAAGATGCCTGCAATTATCGCAATGTTTTTGAAATTGCCGAATCCAGAATCTTATACGGGACATTGCTTCCGACGTTCATCTGCTACTTTGCTAGCAGATTCTGGTGCAAGCTTGTGCTCAATTAAGCGACATGGAGGCTGGAAAAGTTCCACCGTTGCTGAAGGTTACCTAGAGGATTCTCTAGAAAATAATAACAAAATTGCTCACTCCATCTTCCCAGATCTATCTAATAATTCTATTGCAAATGATAATTTAAATCACGATATTTTAGTTCCTATGAACTATTTGTCTGCAAATAATAATTCTGCAAGTACAGCAACACATGGAATAAATATCTCCAATTGCACAAACTGTACATTTAATATTAATTATCCTAAGAATATGTAATTTTCATTGTAATAAAAATCATTTGATATGTACGGAATTTTCTCTTGTCATTTTTGACAAACTGTCATTTACTTTTAACACAAGTGTTAAAAGTGGCCTTTTTAACACGCTACGCTATAAAATCGCATTTTTAAGTGAAGTTAGCCGTGTCAAAATGTCAACTTTTAACGGTGTTTGTAGAAAATAGTATATTGTACAACTAGTGCTGAAAATAGGATATTTCACACGAGCATGAAGTTTGAGCCACGAGCCGTAGGCGAGTGGTTTAATTATGCGAGTGTGAAATATTTTCAGCACGTGTTGTACACTATACTTTTCCGACGACCGCTTAGTGACAAGAATTAATTTCAATGAAAATAAAAGAATGATTCACAAAATAATGATATATGATGTATTTCATAACAACAATTTGACATTTGAGAGTCATTCATTTGACAGTTTCCTATTTGTTATTTTATGATTAGTAGGTTGGCACGTCTGTTACTTTGCACACGGTTCTGCGACGATTCTAATTGGCCCTTTTGAACTTTTCAGCACAGTTTTAGTTACAAGATAACTTTTCAACACAGTTTTGGGGATACAATGCAATTTGCAATTTTCAGTGCTAGTAAATCATGCGAATTTGTTCTTTTTACATTGTGGTCGTCGGAAAAATACTTTGAACAACTGCTATTCAATACATTCATTGATGATGATGATACAGTCGGTATTGTCATATTTGACAAAAGAAACGTGACATGGTTACATGGTACGATAAACGAAAGTTATATTAGATACGATATTATTAATATATGTGAGCATATGCTGTATAAGAAAAGAGGTTTAGAGGGCGGTACTGTTTCAATTAAATCGAATTTTATTCTGAAGGAAAAATATATTCAAACGCAAAATGTAGTCATTTGTTGTTCTTATTCAATTATGTAGCAATGAAGGTAAACGGGGACCCTTCAGTACCACACCTATATCGCATATCTAACGATAGATTATTATTTGCGAAAGTTTGGATCTTCGATAGCATTATCCAGTAATGATGGTCGAAGTACATTACAGCAGTATTAGAATGCTACTTTCAATTGCATTTTCCTAACAATATCTACATAATTAAAATATTCTAAATATGAAGTCCAAAATTTTAGTTGATAGTAGTGCCCATGCCTATATTTTAGAATTAGATTATGTTCGAATAAATAAAAGCATATTAAGGTAAAACATCAAAGATTACCGATGCCTCATATATTTTTGACTAAATTAAAATTGACAACTTCTGCCTTATCTATAAATCGATGCAATAAGTGATGAATGGTCGCTTTCTTCACCTTTAGATAAAACGATTTGTGACCATTTTGGGCATTCCCTTTTCGTGCGTTTCACCAAATTTTTCCCTTTCGGGCGTTCAGTTTATAGATGGGAAGTGAATGTGCTTCTGAATTCCCGTTTCGGGCGTAAATTTTATATTTTACAGGATATAGGGAAAAATAAAAATAAAATTAACAAGTTTTGCTGATTAAGCAGTTTAATTTCAAATTAAAAGAAATGTACGATAACCATTGAAGACACATGCACAATTTTGTATATATATATTATCAAAAAGTAGTACATGTATTAAAAAATATAAAATAAAAGTGCCTTTAGCTCTATGTAGAGTAATGTTTATCTAATCCCTATATTATACAATACTTAATTAAAATTAAAAGTAAATCAATCTATAATTTTACAATATATTTCAGCTTGTCCAATGTATCACTAATATTTTGTCTATTTTGAATTAGGTCACTTACAACTATTTTTAACAACCTATTTAATTCACAGTATTTTTTGCCTTTTTGCCCCACAATTTTGCAGGAAAACACAATTGTAATAGTGCATTTCTTACTAAAGAACTTTCATTAATTCAAATATATTGGAATGTGCTCTTCCGATCCGTCTGTTGAGTCTGTTATGCCATCCCTCTACAGAATTTGTAGTCCGATGACGTTCTCCATCGCAAGTCCCCATATTCGGCGAGAATTATGAATCCATTGGTCAACAAAATAATCGTTAAATTTAACAATGGCTTCTTCGGTAGGAGAATTTTCCATTATACAGAGCCAAGCATATGTAATATTATCTTCTGGCAGAGCAGCTAATGCAGCACATTTCCTCATGTGATTTCTTACTTCCTCGTTTTCCTTATACAAATTTGTTAGACCTAAATCTTGTACTTTAGGCCAAAGAGCTTGATTAAAATGAAGGTTACATCTTTTGATAACTGTAGCCGGAAAAACTTATTCTAAAGCATTAATTGCGGCAACTCCGAAAAAAAAATACATTTTTTATGCATTGTCAAAATGTGCTGTGTATCTTTTTATTCCACGGCCTATTATAGGCGACCGTGCGAATAAGCCAGGCGCCCTCGTGTTCATTTCTTTTTGTTGCTTGGGAAAGAAGCTGAATTAACTCTTTTCAAAACACGTTTGCGCTCAACTTGACTCAAAGTTTCTCTCCACTAAATGAAGAGAATTTGCATCTCATGCTACTATGTAATCATACTATATGGGGGATGTATCACTGCTATAGAAAATAACCATTGAAAAAGAAATGGATAGTATATGAATAAATTTATATTAGTAGATAGCAACAAATATTACTTTATAATCTTCGATTGTCTAAAATTTACATAATTAATTGCAAACAAGCTTTCTTTACTTTACTCGTTAGCCGAGGTTTCCTCTTGATATGTGGGCGGCATTTTATTCTTTCCTTATACATACATGCAATCCAGACCGGGATGTTCTTTCAAATTTATTAATGTATTTGGATTGCAACAGTGTATGCTTTAATTATGATGCTGCTGTTTATCTGTTTGCTAATTTTTTTACGCACCTTCATGATAATTAAAAACTTCTTGACAATATATTGGAGTTTAAAAAAAGGTATATAACCCCTTACCACAATTATTAGTCGTATCCTAAATACGTACAGATACGACTAATAATTGTGGTAAGGGGTTATATACCTTTTTTAAATTTTTATTTAACCACAGTCTCCATTGAAAGAATATTGGAGTTTGTAATATCTTTAATCCTTTCGATATTTCTATTTATCGAAAGCCGAGAAATGTTTCTTCATGCTTATTTATACGGGATGTATTCAGTATTGTTTCAATTTTCATGTTTTGATATTCTTTCTAAGCCCTTAAACTTCCCCATACTGATTTATAACTTGCAACAAATTAACACAAGAAAATAAATGAATAATTGCTAATTCTTAATTATTACAACTGCTTAAGAAACTACTAGAACTTTAAAAAACCCAAGGAACAATAAATAATCGCAGATAATAATAATGTCAACTCTACAGCGCACATCGAGTTCAAACCTTGTAACGTAGATAAGATTTAGCATAAGTCGTTCTTTAGCTTCTCATCTAAGATAGAATTAATAATCTAAGCAGTCTTCACAACGTATTAACATGTCTACAACTCTTCCTTATTTATGTATCATAAGTAACATTGTTTTATTAGCTGATGAGATTCTAGCTAAATGAATTTATTTGAAGATGGAAGAAAATGTAATTTTCTCTAAATACTTGAACAACCAAAAACGTTTAGTGATTTATGCGATTTCAAGCTTTTTGAAGCCAATCCCAGTCAAATTGTTATTTTTTTTCAAATAGGGTTTTAAGCAGTTTGTATGACAGAAAAACAAACTAATTTAATTCTTAAATCAGCTCAGACTAATTCCATCCAGTGCGAATCAATATAACATTACGCGTGCTGATACCATTGGTAATATTGTTTTCGATTATAATTTCAAACAAATTTGCCAATACTGCGGGTCGTTAATGTTTGTCTTAATTAATGCTGAAACCATTGACTGGTTACACTATTAAGTTTTTGTTTTCCCTGCCACCAGCAATCAGAGGCCTGATTGCAACGACCACTGTATAGCTAAATAAAATGAATCTTATTTTCTGGTAGCGATCTCTTCAAAAGCGTCGTGGGTCGGTGTGCAAGGGAGATAGCCAAATGAAACTCAATTGAAAACACGTAACAAATTTTACTTAAATCTAAATGAAACAATTTTATTTACACTGTGATGGTTCTTACTTAATACATAAATCTGTATACAATTCCTATCAGAAAGGGCAGGCTGTTGCTAATCAAAATCCCAAATAAAAATCTAACGAATCACTGTAGTTGCAGGTTTGTATCCTTCAGGCGCGGCTCGTGATGACGTATTTGGGAGTGCAAGTACAATTATGCGAGTGCTTCGTGTATTCTCGTGTACTAACTGTAACGTTTTCTTAGTAAACACCGAAAACTCACGAGGCACTCGCATCATTGTACTTGCACTCCCAAATACGTCATCACGAGCCGCGCCTGATGTATCCTTGCCTTTTTTTCTTTGAACAGAACTCACTAGTTCACCATGTTTTACACACGACGAAATTTCTCAAATGATTTTAACACAACATTAAATTCTGAAGTTATATGAACACTACAATAAAATAAAATCATAATTAAGTTAATATTCTACTTTTAATTCAGTGTTAACGACGATAATAATATATATGTATCCGAAGATAAATATATTAGAAGAGAAAACTCTCTCGAACGGCACTCTTGGCTGTTTCCGTAGTACCGACGAATCTACTAAATTCTGGCTCCCGTCCTCTGTGTTTCAAGACTTTTATCAGCTTGAATATCACAGAACAAACTTTTCAAAATTGTTGTTACGAAATCAAATACAATGATTAGTCCTTAGCATTTTCATTCATACACCCAATGTAACCACCCTTTTCGTGTTTTCGAACACATATTTCTTATTACTGACTGATCACACAAAGACAATGAGTCTAAGAAACGATCTACTATAGTTGAAGAGCGTCTATAACATGTACTGCATGTCAACTCTTCAGTGAGGGATAAGTTCGATGTACGGTTGCGATCGTAATTTAAGGGACACTTATTTTTGTACATTGTAAAGTCTACTTCATGTTAAAATGATATTTTCCAATTTATGAAATGTCGCCAACGTCAGTTTGTATTTGAAATCAGACTTACAATGTAAAAATATGACGAATTTATGTGTTAAGACTTGTCCCTTATTTTTCGATCGTAATAGTACGTTCAAACGATTGAAGTACTTATTTCTTTACGGACACTCGACCCCTATTTTGTTACGGTTTACACTATAGACCATATGCAACGATCGACTTCCTGATAATTCTAACTACTTGCACTTTTTAGGTGACAAGATTTTAATTTATTAGCTTTTCTTACATGTTCGAAGTTGGCGACTGGTATCCTAAAAGGTTTACGTATATCAATACGTTATGCACGTATTACGCGTTTGTTACAAATGAAACACACATGCAATATACATATCTGTAGGCGATTTCAGCGTAAATGTATATACAGATACAAATATGTTCTTAAAAAGATTTGTATCATTTGTATTACATTGCTTCACTAGCTTGACTGATGACGCCTATAGATGGCAGAAACACGTGTCTTAAGCAGAAGTAAATGCTGAAAATACGAGGTGTATTGTCCATGTGTACAGTTACAGATTTGTATATTGCATGTCTGTTTCATTTGTTGACTGATATCCTGTTTGTCACACTAAATTTATCGGCAATAGTTCTTTGTTGTATATCGCCACTCTTCATTGGTCTGTGCTTAAAAAAGGGTCTTGCGTTTTATGCATTTTTACCTCCCTCTGGCCAATAGGAATTATATATATTTACATAAATTTGAAAAAGGAGGACTGGAATATTTCTTTCGCTCAGTTCTAAATTTAGCCAAATTTTGAATAAAATTTAAAATAAAAGAAAAATAAGATGTTCTAAAATGAAACTCTTAATAAAACGAAAATTAAGTACGGACTTTCTAAATAGATTTACGTTTCACAACATCATTAACTGAAGGGGTTACAGAGCAGTTACATCGTAAAGTAATACACCATTTTTTGACAAAACGTATTTTTCGCAGATATTTCTTAAAGAAAAAAATCAGTACTTTCATGCACATAGTCGTCGCCAGGTAACTAAAAAATACTGTTAGAAAATATTCATTTCTTTATTAATAAATCATTTCGTTTCTTTAAAACACGCCAGCGCGTGCGTAAATTAATCATTAAAAATCGCACGTGTTTCAAAGTTACTAGGGTCAACAAATCGAAATAAGTCAAGTATAAATGTCAACTTTTTATTAATTGATCTGACAGAATAACATTTTAACAATAAATAAAATGTTACTAATATATGTGCCAAAAGCTATAATAAAATATTTCATAATAATTTGATCGAAAAAGCTTACTTTAAATGAATACGAAATGTACAATTGGTATTGTTTGAAATATTAAACCCTCGATTTTTAAATCAGAGGAGATGCTATTCAAATGAATACTTCTAACACTATTTTCGGAAGTCACTGGGATCGTGCTTTCACCAACGGCACTCCCAATAATATTTGAAACATTCTTCTTATTGCTGATACTCTCTTCAACGTAGCCACTCGCGACAGCTGCCGATTTCCAACCTATTTGCTGCTGGATTTGATCGATTGTCATACCACCATTCGCCATAATGGTAGCGGATGTACGTCGAAATGCATGTCCCGTGTATTTCTCAGGATCGTTCAATCTAATATAACGTGCAATTTGCAATGGACATGATCCAAACGTATTAATACCCACTACTTGGATTAGTACATTTCCCCTTGTCATACATTAAAAAAACTCGGTACGTACTCACATTTTGAGTGCGCAATGATAAATACTGCTTCACCAAACTTACATAATGAATTTCATCACTATCGGCAACAGTAAAACGTCGAACCTTCACTGTCTTAGATGGTCGGATAGTAATTAGTAATATGCATCCCTCTTCCTTGATACCGTACAGGCGTAAATCGCACAATTCGCATCTTCTACGAGATCCAAATATACCGCAAATTGCTACCACCTTCAAAAATAAATATGTAATATCCGGTACATCTTTAAAAAAATTCCGCAAATCGTCTTCCTTGAATACATAAGCCTTCTTTGATACATCGTTCTTGCTGATGGCTTTCATGAATTCATGCACTTTCACAAATGATTTTATATCAATCCCTCTATTTATCCGCAACATGATTTGCAATTTCGAATAGATAACCCACATAGCCTAGACCTTCGGAGCCTACTGCTCCGACATTTCCTGAAAGTAAGCATGTTGATCTAAAACCGTAGCCTGTTGTTCTTCCACCCGTTTAATAAATCTATTGTATTCATTTTTAGGTGCGGTTTCCGACTTTTGCGGTATTAATCTACACTCGGCTTTATTACTGAAATAATCAATCTTAAAACTCATCGTTACACACCAATAACCCAATGACTGTTATATGACAGATTGTTTACAAATTAATTTTTAGTTTACTCATTTCCATGGTAGTCAAAGGTATACTAATCACATCACATCCAACAATTTTACATTATTAGTTCATATTTCTATTTGAAGTATTGAAACCAATAAAACATGATTTTAAAATACCAATAAAAAAATTAGTGTAAAGCATTCGTGGATAACTGATTATTAAAACACTACAGCTATATTTCAAGCACCTATAAGGTAGTAATATTTCCTTACTATAATTTTTGGGATACAAAAATTAGAAACAAAATTATATATTTTATTGTTTTAACAACCATAATACATTATGGAATACATCTCGAAATTATTTTGTTATATTTAGGGTTATTCGAGAATTAGTATAATTATTGAAAATTGGAGGAACATTGTTAGAGGTAGGTGAAATATTTTGAACATGACAATTGGAATGCTTATTTTATTGATAATTTGATAATAATCTTTTGAAATCTTCGCTGACTGTTAAATGAATAAATGTACTTAATCTCAATATATTTATTTACACTATATACATTTATTTTTGGAACTTATACTAACATGAAAGTTCTGTTGAGACTGGTGTCCCTTGTTAAAGTATGATTGTTGTGTTAATGGTTAATGTAAGACTGTGTCTTGATGTTACTGTACTGTTTTGTTGTTGAGTTGATACTCTGGTTGAGTATATTGTTGCTTGTTATGATGTTACGAATGATGATATTGTGTTAAGACTGTTACAAGTAGGTAAAAATATACCATTACCCCTACAAGCTATTACATAAATGCGTGTATTGGACAATATTGGTTGACTATCTCCATAGTAGCCCATAACGGAGAAATTTTCTAAGATAAATTAATCGTAACGGTACCTACAGGAACAATACCAAAGTTTACGATAGGGTCTTAATATTCTAATCTTAACTAATAAATACATAATAAAATATTATTACTAATTAAGTATTAGTTGGCATTGTAAATCCAAGTATGTCGTTCTGGGTAATTTGGGCAAACCATTGTTCAGTAATAAAATTTGAAACATACTTGAGTGGGTAAAACCTCACTAAATTTGTATAATACAAAAGTATTTTTAATAATATAAAAAAATATTATTAAAAATGGGTGTGAAGAACACAATACAAGTTCATTTATGTATTTATGAATGTATCTTCTCCAAAGACGTAGATACGTATTTCACATTTCTACATGTTCGTCGGTACGCCCCTGTTGGAGAAGAGACATATTCAAAACAAACATAACTACGTTACTATCTAGCCGAAATTATTCAGACAGAGCGTGAAGGAATATTCGCTGTCTGTATAATAACAGCCGAACTAGACGTGTTTTTTATAATCGGTAACCACCGTATCTATAAAAAACTGTATTCTCGTGTCTTCACTACTTGTCTGCGTGAGCCGAATGTGTATATGACAACATAATTTGAAACATACTTGAGTGGGTAAAACCTCACTAAATTTGTATAAGTAAAGACACGGGAATACAGTTTTTATAGATACGGTGGTTACCGCCTATAAAAAACACGTCTAGTTCGGCTGTTATTATACAGACAGCGCTGAATATTCCTTCACGCTCTGTCTGAATAATTTCGGCTAGATAGTAACGTAGTTATGTTTGTTTTGAATGTGTCTCTTCTCCAACAGGCGCGTACCGACGAACATGTAGAAATGTGAGTAAGTATCTACGTCTTTGGAGAAGATACATTAAAAAATACATAAATGAACTTGTATTGTGTTCTTCACACCCCATTTTTAATAATATTTTTTTTATATTATTAAAAATACTTTTGTATTATACAAATTTAGTGAGGTTTTACCCACTCAAGTATGTTTCAAATTATGTTGTCATATACACATACATAATAAAATTTATTATACATTTTTAGGAAACGTGATCTTAAGAATGGATATTCAGATTAAATCGTCTAGAAATCGTTCATCCTAGGTAATAAAACAGCGGTCTAATGTATAAAGCAATAAATAAATTTTCAAATATAAAAGATGCCGATTACTAGTAACCCTAAATGCACGCTGAATATTTATAAAATTTGAAATATTATGGTTGAATTCTATATCCTAGATTTACTTATATTTAACAATAAAAAATGTTTGAAATTTAAATATTACAAAAGGATATTAGATGTATCCTCAACATTATTCATATTTTCTGGTCTTAACGCAACATACATACTTGCGGTAAACATTCAAGTATATTTGACAAATTTTCTTGGTTTAGTAGTTTTCGAGTCACGTATGCTAATTAATAGCTTAAATTTTAGGTCTTCTATATCTTGTAGGACTATTCGGACTAATTCGTCCATTTTAGAAGCCTCAGAAATACTAAATATAAAAAACAATCCTAATTATCAAATGTTCCTTATCTAGAGATTCCTTTTGATTTTTTCCTTCATTAAAAACGTTGATTTTTTGGCCTTATAACCAACAGCTTGCCGTTTCAATAGTGATAGAATTTTTGAATATTTAGATATATCTACATCATTTTTATTGCAAGGAATATCTTCAACATTGAATAACTGGTATAAACAGTTGAAAATTCTATCTTTGAACAAAGCTAATCATTTTATGGACTATCGCAATAAAATTATTATATACATTTTGCTTTGGGTTTGTTGGTAATAATTCTAATTACTACCACTAGTTGTGGAGGATTTCCAGAAATAGAAAATTCATCAACATTTTACCATTTTTACTTCTTATAGCTTGAACCTTCGAAAACACCAACAATTAAATTTCCAACTTCAAATTTGACAATTTAAAATTAATACGTACCCATAGTTACACCATCAATTTTATACAGAATTTCAAGGCGTCATTTATTTAAAAATAAGTCCTATTTTTTTTCCAAAATTAAGCAAAACTGTAATTTCTATTGATTTTTAAATAATCTGCGGAAAATTAATATGTAAATCTGGTAGGAAAACTATGTTTCTGAACTCTGCATTACTAACCTTCCAAGAATGTTAGACTTTTCCTACTCGATATACGATATCATATTATTCTAATTTTCCAAAGTATTTCCCTCTACAGTTAATGTATTTTTGAATCCATGAAAATCCATCTTAAAAATATTTTTATTAATCTTTCCACGTTAAGTTGCTCATTTCATTTTTAAATGCATTAACCATTCCTTCGGACAATGTAAAACATTAACCTCGAAACTCATTCTTTACGCGTTGAACCAAAAGAAACCAGTAGATGACTAATGGACTAGTAAATGGATTAATGGCGAACGCATGGCGAATGGCCAATTACTTTATCCTTACTTCGCGCAGTTATGTTAGATCAAGCGATATCGTGATACAAGATGAATTTTCCGTTTGGACAGCTTTTTGTCGAACTTTGGAGAATTTAAAGCAAACAAACTTTAGTGTACGGTTCTACATTAACAGTACGAGAGTCTTTCAAAGCAACGACGAAAAAAAGTCCATTAATTCCAAAAAATATGGCAATCATCGTTTTGTTTCGTTTTTTTCTTCGAATCAATTTTATCGGAGCGGACTCATTTGCAAAGATCAAAACTGTTAATTGCTGCCTTTCTTGGGATCAGCAAATAAAGTTTCATCACGCGGAATGATGTAATGTGCATTATAAGACGAAACAAAGCGATCTAATGTATATCAGCACCATCTCACGATCTTCTTTCTGAACTGAAGGCTATACGTATAAGTATAACTTATCATAAAATCTAATTGATTTACACGATTCCACGATTTCTTGTGGAGATTATTTAAACTTTTGTAGTTTGAAAATATTCATGCATATTTTTCAACTGCTACTGCCATTTGGCTAAATCAACAAGTGACGTATTTTTTTAGCAAACTATTATGATATGCTAAAGAAGCTTGAGAAAGGGAACAGCCACTGGATTTTGTCTTCTTCTCCTTCTTCTTGTTATAAGATTTCATCTGTATATTACCTGGATGATAATATCCAACTCTGTCTCCATCTATTTGGAGGTCATCCGACTGGTCTCTTTCCTGGCGTTTTTCCATGTCTGGTTATTGTTGCCAGTTGCTTTTCTGTCATTCTGCTTACATGTTCATTCCATGCTTTTTTCCGTTTTTTAGATCATTTGACTACGTCTTATACATTGCATTCGTTTCTTATAGAAACGTTAGTTGTTCTGTCGCGTAAAGTGATATATAATGTAGATTTTAACGTTTTCATTTGATCTGTCCTCATTTTTTCTTTCGTTTTCTTGGTTTCAGCTTGGGTCTCAATGGCATAGTTATCACCAGACGCACTAGTGACTAGACTTTAACCTTGCTCTATGTTTGCAAATATTTATTCCTGTATATTGTTTCTCTAAAGCAACCCGATATTTTCAATGCTTTTGTCATCTACAACCTGATTCTAAATATATGGAACAAATTTTATGGGCTAATTTCTAGGGTTACTATGATCATAAAAGTGCATATGAACGTTTGTCTTAAAATGGCTTAGTTTTAAAGTTACGGGATGTTTAATAGTAAATTAAAAGTTCATGCAATAAAAAGTACAAAAAGTAAAAAATACAATACAATTAACTTATAAAAATTGCTGGAAATGACCGCCTTCAACTGCAATGCAAGCTTCTATCGTTGGTTGCATTAATTGGTGAGTGCGTTCAAGAATACCGCAAAAACTGCAATATCTGCAAAAACATTCGCTTTGAAAGGAAAATATTTATTTGTCATTTCAATAATATTGTGTCAAAATATTCTCAAAGTTTTCTAAAATGAATTACATTAATGGTGAGTTGTGCGATATACGTTTTGTTTACGATCTTACCAATGGTAATTCGCGTGCAGCTAGACGTTTTTATGAAAAACTATACTCAAACCGTGTCATCCCGCATCATTCGATATTTGCCCGTCCTCACCAATGTCTTAGTGAAATGAGAAGTTTTAAAAAACATACGGCTGATAGCGAACACCCACGTACAGTCTCTCGACAAGTGGAAGAAATGGGGCTAAAAGAAATTGAGGAACATACTACTAAAAGCACCAAATGACTTAAACATAAGTCAGTCCACAGCTTGGAGGATATTGAACAATCAACTGTTATATCCATATCACATACAACGGGTACAGGCACTTTTGCCAGCAAATTTCCCGAGAAGATTGGCTTTTTGTCAACGGATGCAACAGAAAATCGCACTAAATCCTCAGTTTTTAGCTCAAATATTCTACATAAACGAGGCTAATTTAATAATTAATTAATAATTTCGCCATTATTAATTTTCATAATAATCACACCTGGGCCGCAGAAAACCCATACGAAACATTGAGAATCCGACATCAACATCAATTCTCTGTTAATGTGTGGGCCGGAATTGTTGGAGATCATTTGATAGGTCCATATTTTTTTGCCGATGAAGTTAAATTTAGTAAATACCGCCGCTTTCTTGAAGAAGAGCTGCCACTACTGTTGGAAGAAGTTTCGTTGCAATTTCATCGTCACATTTCAGTTTAGTTGGTCGTTTTTTGAACGGTGCGTATCCAAATCGGTGGATAGGGCGAGGAGGTCTCCAAAATTCTCTAGATTTTTTTCTTTGGGGTCACCTTAAATCACTAGTTTATACAACTCCTATTGAAAATATTGATAAACTGAGAAACCGTATTGTTGCAGCATTTGAGACAATTCGAATGCATTTCCAACAATTTTTATAAGTTAATTTAGTTGTATTAGTACGTTTTATTGTATGAACTTCTAATTTATTATTAAACACCCCGTAACTTTAAAACTAAAACATATATTCATATGAAATTTTAAGATCATAATAACCCTAGGAATCAAACCATAAAATATGTCGCATATATTTAGAATCAGCCTGTATATTTGTACTTCTTTAAGCAGATTACGGTCGCTTGATAACTCCACACCCATATACTTGAATCTCACTACTTGCTCTATTATTTTCCTTTCCAATTCTAGTTTGCAGCGGATTGCCTCTCTGGATACCACTAAAATTTAGTTTTTTCCGTTGCTATTTCCATGTTGTATTTTCTTGCAGCTGCAGTGAATTTGTGTAATAATAAGAAATGGGGATTGTCTTTACTATCAGCCAATGGGTAATACATCGTCTGCATAGCATAGTATAATTATATTGTTTCAGTCTATTTTATAACCTTCCATACTTTTAACCTCCTCTATGATTTGGTCTGTATCGAGGTTGAATAAAAATGGGCTTAATGAATCACTTACTTTTACGCCCTGGGCGACTTTTATTTCTTCAGTTAGTATCGGATATTGTATATTAATTAATTGTCAAATATCATAATATATACGTAACAAAACAAACATAAAATTTTAGTCTAGATTCCATTAATTTTTAAACACAAAATTACAAATTCATTTATTCGTTTAACGGTACTAACAGTCTTGCTATTGTATAAGAACAAATCCCATAGATACTTCATCGAATGTTCGCAACCGTTAGAGGAATTAACGCAGATTTTAAACAAGTGTGTTTACATAAATACAGTTAGCTACATTAAATTGTTTGTAAAAGCGTCTTCTGCGCGTTTCTAGTTTAAATTTAACAGTAAATAAATAAATCTGTTACACTTGTTTAAAATGTATAATTTGAATGAAATTCGCGTCAATGCAGTACATAATATTTAAGAGAATACGCATATTCATGTGGATACACATGCAAGACAGACAATTTCTTTTTGAACAGTCTGGCTAGAATGCGATAATGTGTTTTCAGTTAATGACAATTAAATATTAAATTAAATGACTTTGAAAGCATTTATAATTTTTAATTTTTTTAGTTAGTGAAGAAAATAATTTATATTTTTGACACCCTTTATTTCTTAATTAAATTCATCAAGGAATAAGATTAACGTAAAAAAGTATATGTAAATTTATAATATAGAAAAAAGTTAAAAGTTTCTCTTAATCTCAGTGGACACTTATTTCGTCACAAATTATCAAAGACTGTCATTCTCGGTCGGCTCACAGAGGCGTGGACAAGCGAGAGGTTAGGAAGACTCACTTTACCAGCGTAGTACATGAATACATGAACAACTATCATAGTGTGAAATTGTTTATATACGTACTTACGAGTGCGTGCAGGTTTAATTCAAACGGAAAGCATTTTTCTAAATAGCATACACTTTTATTTCAATAAAGCCAACGCAGTGATGCCGTTACTTACCTATCTAAGTGGCGGCCTTTACAAATTATTATCGCGCTAAGAAATAAGTAATTAAACTTCTAGTTTCAAAAATTCTTTTATTGTAAATACCACTACAATATTGTTTCGCCATACAATGGCTTCATCAGGTGGATGAAATACTGCTACCATTGTATGGCGAAACAATATTGTAGTGGTATTTACAATAAATGAATTTTTGAAACTAGAAGTTTAATTACTTATTTCTTAGCGTTATAATGAAGTTTCAACAAGTATATCCTTCGTCAATTAACTAATTATTATCTCTATAAGAATTTATTTTCAAAATTAAAAACAATCATTATACCCACTCTACAATAAGTTAATTTTTTTGTACTCTCCATTTTTTCTTATTCTTAGCATTTTTCTTAGCATTCTTAGCATTAGTAAAATCGAATTAATTTTGACATAGTAAACGGTGAAAGAAAAATACTTAATACTTATAATATAATATAATAACAATTATCAAAATATCTTTGTGTTCTTTTTTTGCATAGAGCTTTTGAATTTCCTAAAATACAAGGTGTTTCCAAAGTTCTGGGAATTGTGCTCTAATTAAATTACGCAGAACTTATAGGCAATGCTATTAGTGATAGATAAGTCTTGACATGTTTATGCGGCTATCCTATATCGCTCAGTGTTATTCAGGTGTTCGATCGATATAGACGCATTTTCGTAGCATTGTTTGGAAGACGCGGCTAAATCTGAAAGAGCAATAATTTTCCTTTGTAGAAAGAGAGTGTGAAAATTTCAGAAATTATTAAACGTATGCAAGGAGTGTTTGGTGAGGCTGCAGAATTTAAAAGTATTGCATATCGGTGGATCAATCATTTTAAAAGTGGTAAAACATCATTAGAAGACGAAATACGCAGTGGTCGCCCAAACACGTCGGTAAATGAAAAAAAACATTACTGCCGTGGAGAACCTACTGAAAGAGGACGGACGAATGACTATTTCTCAAATTAATGTACGCCTAGGAATAGGTACACAATAAGTTCATGGGACCTTACATGATTTTTTAAGCGTATGCAAGGTTTCAGCCCGCTGGGTGCCAATATTGTTGGGACGGAACATAAACTCAATAGGTCTGACACATGTCGTCAACTTCAAGAGCTGTTAGCTAGTTACGGTGATGAATTTGGCGACGGATAAAAACCACTGACGAAACGTGGACTCGTTATTTCAATCCTGAGACCAAAAGTTAATCCAAAGAATGGCGTAAACCCGAAGAAGGGCCTCCACTTAAGGCACGTGCAGTTCCGTCTGTTGGAAAGGTAATGGTTACTGTATTCTGTGAAGAGATTGTTTTTATGTATTATATGGCGAAAAGTACTACAATTAATGCATAATATTATTCGAACTTATTATCCGGACCATTGCGGCAGGCACTTATCAGAAAACGACCTGGGAAGTTGCAAGACCGCACACGCAAGGAAAACGAGGGATGTTTTGAACGATTTACGATGGGAATTGCTTCCGCATCCACCTTACCTTATTCACCGTATCTCGCACCGAGTAATTTTCGTCTGTTCCCAGATTTGAAAAAACCTTTAAGGGGTGTTCGTTACGGGAGTTTAACTGACGTAAAACGTGTCATAAATAGGTGGATTGAGAATACACCGAAAAAGTTCTTCGAAGACGGCTTAAAAAAAAGTAATTTATCGTTGGGCCAAATGTATTCAATTAAATGGCGATTATGTTGAAAAACTACATAGTAATATTAATGAAAATTGACAAATAAAAAAGTTATGGCTAAATTCCTAGAACTTTTGAAACATCCCTTATATTATCCCAAAGCATTTTCAAATTTTCCTGACAACGTTATTCGGTATTTACGATATATTTCAAATATATTTAAATCTAAGAGGATTACTGTTATTATTTTCTTATACTTATTTGTATTTGATCCTAATTCAAGATATGTTCTAAATAACTCAGAGCGTCTTAAAATTTTTTATCTAGAATTAACGGATTAATTAGGGAATTTAGGAAATTTTCTTCGCTTATCGCTTATATTATTCTTCTGAACTATTAGTGGTACTTCGTCAATAACCATTACAAGTAGGAAAGGACTTTAGGATTTTAAAGTAAAATATCGGCAAACCTGTACACTGTTCTTTCATGTATTTGTCAGTCTTGTAGTTTAGGTTATTACAAAACAACATGACACATTTTACGGCTCAAGAACGTTGCGAAATTTTTAAAATTTATTATCAGAGACAATGCTCTGTAAAGAAAAAAGGAACAAACAATTCGCAATATTGTGAAGACATTTGAACGTGAGGTTATATTTCTGGCTAATCCAAGAATAAATCGTGTCAGAAATGTGAAAAATGCAGACGATGTCATAATTATCCAAATCTGTCTGTTAGATGTCGTGCTTAATAATTGGACCTTACTTATGAATCAATTCGAGTATTTTACGAAGGAATTTTGGTTTGCGTCCATACAAAATTGAATCCAAGAATCGAAATCAGCAGATCATCGTCTTCGTCATGGTTTCGCTACTTGGATATTAGAGCAACTGGCTGCAGATCCATTTTTTCATAGTATTATAATGATGAGACGCATTTCTGGCCAAATGGCTATGTAAACAAACAGAATTGTAGGATTTATAGCGAAGGTAATCGTCACGAATATCATGAAGCATCCTTGCATCCGGAGAAAGTTACAAATCATGCCGGTGGTGTCGTCCGTATTTCTTTGAAAATGCGTAACGACAGCGTCTTGCCGTAAATGGTGTTCCTTGTCGGGCAATGTTAAACGAATATTTTTTCCCAATTGTTGTTGCGAACAATCTGCAGGAATACTGGTTCCAATAGGACGGCGCTCCAAACGATCGCTTTACTGCAAGGTGAATTTGGTGATAAAGATATTTATAGGAATGGTCCTGTGAATTATCCACTACGATCTTGTGACATCTTCCCGCATCTTGCCGTGTGACTTCTTCCAGTGGGGTTATCTGAAATTACAGGTCTACGCTAATAACCCAACAACAACTGAGGATTTTAGAACAAACATCAGAACTGTTATTTGCGAGATACCGGCCACAATGTGCGAAAACGTAATGAGAAATTGGAGTATATTTCCTAGTTTCATATCTTTCGTTATAATAAATTTCTTAATCGTAAAATACTCGATCCTAAGATTTTCAATATGTTGATATAAACTTACAATTAGTAATGTGTCTATATTTTAAATCATATCTCATTTTCAAATTATGTACCGAGTCGGGGAATATATAATCAAATTTTCGTGGAAAATAAATACTTTTTATTGCATAAAACATATAACAGCCAAATCTGTTTTTATGCAATGGATAAGTTTCACAAATGTATGCTTACACACAAAAATTACGTTGAAAAATTTGGGATAACTTGCGTTATTTTTAAAACCACATATTACATTACGTATTACATTTGTTTATCAGAATGATTCGACAAAGTTTGTAAACTGACCTAAAATCACTTTAATAATTGAAAGAGGTTGATATTTCAATAAACTCTTTGTAGTCATATTGCAAATGCTTAAAAGTACAGAAAGTACAAGCCAAAAAATAGAAGAAATTATTCAAATTTTCTTAGTGTAAACTGATAATGAATGTCGACATTGTCAAAATTTCACCATAGAATAAATGACATCAATCATGACAAAAGTTTATACAAGGAATTCATATACCTTGCAACAATTTTTTTTTCTAACAAATAGGTCATATCTTAAAAACACTAATGTTAGGCGGTGATTTAATATAGTGGGTTTGTTTAAATAAAACTAACGGTAATTTAAAACACACTAAATAACACTTAATAACTAGTAACAGTATTTATTTCACATTTATGTTTTAAATAGGTATCTACCGATTCTTAATTTGATTGGTTCCAGAACAAAAATAGGCGTGGTTTAAGTGCTCTGACGTAGGAAAGATGCAAGGACATGTACAGACATCCATTCAATATTTGATAGAACAATATTCTTCAGTAGTATCTTTCTAATATAAAATTAACTTTGAAAAAGCTATTTATAAAAATCCTGACATAGTGGAGTAAATTTTAAATTAGATTCAAAATCAGCATGTCAAAAGACATAAACTACATAAGAAAACCAAACTGTGTTGACCAGAGTAATCTAATCAGTACGATTTTCTATTTCTCAAATCAAATTCCTACATACAAAATACGCTTTCAATATTCAGTACGGTAAAATTTGTTCTCTTTAAATGAAATACATACTTGCAAATAGAAAACGTCCTTTCTACATCGCAACTAGTTACAGGGGCATACTGGAAATATTCTTTTATTTCAGCGTATTTAGCAGTTACATTTTAAGGCATTGTCCCCATACACAATTGCCGCAATTTAAAAGCGGATACAAGTCTATCAACTTTCGGAAAGGTGTCTCTGATATATTCACAGATTCTGTGGAGAGCATGTGCTATGCAAGTAATATGCAGCATATTAGGAAATGTTTCCTTTAATATACTGCCTGTTTTTAACATATATGCAGCACGGTCACTGACAAATAAAAGAATTTTTTGTTTGTACCTGTCATCCGAATGAAGCATTTGGTGCATATTCTCGCAAATGGTTTTAGCTACTGTTTCTGCATCAACTGTATTTATAATTTTTGTTACTATTACATATGCGTTATATGGAATAGTTGGATGTAATACACCAGCTACAATATTCACCACACAGCGTCCTAATATATCGACAGTTTCGTCGGCACTTATCCAAATGTACTGATTTGAAAGATGGCTTCTAATGCGTTCTACTGCTTTCGCGTGGCACTTAGAAACATAATATTTACGTAAGGTGGATTCATCAGGAACAATTAGACCAGTATATTTTTGGAGAAATGTTTTAAAGGTGGGATTGTTAAGTTTATTTAAGAAATATTTGCCGCCATTAAAGTTTCACAGAGTTCTTCGTTAAAATTGTCAGATGCCAACGGGTCTATTACTGTGTATGTATTTGCGATTCTAAGTGACGTTTTACGTGCGATTTCTTGAAATTTTTTAAAGATATTTTACAACTTTGCAATAAATTTTGAAATCACTGGCAATGGACATACAATCAGTATGAACCATCATCCAATTCGCCATTGTTTTCCTATGCCATTCTCGATGTTGTTCCATATCATATCTGAAAAAGTCACTTAAACAATGTTCTAGATCTAAATAAATGAAAATTAAAAATGTATGCATAAGTTATTGAAACTTAATGAAATTCAGTGGACATTGGGAGAAGTAGGTTCGATGAAACAATAT